>CM070566.1:10252626-10910771 GCA_036346405.1 Phyllostachys edulis
GAATTACAATTCAACAGCGTCACGTAGGGCATTTTCGGCATATAAGTACTACCCTTCCACGTTGGGTTCTCCTACATCTAGACTTCAACACAATCTCTCTCGAGACGGATAAGCAGGGAGGATATCCGTGAACTCATAAAGACTCTGCGACCTGGATGAACAAAGGAGCGTGCGGAGGCACCTCCCATAATGGCGTCGCTCCCCATAGCGATAAACCCTACGGAACATCTCAACCAGAGCATTCGCTACAACACCACTTGGGGAGCCCGCCCTCTGTTGGTGCATGGACACATGCAAGTTCTTCAAGTCAAGCGGCTCGGCTTGGGCATGCGTTATTGGGGTTCTTTGAACTACTCATGCGACTATCTCGACCCTTTGTTGGGACCACGAGCAGCTATCGGCGTGCAGTGAGACCAATTACAGTGTGTTCTCCTACCATTTCTCTTTCAAACCCTACACTAACAACCTCTCCTGTCTACTCGTAGTCTCTGGATCCGCTATGTGGCTACATGAAGTGGATCAACCAAGAGATCCACCCACACTACGGTGGACTCTCGACCTCGGGGAGTGGGATGCCAAGAGGGACCACGAGAGGAGGGATGAGGATCGTCGCAACAAAGAGTGCCACGAGCGCATCCGACGGGAGACGCAAGCTCATCTCGAGACGTGCAGGTGTAGGGAGCGCATGGCTCGCATAAGAGGGCGAGAGAAAGAGGAAATGGTTGCGAGAACCAAGGTGGTCGGCGAGGAGTGCAACGCCGCCCGCAGAGCAAATAGCTCGTTCCGCGCGATGGTCCGACCCTCTTCGTCCATATGTCCCATATATTTCTAATTCCCTAAAGGCATGTGTGTCACAGTCCTTGATTAGTTAGCTTACATGCCATATAACCCCTTGTCGGATCAAGCGTGTCGTATTGTTATCGTCGCACCATTTCTCCAAAATTGTCCATCGTGCATGAATTCACTGGCGTCGCAATATCACTTACCTTTCTACTTATGAATGATTGATACCTCAATCGTCCTCATAAAATTATTGAGAAATTCACGCACTACAACAACATACGATGATCACAAAATGTTATTGCGAGTCTAATAGATTTAAATACCGTTCAAAATATACAAAAATCACAAACACACCAACGGTTTAGGGTTTAGGGTCTTCTTGTCGCTTGATTGAGCTGGCGGCAATTCTCGTTAGTTCAAATGGCGGCGACTTCACATCGCCCATTCAACTCACGGCAGGAAGGCTATTCACTTCTATCGCCGATACAAAGTGGGCCGTGACGAGGAGAAACGAAGTCCTGGCGACAGGGACCTAGTTTTGTAATTTTTTAGGGCAACTATTTATTTTTAAAATTTTCTTTTAAAATTATATTATTATTTTTAAAAAAATCCTATCGTGGCGCTTGGCACTTTAGGCTAGAAGAGAGCAATTTTGGTTTGAATTGGAAAGTTTTTTTTATTTGTAATAGTAACAAAAGTAGCCTTTGTTCACACTAGCGGTGAAACCATGGCAAAAATAGAGGGGGTGCTAAGATTAAAACTAATATGAGATAAACATATATTGAATTGTCTTGTTCAATCCAAACTCACATATAACTAGAAAAAAATGCAAATTACAGTGAAAAACAGCCCAAATTCTCTTCAACCTCTAGCTCATGGACCATCTTCTTCCATGGAGAACAGTCGGTGCTCTTCCTCCTATCACCCTAAATTTCGACAGAGGTAGTAGTAAGCAGTACCTTTAGTGCGGCGGGAGGAGCAGTGCTCTAGCACCCCCAAGCCTGAGGTAACCGTCCTGATTCACACAAAATTGCACCACGGTAGGCATCTATCATGCTCCCAGTCCGTGAAAGGCACCTACCCCACTCCTAGACTGCGGCAGGCCACATGGCGAGCTCCTAGTCCACGACAAGAATATGCTGCGCCCGGTGAAACATGCAGAGCCATCTGCCAGCTTCGCATGTGAGTCTGCTGCGGTCTGAAAGCAGAGCAAGTGGCTTTCGCGGACTGAGAGCACAATAAGAGTGCTAATTTTATCATTTCAGATATGAGGAGGCTACATTTGCTATTTCATTTGAAAAAGATACTAACGTGCAAAAACCGAGGAGAGGTAGGAGAGAGGGAGATGTGGTTGGTGTGATGGAGAAATTGAATGCTTAAGTACTGCTAGCTCTTAGATTTGTTATCTTTCCTAAAAAAAGACTTTTTATCATTCAAATTTTTTTAGGCAGTGGTTATAAGAAAAGCTTCTGATGATTTTTTTTTTCTTCCTTTTTTTTAAAAAATGAAGTAGGACAGGTGAAGAACTGTAACCTTCTCTACAGCTGAAGCGGTGGAACATTCAGGCGCATATTGTCATCTTCAGCTCTTAACATTAGGTATGCGAGGAAGGACACGTTATAACTATGAAAACATCAATCAAACACAATAATATAAACCAAACTCCTTTCGAACAGTATTTCAGGAAGCTTCAAGGTGCGGCTAGCTACTTGGTAAAACTAACCTCATATACACACACACACACTAGTTTAAGTTGACCAAACATATTTGCTCAACCACTACAATAGATCGAGCCATTCCAATTTAAAATGATAAAGATAGACCGAGTGTACTGACTTGTTTTTATAGTTGCTACGCTTTCTTTTAAAAGGAAGAAGTTTCACGCGAACAAGCCGAGTATCCCCTGTTCTTTTGCATGAAATCAAACACTGCTATTCGGCAAACCGCCCGAGATGTCGACAAAGAAGAGGGCATGGCGAACCAACCCGTCAAGTGAAGCACAGGGCAAACCTCTGCACCGAAACGACGCCGATGCTTCATGCGATCTGACCACGGTCTTCTGCCTGAGGCGAACCCGCAGCCGGGCACTTCTTTGTTGGAAATCTAGTCAATTTTCGGTATATTTTAATCCGAAATCGATATATAAAACATAGCGAAACATGCATGAAATCTATCGCGATGTATTCATATTAAGCTAACGAACAAGCTAACGAAACATCTATTAACATATTCATAGCGCCTGAGAAGAAATACACGGAAAGGTTTCAATTTATACCCTCGGGCGGGGCGGTGCGAGAGACAGGGCGTTTGTTACCATCGTCGACATGATGGCCTATTCGATGTAGTCGTCGGCGTGAAGCGGGGCGAAGCTTGATGCGGGAAGATGTTCGCGATGCGATCCAATGAGCGGTTCACCACCGAGAAGTAAGCGTCGCAGATTGAGCGATCGTGTGATCGCTCCCAAAAACGATCGCGCCTACGTGCGGTACACAAGCAGACGAAGTTCAGGAGGCCTACTCGCCGAAACTTGTGCGCGCAAGGCTCGGACCGGAGATGACGGAAACAACAACAACCGTGGAAAAAGCGTATTGTGAAAGTAAGTAGAAGATGCGATACTCTGTTCCTCTTATAGCCAAAACTTCGAGTCAAAGGCCAGCGATCGGCCACCATAAAGGACCGAGAGTATGACCACCATGAAGGACCGGTGGTGCCGGATCACCATGAAGGACCCGATGGTAGCAGTCACCATGAAAAAGTGCGCTCTTTTAATAGCCAAAAATAAAGAGACCGAGACCAGCGATGCGCTATCAATATCGGTGTCGTTTAGTTTTTCAAATAGATAAAAAAAATCGCGCGCGCTTTTGACTGCGCTAGCGTCTGCAGCGCTACGCCTTACGCCCGCACGCCGCGGCTTGCGGCGCGGCTGCGGCTCGGCGAGCGGCCTTGCGTGTGTTGTCTCTTAGCTCTCTCCAATTCCACAAGGGGCTAACACGTTCCACCTTATAAATGGTGTAACTCCTTAATCCCTCCATGTGGGACTAAGCAGTTACACCTAGCATTAATAGTGGGCCTAGGAATTTCATTTGATTAATTGCTAAATTAAATGGACCAAGCCCAATTAATCCAACAATCCCACCAAATTTCAAGGCACGAGAAATGCTCTCGATTCTTTGTTGTTTGATATACCGGTGTTTCGATGGAAGCTATTAAGTTGAACAACCATCTAGGAAAGGAGTTACACTCATCCTGGCCCGAACAATGGACTATGCCTTGAATTGGCAGTTTTGTGCGAACAAGCTTTGTCCAATTCCTTTACTAGTACTAAATTTGCCTAAAGCATCCCCTACGGTTGGAGCATATAAGTCATACTCCATGCCTATTCATGAGTATCTAGAAATCACCCAAATCTCATAGGCGTGACCGGTGATCGAACTCATATAGGTGTGTTCCTTCTAAGATGTCTTGTAGGCCGACATCTCGCTTTAAATAAGCCACTTTCGGATCACATTAAGGTAAAAACCAACCTACCATACAAAATAGGAGAGAAGTGCATCATTAAAATGAGCCTTGTAAAGGTCTCTCCTCCTAGTCAACCAACGGCTTGTTTCACCATCCTACTTCACGGGATCTCCGATCCGTGAACAATTACCAGCGTGGTATGACTCATGTGGGTCTCGAGCCCATCTCACTCGATGCACTATCTATCACATTACGTGATAAACCCTTTGTAAATTATGCGCGGATTACTAGGTCATGCGGACATAGTCGGCGCTATCACTCCGAGTTTTTGACTTTTCGGCGGACTTCAACCGCCTCTTAATATGCCTAGATGACTTCATGTTGTCCTTAGAACTGTTCACCTTGATAATTACGATCGATTATCACGCAGTTCATCGGGATAGCGGTATTGGTTTTCAACTACCGGCAAATCCATAAGGAGTTCACGAAGCCACTCGGCCTCAACGATGGCGGTATCTAATCTTGTGAGTTACGCTTCCATTGTTGACCTCGTTAAGATGAGTGCCTTGCAAGACTTCGAGAAGCGGCACCACCTCCAAATGTGAACACATATCCACTTGTGGCTTTTATCTCATCGACATCGGAGATCCGGTTTGAATCACTATAGCCCTCCGGTACCTTTGGGTACCCGGCATAGTGAATGCCATAGCTCACGATTGCCTTTAGATAGCGCATTACTCTCTCAAGAAACACGCCAATGATCATCTCCGGTTTGAAACAAAGCGGAAGCAGCTTGCTCACGACAAGCGAGATGTCGGGCCTCGTAGCACTAGCTAAATACATCAATGAGCCAATGATGCAGGAGTATCTCAATTGATCCCTTGTTATTCTTGGTTTTCCTCAACAACACACTAGGATCATAAGGAGTAGAAGCGGGCTTGCAATCACTATAACCAAAGCGACTCAAGACCTTCTCCACATAGTGGGATTGCACAGTGTAACCCCACCATCACCTCCTCTCGGTAGCTTAATGTTAAGAATCACATCAGCCACTCCCAAATCTTTCATCTCAAAGCTCTTGGGCGAAAAGTCCTTGACCTCCTCAATAATATTGAGGTTTGTCCCAAAAATCGATATGTCATCAACATACAAACATAAGATCACTCCTTCTCCTCCACCATAGCGATAGTACACACATCGTCGGCTTCATTCACAACAAAGCTAGCAGATGTCAAAGTTCTGTCGAACTTCTCATGCCATTGCTTAGGTGCTTGCTTTAGGCCATACAAAGACTTTAACAACTTACACACCTTTCCATCTTGACCTTCTACCACAAACCCATCTGGTGATCCATATAAATCTCCTCCTCCAACTCTCCATTTAGGAAAGCTGTCTTAGCGTCCATTTGATGAGCGAGAAGACCATGAGAAGCGACAGGGGCAAGTAGTACTCGAATTGTGGTCAATCAGACATGGTGAATAAGTATCAAAAAGTCCTCGCCTTCTTTACAGGTATAACCCTTGGCACAAGCCTTGCCTTGTACTTTTCAATTGTACCATCGGGCCTAAGCTTTTTCTTGAAAACCCATTTACATCCTCTGAGGTTTACACCCATAAGGGCGATCAACGACCTCCCAAGTTCCATTAGACATAACGAGAGTCCATCTCCTCCGTCTTGCTTCCTTCCAATAGTCGGCGTCGGAGAAGAATATGCCTCTTCAATGGTTCTTGGAGTGTCATCCACGAGTATACAATGAAATCATCACCAAAAGACTTTGCAGTCCTTTGTCTCTTACTCTTTCGAGTAACTTCATTATTATCCTCCTCGGGATTTTCCAGACGTTTGCTCAACATGTTTTATCGGCGAGAAAAGAATCAAGGAAATTATAGGTTCTTGACTAGATGAGCTAGGTACAACACTATTCATAGGAAATTCATTCTCAAAAATGTAGCATCTCTGGATTCTATGATTATACCAACACGCATGTCGGTACTCCAGTTTTATAATTAAGAACCTATAACCCATTTGTGCATAGCATAACCAAGGAATACACAATCTCGGTTTTTGGTCCAAGTTTGCGCTTCTTGATAATTAGTGCGTTAACTTTGGCCAAACATCCCAGTGCATAATATGAGAAAGTCGACTTCTTCTTTTCCCATTCCTCGAATGGTGTTACTTCTTTGCTCTTTGTAGGAACTCTATTGAGGACATGACCGCGGTCAATATAGCCTCACCCCACCATTCCTTAGAAAGTCCCTTGATGTCTAACATGGCGTTAACCAAATCGGTTAGAGTGCGATTCTTTCTTTCGGCAACCCCGTTTGATTCGGGAGAATAAGGGGCGTCCTCTCATGAATAATTCCATATTCCTCATGAGAATAAAGTAAACTCATTTGAAAAATACTCTCCCCGCGTCGAGACCTTACAGCTTGATTTTCCTCTCAAGTTGGTTTTCTACCTCGGCTTTATAGATCTTAAAGTAATCAACGCTTCATCTTTTGTTTTTAATAAGTACCGTAGCAAAATCTAGTGCAATCATCTATAAGCGTCATGAAATATTTCTTTCCACCTTTAGTCGACCGCCATTCATCTCGCACAAATCGGAATGAATGAGTTCTGATGCCAAATTCCTCGCCTCTTTTCTTTGCCTTGTGAGGCTTGCGAGGTTGTTTCGATTGAACACCGCATGGCACTTAGAACCTTTGACCAAAGTGAATTTAGGGATTAAACTCATATTAGCTAAGCGCGTCATACACCCAAAATTAACATGACAAAATCGTGAATGCCAAATATTAGACTCATCATCATCGTTACACACATGGTTCACAACTTTATTACGAGGAATCCATCAAAAGCGGAACAAACCTCCGTTCTCATAGCCTTTACCAACAAATGTTCCATACTTAGACCCGACACATTTATTGGACTCAAATGCAAGCCTAAAACCATCTCTACAGTGAGAGATCGGCAATTCTTCTTTATGGAGGGACATCTTTGCCGTTCTTGGTACCACGGTCTTTCGAAGTAAACTTGGATCGGCCGTACCAACACCATGAGCAGTTGCATGCGATCAGTTCCCCATCAACAAGGAGCAACCTCGTAGGCACGATAAGATGAAAACAAGGAAATATCGGCACAAACATGAATATTAGCACCGGTGTCAATCCACCACTCGGTGATTGACAAGCGAAAAAAAGCTGTAGGTAAATAATTACCGTACCCGATGTTCCTCGGCGTCACTAATAACCATGTTGGCGGACTATTACGCTTATCCTTGCGATTTGGACAATCCTTAGCCCAATGGCGAGAATCACCGCACAAAGCGACTACCCTTTCCTTTGCCTTTCTTCTTAAACTCGATGTAGCCTTGGGCTTGACAAAAGCTTATTTTTCTTCTTGTTGTGGAAAGCACGAGGATTCTTCTTACGCACCAAATTGGCACTAGAACCTCCTCGTGACAACTTTCTTGCCACGAGTATCTTTTGCTCTCGCCTTCTCTTCAACACCAAGAGTGCCAATGAGATCGATAACTTGAACTCTGCCTCTTGTGCTTTAGAAGGTAGCAAAATCCGACCAGAAAGCGGTAACTTGGCGATATACCGCTTGACCACAAACTTGTCCCGTAACTTCGCACTTATTGTTCTCAAGCTCCTTTGCGATTGCACGAATCTCATGAGCTTGCTCTACTGAAGCGGTCATCGACCATCTTGTAGTCATAAAGCTGCTCCATGACATCTGACTCACTACCGACATCGAAACTCGAACTTGGCCTCAAGTGCATTCCACATCTCTATGCACAGCAGGCAAATGCATGTACACATCCACAATGTTGTCGCCCGATATGTTAACAAGTGCACCTCGAAACAAGTTATCATTGCATTGAACTTGCGTTCATCCTCATCGAGCAGAGGCTCGGCGGGCTTGCCTTGTGCAACATGAAAACATTCCATGGCGGTAAACCCACGAGATCGGCGTGCCGCCATCTCTTAAAATTTGAACCATTAAGCGGAGGTGTGGCTTAGCGGCAGCGGCAAAGCCAACTACGAAAAAGACCTATCAAGTTTTTGGATTGTTGGAAATCTAGTCAATTTTAGGTATATTTTAATCCGAAATTCGATTATATAAAACATAATGAAACATGCATGAGAAATCTATCAGCGATGTATTCATATTAAGCTAACGAACAAGCTAACGAAACATCTATTAACATATTCATAGCGCCTGAAAAAATACACGAAAAGGTTTCAATTTATACCCTCGGGCGGGGCGATGCGAAGACACGGGCGCCGTTACCATCGGTCGACATGATGGCCTATTCGATGTAGTCGTCGGCGTGAAGCGGGGCGAAGCTTGATGCGAGGAAGATGTTCGCGGTGCGATCCGTGACAGTTCACCACCAGAAGTAAGCGTCGCAACACTTGCCCAGGTAACAGGGACGCTGGCTCCGCCCCTGAACAGGGGCTACTCGGCAAACACATGTTTGACCCTCTCTTCCAATTTGCAATACAGAGACAACGGCTCAGGTCATAAACAAAAGAGAGGATAAGGTTACATCGCAGGAGAGGGTCAAAACACACGAAACAAAACCATTTGGCAAACCACCGAGATGTCGACAAAGAACCGGCTCGTCAGCCGGCCAATAATTGCTTGATCTCTTTTTTTTATCTGTAAAGCCACGTTGTAGTGTCAAACACAGTTTTTAGCTGAAATACGCTGAACCTTTTCTTCGACGGAAAATATGTTGGTGGGGCTTACTGGTCATTGAACTGAACTTGAATATTTATGAAAGTTCAATCGCAAAAAAAAAAGATGCTTTAGGAGTTGTGATGCACACGTGGCATAACCCGGAAGAAAGATGGGGGACCCCGAGGTGCGGCAGCGGCCAGCAGCTCCAGCACCAGCGGCGTAGGCGGACATGGATCTCCCTCCGCTCCTCCCATCTCCCTTGCTCCTTCAGCCCCCCACTCCAGCTTCCCCATTTCTGGCTCCCAGTAGGAAGGCTTCCTCTCCACTTCCACGCCTCGATAGCTCCGTGAAGACCCGACGAACCTGAGTCCCCCTAACTCCAAACCAGGGGATCTGCTCCTCACCTTCGCTTTGGATCACTTCTCCTCCTTGGTATGCGGTCTCATTTCTCCGTCCTCGCCTCTCTACTCCCCTTGCCTCGTTTGGATAGCAGTACAACTTGCTTCTTCTCCATTTAATCTATCTAGTATTGTCAGTTTAATTAGCTTTTGGCTCTGTTCCTTGAGTGAAACCCCTGTCGTCCGTCAATCTTCTGATCATGTGTTCTTCCTGGTAGTAGTGAACTCCTCCATAGCCCACCCCCCTCATTTCTCTGGGTGGAATCCGCCGCGGAGGCCTCGTGGTCGGTTTCCACAGCTCGCTTATGCTTGTAGAACGTACGGTCAGCCGCATTCAAATTCGATCTGCGGCTTCCTCCTCACCCCTTGATCCCTCTCCTCGCCTCCCTCTCGTCCCTCTGTGTTGCGGGCCCGGCAAAGCCCGCCTCAACCCTTGGCCAGTGCGCTAGAGGCTTCGCTGAATCCATAGCCTTGCCCAGCGAGGTGACGAAGATTCCCACCGCTGAACGGATTGACTCATGTGATCCCCTGCCTCTTGCAAACGTCAACCCCTCGTTAACTCCTCTCCCGTCGGTGCCTCGGTGCCAGCTTTTAAACCATGCCTGGACCCAGCCCTCGTAGACGTCCCTTGTGCCTCCTCGTTGGCTCTCCCGGGATTCTTCCCACCCCGCCTGGCACGGTTCAATGGACTACGGGCTTGTTTGAATTGAGACCTGGTTTCATGCCTAAAAAAAATAGTGTCTAGAAAGTAGATGATTTTGGTCTGGCTAGGTAAACATGAAGATGAGTTGTTTGGTTGGAGCCTGTGCCTGAAAATAGTGAATGAAAAATAGACCGACGGATCGAAGATTCAACGGTGTGGATGGAGACATGGAGTTGCACTGGCGGCATGGAGCTCAAGCGCTCATTTTCGATGGTGGAGGCATTACGGCTTTGGCAGAAGCATCGCTTCAGAAGTGAAGCAAACAACGTTGAGGTGGACTCAGTGCTATCGGCGCCGAGCAAACTCATCCGGGTAATGAAGCAAACAAGCCCTACATCCCCTCTTATCCCTCATGTCGGCTGATCGAGAACTAGGAGCTCAGGCCCACATGACTGTGCCCGTCTCGAGAATCCCTCCTGTTAAGCTTCTCTCGTATGCCACCTCCCTCCGCTCCTCTTACCCTCTCTTTTGTTGTAGCCCTCTCCTCTCCCACTCCAAAACATGTTTCTCTTTCCCCTCCTCCCCGCTCCCATCGATATCAATCGATCTTTGCTTTGATTTCGGCTCTTGACCATCATAAGCCGTCTATCGCAATCCCATCCTTCTTTGGTGGTCTTTGGCGCTCGTGTCGGACCCCAAATTTGAAATTTGGAATCAGTTTCGATCACTCAGTTTCGACTGCTGAGTTTCGACCACTTAGTTGCAACCACTAAGTCTCGACCACTCAGTTTCGACTATTGAGGTTCGACCACTCAGTTGCGACTACTGAGTGTCGACCACTCAGTTTCGACTACCAAGTCTCGACCACTCATTTTCGACTACCGAGTCTCGACCACTCAGTTTCGACTACTAAGTTTCGACTACTCAGTTTCGTCTACTGAATCTATCGGATCCCAAATTTGTAATTTGTAATCTCATTGTGTCAATCATGCTATTCTGTGGATCAGTAGATAGTACACACAGATACATTCTTGAATCATCACATACATCGCATACAACCGCATAATATATTACATAATAGGTCGTGCGGCCGACTGTTTTACAAAAGGGCCACGAAGGCCACACTACTACATAGCTCAAAGTACATAATACAGGATAAGAGCGGAAGCAAAAGAAGTCATAGTGGACCATTTGCTTTACCCACGAAAGCGGCGGGGGTCGACCTAAGCTTCATCATCTTCTTCACCATCAAGTCCAACCGCCAAGTAGTAGTCGTAGGGGTCTTGATCAAGTGGGCTGGAAGATTATATTGAACGAGCTTGAGTACACAACCATACTCTCGAGCCAACACCCAATGCAGTTTATTATAGATGAAAGGCTAGTCAAGGGAAGTTCAGAATCTTTTTATTTGCACAAAGCTAAGTTTGAATTAAATTAAGTAGTAGAAAATCCTGAGACTTAGCATTTTTAACAAAAAATTTTATAACTGAGTTTTTATTTGTAAAGTACTAGTGGAGATTCCATCTCCTATACCACTGAGTGGCTCTATCCACCCAATGCTCGGGCTATCCCGTATTTACCACTGGTCCTCGGCTAGGCCATTCCAATCCCTGGGGTCCCACCCCATCTTTCCTTTCCATCCACAAATCATTTTGTAAAAATGAAAGCTAGTTCAAGCGAGTTCTCGGCACCGCTCTTGACTGTGAGCACGGCTATCCAGATAGTTTTCTTACTCTGCGGAGTTCGTACACTTTGCCCACAAGCGATAATCGTCTTGATATATACGCACGTTTCCTTAGACATGTGAATCAAGGGGAGATTACCACAAGGTCTTTACAATGCTCAACCTCAACGCAACCCCACCCGCTAAGGTTTCCACTGCCCGGAGCCACACTCGCAGGAGGCCCCCTCTTGCGCCATGTGGTTTTCTTGTGGCTTGTACCCATACCCACGCCACACACTCACCAGTGGCGAAGCCACGCTGAGGCGAACAAATTAGTTAGCCAGGTTGTATCCATTATAGACTTGTGGCTGTACTATTTTTACACGAGAGGTCATCACAAGAACTCGGTCCTTTATTGACTTTAGGCGGTACATCCACATACCCAGCGGCGTGCATCACTAGCACCGGCACTCTTTTCGCCACCCAAGTCATCGGTTTTCGGAGTTTTCCTTTGTTTTCAAAATAACTTCTAGTCAATATACCGGCCAGGCTCCAACCTTGATTGCCCAAATCCAGTTTTCATGCTTTGAAATATTGTTGTCGGGCAATTTAATGCCCGCATGACTAGGTACCTAAGCAAGGCTAAGTATGACACTTAGATACAAACTTATTAACTAGTATGTAATCCATTAATTCTAGGGTGACAAATGATAGTGTCCAAGTTCAAGGATTGAAAGTTTGTACACAATTACTGTTAAGGCATTAACTACGAGCCAGACCAATATAGTTGTATAAATCATAGCAATGCAACTTCATAATTTAAAACAATATAATTGCAAAAAGTAGGTGCAATATGATCAAAGTATTAACTCGCCTTGCTCAGGGTACTGCTGATCTTGTTCTAGATTGTAACATCCCAATTTTCTGAGCTTTAAAAATCCTTTGACTAGTTAGTAGGATAAAATTCACTATTTGATTTTATTTGAATTTAAATCAAAAGCTTAACATGGACTTTGTACATCAAAACAATTTAATATGATTAAAGTCAACACCAACAATGGTCAAAACTATCTTATTTGGGTTCTTTGGGCTTGGACATATTTTCCAGATTTTTCTGGAATTTTTCCAAGTTCTTTTGCTAATTTCTTTTTCTTTTTTGAATTTCTGGTATTTTATTAAAAAGAAAAAAGTATTTAAAATCTCAGATATGGCATTGGGCCAAATCTTCCTCGGCCCAATCCACCCCTTTTCCCGTGCGCGGCCCAGCCGGCCCACCCTTCCCCGCCGTCGGATCGATGTTGGACGTCTGGATCGACTCACCCGCGTGCGCGCCTTTGTCTCCGCCCGCTGACAAGTGGGGCCTCTCGCTGAGTCGTCGTCTCCGCGGCGTCTTCGTCTCCACGTGAACGCCGTGTCCGAGTCCGCCATTGCCAGCTCCGAGCTCGTTACGACAACGGAGACTTTCCAACTAAAGTGCTTTAGAAACCGTGCCTAATCTTATCTCTATCTCTCCCGTAATCGTTTCTGTTGAAATCTTATCTCAATTTTCTTCTTATCTCCAAGAATCCCAGAGATTTCTCTCGTGTTCATCTCGGATACGAATCGGGGATTCCTTATCTAGACTCGCTCGGACCCAATAAATAGGACTCCTGGGTTCGTGATCACGCCCACAATCCAAAGCCGCCACCCATTGAGCTCCAATCGCCTAAGCGCCGCAATTTGAAGAATTAGGGTTTGGTAGAAACTTGATTTCTTTAAATTGCGCCGCCGCCTTTGAAGACCAGCCTCTGTGGACCACGCCATTGTGATCAGCATAGCGGGGGCTACGTCCAGCGACCATCCGCGCCGTCAGGACTTCACCGGAGTTGCCATCCGACAACAGCCGAGTCTCTCCGCCGCTTGGAGCTCGCCGCCGGCCGCCTCAGTCGTCCCCGACCACCCGGAGTTGGTCCAGAAGGTGCGCAATAGCAAGGGCTACGCGCCGGTACCAACCATTGCCGGAGTAGCGCCGCCGTCGCCATCGATCGGCGTGGCGCGGCGTCAACATCCATCTCGGCACTTTCGTCTTGCGGCGTGTCGCCGATGTATCGCGTCGCGTGGCGCGGATCGGCGCCCGCGTGTGCGCGGGTTTGCCACCCGAGCAACTTCCAGATCCAATCGGTTCGGTGGATCGAGTTCACCGTGGACCGTCTCGCTGACGTGTGGGTCCCACATGTCAGATTTTCTTTTTAATTCTTTTATTCCGAGCGCTGACGTCATCATGGCGCAATAATCCAATTTTTCTTTTACGGAATAATTCGGAAATTCGGAATAATTCAGTTTTAGGTTTTCTTTAGATTTCTAACTTCCCAAGCTCATATCTTTTGCATCCGAACTCCGATTGAGCCCATTCAAATTTCTAAATTCATCTAAATTCAAGATCTATCTATCTGAGATTTTTGTTTAATTTTTGGAGTTTGTTTTGCCTTTATTATTTATTTATTTTGTTTGTTTGTTTTGTTTGCGAGTAGACGTCGATACTTCGGGAAGGTTTGAAGAAGAAGGAGCACCTCAAGAGCAAGATCAGTACTTAGACCTATTCCAAGGCAAGTTATACCTTTGATCATATTGAACCCAGTTTTTAAAAGTTATATTGATTTAAATTATTGCATTTACTTTAATTATTTAATTCAATGCGTTTGGGATTAGTTAATATCCAATTTGTTATGACCTCCTTGTCTAATTGTATGCCATAATCTTTTGTCACCCTAGTTTGGTTTATTTAGTTGGTGCTATTGTATTACCAACGTGGGTTGGTTAGATGCGATTAGTTTGCTTAGCCATGCTACGAGTCATTATCTCTTGTAAGTTGCAAATATAAACATGACTAAGTGACTATGGAACTATGTGATAAAAAAATTGTGTGCCATATGTGCTATTACTTGTTGATGGCATATGTTGCACTTAACCAACAGGGTGGGAAAGGATTTAGACGGAGGCAAGTGGACTGTGTGATGTTTTGGTGGAGCTATGTGCGTGGGCTTAATAACCTGTGTGCATAGGGATTTGTAGTTTATTTGAAAGTCTTGCCTTGGTCAATTAAGGACTTAACTTTGTGCGCCATTGAATTGAGCCTCTCGTACAACCACATGCCTGGTATGGAACGGGCCTAACATAGTAAGTTATGGAGTCTTGACATTGATTACTCAGGTTGTAGGTTAGGCTGTGGGCGTGGGTGGAGGTGTGCTACCAAGTAGTCACATCACAGGGCGGTTCGCCGTGTCCCTGTCCAACGGTGTGTGTCGGACTGACTTCTTGTGTGGGGTTGTCTGACGGTTTGTAAGCACACTGGGAGTGTCAATGTCGAGATGAAGTTTACAGGCTGTTTTTGTTACGGCTAGTGCTAGCTACACTAGTTGTATCTTGTGGGTAAAGTGTACAACCTCTCTGAGTGTTAAACAATCTATTCGAATAGCGCGTCATGATCATGGACATGCTCGGGGATTTCACACGAGGGGTGGATTTTCATGAAAACCTTGGGAAGGGAGCTGTGTGACCTAAGTCATATGGCTATGTGAATAACTTGTTTAGGCTATGTGTCTTTGTGAACCAAAACTGTCAAATTATTATTGCCTATTTGTTTTGAATTATGCTTTCAATCTATTACTTGTATTTAAACTGCAAATGCTGCATTCCTGCAAAAGAACCATAGAAGCCATTCCATTGGAATAAGCCTGTATCTATAATTGCATTTTTGTGGTATGACTTGCGAGTACGGTGTGTACTCATGCTTGTTGTAAAACATGCAACAGAAGAGGAGGAGTCATCGCCTGCTTTCGAGGAGGAGTTCATCGAAGGTGCTTGATCGTAGGGTCTTGATCCCAATCAGTTGCCTGTGGTGAATTGATGGGATTCCGCTGAAGTTTCTTCGTTCCACTGCTATTTTATTTCTTTGCTAGCCCTGCGTGGCTTAATAATTGTAAACTCGACCATAAGGTCAAAACAACTATTTGTTATCAAATTACTCATTTATGTTATTAATCGTTTGTGTGGATCGATATTCACCTGTGTTGACACTGTGTGCACTAGCGTGATCATGGACTAGTATACACAGAGGGTCCAGAATTGCATATTTTGGGTCCCGACATAGATCAACTGGAGGTTCTTCGGTCGCTTCGGCTTCTATATACGTAAGAACAACCAAAATTCAAATAAGCACATAGGAATTCATATTGCATTCAAACATTCAAATGAACTCCAAATTGGGTGTTTTTCAGTTTAGTTGAGGAGATTCTGTTAGTTTCCATTCTTTCATTACTGTGTTCGGTGTTGGACATAGAGTCCGAGTAGAGGAAGTAAGTTGTTTCCGAGTCGGTTGCTAATCTGTATACGAGTCCCTGGGTTTCAAGTATCGTTCATCGCTTCAACTACCTAGCTGGAAGGGGTCTCAACCACCTAGTCAGAAGGGGTTTTGACTATGCGTAATCGAAGGAGGTTCGACTACTTGTAGTCGAAGGGGGTTCGACTAACTGGTCGGAAGGAGTTTCGACCACCTGATCGAAATTGGTCGAAAGGAGTTTCAACCACCTGGTCGGAAGGGGTTTCGACCACCTGGTCAGAAGGGAGGGTTTCGACCACCTGGTTTGAAGGGATTTTGACCACCTGGTCGGAAGGGATTCGACCACCTGGTCAGAAGAAGTTTCGACCACCTGGTCGCAAGGAGTTTTGACTATGCGTAGTCGAAGAAGTTTTGACTACGTGTAGTCGAAGGAGGTTCAACTACACGTGAAAAGTACATGATCACGTGGTCAGGAGAAGGTTCACGTAGTCAAAGGAAGTTCGACTACACGCGAAGACTTCACGATCACGTGGTCGGAAGAGGGTTCGACTATGTGTAGTCGAAGGAAGTTCAACTGCACGCGAAGACTTCACGATCACATCATCGGAAGAAGGTTCGCATAGTCGAAGGAAGTTCTACTACACGCGAAGACTTCGCAATCACGTGGTCGGAAAGGAGGTACGACTATGTGTAATCGAAGGAAGTTCGATTACACGCGAAGACTTCCCGATCTACAACACATTCGTTGATCCGACAATGCTTCCACACAACTAGAGTGAGCATCTAGTGGCCACTAGGAACATACTGGTATGGTGCTGAGGGGATGAGCTAGTTGGAGATGGCCTGGCGATGGTGGACAGTGACGGCGAGAGAAGCTTCGAGAGGCAGTGATGGCCCGAGGAAAAAGAGTAGTCTTCAACTCTCAGGATAGCTCCAAGGAAGTAGGTAGATGGTTTCGAAGAAATGACTTGGGGTACGTTTCACCGGCGAAGTCGACTTGACTGCTTGGGCTAATTTGGTCAAAGGGAAGGAAGGACGAGGTCAGCGGCGGTTCCTGTGAACAAGGAGTGGAATCAATTTAGGGGAAACGTCTCTTGGGTCATGGAAGATGAGTTGACGCATATAATGAGAGAAGAGCTTCACCGGTGGGTGTTAATGGTGATGGCAGCGTGGTGGTGGCACTCGGCCGAAACAAGCGCTCAAGCCTTACTTGGAGCTCAAGCTCACTTGAGGAATGAGGGAGGTGAAACTAGCACTGGTGTGGCGAGGAAAGGCACTGAGGGGGCTCGGGGTTGCTATATATATATATATATATATATATATAATTAGCAATGGGGCGGAGATGCCCGAGAGCCTGCGATGCATTTGGCACGGCCCAACAAGGAGGAGTGGTTGGTGATTTGATAGGGTCGGCAGCACAGTGCAGTCGGTGAGACGGGTTGAGCGACAGGGAGTAATGGCCGAGTGACAGCCTTCACCAACCACTCGTGCCCGGTCAGAGGAGCAGGAAACAGGGGAAAAAGAATTGGCTAGGGAGGATAGGAAAAAGGAATAGGATAGAACTTTAGAGTTGTATATAATTCTAGCATTTTCCTTTGGTGATTCTCTGCTGGCAGCAGACATGGCTTGGTATTTATTGGACCTTCCTAATTGGACTCTCGATCACTGGGATTAAGTGTTGGATGCCACACTTTCGATTATGAGGGTTTACATGTAATATTTAGAAGGAATGCTTTCAAGTTTGTTTGCTTTGACCATTTATGTTTCTAGGGTTTCCTTATCTTAGGATTCTCTTATTTTTATACCACTTATGATGGCAAGAAAAGCAAATGCAATTCAAACAACTCTCGAAAATACAATCAAGAAGAACGACATTAGCTATCACATAAAAAGTTTTCAAAATCTCATATTTTTGTATTTATGAATTTTTGGGATGTTACACTCGGCCACATCCAGAGAAACTATAAGTCTCTTCGTCGGCCCTCTCATTCCATGATTCCTTCTTTGTCTACCTCCTCTGACCTCCCATCCCTCCCTTTTAGAGGTGCCATGTCAGACTCCCTTTCCCCCTCCCGAGTGAGCTGGGACCTCGTGGCCGTGCTCCGAAACCTGTTGTCCCGACAGTGTCGATCTACACCAATGCTCCCCCGTCGACACCTTCCCCGGCTACGACGCCCACTTCTGTAGATACTGCTTCCGAGGAGGATCCGAAGGAGGTCGAGCTCGAGCGCTCCTCCCTGGTGTGCCGGGTTCCTAAGGCCCGGGCGCGGCCTAGCAGGGCCCCCCTCTATCCCATTTGATTAACACCGAGGACCTGGAGGAGACACGACAGTCGGACCATGTCGACGTCTACATGCTAGACGTCAACCTAGAGAACTACTCCAACTTGGTGTTTGCCTACGTCGAGCCCCCTGCGCTGCCCCCCACCCCAGTCATTCGGCGTGCGCTCCGTGCGGAAGGGAGTAACCCTAGGGAGAACACCATCAACCACAACCCCTTCCTTTGGGTGGAGCACTTCGTTCTCCTCAAGCGCCACGAGAAAACCGCCAATCAGCTCCTCTACGAGCATGAGTCTCTCGCTGCCCTCTCCGTTGGCGACTACCTGCTCAAGAACTGGTTCCGTGACCACATCCTCCACTTTGTTGGCCCCTTCGCTAACCCCCGTCTCATCGACCCGATCTGCCTCATAGGCGTCGACTATTATGTTGTGCTTGTCACCGTCAAAGCGAAAGTCTCTTCAACGTCCCGGCCAACCTCCACGTCAAAAGTCATGATGGTTCGGTTCCATCTGCACCGCCACTGTCCTGCATGTTGAGCGGCTTGGGGGCTCCCATGCTTCTTCTCCTCCAACTGACGACCCAGACATGGATGAATAGGAGCTCGGTGATCTCAGCGCCCCTCCCAAGCCTACTGCACTGGGCTCTCCCATGCTGCAGGGACCATCATTGGGTCAGGCGGACTCTCAGGTGTCTACCCCTGGGTGCCCCCGCGGGTGCGGTCAGCTCCCTGAGTGTGAAAGCAGCACTGTCAGTGGTTCGTGCCTAGCCGATTGGATCCCGTCCGACCAGTGTTGTCATCAAGTTGCACTACGGCTTCCTTGAGGTCTTTTCTCGTGGTGCGAATGGGGAGCACGCCTTCTTCTGTCTTCCCATGCAGCAGGCCAGAGCAAAGGTTTGCTTCTCGCCAACTTGGCTACTGGCTCGGTCGGCTTCCTTCGCAACATTGCCACCCTTGGCCCTCAACACTCTTTGGTCCTCTTCGTGGACATTCTTTGTGGGGCGAGCTCAGCCCCTGGTGGTTCTGTCCTCTCTATCCACCAGGTCAAGTCCTTCTGCCTTCCTCCTTCCGAGGCCCCTCCTATTTCCTCGATCTGTGTTGTGAAAGGATGGATGAGGATGCTCACGAGCTCGCTCCAGTGCCACACCCACCAGCACTCCCTATTCCGCGTCGCAGTGCTCAGCTCGCTGCCTTTGAGGAGCCCAAGTTCATGTCTATCCTAGACAAAGCCACCATCCATAAGAAGCAGGAGTTGGAGGACCTTGGTCGCCTTCCCTCCATCGCCACTGGCGAGCTCCCGGGCGACGAGCTACTCACACTTGCGGATGAAGAGCCATGTCCCCTATCAACGGAGGATATCAAGTGCATCGCCAACACCTGCGACGTCTTCGACACCATCCTGGTCGACAGTGGCGGTACGGCCCCGGTCACCTTTACGGCTTGATGTGTCACTTGCTTGCCCTTCTCCACTGGCCCTTCGCTAACCTTTAACTCCTTAGTTCTGGTCTAGACGTTGCAGTCGCGGTCTATTCTGCTAGTGGGCTTCCTTCCCAGTTCTTACCTTCCTTCGCCGATGCACCTTTTGCCGCAACGTCGAGTTGCGCTGTCAAAGTCTATTTTTTGTGATGGCTATTGTCTGGAACCTTATTTTCCTCTTAGTTCTATTGTGGCATGTGATGTCTAGTATCTTAGCTATTGTGCTAGTTTATTTTTGTCTTAGTCTCTGTCCTATTGCTTGATCCTTGTTTTCATGGATAGCCTGTCTTGTAGGAAACTTACTCTCTGTGCTTGGAATGTCTGAGGTTTGGGGAACTCCGACAAATGAGTTGACATCAAACATGCTCTCTCCAACCATGTCCCCTCTGTTCTCTGTCTCCAAGAAACCAAGTTTGTAGACATCTCTGTTTTCAAATCCCGCTCCTTCCTCCCGCCCTCGCTCTCGCTCTTCATCGCCAAGTCCTCTATGGGAGCCTCAGGAGGTATCCTCACCGCTTGGGATGATAACCACGTAGAACTCTTCGCTTCGGATGTTAAGGCTTTCTCTCTTACTTGCTCATTTGCCTCTTGTGTCACAAACTTTTCCTTCACAGCTACGAACGTCTACGGCCCATGTGACCACCAACGCAAAGAAGATTTCCTTGTTGAACTTCGGGATTTAGCCTCCAACGTTTTTGGCCCTTGGGTCATTCTAGGATATTTTAACCTAGTTTGCTGCACCTCAAACCGATCGAATGAAAATTTCGACGCTCAAGAAGCGATGATGTTCACTAACCGCATTCATAAACTCAATATCCAAGAAATACCCTTGCTACATAGGCTTTATACTTGGTCTAATAACCAAGAAAATCCCATCTTTGCAAAACTAGACTGCACCTTAGTCAACAACGACTGGTGCATCTTGTTTCCAGACTCCACCCTCTCCTCACTCGTTCGCAATACTTTGGACCATGTTCCTCTCCTCCTGACAGTGTCAACCAACGTTCCTAGCCCTTCGACTTTCCACTGCAACAATCATTGGTTGCAGCATCCTCGATTCTCGGCTCTCGTTAGCCAAAATTGGAAAAGCGTCGGCCCTGCCCACTCGCGCTTGGGCAACATTGGCCGACTTTGTCTTTGGCTCAAACGCACTCGCAATGCGGCTAAAACCTGGGCTAAGCATCTCAAGAATCCAGCCACAGTTATAATAAATTGTGAAATTGCCATCACTCTTCTTGACAAGATGGAAGAATGGTGCATTCTCTTCCATCTAGAGTTTAATCTCCGCACTCTCGTCAAAGCCTCCCACCGGTGACATGTGGCGATGAGAGTAGCCTAGTGGAGATAGCGGGGCAAAATTCATGATTGCATCCCCAACGATGAGAATACTGCCTATTGCCATATGTGCACCTCCGTCCATTTGCGCAAAAATCATATCAAAACGCTTTACCTAGACGACAGCTCGGTTTTTAGCCATACAGACAAGGAGCTCATTCTTCTCGATTTCTACAAAAATCTGCTAGGCACTCTAGATACCTGCCACTTTGACTTTTATCTTGATCTCCTATTAGCTTACACTTCCCTCGATGCTACCTAGTGCACTCACCTTATCCAGCCATTGCCCCCCTCCGAAATTCGGTTGGTCCTCTTTAGTATGCGGGATGATTCTAGCCCGGGCTAGATGGCTTTGGGCCTGCTTTCTTCAAAGCCAATTGGGAAATAGTTAAGTTTGACCTCCTCACTCTTCTTCAGGATTTCTACAATTCTAAGGCTGACCTCAAAAGAATAAACAAATCCTTCCTTGTTCTTATTCCAAAAAAATCCTGGAGTGACCAAACCTAAACATTTTCACCCTATCTCCCTCCAAAAGTGTATCATGAAACTGATTTCCAAACGTCTCACTGCCCGGCTCTAGTGCTTTGTGCAGTTCCTTGTCCACCCCGACCAAACTAGTTTCCTCCATGGAAGGAGTGTCTTTGAGAATTTCCTGTACGCAACAGAGATCATCCAAACTTGTTACAAACGCAAAACCCCTTCAATCGTCCTCAATCTTGATTTTCGTAAAGCGTTTGACTCTATTGATTGGCGAGCCTTGGACCTTATCCTCCTCGCTAAAGGTTTTCCTCATCTCTGGAGGAAATGGATCTCTGATCTCTCCTCATCCAGTCAATCAATGGTTCTGCTTAATGGTTCCCCTCGTCGTTGGATCTAGTACAAAAAGGGCCTCCATCAGGGTGACCCCCTTTCCCCTTGCCTTTTCATTCTCATTGCTGATGTTCTTCAACAACTAATCCTCCAAGCTTCCACTAGAGGCGAGCTAAAGCACCTGCTAGTGGATGGCTCTCCTTGTCTCGTCCTTCAATACGTCGACGACACCCTCATCATCTCTCAAGCAGAGGCGAGTCAGCTTGCCACTCTCAAGAATATTCTTCTTAGCTTTTCTCGAGCTACGTGCCTTCACATCAATTTTGACAAGAACACATTTATCCTCATTCATGTTGCTTGTCGGGACCCAAAAATGCAATTATGGACCCTCTGTGTATACTGCACTAGTCCAGGATCACGCTAGTACACACAGTGGTAACATCAGTGAAATATCATTTTCATATAAATAGACAAATAACAATAAATATCAGAGTAAAGACCTTAAGGTCAAAGCTTACAATTAATGCCTCGGAAGGCAAATAACTCAAAGAAGCTGCAGCGGAACGTAACGGAATAACTTCAGTGAAGCCCATCCATATGCCCACAGGCAATCGGCTGGGGTGCACGACCTAGTTCTCCACGATCCTTGAAGTAGACCTTCTTGACTAACAATCCCATCACTTCTGCTTGATTTAATAAAGCAAGCATGAGTAAACAACCGTACTCGCAAGTCATACCACAGAAATACAATTATACATGATGGCTTATTCCAAAGGAATGGCTTCTGTGGTTCTTTTGCAGAAATGCAACATTTACAATTGAATGCAAATAATAGATTGAAAGCATACAGTAAAACAAATAAGCAATATTTAATTTTAATAGTTTGATTTCACAAAGACACACAGCCTAAACAAATTATTCACATAGCCATATGATTTAGATCACACAGCTCCCTTCCCAATTGTTTTATGAAGATCTGCCCCTCGTGTGAAATCCCCGAGCATGTCCATGACCGCGGACGCAGCTATTCGAATAGATTGATTTACACTCTGCAGAGTTTGTATACTTTACCCACATGATGCAATCAACTTGTACGGAGCTGATCACAACAAAACATTTCAGAAACTTCATCTCAAGCATTGATACTCCCAGTGTGCTTTACGCTATACCAATCCTTACACAGTGTTTGGCATAATACACACCGTTGGACAGGGACACAGCGAACCGCCCCGTGATATGCACCCAACCACAGCGGTAACACACCTCCACCCATCACAGAGCCTAACCTACTACCTGAGTAATCAATGTCAAGACTCTATAACTTACTAAATTAGGCCCGTCCCATAACAGGCATGTGGTCGTACAGTAAGGCTCAGCTCAATGGCGCACAAAGTTAAGTCCTTAATTGACTAAGGCAAGACTTCCAAATTCTAACTAAGGCACACAGATTATTTTGACACACAGATTAATATTCCCATTTCACATAGCCACCATGTCACACAGTATCCACCACTTGCCTCAGTCTAAACTTTTTCCCACCCAATTGGTTAAGTGCAACACATGCCATAATAGCACACAGTACACACAGTTTTATCACATAGTTCTATAGTCACTTAGTCAAGTTGATAATTGCAACTTTACATGAAAGGTGATTCATGGCATGGCTAAGCAATCTAATCGCATCTAACCAACCCACATTGGTGCTACAATATTACCAACTAAATAAATAACCAAGCTAGGGTGACAAAAGATTATGACATATCAATATAGATAAGGTGGGTATAACAAATGGGATTAATAACTACACCCAAAAGCATTTAAATAAATACTTAAAGTAAATACAATAATTTGAATCAAGGTACTTTTAGAAAACTGGGATTCAATATGATCAAAAGTACAACTTGCCTTGCTACAACAATGATGATCTTATTTAATCTTTAATCTTTACATCCTTGATCTTTAGCTCATTCGGACGATTCCGGGACTTCAACGTCTAACGGAAAAGAAAGCACAAATGCAAACTAAATTCAAAAGACAAATCAAGTAAACTCCAAATTGAAATTGAATGGTACTGGAAGGTAGATAATGAATTTAGATGAATTTAGGAATTTGAATGGACACAATCAGAGTCCGGATGCAAAAGATATGGGCTTTGGAAGATCATATGAAATGATGAAATTGAGAGAGAAAAGAATATTTAGAGAATATTCCTTTGGATTAAATAAAATAAATTGGAAACTTACAAGTGGGGTCCACTGGTAAGTGAGAGGGAGATGAACTCATTGGATGACATGTAGGGTCAACATGGAATGGAGAGAGAATTGGATATATTGATTGGTTTGGTTGGATGACAAGTGGGTCCATACATTATGGAGAGGAAGAGTTAACAAAGAGGAACTGACTCGAAACCGAACAGATGGACGTGCTTCACAAAGAACAGGAAAGCACACAGAAGCTTGGCTGGCCCACCTATCAGTGAAGCAGAGAACAACCAACAATAGCACGTGCGTGGTCTGTTGATCTAGAGAAGAAACAAAGGATGCGGTGAATCAACGTAACAAAGAAACGAGGGCGAGGCTGCTGCCGCCACGGTTGGTTTTGGTGCAGGAGATGGCACTGGCATGGCAAATAGAGAAGAAAGGCGGAGGGCAAAGGAGTTAGAGAGAGAGATAGAGAAGCCAATAGGGAGTCACATGGACGTGCTTCAACAGAACCGAAGTTGGAACGAAACAACGGAGGCTGATTTCGGTGCATGGAGCGGCAAGCACATAAAACATGAGATAGCAGAACCGATTCTGTTGTTGGAAGAAATAATCGGCATGCCATGCATTATCCAGAGAAGCTTGTTCGGCATGGAGATGGCTACCAAAGAATTAACAAATGGAAAGAGATACTTCTTTACAGCAAAGGAAGAAAAGAATACGAAGAGGATTCCACGTTCTGGAGACAACACATGAACGAAGCAACGCTACAGTGCCATGCATGAACAGGAGCATGCCGAATAGGGCGCATGGTGTAGGATGGCAGATTTTGAGATTTAAATGGCCAAACAAGGGTTAAACAAAGAATTAACAGGGAGCATGTATTAGGGAAAATACTACCTGCATTGGTGTAGAAGCAACAGAACCGAACACATACATGAACAGGGATTGTCCCATGCATCGGCCGGTTCTTGCGTATGGAATAGGCATCGGCTTGGCGGCAAGAGAATTAACGTAGAGATTGACTAGCAGGAGGAACCACCAGAGAACAGGGCTTCGGCCGATTGAGTTGGAACTTACATGGCACAAAGTGACAGAGAGATATAATAGCCTGCATGCAAGAGATTAGAGAAAGAATTAACAAGGGGATTGATGATGCCTGGCCACACACCATATTGACAGAAAGAAAGGCAGAGAAGCAACCGAACAGGATTCATGCACTGGACCAAAGACATGAACAGTGCACAGGCTGATTATGGCACACATGATGGCCGGCGACGAAGGGGCAAAACGGAAAGGAAACGACGAGCCGGACGCAATGGTGTGATCGGATTTTGGAAAAACTCACCAAGGAAGCGAGCAACGCAACGAACGCGGTTCGGCTTTACGGCTTGACATGGCTCCGGCAATCTTCGGGCGAAGTGGATGGAACCATGACGCAGAGGACGACGACACGAAGCCAACGCCGCAAACGGTTCAGCCGGCGGACGTCGGATGAAGGCGCAACTTGTCGGAGAATATTCTTGGGAGGAGCTCGGTATTCTGCGGGCGGCGACGAAAATAGATCGATTTGGAGGAAACCAATTCAGGGGATTGGAAGAGGAGATCAAGACGAACGCGTGAGCATAAACGTTCGCTTTTATACACACCAAGGAGAAAGATATGGAATTTTGAAATTTGAGTTAGAAACGAACGCGTACTGGATTGTTCGGTTCGGCTGGGAGCTCCCGGATGAACAGTCAATCGTGATTTACTCTGGCACGCGGCTCGGTTGAGATCCGGGTGAATAGTACCAACAGGTATTGTAGCAACCGAGAGGAGAGAGAAAGAGAAAGATTTGTTTTTGGAAGTTTGAATTGGAAACGCGTAGAGTCTCTCGGCCGGGATACGAACATGAACAGTACAAAACAGTACTGTAGCAATTGGGTAGGAGAGAGAAAAAGAAGATTTTTGGAATTAAAGAAAATCCCAAAAATCAAGGAGGCCAAATAAATAGCAAATAAATTCAGAAAATACCAGAAAAATCCTTGGAACACAAGGAAGCCAAATAACACAGGTTTTTCTTTAATTGATGTTTAGATTAGTCAAATTAAATATTTTAAGTTTAGGAAATTCCCAGTTAAGCTTCATTAATTCAAATAAAATTGGTGAATTTTTCTAGGGACCTAAACTACTCAATTTTTTTTTGAAAAGCCAAATTTTGGGACGTTACTTTGCTCTCCATGATGCTCTTGGCCTTGCTACCATTTTTGGTTGTCATGTTGCATCCTTCCCTCAAACCTATCTGTGTTTGACTCTCTCCAAGCACAAACTCCGGATCACGGATTTTCAACCTCTCATATCAAAGTTTGACAAGTGCCCTGCAGGGGTGGCGCGGGAATCTGCTAACTTCGGGAGGGCGTGTTACCCTCTCCAACTCTGTCCTTACCAACCTCCCCACCCATGCCATGAGTGTCATTTCTCTCCCTAAAGGTGCTATAGAAGCTATGGACAGCCGACACCGCGCCTTCCTTTGGATGGATGAGCAACGTTGCAATGGAGGGCAGCGCAAAGTGGCATGGGATGACATTTGTTGCCCAAAGCAGAAGGGAGGATTAGGTATTAAAAATCTCCATGTTCAAAATAGTTGTCTTCTCAAATTTCTCTTGAAGCTCCATGAAGTCGGTAACACTCCTTGGGCTGCCTGGTTCCAGACCCATTATGGTTGGGTTGGAAATCGCAACCTAGGAAATCCACATCACTTAGATACCCCTACTCGGAGAGGCCTTCTCACCGAACTCCCTAACTTTCACCAAATACCAGAGTTGCCATCGGCAACGGTGCCCAGACATCCTTTTGGCATGATCTCTGGGAAGGCGACACCACCTTTGCGGACCGTTTCCTTGCTCTTTACTCCCACTCCACTCGGCCACACATTGCAGTTGCCAGTGCTCTCTCCTCCCCAGATCGGGATCTCTACC
This sequence comes from Phyllostachys edulis, assembly GCA_036346405.1. Taxonomy (NCBI): domain Eukaryota; kingdom Viridiplantae; phylum Streptophyta; class Magnoliopsida; order Poales; family Poaceae; genus Phyllostachys; species Phyllostachys edulis. The sequence continues at coordinate 10,279,636 of CM070566.1, forward strand.
TCCAACCCCGCCTTACATCAATAGCCTTGTCTGGTCTAGCATCTCTTCGCTCCCTAGTCGGCGGTTGTTCACTCCACCCAATTCAGTCTGGCGTGCGGTCTCTACGGCATGCTACTCATCTTTGTCCTCCCGAGTGGCCTACTCTTTAGCCTACCAAACCGACCATGACGCCCCCTTCTCCCCTCGTATTTGGAAAAACTATGCCCTAATGTTGCAAAGCGTTCTTGTGGCTCATTCATAAGCACAGGATTCACACGAACGATCGGCGCCACCGAGGGGAATGGCCGACTCTGCTCATTGCCCCTTCTGTCCAAGCTGCGAGGATGTTCAACATCTTTTCCTCCTTTGTGACCGAGCCAGATGCGTTTGGGAGGCCATGGGCCTCAAGTTTCGCTTTCCCTACTGCACCGCCTGCCTCCAGCACCACCCATAACACTATCCTCACAGCCATCCTGTGGAACCTTTGGAAGTGCCGTAATGTTAAAGCCTTTCGGCGAGATAACGAGACGACCTCCCAAGTTCTTCACCGATGCACTGATGACTTGCTCTTGTGGGCTCATAGGTGCAACCGAGAAGCGACGAAATGTCAAATTGTAATGTGGGGTGAACGCTTTCTTGTAATGTCCCATTAGCTAGCCCCTTGTACCCTTCCCTCGCTATCCCTGTTTCTCCATTTGTTAGTACCCCTTTGTAATAATTTGTTTATTAGGCCCTGTTTGGTAGAGCTCTAGATTCTCATTTTTCAGATTGACCGCCTCCAGTGCTATCCCTCCCTCTCAGTCCAACTTCTTGGCTTCGTCTTCGTCTCTCCCTCCCCTCCCCCCATCTCCTCGGTGTCGTCTGCTGCTCCAGCGATGACGTACACATCCAATGAGCTCTTCACCCCTTAGTTTAGACTTCAGGGCGGCAGTGATGGGAAAGAAATCCAAGAAGGAGCGTAGATGGATGGAATCATCGCTCTCCAGCCCGGACTCGGTGGAATCCCGTCGCCGGGGGTCGCTGGCCAGGTCGTTCTCGCCAAACCCGGTCGTTGTTAGCCTCCGGTCGCCGAGTCCTTCTAGGGCTCTGACCGTCAAGTCAGGTCGCTTAGGGGCACCGGTCTTGCCCGTTGCAGCTAGGGGCAAGGCGGTACTCTTCCTTGATGGCGGGCTGCCGCTGAGCACGCATGTTGGCGGTGCCACTAGAGCAGCTCTTCCACCTGAAGATGGCGACTGGCAACTGGCAAGAAGTCCGTCGGCGTCGTGCTCCACGCCAGAGGCCGCTGCTCAGGCGCCGACAAGCCGCCGTGTCGTGCCCGGTGCCTCGAGACCTATTAGGCCGCTGCTTCAACTGCTTCGTTGGTGACCACTTGGTGGTGGATTGCAAGAACCCCACCCGCTGTTTCCGTTGCAAGCAAGTGGGTCACACGGCGGTCCATTGCAAGAAAGCGTCAAGTCCAGCAGTTGCGCGTTCTCCGCCAGTCGCCGACTTGCGGGGGCTACTGTCGTCAAGACCGGTGGTCGCCCAGCAAGTGGTTCACCGCAGGGCGTCGCTAGCTTCTGGCAGCTCGGGTCGCTCGCCTTCGCCTCAACGCCAGAGGTTTTCGGCCGAGGGGCCAAGCCGTCCTCCAGGGGTCGTTCGTGCATGGCCAATGTTGAACGTTCAAGCCCGGGTGAAGGGCAGTGTCTTCTACCTCCCATTTTCGGTGATGCCAATGATGAGTTCCCTCCTGGGAACCCTCTCCACCGCCCAGCTCGTGAAGCTTGCGTAGTTCCTCTATCCCCGGCAATGCGCGACATGGAAAGATGCCTCGAGCGAGCGTTAATTATCTGCGTGGGGGGTACGAGGCCCACTGTTTATGTCCAAGATGTCACGTGGGCACTCCAGGTTGAGAGGGGCTTGTCGACGGATAGGTTCTCCATTCACCCCTACTTCCTGGAGAATTTCCTCGTCGTTTTTTACAGCCATTCTTGCAAAGATCATATTCTCCGTGCCGGCCCGATCAAGACTTCCAGCTTCCTCCTCGTGGCTCGCCAATGGTCGCGACTTAGCTCAAAGTTGTGACCATCCTCTTCGCCAGTGTCAAAGTCGAGCTTAGAGGGGCTGCCCTTACACGCCTGGAGTTTTGCGGCCATCTCAGCCATCCTCTCCCCTTCGTGTTGGGTCAAAGCTTTCGATGAATCGTCCACTTCGCGGGCTGACCTCTTAGCTTTTCATTTGGTAGCCTGGTCATTCAACCCTAGTTTGATTCCTAAAGAAAAATCAGTCTTCGTCGCCGTCGAGCCGGATCTCCTCCCGGATGGCTCCATCGTGGACCACGGGGACCAGGTCTTTGCGAAGCCGTCCAGTGCAAGGGAGTTGCGGGAGGCCCTTCGCTACAACGTCATCATCCACATCCATGAGGTCGAGGATTTTTCTACTTTGGCTTAGCGGGTTCATTCTTTTGCTCCTTCCAGCGACGACTCAGGCTTTGGCGGGCTTCCTCACGACGATTCCGACGACCCTGGTCCGCGTCGCCACTCCTTCCGCGCTAGGCCGGGTGTGGTGGATGGTGAATTGCAGACCGCCGGAGGTTGAGACGAAGGGCCGAGAGGCAGGCGAAGACTTTAGATTAACTTAGTTGTCTCATGGAAACTGCCACCCAATGTCAGCACTAGAGCCAAGGGCAGTCCGTGAGACAGTAGCATGGCGCCAAGTCTTGCATGGCAGCGGTGGCGTGAAGAACCTTTCTTTGGCTGCCAGGCCTGCTCGCCGCTTGCCGTTTTTGGGTCCTCAGTCTGGTAGGAGGTTGCCAGAGAAGGAAAAGTTAGCTTTGAATGCTTTCGCTTCACCCTTCAGTCCGACTATTGATAGGTCACTCCCGTGTCTCAAGTCGAAACCTGCCGTTGCACTGCTCGATAAAGTGGTTCATAGCCAAGTGGCCATTCAGGCACCTACTCCTGGGTTGCAGACAGCTAGTCTTCCCGGCATTTTGGTCGTTCTTGCTCACCCTTCCAGCCCTCCATGCAAAATCTGTGAGCCGGTCACAAGCCAGCCTGCATGTGCCATGCAAGGGGCTTCGGTGAGTCAAGACTCTACCAAGCAACCGTTTCAGCCGGTGCTGAATGTATTGGTCGAGGCTAACTCTTCCCTGGTCCCCATTCAAGCATCAAACCCTACTGACGGCACTTCTTCATTTCCCACCCACGTAGGACCTGATGGCTTGGTCCCAATGCTCGGCAGTTTTCCAACTATTGATGGGCCTGATCTCGCTCTTTCGGACTCTCGTATTGACTTGGCCTCAAGCTGGGTAGGCAAAAAATTGGATAAGTTGGGGCTGATTGCTGCTGATCTCCTGTGGCGACCAGCCGGGGCATCACCCGAGAGGTCCTCTAAGACCTCCCTGGGAGTCCACCAGGACATCCCAGAAGGTCCCGAGGATCTCTCAGACAGTCCTCCCAGGCCTCCCAGGAGGTCCAGCCGAACCTCCTAGAGGTCCAGAGAACTGACCCGAGGAGGTCTTGAGGTTCAGGACCTCCCCAAGAGCCACGACCAAACCTGGGGAGGTCGAGAGACCAACCCGAGGAGGTCATGGGACTTGGAGAAGTCCTAACCCTTCCTGTGATCCGAACCAGTCCCAAGGATCAATGGCTGGTTCACACAGTATACGTAAGTGGCAGCATACATCCACACGAGACTTTAATAACAGCAACAGAGTTATTTACAAACCGACAAGAGCAAAATACATAGCAGAACAAAAGTCAAGTCCATCCAATACACCACAGGTAACTGGCTGGAGGGCGCGGCCTAATTGTTCTGGTCCTCATCATCTTCAAAGGAGTCCTCTCCTGCTCAAAAATTAGTTTCAAGTAAGAGTGAGCACAACAACCGTGCTCGCAAGTCACACCCGTGGGGTAACAAAATGACATGCATACATGGATATTCAAATGAAGGCATAATATGGTTGATTTGCGTAAAGCCAAGTTTCTTTCAAATACATGTACTAAGTTCCAAGGCAGTTAAACCATAACTAAAATTTATTTTCATAAAATAATTTTACAGTTGGATAGCATTCATCATCAAGATGGTGAAGAATACCCTTCTGTCACAAGGCTCCCTGCCCAATATCCATGGGATAGAAATCTCAAAACCAATTTATCCAAAATCTTTTTAAAACAAAACCAATCTCTAACTTTGAGTAGTCTTCTGCCAACACGTCTATGACCGTGGACATGGCTATTCGAATAGTTTTCACTCTGCAGAGGTTGTACACTTTACCCACATGACATGATTTCTCTAGTTTGTCCGGCATTCGTCAATGCCACCTCTCACTGCCGAAGGTAAGAGGTCTAGAACTCATGACAAGGCCTTTACAATGCATTATTCCACCACAATCCCTCCTCGCTAAGGTTTCGCCTCCATTAGATACAAATCCGCAGGATCGGGTCCCCCCTCTTGCGCCAGTAGAAAATATAGGTTATAAAAGACCATAGGCCATAAAAGACCTCCCACACATCAAAGTGGAACAACTGCGGTAGAACTTTGTAAATTAGTTGGCCAGGTCCTACGCCCCATTTTGGAGACATGTGATTGTACGGTGAGGCATAGCCCAACATAGGCCTAGCAAAGGATCGCTCAAAGACTGGTCCACAACTGACTTGGGCGACCACCACAAACCCCTGGACCTCAACCTTACCTAGGATTGAGTCCGTGCATAAACATTGCACCGGCCAAGCAAACCAATTCGTTCAAGCCCAAATCCATTTTCCTTTTCTTTTGCTTTTCAAAACATTTACAAAACCTCCATGACAACCCATTGCCATGGTTTAAATTATTTTGACAACATTGGTCATTTGGCAATAAGATCTCCCAAAGCAAGAATTGATCTAAGCATGGCTAACCATATAGTTTGCATTATCTCTAGTCCATGCTAGTGTATGAACTAGGTTTTCATCTAAGGTGACAAGGAAGACATAACAATGACAAATCTGGTTGTATACAAGATAACAGGGATAACTATAGAGTTCCAAAATCAGGGGTTAAACTATTTGTAGTGAAATATGCATGCAATACTCAGTTGAAACCAACATAATTAGTTTGAATTAATGGAATCAACATGATCAAGAGTATGACTTGCCTTGCTCACTGACTTGAGAGTTTTCCTCTTCGGTGCACTCAAGCTCCTCAGTGTCTTCGCAATCTATACGAGGAAACCAAAGCAACTCAACACAGAGCTCAAATAAGATCCAAAGAAACTTTAATGAAACTCCAAAATAAAACCAACAGAGAGGCTAGGTCGGGTTGGAGGAGGTCCAAAGAGTTTGCTGGAGGAGGTCCGAAGCTTCAGGAGGAGGTTCAGAGAGCTTTGGAGGAGATCTAAGAGCTTTTTGGAGGAGGTCCAAAGAGTGGAAATGAGCAAAAGGGTAAAGGGGAAGGGCTGCCCAAGCTTATATAGCCAGAGCCGCCCAGATTTCCATGGGTACACATGTTCAAGAGTTGGTGAAAAGGACAATGGGAGCAGGCAAAAGATGGGACAAAAGAATAGCACGGGTGCAGCAAAAAGGTAGAAGCATTTAATACGATACAACAGGCATTAAATGTGGGGAGACTCCCATGCGCAAAGGACACGGTCAAAGGATAAAGAAAGAGGAGTGTGACTGCCAAATGGGGCCAGTCAAAGCGTAAGGGGAGGTCCTGCGGACAGGAGGTGCAAAGGACATAACAAGGGGGAGGTCCTGACGGTCAGATCAAATCAAGGGGAGGTCTGAACGGTTAAAATCTCCAAAGGGGAGGTTTTAACGGTCGGATCTAACAAGGGGGAGGTCTGGACGGTTAAGATCTCCAAAGGGGAGGTCTTGACGGCCAGATCTAACAAAGGGGGGGTCTGGACGGTTAAGATCTCCAAAGGGGAGGTCTTAACGGCCAGATCTAACAAAGGGGAGGTCTGGACGGTTAAGATCTCCAAAGGGGAGGTCTTAACGGCCAGATCTAAAAAGGGGAAGTCCTAGAGGACATGGGGAGGTCCAAATGAACGAGAGGGAGGTCCTAAAGAACACAGGGAGGTCCTGAAGGACATTGACGCCGCGAGCTAGGGGCGGTAATACCGGGTTGGCAGAGAAGGGAACTTCCAGAGAGAGTTACATGGATCAAAGCAAAGAGGAAGTCCACGCGAACACAAAGAGGTTCAAGAGAGTGTAGAAGGAACTCAAATGAACCTGAGGAAGGGTTAGGCCTAGGAGGTTTAGGCCAGAACATAACCAAAGAGGGAGGTTTGGACCAGGGGAGGTCCAAGCACTTGGGAGGTCTAGACCTAAGGAGGTCTGGTCCAAAGAAGAACCAATCAAGCAAGGAAAGGGAGAAATCACCAAAGCTCCCACAAACCCAACAAACCTTTCAAGAGTTTTAGTTGAAGATTGAGTTAGTCAATCGAAATCCATTCTGAAATTTCAAGTTAAGCTTTGAATTCTCATCAAAACAAAATGGTTCTTTTTATTTTGGAAAATTCAGAAGGCTCTGAAAATCAGGGTGTTACATCTCCAGTTTAGCCCTGTCAGCGCCGTGCCGTTCCCTTCTTCCGAGGCTCCTAAAGGCCGGCATGAAGGAAGGCCGGCTGCCTCAGTCGAGCCTCCCAAGGTGGTTGAGAAGGTTACCGACACAGCTCAGCTAGGACTGATTGCTACTCTCCCGTTCAGTCCTGTCAGCACCGCGTCGGTTCCTTCCTCCGAGGCTCCTAAAGGCCGGTCTGTAGGAAGGCCGGCTGCATTAGTCGAGCCTCCCGAGGAGGTTGAGGACGTTACCGATATGCCTTCTCAGGTGATGCCTTTAAGCCCGTAGGCGGAGGATGTTGTGCCCACCTTTGGAGGATCTGGCGCTGTCCAAGATGACAGCGGTGTGGGAGCCGGAGCGAGTGCTCTTCCCGGAGCTTTTTGTGCCTCTGCTGATCTCCCTCCTAGTGCTTCGCCTGCTCCCTTAGGCCAATTGTTGGTCGGCGAGTCCAAACTCCAAGCTTACTCGCGTAGGGCTAAGTACAAGCTGTGGGGGTCGGTTCTTCCAGCGCTTATTGTGTAGCGTGCATCAGCTGTTCATCCAGCTACGTCTACTCCGCGTCGAAGCAAAAGATTAGCGGCTTCGTGTCTTAAGAATGTGCCTGCCGAGCGTCGGGCACAGCTCCTGTTAGCTGGAAGGTTGGGTCTTAATCTCACAATAGCTTGGACAACGCAGAGGTGCTTAAAGACTTCATAAAGTTATTTGACAAACCGCTTTCGAAAGACCACTTAGCCGCGTTGGCGGCTCTCTTCCGGATTTCAGTTTCGGAGTTTCTACTTGCAGAGGTTACTGAGGCCTCTACACCCTTGGTTGCCATCTGAGCTTGCATGCTCGGGTCGTTGGTCACTTCTTCGCCTTTATGGTTGTTTGTAATGTTAACTTCCTCAGCTGGAATGTTAGAGGATTAAACTTGAGAGCCAAGAGACATGTTGTTAGAGAAACCGTAGTAGCCTCGCAAGCGTCGGTTGCTTGCATCCAAGAAACTAAGCTTCCTATAATCGACTTGCCTCTTGTAAAAGAAACTCTTGGAACCTTGTTTGATAGGTTCGTTTATCTGCCGTCGTCTCAGTCTAGAGGTGGTATCCTTCTAGCGTGGAACTCTAGTAAGGTCTCCTGTACTACACATGATGTTAGAGTGCACTCCATTACAGTCGAGGTGTCCTTACCTAGCGGCTATCTCTCCTGGCTCACTGTTGTGTATGGCCCTACTGATGACTCTCTCAAACCGGCGTTTCTGCAAGAGCTCCGTGATATCCATGGCTCTAGGCAAGGTCCTTGGATTATCCTCGGAGATTTTAATCTCATTCTGCAAGCCAGTGATAAGAACAATGCTCGCTTAAACAAACGACGAATGGGCAGTTTTTGTCGTGTGGTTGATGATCTGGAGCTCAAGGAAGTCCACCTAAATGGCAGATCTTTCATGTGGACGGGTGCGCGAGAGAGGCCCACATTGGAATGCATTGATCACGTGTTTCTTTTGTCGATTTGGGACTGCAGATCTCGGGTATTTGCCGGGCACTACCTTCAATGACCTCGACCCCGCCTCTGCTTTTCTCCACGTCTGGTCTTCCGGGGACCAAGAAACGTTTTCATTTTGAGAAGTTTTGGACGAGAATGGAAGGGTTCCAGGATACGGTCGTCGTGGCTTGGAAATGTGACAGCCGGTTGTCTGACCCCCTGCGACGTCTCCATCATTCACTTCAACAGGGTGAGCCTTGCAGAGCTGGAGCCAGCGTGAATGTGGTAGCGTTCGCTAGCAGATCGGGTTGTCCAAAGCGTTGGTCGGCCGGTTGGATGTGGCAGAGGAGATTCGACAACTTTCTCCTTGGGAGAGATGGCTCAGACTGGCGCTCAAGAGGAGGTTGTTAGGTCTTTGTTCCTTTGATCGGACTATTGCACACCAAAGGTCGCGGATCAGGTGGTTACATGAAGGGGACGCAAACACTCGCTACTTCCATCTGCATGCCAACCAGAGTAGACGTTGTAATTACATCTCAGGTCTAAAGGTGGCAGATACTTGGGTGCACTCTCAGGCCGGGCTAGAGGAGTCCTTTAATGAACATTTCGTGAATATCTTGGGAACACCGATTGACCGTGAGCATTCTTTAGACTTGAGCTACCTTGATATGGCTACTCATGATTTAAGGGCTTTAGATGCTGACTTCTCCAAGGCTGAGGTTTGGGACGTGGTTAAGTGCATGTCCGCAGAAAAGGCGTCGGGGCCTAACGGCTTCTCAGGTCTGTTCTATCAATGTTGTTGGTCAATCATCAAGCCTGACATAATGGTGGCAATTCATGCAGTTGGTCGCCTTACTGGAAAGAGTTTTCACTTACTCAACAAAGCTATGTTAACTCTTTTACCAAAAAAGCTTGCTCCTCAGGAAGCGCGAGACTACCGGCCTATCAACCTCCTTCACAGCTTTGCCAAGATTTTCTCCAAAGTTCTTGCTCGAAGGTTGTCTCCGGAACTGCCAAAGCTTATGGCTTCCAACTAGTCTGCTTTTACCAAAGGTCGCTCCATTCAAGATAATTTCTTTCTGGTCAGGCACTCATCTCGCTTGCTGCATCAGATTAAGCAATCAGCTTCCCGTTCAAATTAGATATTGCTCAAGCTTTCGACTCCTTGTCCTGGCCTTTTCTGCTGGAAATTCTGCGACACAAAGGGTTTGGCTCAAAGTGGTGTTCTTGGCTAAGTATTATGTTTATGACTTCCTCCACCAAAATTCTGGTCAATGGGCAGCCTGGGAGGCCGATTTGGCATGGTCGCGGGTTGCGTCAAGGAGACCCCCTTTCGCTGATGTTGTTCATCATTGCCATGGACGCTCTCAACAACTTGATCCTCACGGCGGAAAAAGAAGCTTTGCTCCTTCCGATTAGAGGGCGTCGTGGTCTACCTCATCGGCTCTCCTTGTATGCAGATGATGCGGCCCTATTCTTGTCTCTTGTGAGTGAAGATCTTTTAGCCATCAAGGAAATTCTAAAACACTTTGGTGAGGCTTCCGGTCTGCGCACCAACATGTATAAGAACTCCTTCTCTCCAATCAGATGCAATGATCAATAGACCCAGCTCGTCAAAGATCATTTGCATTGCAATATCGCTGCTTTTCCTTGCAAATATCTTGGCTTGCCTCCATCACGTGTGGATTTTCAACCTCTCATGGACAAGGTCGCTAACCGTCTACAAGCTTAGCAAACCGGATTGCTTTCTCAGGGGGGGTGCGTTTGATTCTGGTGAAGGCAGTGTTGTTAGCCATGACAGTTTACAATTTTATGGCCGTGGATCCTCCACGATCAGTTATTAAAGAAATTGATAAGTTGCGTCGAGCGTTTATTTGGAAAGGATCGCAACAGGCTTTAGGAGGTAATTTCTTGGTGGCTTGGTCGGTTGTTTGCCATCCCTTACACTTGGGAGGTCTCGGTGTGCACAACTTGAGTGTGTTAGGGCAAGCCATGAGCATCCGCTGGCAATGGCTGCAAAGAACGTGGGCTACACGTCCATGGGGAAGGTTGCAATTCCAAACTAACCGAGAGGAGTATGACTTGTTTCAGGCTCCATCATGGTTAAAGTGGGCAACGGTGCAAATGCGTTATTATGGGAGGATCGCTGGCTGGACGGGAGCTCAATTCGAGGATTCACGCCGCCGATCGTCCAGATGGTTGCTCCTTCTATTCGGAGGAAGAGAACAGTGGTTCAGGCCCTTAGCAATGATGATTGGATTCTGGACACCCATGGTCAACCAGGCGCCCAAGCGGTTGAGGAGGTTATGCAGCTGGGGATGAGGTTGCAACATATTCATCTTGCTCAGGATGAGGTCGATTCAGTTAGCTGGCGTTGGGAATCCTCAGGTCACTACTCTGCTAAGTCTGCATATGGGGCTTTTTTTCACAGGTTCGACCGGGTTTCCTTGTGATGAGGCCATCTGGAAAGCTAGGGCGCCTCTAAAATGCAAAGTCTTCATGTGACTGGCTATTAGGAGGCGGTGTTGGACGGTGACGCTTTAGGCGTCATGGATCGCAAAATCGGGGAGTTTATGTTTTTGCGTGCTTTAGGAGGAGACCATTGATCATCTCTGGTAGGTCATGGGTCATCAAGAAGTTTGGGCTCGCTTTATAGCTCAGACTGGATCTCGGTGCCCTGTTCCTAGCGGGCAACTTTCTCTTCAAGACCATTGGTTGGCGGCTCGGCATTCTCAACCAAGAAGTCATAGAAAGGAAACAGATGAGTGTATCATTCTCGTCTCTTGGATGCTTTGGAAGGAGCGCGATCAAAGGATCTTCAACAACGAGTCCAGTTCCACTGATCAGGTTTTCCAGCTTGCTCGCCAAGAGCATCAACAATGGCGTATGGCAGTTGCGCATCATCGGGTCGCAGCCTCGTAGGAGTAGTTGCTTTGTTCTATCGGCAGCCTCTCCTTCGGCTTCTTTCGGCTTAGTCTCTCGCTATCCCGCGGCTGTCGTGTTGGGCGGTCGGGGGGGGGGCTAGTTGGTAGTCGATGATTTGGCTTGTATTTAAACTGTTTTTGTATTCTCTGGATCTTCCGATTTCCTTTTTCTAATGAAAGATGTGCAAAGCTTTTGTGCATCATTGAAAAAAAAAGATTTCGCTCCTGATTCTCTGAGAATCTAGAGCTATCTGTTGAAAGCGTTTGACTGATAGATTGGCTCCAAAAACCATATGAGAGATGATTAGAGGCAAATAGACTAAACTACCCCTTGTACAAATACTTTAATTGTGTCTTGTAATGATTGCTACGCAAATCACAGGGAAAAGGAGCAAATCTTTATTCGTTAGAATAGCACTTTTGTTCATCACAGGGAAGCTGGAATTAGCGTAATCACCCGTATAGTCAACTCATACAACAAAATTGAGTCCAACCAAAAGGATCCATAACTTTAGGATGACCCAATCAAGAATCAAAGTATCTTCTTACAATGAGGGATTGAGGAGGGAACAAAAACAAAACACCCATTTCCGTAATTGCTTCCTTTTCAACTCACGAAATGAGCTGAGATACTGTACAACCGAATAATCCAGAGAAAACAAACCTTTCCCGTTAGGAAAGTCAAAGGAAGGGATGAGTAGAGAAGTGCTATCCGAAGAATTCATGTTTTCATATCAATTTTGCTTCCCTAAAAGTTTTCATCGACATCTTAGTCTGTCCATGAGGCAGACCTCTTCAAAACAGCCTTCATTGCCTTGTCCTCTTCCAGGGATATCATGCCAAGATGCAAAGGGTCCTCCAGCATCATCTTGGCGACCAAATGCCCTGCAATGGACAAAGTCTGAAATTTCCTTGCCTGCTTGCCAATATATCTTCCAAGCTTTCCATCATAATACTCGGGCCAGCCATCCTTCCACAGCCTTCTCTCAGCTAGGTCAATTGCTCTTCTTGAAATTTGTAGTCGTCCAGTCTTGATGCATGCTGCGGTGAGCAGCCAGAGAAGTATTGCGGAAAGAATGGAGAAGAATGTGAAATTTGATGCGTGAAAACAGGTCGAATTGAATCAATGATGAAAACAGTCCATCCTTGCAAGAAGCTCAGACAGAAACCAATATTGCATTTTAACTAAGCAATACAGGACTCATATCCATCAACAACTCACAGAGGACACATGCATACGCAGAAGTCGGCAACAAGGATGGCTAAGATCAATAAGTATCATTCAAGAAATGCTTACAAGGAAATGGGTCTTTTTGTGTTTGTCATCTGTGGGGACCCCCGGGTTATTTCCGTAAGACCAAGATATTTCCGGCCTTATGGAGATAACTCTGGGTCTTATGTGAATGGATTCCAACTTAACTCCATCTAAGTGAGAGGCTTGACCGAAAACTAGAGCCCCGACGATCATGCGCGCTGCACCTCTGCGAGCACTACATGATAATCGATTCTCTAACAGTCCAAGCACTCCACTTAGTGAGTTAAATTGGAAGCCACGGACAGTGAGCCTGAGATCATGTTGACTCCCAAGATCAGCGACCAACATGCCCCAAACTCACATATAGCATTGATCACATCCATACGACATTCATGCATTCATAGTTCAAAAGACATACATCATAATAGTTCAAGTCTACAACTATTACAAGTGGCCGACTAGCCAAATTCAATTAAGAACATAAAGTAACAGCGGAAGAAATAATAAACCAAAAGTCCATCATGGTATGCCCATCACCCGTCGGCAACCGACTGGGAGTTAAATAATAGCACTACTCGTTAGTGTCGCTTAAATCGTCGCTAACGAGCTCATCGGGCTCGAAGTCTTTCTCACTTGAAATTGCAGCAACTGGATTGAGTACAAATGTACTCACAAGTCTTACACAAATAAAAATTAGTTATGCTAGAGGTTGTTCCAAAGGATGACTCATAATGGCTTAGTTTTGCAAAAGACGTAACCATTTTCAACCTACACGTACTAGTTTATCAATTGCCATTTTAAAAACAGATTTGAAGTAGAAGTAAATCATGTGAATAAGTGATAAATTGAATAACAAATGAATCAAACAAACACCAAATTGACAGCCCACTTTGATACAACAAAATGCATGAACATTCCATTCATGTCGAATACCGATTGTACCCACAATTTAAATTCAAAGTCTAATGATAGTAACTCCCGAACTCAAGCGATCGTCCATAACCGCGGACACGGCTATTCGAATAGATTTATCTCTGTAGAGGTGCACTACTTTACCCACACGACTCGAGTAGCCCGTAAGCCACCAGAATTAATACACTTCATATGGTGTGTCGACCGGGGAGAATCGAGATACGGTCATTTTTAGCAAGAAAATCCTATTGGGCTAAATCCCCCTTGCAAGATGGTCCCTTACTTAGTACAAGCAACAGATAGCACTTGCTAAGTGGCTCACAAGTTGTATTGGAAATACCGATGCAATATAAATAACCGAAAGTTGTGCTCCCATGCACACTATAGAAAATTACATCGGTTCCTAAGGACAAATGATCGAATACAAGTGCCCTTACACCACCTTGGGACTTAACACAATAAAAACTTTCCCTTACTTAACCGTACGGTACCCATATCCCGCATGTGGTAGCACAAGTTTTATTTGAATCAATGATGTTACCAAAGTTCGGTCCTTAATGGTCCGAACAAGACAACCACATACCCGATCTCGTGTACGAAGGCACCCTCACTAGAAACCACTTGTCCAGACCCCAAAACTCATTTAAAATGACAAAAATTAACTTAGTGAACAGATACGAAGATCTGAATAAAAGAAAATTTGTGGATCCCATAATTGTCGGGTTATTCCTGACAATCAAACTACCGTTTCTAGACTTGCATGGCTAAGCAAACTCGTATATCATAATTCACACATCCTAACTTAAGCATGTGATACTGGAATAATTCAAGAATAACCTCATGATTTAGGATATAGCTAACTACTCATCACAAAAATAGCGACATAGCAAAATAAGCATGCAAGCAATTATCATTGCACTAACTTATCAAAACTGGAATCAAATATGATGTAAAAAAGTTCAAATGATGCTTGCCTTGCTAGTAGTCAGTTGTTCACTCTCGGTGGCGTTGAGTCAATATCAATAGCCTCGAAATTTATAGAATTAACGATATCGATAAACACGAAGAAATACCTCAAAAACCAAATTGCTCAAAAATGCATGATTTTACTACAATGGATAGTGTATGATTTTATATGAATTTAGGTGAAAGAATTATTTCATTAGGAGTTATTATGTGAAAGTTATAGCAATTTGAATTTGATTCCAATATGACTTAGTTCATGTAATTTAATTATTTGATCAAAATTTGTAGAATAGTGAGGATACAAGGATTATATAGATAAATAGAGAATATTATTGCAAGTCTAAAACATTTGGGTTCATCTCAACTGGAGTTTTTATGAATTAGTTATGTATATTTAAAGTTATCGACCTTTTTCTATTGTAAAACTAATAGAGTTATGGATTAATTTCTAACATAATACTCTCTGCTATAGAGACATGTTTGAAACCAATTTTAATATAAAGTTCATTAAAAATGAAAATTATTAGAACTGGTTTCATCCATTTTGGAGTTGAGATGATTTAGTTATGTATTTTTGAAGTTATACATATTTTTTAGTGTGCAAAATAAAGGATTTCGAATTTCCTAAAGCATTTACTACTTTTCTTACCGAGGGCTGCGCTAGCCACAGCCAATGACTTGTGGGTCCAGTGAACAGTGCGTTTTTCAATTAACCCCCGGATTTAACCGCGCGCTGACACGTGGGGCCAGCTCGTCAGTGACTTGGTCCATTGGACTCGGTCCACGCGCGTACATGCACAGCACACGGCGCTTAAGCGGCTGGGCCCATACATCAACCGCTGTGGTGTTTAAACTAATGCGCTCGTTTTCTGTGCACGGAGCCCGCATGTAAGCGATACATCAACAAGTTAAGACATCGATTAAATGCTAAATCAATCATTAGCGGTTAATGACGTTTCTACTGGAGCTTTGTCGGGCGCGTCCGACAACAGAAGCTCCGGCCGTGTTTGCCCGACGGCTCGCCGGCGCTACGCGCCACGACGATGTTGGCCAAGACTTGGAACGGGTCCACAATAGCCATGCGCACCTCAGGAGGGTGGTCTCGACTAGCCGGAGAGGAGCAGAGGTGCTCTTATGGCTGAAAATGCAAGCAGCAATGTGAAGCTCTGCAGTGCATACAAGCAGGTGCCCAAGTGTCTAAAGGCTACTAGGAGGTTACCTGAGCCAAGTGGAAGCTCAGGGAAGCTTGGAAGTGGTCGGAGCTTTGTCGGCACCGGAGAAGGCAACGGCGGCGGCATGGCTTCACGTGGAGAGATGGCCCTGAGAAAAACCAACAGAAGTGAGTGGTTGGAGCAGCTCAAGGACCATATTAGGATGCTACATGAGCAAGGAATCGACAAATGCCTTACCAAATCAAGGTGGGAGATGATGAGTTAGATCCTCGGCCGAAAATGCAATTTCTTCAAATCCACGAAAACCTGTCGTGCATTGTTGAAATTGACTGAGGGGTTTTGCTTATGAAGATAAAGCATGCAAGGTGACGCACTAAGGTGAGGACAATACACACTGGACACACCGATTGCACAAAGATGGCCTTCGGGGTGCGCTCTGAGGTCGACGAGAGCATGATTGTGTTCCAAGAGCTACAAGCAATGACAAAGGCTAAGCTTAGCTAAAATGGATACAACATGGATCAGAGGGCAGAGAGGAAACATTCGGAAGGAGCTTACCCAAGAGATGAACACTCACAAGCTTCCCTTTCCTCAGCCAAAAAGAGGAGAAGTGAGGGAGAACTAGGGTTCGGAGGGGTATTATGCTCGGGAGATGACGGCAATGAAGGCGGTGTTAGAAGGTGAAGCTCCAGGAGTGGTTGCATGGGGTGGCAACTCACGATATCGACGGAGCTTCACAGGAGCTTGCGGCTGCGTGGCATTCGGCATCTGCGCAAGCGCCAGCACGAGGAAGAAGACACGTTTGACGAGTGGGCCTGCCTTGTCAGCGGCTCATCGTGCGCGCGAGCCCGAGTTGAGTGGGTTCGTGCGGGCCGTTGGATCTTGATCGAACGGTTGACATTGGGCGCGAACGTTCGGACCGACTAAACGGTTGCATGATCTGGATCGTTGATTTATAATCGAACAGTCGAAATTCCTCAGGCTCGGTGCAGTGCGTTTAGTTGACTCAGCCAAGTCAATTCGCCTGGGTCGGACTCGAGCCAGGGTTGGGCTCGGGCCTGAGGAACAGTACTAGGGTTTGACTGGGTTTTTAATTAGCTTATCCACTTTGACCTGAGTGCTAAAAATAGAAATAAAATTCCTAAAATTCTGAAATAAATCTGAGGTGTTCGTGGGATGACCTAGTACCCATATAAAATTTGGAACCCCTCTGTTCACGTTATAAATTGAACAATTTAATTTCAAACTTAAAATGTGTTATTGAATTGCGTTTGAATTTTCTAAGGATTGAAACCAATCCCAAAAACTTGGAAAAAAATATGTTAATTCATGATAATTAATGTAGTATTTGAATAAATTATTTCTAGAGGAACTTCAGTATCATTTGTTTCAGTTTTCTTTTTGAGTTTACTTCTTTAAGTGTAGGTTCAAAATTTGAACAAAATTTTCCAAGTGCGATATATAATGTAAATGCTTGAAAACAATGATGCATGCTCATGAGATGTATAGCAATCCTCTTTATTAATTTGGGGATGTGACATCATCATTCTATTTAGCACTTGTAAGGAACCAAAGTAAAACTTGTTTCACAAATCACCGACGGAGACAGGTAGCAGGATTCAAGTGTAGTGCTGCATATGTCCTTGTGTCAAGCCATTGTCCAAAATAACAATGTAATTCTACAGCCATCAGTAGAATGTAAGGGATAGGAGTACTGGTTTCCATGCAAGGTTGTTCACCTGCGGATGTAACAGCAGGATTGAGCTATACCAACTAATTCAAGTCTAAAAGACATTTGACATCATATTTGCAATAGAAAAAATACAGATTTTTCTTTAGCATGCTCGAATACGATGTAGATCCATGGAAATTGCAACACAACACCAAATTCAAACAATCATAGGATTGATGGAGTTAAGCCAAATGTAGGCATAAGAAATTCAGAACCCCAGCACTGATATTTGCTCTCTTACAAGAGACTGTAATAAAAATGCTAATTATAGACTTGGAACATATTGAAAGCTAGAGCATTAGTCTAGAGCTCACCATTCTGCGATCTATCATGTAGCAACCATCAGCACATAACAATGTCGGGAAGGTATCAAACCCTTCGGACAAGCACAGGCTCAGTATGAACCTCATCCCCTTCTGGCACTCGACGTCTCTACGAGCGACAAATCCCCAGTGGACTTTGTGTACGCTCGCAAGAGTATGATCCACCAGAACCCGGAATCTACCGGCGCAACCCTCCCGATTGCGCTCTCCCCAAAATCGGCATGCAAGGTATCAACACCCTTCTTAGTGTCATGAAGCACTTTAAAGCTTGCCGGCATGACCCCCTCCCCCAGCTTAAACCAATCGACCTTCTTCTCCCACCCCTGCAGCAGCAGGGTCTTGAGCAGGAAGTTTTTGATGATCTCTGGCTCACCGTTCATGAGGAACGTGAGAGCGTTGGGCACGAAATCCCTGACAAACACCTAGCCACAAGTTCCGCCCAAAATCAGATAAGAAGGCGCCCAAAAAATAAAAATGCAATTTGCAGATTTTAGATTCAATTTCAAACAGTTTGCACTAGTGGCAACTAGCGAGAGCAGAGAGCAGCAGTAAGCTACATGGTCGTAGTTGAGGACTTCCTCGGAGGTGTGGTCGAAGGCGGCGATGGTGCCGAGGGGCTGGCCGCGGAAGAGGACGAGGAAGCGACGGAGCGTCTCCTAGGCGTTGCCGATGATGGGGCGGTGCACTCGACGGCCGGCGGAGACACATGAGGGTCGGCATCGCCTAGGGCTTCCACAAGAAACTCACCACCCGATCGCGAGTGCGAGAGGAGATGAAGACGCTGGGGAATGCGAATCGGTACGCTCGGGGGTGTCTCGTGGTGGATGAGAGAGGTGTGTAGTTCGATAGCATTTGCGGGTGATAATATTAAACTTCAATGGTATTTTCGTTTCTGTAAGGTTGGATTTCTACGAGAATCTGCTTCTTCTTGCTAGTTTATTTTCGAGACAACTTCTTGCGAGAAGCGGAATTTGGTGGTTTTGAGAAGTTGAGGGCCTGTTTGGTACAGCTTCTACTCCCAGCTTCTCAGTTGATTCTCGTGGAGCCGTACCAAACACCCTGATTCTCAAAACACCCGATTCTGATTCTCGCGTGGAGCTGTCTCAAAATACACTAGCGAGGAAGCGGCCTTTCCTTGGATTCTCGTGAGAATCCAACTCGATAGAAGAAAAATACCCTTTGAAGTTGAGTATATTTACATAAAAAAATGCCATTTTCCCATCGTGATTCCCGGCGTACCTCTTGACTCAAACGCTTTTCTTCTATCGAGTACCCCGCCGAACCTCCACGCAGCCGCCGCCGGACCTCCATGCGCCCTCGCCCTCGTCCCGTCCTCGCTTTCACCGCCGCCACCCACTCGCTGCCCGTCCCGCTACATCATACATCCCGTTCCCACATTGCATAGCGCCACATTGCACTAAGACAACCCGCGTTCCCAATGAAACCCCAATTCCACACCCAAAGTGTCGGAGATGTCGTCGGCGTCGGAGATGCTGGCCGTGGCGCCAATGATGCCGCGGGCGCCGGAGATGAAGGAGAAGGTGGAGGCGGCCGTGGACTCGAGGCGGGACCGGGAGACGCTCTACCCGGGATCTCCATGGAGAGCGCCCTCTTGAGGCCGTCATAAGGTCTCTGCAGATCTCGCCTTGCACTGCTTCTCACCACTGCCTCGCCACCTCCTCCACCCCACCCTCAACTCCACGCTCTCCTCCGTGCCACCGTCCTCCACCCCACCTCAACTCCACGCTCTTTTCTAAGCAATTTGATTTACGGCAAAATTCGCTTTGATTAGCAATTAGTAAATCGCCAAATTGAGGGTTCTAGTTATTCTATTTGGATTGTATATTTCCTATTTGGTGTTGACGAAATAAACAGGCATGGGAGTGTGTTCTAAGGATTAGTTCAGTACAATTTATCTTTACATAGGATATGGAGGAAATAATCCAGTAAGAGTCTCAATTCTAGGGGGTCAGAGAGTGCAATTCTGATTATGTTCCATTCTAAGTTAGGTTTGGCCAGCATCATCGTATCTTGGAAGCACTCTTAAATTCCTCCTCAGCAGAATGATTGTTATTTTTAGTAACAGAATGACTTTGGTTCACTAACAACTATTTTTGTGATATTTATTGCAGTGATGATCCCATTGTATCATTATCAGCACAAACACCCTATTCTCTGGTCTTATTCTCCTTGTCTTGACAAGCTTTATCCAGGTACTGTGTACGATAAAGTTTGAAAATAATGTACCCATTCACAGAAAAATGTTCCCATTGAGCATTCCTTTACTTGTAATAAGCATTGTGCTGTAAAATGCTGTGTTGCAGATTTTCTTCCCATTGGGACCTGCATCGGTTGCTTTGTTCGGCGGACTTGGAGCTTTAGTCTTCTCAGGCTTCATTCTCTACGACACTAAGAACTAGATAAAGCGTCACTCTTATGACGAGTACATTTGGGCATTTATTGGGCTTTACCTCGACATCCTCAACCTGTTCCTTTCTATCCTAAACATGCTCAGGAGCATGCAATCTGATAACTAGTTGGGTCCATCGGCCGAGTCCATCTGCACCGGCCGGACCTTGTGTCAACTTGTGTCATCCTTTATCGAGTCTTTTGAACTGCAATATATATAGCTCTGAAGGACTTGTAATGTGTTTTGCTATCTTCCAGAGAATGGGACCAAAGTATAACATATGTATTGGTGTAACTGTTCTCGCGTGACTTCCTGTGTTTATTGGTATGTGATACCAAGATTGTGCCCTAGTTGCATAGAGCTTCTAGACTACTTTAGCACTAGTTGCATAGAGCTTTAGACAAGGGGGCAATTGTCGATTCCAACAACGTATATACATTCATATGGTCTAAACAAATTTAGAGAAAAAATTCTATAATTTATGTACAAATATATAGGAGAAAGACACAAATACAATTGAATTATTACAACCAGGGGTAACATGGTCTATTTGCTTCTAATCCCCCTCATATGGTTTTGGAAGCCAACCTACCAGCCAAACGCTTTTAACAGACAGCTCCAGATTCTCAGAGAAGTGGATTCTCAGATAATCAGGAGCAAAATCTGAAAAATGAGAATCTGGAGCTGTACCAAATAAGACCTGAGTATTGGGTACTACTTTACGAGATCCAAACGAAAAGCTATGAATAAAAGCTGTACCAAACAAGACCTTAATATATGATTTAGTTCGACACAAGCCCACCGTAGTTCCCGTAAATAAAACATGGAAGAAGACCTTCGAGAGTGAGGCTTAGGGCCCTCACCGATAGAGTTTTTTTTTTCTGGAGCGAGGACTCCAACCAAACCCGAAATGACCTTTAGTTGATGAAGAGTCAAATTGACAAATCAGAACCCCTTATTTTAATAACCACAACTGTTAGGACCTGTTTAGCAAAAACAAACTCCCAAGCCCAAACGGGGACCCGATCCGGTCAATCCAAGCTAATGCCAATCCGAGCCAACTTATATATAACCATAGCTTTTTGGCCTAATGTAAACGCGTGTATTACACATTAGCTCGTAGTTTTGAATTGATCAAACATTTGCACAGCTTGTACACTGTAATTGAGTCCTGCAATTATTATAGCTAGGCCATCTTTCCAAAGAAAGAATCGTACCATGTACAATAATTTACATCAAACCAAATATATAAGCCTTATTTGGTTGTGCCAAAATTCCGACTCATCCATATGGATAGACCGGAATTTTAGTTCAAATTCTCGGCCCATCCATATGGATTTCGGACGGGAATGAGCTTCCTAAACAAACCCATAAAGTTGAAGTAGTAACCTATGGTCGTGACTTGCAATTTGCAAAATAAAGACGAAGGCTGAAGCAATAAAAGAAAAGGAGAGGATGATGGAGAGAGTGAAAGAGACGAAACTAAACTCGTGCCTTCAATAACCATAGCCATCAGGGGTCATCTCACAAAACCACCCAAACCTGGCCAACGACCCGACCCCTCAACCTAGTTGGGCCGAGATAAAATCGAGCTTCCTTTGCTCCCGGGCCGGCCCAGCCTATCATGTGCTCAGTCTCTCCCTCCTAGAGCTGGCCAAATGGGTCGTGCCTGCCGGGCCAGCCCAGGCACTAGTTCATGGGCCATGTTGGCCCAGCACGATGACCCGTGCTGTGCTTGGGCTGACACTCAGGCAAGGTGGCCCGCCTGGCATGGCACAAATAGTGCGAGCACGCAAGACGATCGGTCTTGCCGTGTAGCTTTGGATGCGGTGAGGTTCTTTGAGGAGGCCGACGACGGCAAGGGAGGGAGGAGGATGGTGGCGCTGGCTGCAGGCTCGGAGGGAGGAGATGGCGACGGGGCCGTCTCGGGAAGGGAGGGGGAGCTAGGAGGAGGGCGACGTGGCCGGCTCGAGAAGAGAGGAGGCGATGAGGGAAGAAGGAGGCCGGAGCGGAGGGAGGAGGAGGGCGGGGCGTTGCCGGTACGGAGGAAGGAGAAGGCGGCGGGGGCCGCAGGCCGGCTCGGGAAGGGAGGTAGAGGACGCGGAGTGGAGGGTGCCGCCGACGTGGACCGTGGAGGACGAAGGCGTGGAGGTGGAGGCTAAAGGCGTCATGCCGCCGCCGCTATGCTGCAGATAGTCGCCAGCCTTGATGCCTGCACGCCACACGTGATGAGGAGCCGAGGAGGAGACCGAGGCGGCGCAGGTGGCGGTGAGGGAAAAGAGGCACCTGAGGCAGGACAGCATCTTTGGTAGTGGCGGGCTCGTGGGCGTGCACAACACTACTGGCCGACTAAATTCGAGTTGTTTGACTGTTTGGCTCTTTAAAAATAGAAAAAATCAAAAAAATCCTTTTTTTTCTATAAATAGCCATCATACCCCGTCATTCAACACCCCTCCATTCCTCATTCTCTCTTTGAAATTATGTTGTGCAAATTCAAATTCATGTTGAGCTAATTTGACAAAATTCAAAAAAATTGTGCCAAATTTTGGAAAATTCGAATTTTGGCAGCAAGTCGGCAAAAGAGGTACAATACTATTTTTTTCGTACTTTTATTGTCAGTGCTTGTTATGCTAAGATGAAAGTATAATAGTGTTTGTTTCGATTTTTTAGTTTTCATTATGGACAACTCTAGTTACAACAGCTTTGCTTTTGGTGATTACGGACTTTCACCAAAGGGCATTACATCCATAGAGGCGGTTGCGGTTGTCTCAAGCCAACCAGAAGGGTAAGGTGGAGTTTCGTCATCAGGCTCGACGTCAGCATCAGGCTCCACGCCAACCAAAGCAAAGAGGTCGAGGTCATCTACATCGGAAGTGTTGAAGAATTTTGACAGTACAACCAAACAAGACGCAGAGGGAAATGATGTACCATATGCTATTTGCAAAAATTTGTTGCAGTGAATTGTCTTCAAGGTCTACAGGTGGAACGTGGCACTTGCTTAAACATGTTACAAAATGTAAGGCTAAGCAATGGTAGTCTTTGGCGGAACCACAGTGCAATCGATCCCAACAAGATGCAGACGTAGCTAGATTCGCAATCTGAGGTAGCTTTGTCAATCTGTATGTTGTTTAATTGCTTATGAGGATTTACCATTAGGCTTTGAGGAGTCTGCTTCTTTCCAAACTTACATTAAGACTACGCATAATCCTAGATTTTCTTTCGTTTCTAGACAGACAACAAATAGAGATCTAGTAAAATACTACAATGAACGTCGTAATAAAATAAAGGAGCTATATTTAGTACGTGCACTTTTTCAGTGGCCCTGACCTCGGACATATGGAGTGGTCGGACTAGAGTGGATTATCTTAGCGTAGTTGCTCATTATGTTAATGACGACTGGGTAATGGAGAAAATGATTATATGTTTGAAATTAATTGAGGTAGCACACACGGGTGAGAATATTACGAACTGTAGTATCGAAGTCATGGAAGACTTTGGTCGTATAGACAAAATATTCTCAATTACTTTAGACAATGCCACTTCGAACTCTAGGGCCATGGATATTCTTACTCCAGTGTTGAATACATACGCTGATTTTCTGTTGCTACATCAATGATGCACTTGTCATATTATCAACCTTATAGTCAAATGTGGTTTGAAGAGGTTGAGTCTGTATATTAAAGGTTTCGCGATGCGATCTCTTTCTTGAATAATTCTAATGTAATAATAGCACAATATAGAAACTTCTGCAGGGCGATGGGTGTACGTCCAAGAATGTTCGGTTTGGACATGCCGGTAAGGTGGAACTCTACTTACCTGATGCTTAAGAGTCTTTTACCATGCAAGAGCACATTTTCTATTTTTATTCAAACGCACTATTAGAGCACTGACGGTAGTATACTATTGACTAAGCGACATTGATTCGTTGCTGAGAAGATACTACAGTTTCTATAAAAAAAAATTAGGAAAAAGTCCGGTTTACTCCCCTGAACTATCAGAAAAGTCTGGTTTACCCCCTGAACTACAAAACCGGTTTTTTTACCCCCTGAATTTGTCAAATCCGGTCAAATAACCCCCCGTAGCGGTTTGGAGCGGTGGTTTTGCTGACGTGGCCGGTTTTGTCCAACTCGGCAGTGTTTGTCACTCAAGTCGACATCAAGTCGACTTTCTTCTCCATCTCTCTCTATTTTGTCGATGACCGGGGACGCTTCTCGGTGCACGTTTGGTCATAGCCATCGCAAAGATGCCGCGGTTGATGGTGGCTTGGCGACCGTGAAGATCTTGGCAGAGGTTGTGCTCGATGGGCGTGTGCGATTAGCTCATTGCGAGTTCCCGCGCTCTCGGCGAGCCTGGCAATACGCAAGACGCTCACCGCGCCACGCGCGCCCCATGCCGCTTCTTCGACCGGACGCGAGAGGCGGCGGCGGTGTGAATGACGACCCGGCTAGGGCGGCCCCATCCCCATGGTCGCCATCTCCATTGCCCGTGGCAGCAGCACCACCGAGCCCGTGGACACGTCTGTGGCGCGGAGCTCCTCGGCGTGTCGCAAGAAGAAGCAACGCAGCAGCGCCAAGACGCGGACGCCGTCCTTGCATAGCCGCGTCGGTACTATGTCGGGTGGAGCGGCTCTCGAACATCTGTGTGCGTACTCACACAAGTCCCTCTCTCGCATCCGACACCCTTCTTGAACTCGGGTACATCCTCGGGTCCGCGCGCGATTCTCGCATGGGGGTGAACGAAGGGCGCTTCGTCGATCGTGGGAGTAGGCCACGAGCACGCGGACCTTGAAGGAGTACATGCGGAAGTCATCGAGGCGTGGCGCCGTTCTTGATGTTGGGGAGGAGGGTCCGGCCATTCCTTCGGGCGCCGAGGAGGAGAGGAGGTGATTCTTGGCGGAAGGAGTTGGGTGGGGCGCGACGAGGACGAACGGCGGTGGTGGAGGTGGTCCAAGAGGTGGGGTCGGCGGCAACAGGAGGATATGGCGGCGGGCACGTGGGGGGGCGCCGTGGCCGCAGCGAGGTGGAGCGGGGTGGAGAGGAGGACACGGAGGCGCGATTGGGGTCGGTGAGGTGGGGCGGCGAGAGGAGGCGTCGAGGCGGAGCCACGGACTGTATCTTGCATGGCGACCATGAGCGGCGTCATGGGCTCGCGCCTGCCTGGGGGAGGTAGGGCGGAGAGGGAAAGTGGCGTGGCTTTTTCTTATGGTGTGGTCTTCTTGATGCCACACGGAGGAAGAAGCAAAGAGGAAGGCGGCGGCGGTGACAAGCGGGTCCTACGAGTCGAGAGAGGGTGAGGAGGAGAAAAGCAGTAGGCGCACGCCACGTCATCTGTTGAGTTGGACAAATCGCCATGTCGGCAAAACCACCGCCCAAACCGCTACGGGGTTATTTGACCGATTTGACAAATTCGAGGGTAAAAACCGGTTTTGTAGTTCAGGGGGTAAACCAGACTTTTCTGATAGTTCAGGGGAGTAAACCGGACTTTTTCCAAAAAATTATGAGGCCACTATTGCTCTGTCCACTGTGTATTATCCAATATCTCCTATCATTGTGCATAGTATTTTACAGATTGCTACTCAATTGAAAATGTATGAAAATGACTTAGTTTTACGTGATGCTATTGTTTCCATGAAATCTAAATACCTTAAATATTGAAGAGAAATCCCTTACCTATATGCATTTGTATTTCTTTTAGATCCTAGAGGTAAAATTGATGTAGTTGGTAGTGTACTTGATCTTCTTAGTGATGCTACAGGGCTATACTATACTAACTATTTTGCAGAAGTTCATTCTCAGCTATACGAGGTTTACCAAAGGTATGAAAATAAGTTCCCGAAAGGCCGCTCGCAACGACAAATATGTGGGGCAAGATTTTCGATGGCTCTTCCTCCAGGTCCAGGTTTTCTCCTTCTACACCGCCACCTGCTAAGCCAAGACCCACAAGGAGTGGGGAACTATCCACCTATCTAAACAATGATATGATGGATTTCAACTCAAAAGGCTTCGAAATTTTGCAATGGTGGCAAGCCCATAAATTAACATATATCGTGATATCCATACTTGCACGTGATGTGTTAACTGTTCCTGTCTCAACGGTTTCCTTCGAGTCTACTTTTAGTTTTTCTGGAAGAATATTGGAGGAGAGAAGAATAAGTCTCACAAGTGAAATGATAGAGATAATTCTATCTGTGAAGGATTGAGAACAAGCTGATTCACAAACACAACACTCTATGGAAAATCCAGAGTTGACGGAGGTGTTCAAAAATCTGTACTTAGACAATGACATGTAGAACAAGGATGCATGTAGAGCTACAGACTGCATTTTTTCCCTTTGCTATGGTTTCCTCATTTTGAGTTCTTACTTGGTGAAGGTTTTAACGATGCAGTCAGTTGAATATTAATAAAGATCTTTATTATATTTTCAATATGATTGTCTTATTTTTTTTTTCAATTTCCATATCTATTTATGAATTCTACATATTTTTATGTTTTTCTAGAGTTTTTCGAACCTAACAGCTAAATGGGCTGACCTTGGTCCACTCAGCCAAACGGGCTTGTATCAGCCCGACCCGATACAAACGACTAATAGACAATGTCTAGACCGCTTCTCCGATACATAGACCAGCACGACAAACTCATCTAATGACCAGACCAGAAGCCGTATCTAGATAAACCGAACCGACTCATGCCCATACTATACTGGCCGGGCCGCCATTTGGCCGGCACTACTCCCTCCACTTCTCCTCTCCGAAACTTTTCGTCTCCCCGCCCAAATCCCACGCCCGCTCCCTTCCAAATCCCAGTTCCCAAACCCTCCCCAACCTTCGCGAACCTTCTCGAAGCGCCGCCCAATGGCCGCACCACCGCCGCCTCACCCTGCCCCCATCGCCGTCGACGACGACGTAAGCGCCCTCTATCCTCCTCCTCGCGCATCCGCTCTCAATTTACCTTCTCCAAACCCTAACCGCAGGGCTTCGACTGGGAGGCGGCCGTGCGCGAGATCGACAGCGCCTGCGCCCTCGCATCGGCCTCCGCCGCCACGGCTACTACGGCCACCGTTTCGACGACTGCGCCGCCGCCCGAGCCCTCGGCCCCGGCGCCATTTCACGGGCCATCGGCGGGCGGCGGGCGGCAGTCGACGCTGGACCGCTTCGTAGACTCCTTCACCAGGAGGCAACTGGCGAAGGAGAGGGCGCCTCCTGAGCGGGCCGTCTCGGTGGCAGCAGTGGCGCCGACTGGCGAAGCGGGGCGTCCCGGGGTCCGCGCCGATAGGGGTTGCTCAAGGAAGGCGGACCAGGAGGAGGTCGTGGAGGAGCCCTGCGCAGTGGCTCTCGACCACGAGGCGGTGCAGACTTCGATCTATCCAAGTGAGTGCTTTGGATTTCTACCTGTATTTCGCGAGTTTTAGCATAGCCTGTGAGCGTTTTTGTGAAAGACATTCTTGTTTATCAATGTACCTAAAAATGTCACTTTGGTAGTTGTCATGGTTGGGATGATCTTCTACTGACAACTTACTTGTTGAGAGACCTTTAGGGTGCCTTTTTTTTTTTTTTTTGAGAGACCTTTAGTGATTTTTGATATCTTTTTTTGAAACAAGGGCAGGTGCTTTGCCGCATTTCATCAGTAGAAGAAGAGAATACAAATACCAACCCAAGATGGGCAAAGATACCTCTTAAACACCAAAAACCCTGTTTCATTTTTGAGATTAAGATTCACAAAAGCAAACATAAGTATCGGCAGATGTCAAAATTGTTTCTTTGCTTGATTCTATTGCTTTGTTTATGCAGCTGGCAAATAAGGTAAATACCTTAATTTCCTTTCAAGAAACAACCTTTTTTTGGCTTTATGGTCATAGCATTATTCTAGTATAACCTGGATTATATATATGCATCTGACTAGATGGTGCGAATTGCTGATGTGCAAAATTTTTATTTGCCCATCTAGGCATCTAGACCTTGGGTTATTTATCTCTACTGGGAAATCCTTGATTTTTTTAGCTGTTGGATAGCCACCTAGCTCCGTATGGAACCCCTGAGCTCCAACACGGATGTGCAAAGTTTCATTCCTCGTACAAATGAAATGATGAAATAATGACATTAAGCAGATCAGAAAATATCCTCTGAAACTTCTATCGAAGATTCTGTTTTGTTCTAGTTATATTTTGCTTTGTAAATATTTCAAGGCCTTAGACTTCCGCTAGTTGATTAGCTGTCTAATCCAAGCCGCAAATGTGAGCTTTGTAATTTGTTTGCCTTTTGTTCACATGTTGCAGCTAATATAGAAGTCCGAGAGTACCAGCAATATATTGTCCAAAAGGCTTTGTTTACGAATACACTGGTGGCTTTGCCTACTGGACTTGGCAAAACTTTTATTGCAGCGGTAGTGATGTATAACTACTTTAGATGGTTTCCTGAAGGTAATGTTTGCTACCAAACTGGAACCTTTTATCTCTCCTATGTTGTATTTCATGTTGAACTTTTTACAGAAGGTACTTGCTGACAAATTGCTCTTCTTATCTGATAAATTTGAAAAGTTCAGGTAAAATAGTATTTACTGCCCCTTCGCGTCCTCTTGTTGCTCAGCAAATCGAGGCATGCCATAATACAGTGGGCATACCGCAGGTATTAAAATTTATGCTGTAGATATTCGTTCTTGTTTGGTGTCAGTTAAATATTTGAGCATTTTCCTCCGCCAGTGCTGGGAATTAATGAGATTTACTTGTTTGCAGGAGTGGGCTATTGATATGAAAGGGGATCTAAGCCCTTCGAAGCGATCAGGTTTTTGGAAGTCTAAACGAGTGTTTTTTGTCACTCCACAAATTCTGGAGAATGATATACAATCTGGTGATTTTCTCTCAATGTTTCTGGTATTCTTATTAATCTTTTGTTGTGTATTTTTGTTCTTATACTTTACTTTGTCATTTGAAGATTCATTTGTTGATTTAGAACGATATCCAAACATGGGATTAATTTTAAAGCAACCACACTTTTATTTTTGGTATAATGAGAATGCAGTTGCGTTAGAGCCTTTGTCGAAATGGAGTCAGGCACCAAAGACAGTAGTATTGTGTGCATGATGAACGTATACAAATGTCCCACACATAGCATCAAATTAGGTCCAAGTACTAAAGTTTACCTTGGTTCAGGAAACCATGTTATAACAAGACAATTAACTTTTTCATCCCACACCAGCTCTATTCAATCCCTGTCACCTTTTCATTTAATATTTTTGCCCCAATTTATGTTTGGATTGACCACTTCAGAACTAAACTATCTACAGTAGGCCTTCTAGTGGTTTGTCAAGTTCGTGTTGCATACTTTCTTGTTCACACTGACTTTGCTGTTATTATTTCATCAGCTCTTCTCTGATCTGACATTATGAAGTTTGCTTTTAACAGGTATATGCATGGTGAAGCAACTAGTTTGCTTGGTGATCGATGAAGCTCATCGAGCTTCGGGAAATCATTCTTACTGTGTTGCTATTCGTGAGGCATGTTTCACACTCAACTATTTTATTCATCTTGTTTTATCTGCACTTTGCAATGCTCCTGTCTTTTATCTATATATCTACAAACAACTGGTGATATTCAAAGTACCTCCTTCGCTTTGGAGGTTTAGAAAATCCCACAATAATCCTTAAATCAGAAAAAAGCAAAATTCCTATAGATTTCTCTCATGAATCGAGAGAAAAAGATAAGATCTACAACACTTATTTCAGTGGGGCCAGATTATAACGGTGTAGATTAATCATGTATATATATTACAACAGTTAGAATAGGGAGTCTTTTATATTTTTTTATCTGTCTTTTGTATTGCCTTATCTGTATATGGCATGCACCCTTGTACACACTATATATATTGCCCATTGGGCCTCTTCAATATACACACAATATTCATAACATGATATCAGAGTAAAGGTTAGGGTTAGGGTTAGCGTTACTGTAGCCGCAGCCGCCGCAAAGCGGGAACGGGTTGCCACCGGGGTCGCCTGCCATGGTGGATGGGGCAACCCCAGGCACACGCACATCCGTGGGGAGGTGCGTGCGCGCTCCCGTGTGGGCGTGTGTGGAAGCCGGGTGGGAGGCGGCGTGTGGGGAGCACTGACTCGCTCCCTGCCGGGACGCTGGCCGCTCGGGTTCTCTTCGCCAGATCCGCCATGGGGAGGGATTGCTTGGTGATCTTTTGTGCGCTGGTTCGTTTGGATTTAGATCGGGGGAAGGAGGGCTAGTTGGTGGAGACCGAGAAAAGATCTGGCCGGCTCCTTATTCTTTTGGTGGGAGGCTGCTCAAACCTCCCGCTCTGCTTCTTCTGACTTCTTTTCTTCTTGCCAATATTTGTTGCTAGTTATCCTAGTATCTGCTGCTAGTTATCCTAGTTATCCTTAGGCTTTTCTTTCTTAGTGTCGTTTCTTCCGCTGCGTCCATCCAAGTCCATACCACTCAATCTTTGAGTTCGTCTAAGCCATGTGAGTCCGCAAATTCGTTGTCAGTCATAGAAGTATAGGAATTGCCTTATGCATGGCAGCAGCAGCTGCTCCCGTTCTTCTTTCTGAGCCGCA
This sequence comes from Phyllostachys edulis, assembly GCA_036346405.1. NCBI lineage: Eukaryota > Viridiplantae > Streptophyta > Magnoliopsida > Poales > Poaceae > Phyllostachys > Phyllostachys edulis. Next base: position 10,309,848 of record CM070566.1, read on the forward strand.
TGCAGATAGTAGAAGTCGTTATGATGCCGCCTCTTTCTTAGCTGCCGCCCTGAGCTTCTAAGGCCGCCGCGCTTCTTTCGCGCTGCCGTCGTCTTGGGCTTCGATCTGCGCTGTTATGCTTCCACCTATTCCTATTCGACTTGATTTGACAGCTCTCTCTATTCATGTCATTTTCATCATGTTCTTCGTCGTGTTGCCGCGGTCGACTTTCTCAGCCCTTGCACTTTGTGTTTTATGGGTTGTTGGACGATCCCAGATGGAGATATTTTGATACTCTACATATTTTCCAAGAGCTGCATGCTACGATGACATTATCAAGACTCCGACTTCGGATTTTCCATATTTTAGTGTCAACCCTTTCTAAATGCAACGCTATTACATACGCCTTGCATTTGAGGGGGGGTGTTAGAATAGGGACTCTTTTATATTTCCTTATCTGTCTTTTGTATTGCCTTATCTATATATGACATGCACCCTTGTACACCCTATATAAATTGCTATTGGGTCTCTTCAATATACACACAATATTCATAACAACAATCAGTGTTCTAAAAATAGGTCTACTAGGCCGTATACAAGGAACGGGTGCCCCTACCTGTTACCGCATAATGGCCGGGTTAGGCCGAATAATCGTGCTGATTAGGCCGTATAATCGCTGTTGGGTGGGTGACTGAGCGAATACCGCATACTGCTTTTTAGAACCTTGATTACAACTATTGCAATTGAGAGAAAAAAAAGAGATCTACACCACTTATTTTAGTGGGACCAGATTATAATGGTGCAGATTAATAATGTATATATATTACAACTATTGCAATTGTATGACAAATACACATATATTTTTGAAAGGCGATAGGGCAAATACAATATGTTGCAATATCTAGCCGTGCAATTGTGCGGGAAATTCCGCTAGTTTTGTTATCATCATGGGTTTCCTCCATTATCAAGCTCATGTAGTTGATGATGACATCAGTAAACTAGTTGTATGGGTACTTTTTTACTTATGTTTGTTCAATTTTTATTTTCTGCTATGTTGACAGTTGGTGGCAGCTCGTGTGCCATTAAGAATTTTAGCTTTGACAGCTACACCAGGATGTAAGTATCTGTACATTAAAATATAAGTACTTGTGTAAAAATGAAGACACCGTCTAATTCTACAATCTTATCCTGCACTTGTCATTCAGCAAAGCATCCAGATATCCAAAGTGTTATCAACAATTTACGCATTTCAGAGTTGGTTCACTGTGATGAAAGTGATCCTGAAGTCAACCGATATGTTCACACGCGTACAGTTGAACTTTTAAAGGTGTGCTTGAACAAGACACTTGTTGCTCATACACAGTTTTTCTGTTCTGTGAAAGAGGATTGTTTGATTGTTTCAGTGCAGGTTCCTGTTGGCAGTGATACATATCAAGTCAATGATATGCTTTTGGATGTTATACGTCCATATCTTGTTCAATTGCGTGCTGCAAGGGTTATCGATAATAGGGATGCTGCAAATGTATGTTTCCCATTCTCTTTAATACATCAATCATCATGTTTACATGCATTCACATCAGACTACGAATTAAACCACTGGTTTCCTGGTGATTTGCTGCTCATGCACTCACTTAGTCACTTCTGATTTGCTACTCATGTGCATTATTAATTGGTTACCTATTGTTGCCAGTGGTGCCCACTTCAATTGCTTACTTTAAGAGAAAAATTCAACCAAGCACCCCCACCAAATATTCCTCTCGCAGCGAAAAAGGAAATTGGTAAATCTTTTGCAGTTCTTTGCTCACTTTATAGCATAAGTAATGTGCTTTTGAGCCATGGAATCAAGCTAGCACATCAGTCGATTCAAGACAAGTTGGAAAAGGGGTACTGTCTACACACATTTTTACTAAATGATTTTACTTGTATGCAATGAGTAAATAGTAATGCATAATTAGTCTCCTAAGTAAGGATCTTGTGAGCAACATTCTATTGGGCATAGAAGCATATCCTTGACAAATCCTATTTTTTCAAAGCAGCAGCAGTCTGTAGTCTGTACTGTTGACACCTTACATGTAATACATCAATATATTTAGAATTCAGGACAGGTTTACGTTTGAGATGTTCCATTCATTTCTGAAGATAGATTTACTTTTGTAGTCTGATTGATATATGTAATAATTACCCAAATGAAATTATCTCCACTTATCCAGTTATCCTGCTCAGATGTTCAGCATCCTTTCTGAACCAACTGGGCCTAGAAGGCTAGAAGTCTATGAAAATCCCAGTTGGATTTCTTCAAGATTGTGTAACCATTGACAGTTATAATGGTTCTTCAAGGAACCTTAACCCAGAACCTGATAACAAATGGCTATTGGAGTTGGATTAAGATTAAAGCTTGTAACCTTGTATCTCCCATCACATGAATAAATTAAATACTCCTAGGGAGTTAATATTTTTTCTTGATTTTCATGTACGCTCACATTTATCATGGTTCTTGTTTTTTGAAGGCTATTGCCAAATTTGATCGGAAGGAATGAAACCTTCTGGAAAGCAAAGAAAATGATGGAGAACATCTTATCTCAAGGTGAACCCAGTCCAAAAGTACAGAAATTGGTAGAAGTGTTGACCGGTCACTTCCGTAAGCAACTTTCTACTTTCTTAATGTGGTTCATATTTTGTCCAGTTAACTTGATGATCGGTAGATGTATAATGTATACTATTCAGTGTAATAAATTTCACACATTTTTTAAAACAACTAATATCCCAATCTGTCATCATAAAATCTGTTACCTCGTGCTGTGTGGCAATGATACTGTTCTGTTTACTTGTAATCTGTAAGAATGGTGACTTTTTTATAGTAGTATATAAATGCTATGTGTGTGACTTTATGACACTTGGTTGTTCAGTAATGGCATGTTATCAAAACACTTGACACTAGTATGCTGGTAAATGTGGCACTATTCTGTCTGCATTGAGTGGGTACACATGATTGTATCACAATTCAGGTGTGCATGTCTCCTAGGAAGAACCTTGAGCCTTTTGTTTTAAACTTTTAATTGACTTCAACCATATCATTCCAACCTCTGATTTACCCTCTCATGAACTACACCAGAGCAAAATTTATTGAGTTTACTGTGATAACCTTGGTACTGGTTATCTTGATGCAGACAAAAATGATTCAAAGGACTCAAGAGTCATTATCTTTTCACATTTCCGGGAAAGTGTCAAGTAAGAATCAAACCTCGCAATAGTTTTTGTGGCTATTATGTAGCACTTTACACATCCTTGTTCAAGATTGAAAAATTGATCTGTGCATAGTTTGTCTTATGTGTGTGTTTTTTGTGGTGTGCGCGTGTGCGTGTGTGTTGCGATAATTTTTTTGGAAAGGCAGAAGTCACCATCTGTGTTTCACAAGGGTTAATCCATCAGCACGCCTCTTAAACAATTTCCATCTATGGGATCATGTGAATGGTGCAGTCTGTGCGGATGATAGATCCCATCATTTCTGTTCAGTCATAGCTCCTATCCAATGAGGCAATGGCTATCATGATCGTGTTCCAGTTCTTGATTAGTATTTGGGTAAGCTTTGCCGAGGGGAAATATGTGGACAAATGCTACCCAGATTACCATGCCTGCTCATTTTGTATGTGTCAATTTTTAACCAATAGTTATTAGCACAACATATTTGTAAAAGCTATAAAAGTATATATTATGAAATTATTTTCTGTCTAATCTACTCATACCAATGAATCATTTTTTATGCGACCAATCTAAATATTCAAGAGGTACTACTGTTCAAAACCACCAAAATTTTACCACATAGCTTCCTAAAGTCACAGGAATTATGGCCTCCTTGATCATTTTAGATTAACAAATGAAATGTAAAATGTATTCTACTGTCTTTTTTCTTCAATATAATGGATGCATGCTGTGCACAATTGCATATATCTCTAGAATTTAGCGTGAATAGTGTATAGCGACATTTAGTGGCGGGGTGCTCATTTGTTGCTTAGCATTATAGAGTGATATATTGGCTGATATACATTCAAATTGACATGCTTAATAATCATTTTCTTGTAAGATACTAAGATTTATAATTTCAATTCATCAATAGCACATGATATTGTTTTGAACTTCTAGACTAATGCAATCATACCCTTTAGCAGTTACATGTACTAACACTACAATATGCTAATTTTACTAGTATAAAATAGGCAAAATTGGTTATAAGACATCACAATTTTATGTCATTGGCTATTGAACACCTAAATTTCGTGTATTTGCCGAAATATACTGCAATTTTGTGGCTCTTTGTTGAAGGATGCTGAGACCATTATAATAATATTATTCGTTCTTTTGGAGAGAGAATAGTTCAAAATGACTGTCACGCTCTTATCCTCTTCTTCCCCCTTGTTCCTTCTCCATGTCCTCTGCTTTTCTCTCTCCTCCCAACTCCTCACTTAGGAGGGTGTTGATGCTGGCGTGGAGGAGGACGGTGGAGAGGAGACAACGGCCTGTCTTGCTAAGGGAAATACGGTGTATGAATACAGTGCTAAAAAATTCAAGTAAAGTTTGAATGGATGGATGTCTTTTGTAACATTATTTCGTTGCATTTTCGGTTTTCCACCTTCAAAAAATTAGAAGAAATTCAATCCATTTCGGTTTGTGGCATTTGACCGCATCTAAACCATCATCCAAACCACATCATTGACAGATGGTTTCAAATTCTCTTAAGCATTTTTGGCTGAACAAAAAAAGGATGTTCATGTTGCTTATGCTCATGTTCTTCTGCATGTTCATATCCATTCAGAAAATAAATTCGCATTTTCGGATTTCACCTCTAACAAAATGCAAGGGAAATCATCATCAAGAAACTGGAATAAGTTGCATTTTCGCATTTCATCTTCAAGAATTTGCATTTTCGAATGTTGCCATTCATGTAAATAATGATTCATCGAAAAAAATAATCCGACCGTCTCAAGAACAAGAACACATACCAATTGGATGGTGGAAATTTAACTAGAGAATTTGCATCGGGTACAAGAAATTTCATCTTCACACGAATTCATCGGGTATGAGAAATTTCAAGATTTTTTTATAAAAAAAATCAGAAGAGGAATGAAATAATCCTCATCTAGTACAAAAATTTGGGGCATATCTCCACAGGAAATCCGTCGGCTGGAGGGGAGGGAGACGCAAGAACCGCAAGGAAATCTGTCGGATACGGTGGCCGGATTGGAGGGAGGCGCTGGATCTGGCGACAACGATGAGGTTCTTGGCGGACTCGACAACCAGAGTTACCCAGCTCCTCCCGCCTGGACGGCTAGGCTGCTTGCCAGCCACTGCGTAGCGCCACCCGATAGCTGACCTCCTCTGCCTCCACAGCCACCACCTCCTCGTGGTGCCTTCGCCTCAGCCAAGATCGGCGGAGAGAGGAGAGGCGGCAGCAGTGAGGAGGAGGGAGGCGGAGGAGGCGGCGAGGCTTGGAGGTGGAGGGGAAGGAGAGGTGGGAGAAGGCGGTGGTGAGGGAGGAGACAGAGAGCGCCATGCTTTGCTTCGGTGGCTGGCTGTTGGGCGTGAGTGTGTCGGTAGCGGCAGCTGTGGGAGAAGAGAAGGTTGAGGAAGGAGAGGAGGAAGATGAATATGACATGTGGGCCTACCGACTAGGTGTCGGGACCGGATTTCTGAATCCGAACCCTCTGTGTATTTCTGCACCAGTCCTAGGTCAGTAGCTAGTGCACACAGTGGAAACAACGTTGATATCAAGTTCGAATATCGGAATAACATTAATAAACAACTGAGTATCGGCCTTACCTTATGGCCACTTATTATAAAAGAGGTCAAAAGACCTTGAGTCTCACAGCAACGGAAACAAAAATAAACTCCGTGTTGACCCATCGAATCGCCCACCGACATTCAACTGGGGAGCGTAGTCCAGTACTCCGGGTATCCTTTGTCAAACCTACCGGCGTAGAAGTTGTAGTTGTCCTCGGCATCATTGAAGACTTCTGAGATTTGTTTTGAGTGTAGCATGTGAGTACATAAAATACTCTGCTAGTCTTGGGAAAATATGCATATACATAACTTTAACAATTGGGCTTATAGGGTTCTTTTGCACAAAACAATTTTTTATGTTTAAACATTTTTCATAAAGCACATTTAACAAACGTAGATTCAATAATTAAATTAAATCGATTGTTTAGTGAAGGTTTTAGCCACCAGTCACTAATAATGTGGCTCTAACCGCCATTAACATTTTTCATAAAGCACATTTGACAAACGTAGATTCAATAATTAAATTAAATTGATTGTTTAGTGAAGGTTCTAGCCACCAGTCACTAGTAATGTGGCTCTAACCGCCAAGTTTTCATGAGTAGGGTTCTAGCTGCCCAACTGGCTCACTGCCAGAACAACAATCAGAGTTCCAATTACTCCCGGATTCCCAAAATACAACAACAACAACAAAGCCTTTGGTCCCAAACAAGTTGGGGTAGGCTAGGAATAAAACCTCAAGGTTAAAGAGATGAGAGCCTTGTAAAAAAAACCCTACAAGACTAAAACCCTAAGCCGGACATCCTACCATCCCGGATTCCCAAAATAATTCTTTAAAAACAAAACTAAAATCTACCATGTGTGAACACACCTTGCCCACCCTTCACAGTGGGCACGACTATTCGGATAGTTTTAGACTCTGCAAAGGTTGTACAACTTGATCTACATGAGATAATTAATTTATAATGTCGGCCATAACATACTTTCTTGGGCGTGTGACTAAGCAATTATGATTATCACAAGGCTTTTACAATACTTTATCCGTACATTAGTCCGTCCGATGAGCTTAACCCCAAGTCATGGACGTCATTTACTATCGACTTGGAGCTCACCGTTATGGGGGATAACCTACCCGGACATGGATGCCAATTACCATCGCCCGGTGCAAGCCTCGACAGACATGGATGCTAATTACCACTATCTGCACTACTCAGGTAACTCCTATCTACAACCTGCGGGCTAGATGTCTGGACTTAGTAAATTAATCAGCCAGGTCCTCCCATTTAGGATATGTGGTTGTACGGTATTGCTCGGTTTGAATAGATACAAGCGTCGGTCCTTAATCGACCAGGGCGAGACGGTAAAAACTCATGCCACTCACCCTAGTCTAAACAATTTCCACCATTTTATTTTATTTTCCAATTACAGACATTACCTAATGTACATTTTTCAAACTATAGCATAACGGGTAATAATGGTTTCCACCCAAAGGTTGATCAAGACCGAAAAGCGTGTCTAAGCAATTCTACTGTGTTTAACTATTTCACAATGTTGTAATAAATATTGCGGAATTACTATGCTAGGGTTACAAAGGTATAGAATAACAATTATCAAAGGAAGACATTAACAATTTTAGGTTTAACTAACAATCTACAAATTTGAACTCATCATTTTATGTGAAATAGCAACGCGTAATACATTAAAACTGAAAACATAATTTAAAAATCATAAGTACAGAATGTTCAAAGGAGACCCGCCTTCGTCGAAGTTGGAGGTTAACGCGTCCGGTTGGTCCAAATTGGTGTCGTCGGCGTCGGACTCTACACGTGCGTATCAAGACAAAATAAATAACAGGAAAAAAATAAAATCTAAAAATTATAAAATTAGTAACAATAGAGATATTATGAATTTAGATGAATTTACGAACAAGAATCGATTGATTCGAAGTTCGTACGGAAGAGAACGAACTCCCGGAAGTTTATTGGAATTGGAAATTCCTGGAAATTGAGAAAGGGCTGTAATATTCCGTTCTGATTTTATAATGCAAAGACATAGTGCATGACACATGGGCCCCATTTGCTAGAGAGAAATGGAAAGAAAGAAGGAATGAAAGAGTATGATAGAGGGCTATAATTGTCATAGAGAAAAGAACAAGAAGCAGAGAAAGAAAAAGCAGTAGAGCTCTGGTCGCACGCAGCATTTGGCAGTCTTGTGGCGGTGTTGGAAAAATGGAACCCGAAGGGTTTCCTACCGGCGGTGGCGTAGTGCGAGCAGAGGAGCATGGGCGGCGGCGGTCTTGGTTAGATACTGGAGCACGACGACATGCGATGCGATGGATGGCAATGGCGGCCGGTGAAGCGGCTGCGTGCATGAGTGTCCTGTAGGCATAGGGAAGGCGTAGGGTGGTTCGAGGTGGCGGTGAAGAAGGCGACGGCGGCTCTCCACGGCGATGAATCGGCCAAACCAAGGTGAGGTATGGGTAGAAAAGGGTCGAGAAAAACTCACCGGAGAAGATCGAATGATGGAGGAGTTTTAGGCCTAGAGGAAGAAAATGATGAAATTCGGCGATGAACTGCAACCAAAAGTGAAATTAATTGAGGGGAAATGATCATGGAGCTCGGGAACACGACGTGTCGCGGTTAGGACATCAAGATTCTCACTGGAGCGATGGGAGCACAAGATGAGGTGGTCGCCGGCGCTCGAGAAGACGATGAATTCAACGGTGACAGAGCTTCGGTGGCTATGGGGTTTAGAGGAGGTGTGAAGGGGGTAGAAGGGATGATGTGACTTCCATTTATAGGTTCGGACGGAGTTTGAATCGACGTGGCCGCGAGTACAAACGTCGACGACATTCATGGCTTGATTTGAAAACTGTCGAAACGGCAATAATATTGATGAAATGCGGTAATGAAGGGATTGAATAAGATCGGGGATGGCAGGACTTGATGACGACGCGGAGGCACTGCGTGGTTGTATTTGCCAGGGACAGCAGCGGCGTGCTGCACGAATTGGACACTGTGGCGTGGCTGGCAGGTCTTGGCTGCACGCGGCTCGTGTGTGCGGCTCAGAGTGCATGGGGCGGCTCGGGTCTGCGGTGACGCAGGCGGCAGTCAAGTGGTGATCTTGGTGGCCTTGGCGCGGCGATGCAAGCAAGAGCAATGACAAGGAAGAAAGAAAGAAAGGAAGAAGAAAGAAGGAAAAAGAAACGGCCAAGTGGTTTTGCGGGAAAATTCAAATAACAAAATTTGAATTTGTAATTTGGCGACGAGTTTTGAATTGAGACGATGGAAATAGGATTTGAAGTTCGGATTTGGATTTAAATAAATGCAAAAACTCCAAAAGAAGACCAACACTTTGAATTAACTAATTTGAAATAAATGTTGTAAAAGGGCAAAATTTGGGATGTTACACTGGGCCAAGTGACTTGAAGGGCAAAACCAACAATTCACCGACCTTCTCTCTCCTTGTTTGGTCGGAAATAATATAATAATAGCATCAGTGTTCTACAGTGTGCTACAGCAAAGAACCAAAAAAATGTGGTGTATTTTGCCAAAGACACGAAATTTAGATGTCCAACAGCCAATGACACGAAATTATAAGGTCTTGTAGCCAATTTTGCCTATAAAATACCCTCTATTGCGAATCAATGGTACTAACATATGAAATTATTATCATGAGTGAACTTATTGCATCATCATTACTAAATAGCCTTGAAAATTGTTCTGATACCATATAGCACATCACAAGTTCACAACAGAAGCAAGCTCTATGTTAAATAAAAGCAATAGCGCGAAGTAAACAGGGAGAAAACACATGGTAGTTGGAGAGGAATCAGCTTGGGAAAACTAAAGTTTGCAGTTTTTCATCCTGATGACATCTAGATTCCAGATTTGAATCTTGTGATGCAATGTTTTTTTTTTCCATTTTTCTAAAAAAATTGAAAGTTTGGAGTAGCGGTGATAATTTCCATTCGATAATGCACGATACATTAGCGCTAAACGCTTGAACATGATAATGTTGAGTGTTAGTTGTATACTCTCTCTCTCTCTCTCTCTCTCTTAGTCCATGTGGCCTATGTTGTCCATGAGACCCATGTACTTCTATATATATACTCTTCCATTAATGAATAAGTTGTAGAGTTGTGAATACCAAAACCCTAGCCTTAATTTTTACTAACATGGTATCAGAGCTATCTCCAATCTTGCCTCCATAGCTGCCATCGTTCTGTCGTTGTGCTTGCGCTCGCTCCGCCGTGGGCCGGCGGGCCCGAGACGCCGCTCGTCTTGACTCGGTCCTGATCTTGTTTCTTCCTCGCACGTCCGAAGCTGCATCTTCTCGCCTGGTGCTGCCTCACATTGTCGATCTGTGCCCGATCTGATACCAAGAGCCATCGCTTGGAGCCATCGGCTGGAGGCTGCCGATCTCCGCTCGCCCAAGTGGAGCATCGCCATCTCTGGAGCTCGTGCTCGAGGCCTCACTTCGCTTCGCGCTGGAGCCATCGCCTGGAGCAGCGCCGAGGCCTCGCTTCCTTCGCGTCGGCCGTGCTGGAGGTCTTCGCTCACCCTCGCCTGGAGGCTAGAGGCCTCCGCTCGCCCGCGCCTGGAGACTCTGCTCGCCAGCTGTGCTATGCTCTGCTCACTTGGTACTCCGAAGGGGGGGGGGTCAGAGACTCTGCTCGCCGATTGTGCTTTTCTATGCTCACTTCTCATTTCGCCACATCGCTAAAGCTGCTCTGCTCTACTGGTGCCTCGGTTTGTGGTTGTTTGCTCTCTTGGAAATATATTGCCCTGTTACTACTTCTACCCTGCTTGGCTCTACTGCTAAGTGTCTTTGTCTCTTGCTAGTGTCTTTGCTCTCTCTCGCTCTTTGTTAGCTTGTCTTTGCTCTTTGTTAGCTTGTCTTTGTGGATTATGATATCTTGCTATTGCCTGTGGTGTTGGTACTGCTGAGATTGTTGCCTGGTGACAGTGTACTTGATCATATCATGGCTCTTGATGGCATTCTTGGTCCTAGACCTATTCAAGGTGATACTGTTATTGCTTGTTCTGTTCCTGCTAGTGTTGTGTAGTCTTTTGCAATTCAGTTTGGCCAGATTCAGACTCAGATGAGAAATCTTTAGGTCCAATTGTGTCAACTGAAGGCATTTTCCAGTGCATCCACCGGCCTGACTGCATCATCATGTCCTGTGTTGGGTACTCCACTCCCATGGATATTGGATTTAGGGGCTTCTTTCCATGTGACATCTGATGCAGCTTAGCTCATATCATGTCGTCCTACTGCACAAGGTATTAAGATTCAGACAACTAATGGAACGCCATGTACGATCACTCATCAGGGGACTCTTTCCACCTCTCATTTCGCAGTTTCAGATGTCTCATTTGTCCCTACGTTCTCCATGAATCTCATCTCTGTTGGGCAGTTTGTAGATATAAACTGTTTTGTTGGGTTCAACGATAGCCCCTGCTTTGTACAAGATCGTCGAACAAGTGTTGTCATTGGTACAGGTCATCGTTAGAGAGGTTCTGCAGGGCTCTATGTTCTTGATCGTCTGAGTCTTCCTTTATCCTCCATTTCTGGTACTGCTTCTGCCCCTATTCCTTCACCCTCTGTTGTTGGTTCATCTACCCCTTGTCCTTCTGCCTCTACTTCTATTTGCCAATCTTTTCCTCAATGGCATCATTGCTTGGGGCACTTGTGGCTCACGCCTCTCTATCTTGATCCATCAAGGTGTTCTTGGTCCTGTTTCTGTTGACAAAAATTTTCAGTGCAAGGGTTGTAGACTTGGCAAGCAAGTACAACTCCCATATCCTTCCAGCATTTCTCGCTCTGATCGTCCTTTTGATTTAGTCCATTCGGATGTTTGTGGTCCCTCTTCTTTTGCTTCAAAGGGGGTCACAGTTACTATGTTATCTTCATTGATGACCACACTCGATACACTTGGATCTATTTCATGAAACACCGTTCGCAGTTGATTTCTATCTATCAATCTTTTGCTCAGATGGTTCATATTCAATTCTTTTCTACCATCCGTGTTTTTCATTCTGACTCCTGGGGAGAGTATCTTTCATCAGCCTTTCGTCAGTTCCTTTCTTCTGAGGGTACTCTTCCTCAGCTCTAGTGTCCTGGTCCTCATGCTCAAAATGGTGTTGCCGAGCGCAAGCATCGTCACATCATTGAGACTGCTCGTACTATTCTCATTTCCTCCTTTGTTCCCTCCCACTTCTGGGGGGAAGCAGTCTCTACAGTAGTCTATCTTATCAAACGTCAACCCTCTTCCAAGTTTCAGGGCAAGTGTCCTGGTGAGGTCCTGTACAGAGCACTTGCTCACTATGCTCATCTTCGTGTTTTTGGTTGTGTCTGCTATGTTCTTCTAGCACCTCGTGAGCGCACAAAGTTGAGCCTTCAGTCAGTTGAGTGTGTTTTTCTGGGTTATAGTCTTGAGCATAAGGGCTATTGTTGCTATAATCCCTCGGCACGTCGCATTCGCGTCTTTCGTGATGTGACCTTTGACGAAGGTCGATCTTTCTTTTATCATCCTTATACACATCCCAGTTCTTGTTCCACATATTCTACTTCCTTTTTGTATCTACCTCCCATTCCTTCACCAGATATACATTCTCCACCAGTTTGACCTTCTAGGGTGCTTTCTCCAGATACACCTTCTCCACCAGCTCCACTAGTTTCTCCACTAGCTCCACCAGTTTCTGATACTTCCACTTTTCCATTTCATTATAGTCGTCGATAGAGAGTTCCTTCTGATCCTCAATCCTCCTCTTCTCTACTTGACCTTCCGGCCAGTACCACTGACTCTGACGATCGTTCTACTACATCACGATATGCCCTACGTGATCGTTCTTCTATTCAGGCACTAGAGAGATGTGGTTTTTCTCGTGTAGGTGTAGTAGCTGAGCCGAGTACCTATCAGGAGGTTGCTAATGTACCTGAGTGACAGTTGGCTATGACAGAGGAGCTCACAGCATTAGAGTGTACATGTACTTGGGATCTTGTTTCGTTGCCATCTGGAGCTGTTCCTATCCCTTGCAAGTGGGTGTACAAAGTAAAGAACAAGTCAGATGGGTCAGTAGAGCAATACAAAGTTTGTCTTGTTGCAAGAGGTTTTCAGTAGGCTTATGGTCGAGATTTTGATGAGACTTTTGCTCTAGTTGCTCATATGGCCACAGTCCGTACTCTTATTGCAGTTGTAATGGTACGCACATGGATTATATCTCAGATCCTCCTGATCCATCTTGAGTTTGAAGGGGGGTGTTAAGAGTGTTGGTTGTATATTCTCTCCTCCTCTCTCTCTCTCTCTCTCAGCTCATGTGGCCCATGAGGTCCATGTACTCTTCCCTATATATACTCTTCCATTAATGAATAAGATGTAGAGTTGTGAATAGCAAAACCCTAGACTTAAGTTTTACTAACAGATAACTGTTTGAAAATACACTAAATCTGATAGCCTTTTACATATGCATATTTTCTTTGTTCGTAAAGGTGGGTTTTGCTAGTCCTTGAATCGAACTTGCATATCTAAGACAATTTCTTATAAACTACAAGATGGCGAAAGCAGGCGAATCCAACAGGGGGCTTCATGAGGTCAAGCCCGCCTCCACCCATGGCGGAACACCCCCATGCAAGCAACCCCAAGTGGTCAAGTCCAACCTTGAAACTCCGGTGCTCATTTGCCATGTCTGCGCCAAAACAAGAAGAAGCGATCAACTAGTCCCATTCAATCGAGCGAGGCTTTGACACTGTGGTGGCGGCAACTAGAGGAGTTGGTAGGAGCCACTGCGCCATGCCGTGTTGGGGCCACTTGGAGGAGGAAAGAGGGAGGTCGTCAGGCGTCACTCCGAGGCAGTGAGCCGGCCGGGTGGAGGGAGGAGGAGGAGGAGGAGGAGACGGCGGTGGCAAGAGGCGATTGGGCGTGGGGAAGCTTGGAGGCCGGAGGAGGCGCGGGGGGGAACTGGGCGTCTGGATCTCTGGCGGATCTCTTGTTCTTGAACTTGTTGAGGAAGAGGAGGCGAGGCCATCTGGGCGTGGGCGTGAGAGGAAGCTTAAGTGCCGAAGTGAAGTGCTGCTGTCGATCTAATTTATGATTGAGTACATAGTACTTGTGTGGACTGCTCACTGTTGTGTCTCGGATTATTTGTTGCTCAATGACCAATTTCATTTCTTTCTTCTTGATCTAATTTATTGAGTACATAGTACTTGTGTTATTTGCTCACTGATGTGCCTTGGATTACTTGTTGCTCAATGACCAATTTCATTTGTTACTTTGTTAGTAAGTTTAATATAGTGTGGTATATACTTAATTAGCAATTAATTTGTAGGTTTGTAATAATGGAGAAATGGACTTTGTGTAATTATTTCACAAGCAATTCAAATAGTACTTCATAAATATGAAATCTTGCAGAATGAATTTGCCTCATGCAAGTCGTGATTCAATCTAGCGTCTTAGTGGTATGGTTCTTTTATTTTTAATGTTCATGATCATTTAAGTACAATTTGCTATTGTATCACTAATTTTTCTAATTTTGATGTATATGTTGTTACCTACTGGAACCATATTTACATGTTTTGGGGATGTACTTTCCATTAACGAGATACCTTTATTGTATTTATCTTTTTTTTTTTGCTTTGCTTTTATTCATGTATGAATTTGATTGTACAAGAATACAAAACTATATTTGTTATAAATTGGTTTAGTCATTTAAGGCTTTGAGCCTACCCTCCTTTTCCATTCTGGATTCGCCACTGGCGGGAAACAATGTATGTATTGAACTACTGGTGTTTTGCTTGATTGTTTGTCAGATTCTTATATAGTTTGAATGTGTTATTGATTACTTTGAATGCAGAGAAATATTGGGCTCGCTAGAAAATATTGGTGGCGAACCTTTCAGACCTGCTGCATTCATCGGTCAAAGCTCTGCAGGTATGATGATACACTCCAGGGTGTATCGGCAATCTCCCACAGGCCTTGTATCTAAGTAGATTTAGTATAGTAATTTCTACAAAATGGCGCATTCACATATTGAATTGATGAATCCATATGGTGGGTTCACATTGCTACTTATTTTTTTGGTGCTTACAGGTGACCGATTGAAGGGGCAGACACAGAAAATGCAACATGCTATTTTACAGGTATAGAACACTACACTGGTCGTTCATGATCTGCATCCCCCCATCTCATCTGTAAATTGCTTACAGAAATTTCGATCTGGGGAATACAATATTTTAGTGGCAACATCAATTGGTGAAGAAGGGCTAGATATTATGGAGGTTGATCTTGTGATCTGTTTTGATGCCAATATCTCTCCATTAAGGATGATTCAACGAATGGGAAGGACTGGGAGGAAGCATGACGGGCGAGTTGATATCCTTTTGTGATGATGAAAATTTGAAAATTATCAATTCCAGTAAAAAGTTTCTTTTTTAAAGATGTTTTTTCCTCTCTTAGGCATTGGTTACCTTAACTGCCCAAACTGGTTTTGGCTTGTGAAGGACAGGAGTTGAAAGGTTACTTAAGGAAACAAGGAAACACTCGGACTATGAAGAGGCTATTGCGTAATCGTGACAGCTTTGAATACCATGCCAGTCCTAGGATGGTAATTCTGTTTGATCTATGTGTTCATAAAATTATTTCTTCAATCTGTAGGTGCTAATTCTGCTATTCTAACAGGTTCCACATGTCTATAAACCAGAAGTTAAATATGTTAAATTGTCAATAGAAAAGTATATTCGTTGCTCAAAGAAAATAAAAGTTGACTTTAATGGCCCATCTCCGATTTTGAACAAGATGTCAGAGGAAGATGGTCAATTGATTGCTCGGTACTTCGGTGCATGCAAAGAAGATATCTGGAAACCATCCCTTGTTGCATTTCCTAGCTTCCAGGTTTCTCCATGTGATGTCTATAAAGTACCTCATTCGTTCCGAACAACAGATATGCTAATTGATGCTATGCAACAACTTCAAGATCTTTCTTTTTCTAGTACAAAGGTAGATATTGAAGATCTGCGTGATTTTTTTAAATTTGTTTTTCGTTATAATCTAGAAATGAAAACAGAAGTCCTAATAATGTTTCTGAAATGTATTCAGTGTAGAAGCCCTTTACAAGAACCTGCTGATGTAGCAGCTGTGAAGGGTCAGGCACTGGAAGGTCAGTATTTGTCATGTTCTCCCCCTTGTAGTTCGTTCAGTCCATGTTATTCATTTTTCAATGCTAAGAGCTTCTAAAAATGGTTTTCTGTATTCATATAAAACCTTCTTTGTGCTTATGTTTTTTAATCGATAAAATTTCTGTTCATTCAGCTCATTATTGTGGGCATAGAGTTTTAAGGTTGCTTCCGTTTAATTGGTGTATGTCATTCTGAAACATCTTTAGGTCTCCATGTTGGTAACGGAACTAAGGAGGCTATTCCTCAGGAATATCGTGGCAGTGGTGCAGAAGCTTCATCTGGAGAAGTGGCATGGAGTAAAAGTGTGTGTGTGCCAAGTAATCCTGTCAAGAAATATCCTGTCCACTCTTTCGTCAGTGGAGACTATGTCACTGTGGATATTAGAGGCTACGTTTCAATCACCTTTGTACCTGCCCTGCCGAGGACGTCTGAATTCCATAAGGACAAAAGGAATGCAAATTGGCAACATAAAGTCCAGAACAAGAGCACTCCTCTCAAATTGGCAGCGGATGTCAGTGGGCCAACAGTTGAATTTTACTGCCCTGCAGATGTCGCTTATTCAAGCAAACCTATCTTTGCAGATAATGTATTAAATTTATCTCAGCACTCCCCTGAATATGCTGAACACTGTAACCACGCTGATGACATACATGTACTCGGAACTCCACCATCTAAAACACTGACAAGTCCAAGAGAAAACTGGGACACACCATGCAATGCTAAACTAGGGAGCCCAGCTTTGTCAGGTCAGGAAGATATGGAGCTTAGTCCCAGGCTAACACATTATATTGAAGAAGGAATTGTTCCTGAGTCTCCACTCTTTGAAGTTAGCCACCAACAATTAGAAACAGACAGTGCTGCCAATGTTGGTTTTTCGCCTAAGGTTGGTTCTTCAAAGTCACACGGTCTGGGAGCTGATGGGCCGGGATGTCAAAACAGACCATTGAGCTTTGAGAAAAAAGGGTGGTTTCTTGCTGGGATCACTGAATTTGCTGGTTCATCAAGAGCGAATGTCCTAGATCAGACTCAAGCAAAAACAGAAGAGCCAATGTGTCCTTCAAATGCGAAAATATCTAGTCCTGCTGCTCGTACTCCTACAGCGAATCTACTGTGTGATAGTTTGTCTGATGATTGGCAGCTTAAGTCAGTAGGGGATACATCAGGGTCAATCCAGCAAGCACCTAAGTACAGAAGACTCTGCAAATACGGTGACAAGATCAAAAGAGTTTCCTCCATGTCTCTGGATAGCAGATATGATGGATCTGTTGGAGGACAATGTGATCTTGCAACAAAAAGTATGCCAAACCAAATGGGGCATGCTATTGGTGAGTTGAGCCTCTTTTCTTTAAAACTCTCTTTAGTTTCGCGACTATCTTTTTGTTACCAATTCAATCTTTTATTAGTACGTTGCTTATTAACCTTTTGTTTTCATCGCAACCCTCGTATCTTTATTAAATCTATGTATCTTGATGGACTTTTGGTTTCCTAATCTAGGAAACAAGGGGAAGGCCAAGAGGTGTCTGGATACTTATATCGACGAGGAAGTCGAGTAAGATTACTAAAAACCTTTGTATTGCAAACGTGGCGTTAGCAAACGAAGTAATGCTGATTCTATTTGCTATTATTATAGCTTATAAATGTATACAAGTGTCTTTGATTACTCTAGCAGAATATTGATATTTTATCAATTATAACTATCTTACATTATTGCTTTAGGGTTTCTGAAGATGCTGATATTTCAGCGGATGAGGATGATCAGAGTGAAGATAAATATGAAGATAGCTTTATTGATGATCAGACAACTCCTACCGACCAATTTACCCAAAGCGAACAAGGTGGTGAAAATACTGGTGACATGATGGGTTTCTACAGGTATATTACAAGATGATCAGGCAACTCTTTCCTCTGGTGTTTAATGATGTTTGCTGCCTACATTGTTTGTTTTGAGACCATTCTGTTTTCTGTCGTTCTTTCTGCCATCAACAAGCACTTGGCACATGTGCGGTTACAGTTCCAAACTACAATGTTGTTTTACGATTGAATGGCTGTAAAAGCAGCACAGTTCCAAATTACAGTATTGTTTCACAGCTGAATGGCTGTACAATTGGACACATGTGTGTTAGATTAATTTGATTAAGATACTCAGTACATAACCCTAGAACCATTATGTGCACATAATTCACATTCAAAGTTCTGAGGTGGTGAGTCCAGTTTAGAAATTTACTGTCAATTTTGTACATGGGAGAAATCATGAGAAGCTGATAACTATTATGACACAGTATTTTTTTTTCTTCTCCGTGAGAAGCTTGTTTATCATCAGTCATGTTAGAAACTGGGAGTCGGACAAATAGGCCGCTGGCATTCTCCTTTTCGTGCTCACCAATAGCCCAGTTCTCAGCATAAAAATTCCATAATTGTCTTCATGTTTCTGTTTTTGAAAAAAATACAGTAAGAAACCACGAAACTCAATTTCCATTTGATGTTTTTTGCAGGCGATCACTGCTTACTCAGTCCCCAGTAGTTCTGCCCTCAAGATACCAAGACGTTTCAGACAATTCTGCTTCTAGAGCTGGAAGTTTGAGCTGTTCATCAGAGAACTTGCACAATTCTATTGAGACTCCACGAGGGATTCCTCAAACACATCGTACCATTGGCCCAAGTCCTCTAGGGCACCAGCAAAGCTCCCTGGAGAGAGCCAGTTCGATAAAAGAACAGAGTGAAACAAATATAGACCATTGTGAATCATCCACTAAGGTAGACTGCAGAAAGAGAAAGCTAAGCTTCCAGCAAGCTGCCTCAACCTCAATCCCTGTTATAAACCTTGAACCGGAACAGGAACCAGCACCACAGCCTCCCTCGGACCTTACCACTGGAGTCAATAATGACATATATTGGGACGATGCTTTCTTTGAGAGCCTCGATCTTGACGCAATTGAAGCACAAGCGACCGAGCTCTGGAGACTCAAGACAGCACAGTCCACACAGAAACCAGCCGAAATTAAACGAGCATCTGACGTGAGCTTTCCGCCTCCGTCATTTGATCTTGGATTCTGAGAGAGCTCATGTTGGTGAACAGCCATTCAAAATGTTTATCTAGCTGTGATACCAGATCATCTGGGACCATGATCAGGAACCGTGCGGTGGCAACGTCAGCATCTAGCAGTCTACAACTGACGAAGCTTTTCTGCCAAAAGGTTCGAACCTGCAGGACATGATAGCAGGCTACAGGAGATTCAGATGAACCCAGGTGTGCTGCTGCTAATTAAGACCACCTTTTGCAGGGTATCTATAGGAACCCTGGAAGATCAGGAGGCGGTGAGTTTTGTAGAGGTTTGGGTGGCACTTATGTATTGTTTCGTGCATAATTATACACCTTGTACAAAGATAGTTTCTGATCTGTAAATAATGCCTGACATATAACGGTTTGGCTGTGTATAGACAAGACACTCGCTGGACCCTTGATAGTGTCGTGATAGCTTAGCGATGCAGTAAGGATTGGCTGCACCGTAGCGAGTAGTGACGCTGAATCAGCTGATTTCGCATGGATGGAATCATGGTTTCAGGGTAGCACTAGCACTACCGCAACAATACTCATTTCGTCAGTGGATTGTTTGGGTGGGTGTGCTCCATTGGTGCCCGGTTGCTTTCTCTAAGCAGGAAATAGTAAGGACTTATTGTTCCAAACCTGTCAATTCTCAGTACATCTTAACGTGCACGATGTGGTGTTATGATTAAGTTTGGCAGTGTGAACAGGGGGATTCTGACCGCAGGTATCAACTCGGATCCGGCTCCTCTAAACGAAGAGGACAGGTGCGGAAATTATTCCGCGCTATGTGAACAGCGGCATGGTATAGTACTGTAGATCATACTGTAACAAATACTGTAGTAATAGCCTTGAGTTTCGGTTTTCGATCGGGCTACGAAGGTCGCTCCTAATTTTTATATACCGTAGCATCTGTGTCTTGACAGCACAGTTGCAGAGGATCTCTCCGTATCAACTCCCTCTCAACCCAACTCTCTAGAGAGAGATGGCACGAAGATGTTTAATTTATGCACTCGGTGGCGCGTGCGCATTATAATCTCTTTTATTTACGCATTGCGCGTAATGTAATCCGATGCGCAGTGTGTCAACTTAATTACCATATCTGAAGTGTAAAAGTGCATCTACTTAGTAGCGTGCAGCTTAGTACATGACAAACTATCCACATCATTTCATCATCAAGATGTATGCAAAATCCATAATTGCTTGCTGATCAAAATGTGTTGACTTAATAAGAACATACTCCTTTAATTAGCGCCTCACACAGATTCATATGTCGGCATTTCAGTGACGTAGTATGAACAAACAGATTCCGAGGGCAAAAAAAATATATACACGGGGAAAAGAACATTTTTGGTGGCGTATCATGAAGAAAGTTCTCCCTAGTGTACCAGTCACACGTAAAGCAATGCAATGGCTGCAAGGAACAGACACCGCCGGCGTTGTTTTTAATTCGCTTTCTTTTGAGGTTGAACAGATCAATGTGCGTGTGTGTTTTCATGTCAGCAAGTCGAGTAAAAAAATTCTCTCGTGTCAGGAGGATAATAAGGCACATGGACGACGTGTACTTCTTCCACGTTCTAGCTAATTAAGCAATTTTAACTAGTTCTAATTTCTTGGAAGCCTTAAGCCTTAAGATACGGTGAGATATTATAGCTCATATATGCGAACCAGAACCAACAAATCCTGACTTAGATGAATTGCACATATCTGTAGTTTTTACATTACAATTATCCAGGCATGATTTTGTTAATTCATCACTCCAAACTTACCCCTTTTTTTTTTAATAAACACATCCAAGGACAAAGTGTTACTAAGTGTGTTTCGGCAAATTAATGGACACCTAAATCCGGTACTCCGTGAGGTCTTGGGTGCCTCAGATAAATTTTTAGTGTGTAGAGGATGCACACACGTGTGTGAACGTGAGTGGTATGAGTGTGGTGTGTGCTGAGTGCATGGAAAACTCTATCGGCAAAATTTCACCGGTAACCGGCGTAATCGGTGGGGTCCGATAAAATTTCATACCGGGCAAAAAAATTCGGATTTATCTAATTTTCATCCAAATTCAAATTTTAATTCAAAATTTATATAAATTTTGTCTTTACATCTGAAAATTTCAAATTTCAATTAAAAATTTCCGTCCCAAATTTTGCAGAAATATCCGATAACCGGTGGTTACCGGTTTTATCGGCAGGGTCCGATAAAATTTCCGAAACGATAAATTTTTTTCCTGGCTGAGCGAACTCTAACAACCGGTGCTGACCTGTTGCCATTTGATTTGTATTAATTTTCAATAGAAATTATCTAGAAACTAAACGAGTCATGAATACATTTCAAAGTGCATACTACTAGTATTCTAATTTCACCCGTTTATTTAAAAAAACCATTTATGGCACATGCAAACTTAGAGAATAGCACTACTCCAGTAATCAAGAGCACGAATGCATACAAATTAGGTGCACATAAAGAGATCTAGTACCATGGGTGGCCAAATGGATGATGCCCACAATCTTTGCCCTAATATATTCTCTAATCTTAACTGTGGCAGTACATTAGTGCTGCTATAGTTTAGTACCCAACATTATGCAAGTTAGTTAATTTGGGTGCCAACTGCCAAATAGGGTGAGGAAGGTAGGTAGGTGGGTAAGTAGGCAGGCCTTCTAGAACCCAACAAACCAATAGGACCACCCTGGAGTTGGAAAAGTGCCCTAAAACAAAAACAAAAGCATAAAAAAAAATCTCAAATTTAGTGATTTGGTGGATTGGATTGTGGATTATTAGGTGACCCATCAATGTTAGGCTCCAGGCCATTTGGCCGAATTTATTTTTAAAATAATCTATTTTTTATTCAAAATAACAAAAATATTCCAGTGATAATTTTTTCTGAAATATACTCACATAATAAGCTCGATCGTTGGTATTGGACCCGATCATTGGATTATTGGTTCGATCATAACGGTTCAAGCGATCAGGCACTATGCATGCCCGGCTAGATAAGTGAAATGATATTAGGACCAACCGCCGAAGCGACAAGTGTTCCATCATTGACGGATCGTCCAAATACCAACGGTTGAGCGGATTGCGGTATATTTCGTAAAAAAATTATCGCCGGAATATTTTTGTTATTTTGAATAAAAAATAGATTATTTTAAAAATAAATTCCCATTTGGCCTCAAGCCACATGAAAACTGCTCCTATTTGTCCATTTCAGCTGGAATTGTTGTCATGTATATGTATGCATAAAAACTCCTTCCAATCTACGCTGCTGTTCTGTATTTGTGTACGGATGGTCATTGATTATTCGGTGAAAGGATACGGTGGTGTACACGTACGAGTACCAGATTGTTCAGACACTTCGCTTTCTAGACTGTCGACCATGTGTGCTCCTGTTTTCAAATATAGGTTGTGTTTTTCGCTAAAAAAAGAGAGTTGTGTTTTGATATTTACAGTCTCGAAAGTACCATTGTGACTGCTAATTACTAATACCTCTGTAAGTCATTTTAGAATACGTGCAAACCTAAAATTGTTTGACCGTCAATATATAAAGAAGGAATAATTCCATTTTACCCCATCGAACTTTCTAAAAAGTTCACTTAACCCACTCAACTACAAAATCGGTTTTTTACCCCCCTAATATTTCAAAACTGTTAAGGTGATTTGGTTGAGTGGTTTTGCATGTAGGAATAAGTTCATTTTACCCTCTCAAACTTTTTAAAAAGTCCACATAATCTCCTGAACTACAAAACCGGTATTTTAAACCCTAGTATTTCAAAATCAAGTCAAATAACACCCTGATGTGGTTCCTAGTGCCTACCTTTCATATATATATATATATATATATAGAGAGAGAGAGAGCAACACACAGAGGGAGAACAAAGGAGAGAGCATAGTAGAGGAAACAGAGGAGGAGGCGCACTCGGCTCCGAAGGCGGCGGTGATAGCGAGTAGCGGCCTGGGAGGTGGCGGCGGTGGCTAAAATGGGTCCATGGGATTATAAATTACTTATGAAAGTATATATGTACCTCGGCGACTCTCGTAGCACTAATTAAATACCTCTACATTGATAATAAAAGCTAAAAATACTTCACTGCAAATGTTTTAGGACAACTTATACATCTACAAGTAGTATATGTGTACATGCATATATTGAGCATATTTGCGGTGAATTGAGCCGTCATGTACTCGATCCATTTAATGTGTCCTTCAAAAGTGCCATCCATCCATATGCATTCCATCCTACCATGTTCCATCGAGGTTGGTGTTTGCTTTTGCTATGATTGTGTTGTTCAATTTTGGGACCAAAACCTAACTCTCTTGTCAAATGATCTGTCGTTTCAACAGCAACAACATATATAGTCTGGATGTCGTACAAAACCAACAAGCAAGAAAATGAAATCAGTGTCGCTCTCCTCCAAACCGTTCGATTCAATTGGTACGAACAAGGTTTCATAGCCCAGTTTCAGTCTCCAGATTTATTTCTTTGTTCGTACCAATCGAGGAGTGTCTGATTATGGCCGGTTACTCTCTGTTCCTACGTAAGCATGTAAAAATTCACATAGGAAAGTAATATGGCCTGTATGACGCAGGAATTTAACAGAAACGGTGTAAATCCCTGAAGGAAAGCTAGAAAACTTTCCGTGTTCCAAATGGTAATTAGTCTCAATGGTTCTTTATGGTAAAGCAGCATCTGAAATCTCACCGCTTGCCAGGATTTCTGATAATTACTCCAATTCCACAATAGGTGGAGTTACTTTTATCCAAACCATAGATAGATACCGGACGAGCTCATACATCCGCACCATCTGATGCAAGGTGACTTCATGCTCGCAACCAAAGAAACCCAGATAATTTTCTGAACTTATGTCTGATGAAAATATAATATGAGCTTAAAATTCTAACGATTGTAAAGTCTAGGGCAGCATAGACTAGGACAAATCTGAAAAAGATTCAAATCCGTATTCTCAGAAAACAAGAGACAGACAGAGGCGAGGCACTGTTGATTCGAAGACAAAACAACCAAAGTTGAAACTCCTGACAAGATCTGTACCAACCAACAACGACGGAAGAAACGTTTCCTCACGGCCGGATTCGGCTCAACTCGATTCGATCTGCTCAAGTCAAAACTGTCGTACACGCCACTCTCTCCGTTGCCCTTTTCTTCCGCCTGTACGGATTATAACGCCCCCAAATTTTAGGAACGTTAAACTTTTCACAATCGTCCAAGATATACAGTTGTGAAATAAGAAGTGTCTCAAGCAAGCTTTCGATTACAACAAAAGCCAACATTTTATTACATAAGATTAAGGCTTAATAGCCAGTTTTGCCACTGACACGGGTATCCAAGCCCAAAGTTAAAATAATACAAGACAAAAGAACTTCAAACCACAGACACACTTGAGTGCGGTTGAGACCTAATAACAGTAGTCACTGCTATCCGTGGGTCCACCAAAATCCTGTTCAACCAAATCCTCTGTATTTTTCCTGGTTTCTTCTGTAGATTGTTTGCAGATTATGCAAGAATGAGTACAACTACCGTACTCAACAAGCCACATGAAAAAGCTAAATAATTACATGCAAAGAGTTCAAAGGATGGTTAGGGTTTACCTTAACAGGCGTGGGCAGGCGACGTGGGCAGCGACATGGGTGGCGGCATGGGTGAGGCGAGGCGGCACTAGGGACGGGCGCCGCATTGAAGGCGGGTGACGACGTGGTTGGCCTTGCTTGTTTGGGCGGCCGCGAGAGAGGGAGGCTGCGGCATGGGTGGCGGGGTGAGGTGGAGGCGGCATGGGTGGTAGAAGCTGCGGGAGGCGGTGCGGTGGCGCGGGAGGTGGCAGTGCACTAGCGCGGCTTTGGCGTGGAGTGGTGGCGGTGGCATCTCCAACTGCGACGCGCGGCGTGGTGACGGGGTGAAGGCGGCTCGGCAAGATGCGCTTCCGGGGAGGGGAAAGCGGATTGAGTAGGAAGGGAAAGCAGAATTTGCTTGGGTTTTGATGAATTTGGGGATTTTTGTTGAATTTGGTCTAAATTTGCTAAACTAAGATTTGAAAACGAGATTCAAATTAAAACTCAAATTGATTTCGAAATTTTCGAAATTTTACAGATGTTTCACGGACGACACGATCGCACAACGGCGTCGTGTGGCCTGAGCTGCTGGAATAGTTTCAAAGCTTTTCTGCTTGACAAAACCAAGCGTCGACGAGACGTACCGTGCGCTTCCAATAGGATCAAATGCTTAGCATCGTCATACAAATTAAAGAAAGCTTCCATACCCTCTGTCTCTCTCTGTCTACTTTTTCTTGGATGGCTATGTGATTTGGCTTTACACGCACAATGACGCGATTACATCAAGAAAGGATGTGTTAATCGCAAGAAGTAGTAGAAGAAGTAACTAGTCTTCTTGGACTTGGTTGCATCACCTGGTTCTGCTTACCTCGATGCTCCATGTTGATCTACTTTTCTTACCATTTCTGTAACTAGTCCATCTCTTGACTCACAGGTCACCACCACATGCTGATATTTTCCTTGGTGTGGTCTTGTGACATGTTTGAAAGAAATGGCCGGGAGGGCTCTCTGTCACCTGGGAAAACTTTCAAGTAGAGCAGTGTCACCAACTGCTCAAAACTGCTGCTTCGTCATCTTGATACGGTGCTGCATTGACCAGCTAGCCTGAACTGCTGAACCTTCAGGCTTCAGGCTTGGAGGATCTTGGAAACCAGCAATCACGTAATAGGCCAAAACCACAGGCACAATCGCGCATTCAGGCGTTGTTTGGTTGGTGTCCTGCACTAAATTATTTTCGACCACACTAAATAATCTTGGTATGAATACATGTATGTCTTTTCTAAAATGTACAGTTGCTCTCCCAAAATACAACCGTGGCCTTTTATTTCCTTGTCGCCTTGAGCGTACTTAGTGGTGAAAACGAGGCGGATGATTCCAATCCGATCCGTATTCGGAAAAAAATCTGCTTGAGATACTATTTTTTTAGTCCTGATATATGAGCGTGTTTGTTTTGGGGCCTGGGCACTGACTGTCTGGCCGGGACTGCTCCTGGAGGATGCCGACAGAGTGCTTGTTTGCTGCCTGGCAGGCTACCAGGCCCAGGTGTATGATTTGAGGGCCTGGGAGCCAGGGGAGGCTGCCTGGAGACTGCTCAATCTACACCATTGATAATTCGATCCAACAGTCTATGTTTTATTCACTAATTTCAGGCACAGACTTTCAACCAAACAACTCATCTTCAGGTTTGCCTGGCCAGACAAAAATCATCTACTTTCTAGGCTACCTCCAGGCACCACTTTTTTCCAAGCATAGAATCCAGGACACCAACCAAACAAGCCCTATATCCGTATCCGAAAAATCTTATGGAATATGATTGATTTTTTAAAAAATAATATTAATTTAAAAGATAATTGAAAAAAAGTCGAAAAAATTACAAAATATGTACATGTCGCCATTTGGAATGTCAACTGGCTTCTGTCGCCATTTGAAATGGCGACAGGAACTTATTTACTGCCAATCGTCGTTCCAACTGTTTGTCGCCATTTCAACTGACGATTTGCATTGAAGAGTGCGCAACTCGCCAATTAAAATAACAAGATGAACCGGCTATATATACCCATAAAATTGGGTGGAAAAGTCATTTTAATTCCAGAAAAAAGAGAAGAGAGAGAAGGAAAGGGGGAGAAGAGACATAGCGAAGCCCTGCCGGTT
Organism: Phyllostachys edulis; assembly: GCA_036346405.1. Taxonomy (NCBI): domain Eukaryota; kingdom Viridiplantae; phylum Streptophyta; class Magnoliopsida; order Poales; family Poaceae; genus Phyllostachys; species Phyllostachys edulis. The sequence goes on from CM070566.1 coordinate 10,336,528, forward strand.
CCTAGCAAAGGAGAGAGAGACGAAGCAGCAGATCTGGCCGTCCATTTTGCATGTAAATATTCTTGCAAGTTTGTACATAAATTCGAAACATTGTAGGTTAGCAAATAAAAATAGTGACATAGAATTCAATGGATTAGATAATTTTAGATGTATTGCTGTTTGATGTAGTATATCATTTTAGCTGTGTATAGTTTAGTTCATCGTATAGATATTATTTATGTTGCAGTACTCGAACGATTTAGAATAAATCCGCAAACATACTAAGAAAACTTTATATGTTTTTATTTTTACACGGTAAATATTTTGTTAATGTCAAAAAATACTTTTTAAACTAGGAAAATAGGAAGACACCTCTAAAAACAAGAAGACACCTATTAAAAATCTATAAAAATGGTAGAGTAGCTAAATAGGGTATGTAGAGCTTAATCAAAATAATCCCAACTTAATTTTGGTTTTCATTTGTGCATAGTAAATATTATGTTAATGCCGAAAATATTTTTTAAACTACGAAAATAGCAAGACACCTCTAAAAATTCTCTAAGAAATCTTGAGTAGGTACATAGGGTATATAGAGCTAAACTAAAATATTGTGAACTTAATTTTTGTTTTCATTTGTACACGGCAAATATTTTATAAATATTGGAGACACTTTTTAAACAAGGAATGTAGCAAGATACCTATGAAAAATCTGTAAAAATTATAGAGTAGCTAAATAGGGTATGTACAGCGTAATCAAAATAATTCACCCTTAATTTTGGTTTCCATTTTTGAACGACAAATATTTTGTTAATGCCAAAAATACTTTTTAAACTAGAAAAATAGCAAGACACCTCTAAAAATTCTCTAAGAAATATAGGGCAGGTACATTAAGTATGTAGAACTGAATTAAAATATTGTGAACTTATTTTTTGTTTCCATTTGTACACGGTAAATATTTCATAAATGCTGGAGACACTTTTTAAACAAGGAAAGTAGCAAGATACCTATTAAAAATCTGTAAAAATTGTAGAGTAGCTAAAAGGGTATGTGTCCCAACTTAATTTTTGCTTCCATTTCCATTCGTGCACGCTAAATAATTTGCAAACAAGGAAAATAGCAAGGTAACTATAGAAATTCTATGAAAATTCCAGAGTAGCTAAATATGGAATGTAGACGTTAATTAAAACAATGTGAATTTAATTTTACTTTTCATTTGTACATGACAAGATACCTCAAAAAAATTTATATGTCGATACGGTTGTGTGTAGATCAGTTTCCTATGTGTCTCTAATCGTGCAATAATTGAATTAATTAGATATGTCGCTTCTTATTACTTTTTGTATTTGTTTCGTAGTATTTACAATGTATGCACTGAATTTCTAGATATGGCGGACCTAGAAAACGCTGCGTAGTAGCCGTACGAGTTGCTTGACCCGACCATTTACGTGCATCACCGTAGCCGCCTCAGTACCATCCTCCCCCAGGAGGGCAAGACGACGATTGAGCTCGATGCGTTGCGGCTGCGCACGCCCATGAGAGCATAGAGGGTGGATCCACGTTGGGTTCTGAGGTACGTGTAGTTGTGACCTTCGTGTACTTAATTACAATCTGACTACTTTGGGTGAACTCACGTTTGTTCTTAATCCTTTCGATGTAGGTTGAGAGTGACAGACCTCCTTCCACTAGCGAGGATGGTGGATACGACGTGGGAGGGCGACCAGGACCACGCGGCGGTGGTCGTACGTCGAGGCGCTTTCCGTATGACCAATGCCTCCTGACGGCACTGGTTGATCGGTGGAGGCCGAAGACGCACACGTTTCACCTCCCGTGCTGGGAGATGGCGCTGACTCTTCAGGACGTGACTTTCCTAACCGGGTTGCCCTACGTGGGCTTCCCCCAAGCGACGCACGACGTCTCAGCCATGTGGCGCACAGAGTTCCTCGTGAGGTTCCATGGGGCGCTGCCGCCCAACAGCGGCTACAGGGAGTTCAGCAACACCCACAGGCCGTCGCTGAGGTGGATCTATCAATTATACGTAAGTTTTTGTAACTCTTGTCCTTCCGCTTCAATTTCTTTGTGCAACTTAGTTATGTGTATCCGTCTTCTTGCAGCCAGAGCGTATGGCATAGGACGCACCCGAGTACATAGTGAGGAGGCACTTCGAGGTCTGCTTGCTGTGGTTGTTCGGGTGGGTGATGTTCCTAGGGTCCCATGGTGACAGCGTTGACAAGCACATGATCCGCACGCACGCAAGCGTATGACGGGAGGTGGAGGAAATCGACCCTCACGCTCGGGCTTGGCGATCTTGCACTGCGTCTTCGCACTGCGTGCGTCCCCACCGGGTTCGGGATAGCTCCATCCTCTCTGGATGTTCGCTGCTTCTTCAGCCGTGGTCCTTCGAGCGTTTCTAGATCGGATGACCACAGTTGGACCTAGGAGCCTACATAGTCACCATGTACGCTGCCGCCGCCGACGTGGACCGACCGACTATGGGTGCGATGTGGTTTCTAAATATTTATTCTTTTTGTAATGTAATTCAATTTTTTGTGCTAAGTTTCCGATGTTCTATTCCACATGTCACCTTCACTCCAATCACTACGCATGCGTCCTATCCGGACTACGTTGCGATGTTTGATCAGTTAACGGATGACCGCGTCATCTGGACACCGTACACTCCCGATAGGGTGTGCGTGCGCACACCTTGAGGCCTGTCGAGCCTGTGCACGCGAGACCACGTGTACTGGTACACACGGAGGTGCTTGGTGCACGATGTCTTCATGGAGGAGTACCACGTGCACCGGGTGATGCGCCAGTTTGGTCTGCGATAGGAGGTCCCAGCCCTTTGGGGGCAGCGGGTGGTGCCGAATGTCCAAGGGTAAGTTCACTTTTTTACTTCTGTCGTACCATTTGCCTTACGTACCTATGAAATAATTGTTTTGCTTTCCACAGGTACACTAGGAAGGGAGTACATGCTATGACTTTCTGGACGGACAGGATGTTCCCTTGGGTTTAGGGCTAGCTCCGCGCCTTGGAGGACGCAGTCAAGGAGGATGCTCCCTACAACCCCGGGACGTACGAGGAGTACATCGAGTGGTACTCTAGTTGGACGAGGGTTCATTGCGTCAGGGTCATGGACGACCCACCATGACACGAGGCCGCGACATCCGACACGTACCCACCTAGCCGGACTACGCATTCCATCGCATGGTACGTATTGAATGGTCTGTACATCTTATTTGCTTTGAAGGTTTTTAGTTTCTAACTTATAAATTATGTTTACAGGTCGATCTACATTGGGAGATGCACAAGTTGGCGACCTTCGTGCATCGTATGGTGCTCGGGGAGCGCTTCAGCATGACGGCGCAGGAGATTAGAGAGGTCATGGACCAGTTCGTTGAGAAGATGAGGCGAGGCATCCAGCTGGTATCTTGTGTAGGTCGAGGGAGGTGGTGGACCCTCCTGTGCGCGGACGGGGTGAGCCACAGTGCGTCACACCCCACAACTCCTCGCCTGGACGTGGCGAGTGGGTCCTCGTGGCATCATGTTGGGAGTACCCCGGCACAGTTTGTAGGTCATCATAAAACACTCACGTCTGGTTGTTTATTTTGAACTTCACTAGTTACAAACAGTAATTTTCTCTAACAAGTCCCGAGTTCCACTCGTACACGGGGCAGGAGTACGCGGAGTGGTCCGCTACCTTCGTGCGATGGGGTATGTCTATCTTGTTTGCATGCACAATGTACTATTTCATCATTTTAGCCATGTTTACATGCATAACGTACTGTTTCACAATTCGTACACCCTTTTGGGATGAGGAACTAGTGTCGCACGAGGAGTCACGCTCCGGGGACTTCAATTTCGACTAGGGTGACGGTGGGCCTTCGTACGACGAGAGCAGCCAGTTCTTCGTGGGGGCTTCACAATTGCACGGTGCGCTCGGAGCGAGCCAGCCGACGTAGAGCCCTCTCGTGACACCCCCTCGAGCTACTCGCACTGGTAGGGTGCCTCGGCCACCTGAGCCTTTGACCTACTCATACCAGCGCCCACAGCTGCCCTAGATGAGTCTAGGAGCCACATGTAGGGTACACCCTAAGAGGGGCCGTGAGTAGATATTTGTTCTTGTAAATATTAGTCATGTCATATAAATACAAATTTATGTCCAACTTACATTATGCTAGTATCGTGTTTCGATACTATTTGTTCTTGTGTCTACGGGTAACCATGTGATGGCAGTCGAAGATGCAATGCAACTTCTTCCAATGGATCGATGGCCCGGACATGTACGATAGGGCGTTTATCGAGCAGAAATACATGTTGAACTATACGATGTGAAACGAGACCTTCAAACTCTAGAAACCTTACATACCTGACCTGATGAGGATTAAATCTCTAAATATTACTTTAATTTTTAATTAAAGACCACACATCCTTCGTGGTCGTAACCCCTAAGTCTAACGACCCCCTGGTCGTCAGGATTCCAGAGGTTACATTGTGGGTACCCTGGTCGAACGAGATCCTGTACCTTATCCCCGAACAGGTGATTTCTTGTAGAAGCAATGAACTGGCACTTGACCGTGTGATGAATGTAACCCAAGTCATATGAAGCAATAATATTAAATGAATCCTCTTACCCCTGTAAATTCTATAGATAGCCAACACAACCATTACATTCAAGACCACAAGTTATGAAGCTTTCAAGAGAGCGTCATCATACAAGAATCATCGAAGACCGTGAACCAAAGATTGCGATGTCCACCAAACCATATAGCTTAAGTTTGCTAAGACTCATTCTGTGTACTAAGTCGCTCCACCAGATTAAGAGTTTGGATCGAGTAGAACGTTGTATAGAAACTATTAAAGTTTCTCTAAAAAGCTTTTGAGTCGGTTGTTTCGTTTGGGTTGTTTCTTTCGCTTTACTCCCCCTAGTTTCTCCTCTACTTTCCTAAGTCCTCAGAAATCATGCAGATGGCGACTTCTGGCAACGGTAGTGGCAGCACCAGCAGTCAGGACAGAGAAAATACGGATTCTCAAGAGATCCCGATTCCGCTACCACCACCCCTTCCAGCCGAAGGACCCGATTAGCGCCAAATGATGGCCAACCAAGCTCAACTGATTAATCTGCTTGCCCAGTCACTTAATCAGAATTAGCAAGTAGCAGTAGCAGCTCAACCTCAAGGTCACGTTCCACCTCAGCCAAGAGCCAATATATCTGAGTTCATGAGGATGCGTCCCCCAACATTTTCCAGCAGCACCAAGCCAATGGATGCTGATGATTGGCTTAGGGCAATTGGCAAGAAACTGGATATTACTCAATGCACTGATAGCGAGCGGGTTTTGTTCGTCTCTCACCAGCTGAATGGACCAACGTCGGAATGGTGGGACAATTTCACTCAATCTCATGCTGATGCTCAGACTATCACTTGGGATGAGTTTGTGAAGGCTTTCCGCCATACTCACATCCCATCAGGCATGGTAACCCTGAAGAAGAAAGAGTTTCACACCCTGCGCCAAGGCAATCGCTCAGTCAGCGAGTACTTACACAAGTTCAACCAGTTAGCTCGTTATGCACTTGAAGATGTGGCCATTGATGAGGCCAAGCAGGAACCTTTTGTGGAAGGACTCAATGATGATCTCTCCGTCCGCCTCATTGCTCAAGACTACACCGACTTTCAGCAGTTGGTGAACAAGGTTATCTGCCAGGAGGGCAAGCAACTAGAGATAGAGAACTGCAAGAGGAAGAAGGCATCCCAGAAGTTCAACTCTGGGGGTTTTCTCAAGCCTCGCACCACTCCACCTCAGCATGGGAAATCCCAGTCTCCTTCATCCAAAGCACCTATGCCAGCTCAACGCCCAAACAACCCCAGTTTCCACAACACTTCTTCCAGAGGCCAGTTTCAGAAGAAGTCACTTACCTCAGCTGCAGGAATTACTTTTTTCTATTGTAATGAGTTGGGACACTATGCCAATAAGTGATCGAAAAAGTAGCAACAAGAAATTTCAATGATCAATCGGGGAGTTCCAAAGATCTGGCAAGACTCAACTACTAGACCACCAGCTCAGCCCGTGAAGGGATGTGTGAACCACTTCACAGCTGAAGAAGCTTAGACTGCACCAGATGTGGTCCTTGGTATGTTTCTTGTCAATTCCGTACCAGCATTAGTTTTATTTAATTCAGGAGCTTCACATTCATTTGTTTCAAGTAAGTTTGTGGGAAAATATGGGTTATCTATCTCTCCCTTAGTTAACCCTATGATGATCCATTCTCTGGGCTCGGAAATGAGGACTAGTTCCCTATGCCCAAATCTTACCTTGGAAATATCAGGAGTACCCTTCCTAGTAGACTTAATAGTCTTACAATCCGATGGGTTGGATGTGCTTCTCGAAATGGATTGGCTAGCCAAGAATCAAGGTCAAATAGACTGTGCCAATAAGTCTTATCACCCCCACAAATGACCAAGGAATTAAAGTAAAGTTCAGACCCAAGACCTCTACCGGAGAAAAGCCTATCCTGACCAGCTTAAAGGAAGTAACGCTTCAAGATATACCAGTGGTGCAAAAATATCCGGATGTATTTCCCGAGGAATTACCTGGCATGCCACCAGATAGGGACATCATGTTCCTAATTGACCTAGTCCTAGGGACAACTCAAATCTCAAAGTGAACTTACAGGATGCCCGCAAATGAATTAGCGGAATTGAAGAAATAGATCAAAGAATTACAAGACAAGGGTTATATTCAGCCAAGTTCATCACCTTGGGGAGCACCGGTACTATTTGTCAAAAAAAAAGGACAACAATATGAGGATGTGTGTGGATTACGTATCACTCGATGAAGTCACAATCAAGAACAAGTATCCTATCTCTTTGATCAGTTGAAAGGAGCAAGTGTTTTCTCCAAGATTAATCTAAGATCCGGCTATCATCAGCTGAAGATCAGACCAGAAGATATCCCTAAGACTGCTTTCGCCACAAGATATGGACTGTACGAGTTTACAGTAATGTCATTCGGGTTGACGAATGCACCAGCTTATTTTATGAATATGATGAATAAAGTATTCATGGACTTCTTCGATAAGTTTGTGGTCGTATTCATTAACTACATTCTCATCTACTCAAAAGATGAGGATGAACATGAGAAGCATCTCAGGATAGTTCTGGAAAGACTTAGGGAGCAGCAGCTCTACGCCAAATTCAGTAAAAGTGAATTCTGGCTAAGCCAAGTAGCTTTTCTTGGACACATCGTCTCAGCAGGAGGAGTTGCAGCAGATCCAGCCAAGGTTGAAGCCGTAATGGATTGGAGGCAACCCAAGTCCGTCACCGAAGTAAGAAGTTTCTTTGTTTTAGCTGGTTATTACCGGAGATTCATCAAAGGTTTCTCTAAAACCGTTAGACCAATGACTCAGCTTTTGAAGAAAGAAAAGAAGTTTGACTGGACAGATGCTTGTGAGCAGAGTTTCCAGGAGTTAAAGAAAAGACTAGTCTCTGCACCTGTGTTAGTCTTACCCGACATCCATAAGGACTTTGAGGTTTTCTGTGATGCCTCTCGTCAGGGCCTTGGATGTGTGCTGATGCAGGAAGGTAAAGTTGTAGCTTATGCCTCTCGCCAATTGAAGCCTTGTGAAAGGAATTACTCGATACATGATCTGGAGTTAGCAGCAATTGTGCATGCCTTGAAAATTTGGCGGCATTATCTCATTGGTAATCGCTGTGAGATTTTCTCGGATCACAAAAGATTGAAATACATATTCACTCAGTCAAAACTCAATCTCAGGCCATGAAGATGGTTGGAACTGATAACAGATTATGACATGAGAATCCATTATCATCCGGGCAAAGAAAACGTAATGGCAGATGCCCTGAGTCAAAAAAGGGTATTGCAACACTATATTGGTTCAGGAAAGTCAGCCAAAATTGTATGAAGAATTGAAGTACTTGAACTTGGAATTGGTCAACCAGGGTTGTGTCAACACCTTAGAAGTTCAACCAATCGTGCAGAGTCAAATCCGAGAAAATCATAAAGAAGATAAAGACATTAAGGAAATCAAGAAGAACATGAGAAGAGGCAAAGACCCAGGATTTTCAGAAGATGAGCATGGTACCGTCTGGTTTGGGAACCGCATCTGTGTACCTAATCATCAAGAAACAAAGTAGTTGATTTTGAAGGAAGCCCATGAATTACCTTATTCCATTCATTCGGGCAGTACCAAGATGTACCACGATCTGAAGAAAAAATATTGGTGGGTCAGCTTAAAGCGAGAAATTGCCGAGTTTGTTGTACAATGTGATGTATGCCAAAGAGTCAAAGCAGAACATCAAAGGCCAGCCGGATCGTTACAGCCTTTACCAATTCCCGAGTGGAAGTAGGAACAAATCGGTATGGACTTTATCACCGGATCGCCTAGGACCCAATCGGGATATGATTCTATCTAGATTGTGATTGACCGGTTGACAAAAGTGGCATACTTTATACCAGTCAAGACCACCTACAAAAGCAGTAAATTAGCAGAATTATGTATGGCCAGGATCGTTTGTTTACATGGGGTACCAAAAGGATAGTGTCCGACAGAGGTTCACAGTTCACATCCAAATTCTGGAAGAGCCTATATGAAGCTTTAGGAACCAAACTCAACTTCAGTACAACATATCATCCTTAAACAGAAGGACAGACGAAACGTGTAAATCAGATTTTGGAAGACATGCTTTGAGTCTGTGCTATAGATTTTGGACATAGTTGGGATCAAAATCTTCATTACGCAGAATTTTCGTACAACAACAGCTATCAGGCCAACTTGCAAATGTCTCCATTTGAAGCATTGTATAACAGGAAGTGTAGAACCCCTCTCATTTGGGATCAAGTGGGAGAACATCAGTTCTTTGGACTTGAAATAATACAGGAGGCCGAAAGTAAAGTAAGAACAATAAGAGAACGCTTGAGAGTGGCTCAATCCCGACAAAAGAGTTATGCTGACAATCGTCGGAGAGAATTGTTCTTTGAAGCAGGATATTTCATTTATCTCAGAGTAACTCTGCCAGGGGAGTAAGAAGATTTTAGACTAAAAGAAAACTCGCACCTAGATTTATTGGACCATACAAGATTCTAGAAAGAAGAGCCGAAGTTGCCTATCAACTAGAGCTGCCAACATCCTTGTCTGCAGTTCATGACGTCTTCCACGTTTCTCAATTGAAGAAATGTCTTCGAGTCCCAACCAAGCAAACACCGTTAGAGAGTATTGATCTCCAAGATAACCTCACCTATGTGGAGCAGCCAATCAAGATTCTTGATGTTGCAGAACGCATTACCAGAAACAAAGTTATTCGTTCGTGCAAAGTCCAATGGAGTAATCACTCAAAAGAAGAGGCCACCTGGGAACGAGAAAAAGATTTGAAAGCCGAGTATCCCTACCTTTTTGCTAACCAAGTCTGAATCCCGGGGACGAGATTCCCTTTAAGGGGGGTAGGTTTGTAACATCCCAAATTTTCAATTTCGGTAAAAAAAATAAAATTTAATTATTTTCATTGAGTTTTCTGGATTTTCTAGAATTTTAAAAGAATTTTCCTATTTATGTTAAAGCCAAAATAATTTATTTACAAAATTAATTATCAATATTGAGTTGGAAATATTTTATTTAAGTCCAAATTGTCTCAAGGAATTTCTGTGAATTTTCCCATTATTTTTGGACTACATTAGCTATTTTCTAAAATCCTAAAGGAATTATTTCAATTTCTGAAATCAATAAACCGAAAGAAAATTAGAAAACCCTAAATTCTCCTTCGGGCCGAATTCCATCGGCCCATCTACTGTGCTCGCGTCGCAGCCTAGCTCCCTCCTGCTTCCTCTCTCCCTCTTTCACTGCCAAGCGGGCCCGCTTGCCAGTCTTCTTCGTCCACGTAGCGCGGTGTTCCGCGCCAGCGCACGCCCGCGCCCAACCGCGCTAGACCGTCCATGCCATGGCTTCCTTCACTACGCCCGTGCTTCACCAAAGCTGCCAGTGGTTTTTGTCCACGCCCCTGGTTTCTCTTCTCCTCGCTCGCATCTCCCGCAAGCATTAACTGCCCGGTCAATCTCTGTCACTCGGCCATTAACCGCGCCCATGCCTGAGTGCACCGTCGCCTTCCCGAGTGCCTCCTTGCGGTCTCTTCGTCCGCCATCTATAAATGGCCACCTTGAAGCTTGCTCTACTCTTCCTTTACCATTCCCGGACACCCCTCCGTCTTCTCCCCTTCTTCCCCAAGCTCTAGCGCAAGGAGAGCTCAAGCTCCCCCTTTTCTGGCCAGAGCGCCGCCTTGCCATTTTGGTCCTCTAGTGGAGCCCTCTCTCTCTTAAACGCGTCATCTTGTATCTTTGCCCTCAAGAAGCAAAACCCCTCTCCTAATTTGGTTGTTCATGCACAGGAGCTCGCCTTGCCTCCTTCTTCCCTACAGCCGAACGAAAGGATTACCTCTACTGTCGTCTTATCTCCGGTGAGGCATAGTCCAAGTGCCAAAGTTAGAAGCATCGCAAGGATATCCCGGAGCTCCCCCAAGCTTCTCCTAGCATCTTCCTCCTCCAAAGCGAGCTCTCCACATCGCCACCTCCCCGGCGCCATCAGTCCGCGCGCCAAAACACCTCTGGCTAGCCCATCTTCTCCGTGTGCTTCAGGTGAGTTCCTAGGAGTCTATAGTTGCTCTTCTTGCTGCGTTTTGGCCAGGCGTCCTTTGGGTTCTGAAATGGCGTTTGGGCGAACCGCCGCCGCTCAACCATGCTATGCCATTGTGGGTCAATGGAGACCACGCCGATGCCAGTGGGTTCGCCTGGACCATGCGGTTCCATTTTGACCACCCGCCGCCGCCGTGTTCTGGTTCGCCTTGGCGATTACGGAGAGCGCTACTGGAGCTCGCTCGTTGTCCAAAACGAACGTTCATGTGGTGGTCATTTGAACCGAATCATTGTCTTAAGCCGTGTTTAACGCTAATCATTGGTATTGAATGGTTTTAATACTTGCCAAATCTCACTAACACATGGGACCTAGGCCATTAACTGTACAGTGCTTCCACCGTGGACCATTAGTTGTGCTGTGGACCCAGTCCACACGCACTGTTCCGGTGAGCTGAGAGGCTGACATGTAGGTCCCACCTGTAAGCACATGGTCATTACGCCATTAGTTATGACCGAAATGCGCTTTCCATATTCGGAAAATGTAAAACTCAAGCGTTCAAGAGACAATACGCTTTCCACGTTTAGAAAACATAAAACTCTTAAGAGTAGAGAGAGAGTACGTTTTCTTTATTAGGAAGCGTATTTTCCAATTTAATTGGAATTTCTTGGCCAAACCAATTTAGATCTTTAATAACTTTTGCTAGGAACCTCCAAATGAGTTGATATTTGTCTCTAAATTTGTCTAAAATCAAGATCTACCTATCTAAACAATAATTTTTTTTTCAATTTGGAGTTCATTTGAATCTATTTGAATTTGTCTCCTTTTCGCGTGTAGCTTTTGACGACTCCGGGGAAACCAATCTTTTTGAAGAATTAGATCCTCAAGCATACGAGTAAGGCAAGTTACATCCTTTGATCATATTTGACCCTAGTATTTCAAATTATTTAAATTCTATTTTAAATTATTATTGCATGTGTATTTATATTCACTGTAATTTAAATAACTGTTTTTAAATTATAGTTATGCCTAAATCCTTTGTAATGCCAATCTTGACATTGAAATGAACCTACCTTGATACCTTAGATGAAAATCTAGTTGATACAATAGTATGAGCTAGAACATGTTGAAAAACTTTATGCTTAGTCATGCTTAGACCAAAAGTATTGAATTTGGAGAATTTTAGCCAAATGTCCAAATATGATTTAATTGAGCCTATGGTTTTGTTTTACCATAGGACTTTTGCAAATGATTTTTGAAAAGCGAAACAAAATAAAAATTGGTTTGGACTTGGGCGAAATGGATGTTTGGTGGGTATAGGTTTATGCACGGGTTCGAGTCATTTCCATGATCGAGGCCTAGGGGTTCATTTGGAAATTCGCCCAAGTCAGTTAAGAACCGGTCTTCAAGCCACATCTTGCTTAGCCATATCGTACTACCACATGTCCTGTGTGGACGGGACTTGGCTAAATAATTTGTATCATTTCACTGTGGTTGTGCCATCTGGTTGCGTGGGTGTCTTTTATGACCTACTTTTATACATTCCCACATGGCGCAAGAGGGGCTTGATCCAGCGGATGGTTTAATCCAAAGGAGGCGAAACCTTAGCGAGGTGGAACTACGGTGGGAATATGCATTGTAAAGGCCTTGTCATAATGACTTAGTCGCACACCTTCGGCAGTGTGTCAGACGGACATTATAAGTCAATTATCTCTTGTGAGTAAAGCTGTACAACCTCTGTAGAGTGTAAAACTATTCGAATAGCCGTGTCCACGAACAAGAACATGCTAGTAAAGTCACTCAAAGTTAGACTTTGATTTTGTTTTCGAAAAGACTTTATCAAAAGGACTACCCAAATTGGAAATTGGGCGGGTAGCCATGTGATAGGAGGGTATCCTTCACCACTCTTGAGGGAATGTTATCTGACTATAAAACTTGAGATTTAGAAAATAAATTTTAGTTATAGAATATCTGCTTTGGAACTTAGTACAAGTATTTAAAGAAAACATCGCTTTATGCAAAATAAACCATATAAGCCATCCTTTGTTATACCCTCGTGCATTATAATATGTTATTGGGTGTAACTTGCGGAATACATTCATTTGTATACCCACCTTACTTAATAAAATGTTGATCAGGAGAGGACTACTACGAGGAGAATGAGAACGCGGACGATTGCTTGTGGCGAATCGTGTGGTCTACTACTGCTACTTTTGCTTCCGCTGTATCTTACTTTTGGACTTATGCTCCTTTTGTAATAAACTTGAACTTTTGTGTTTATATCGTGCATTATGGCTATGTTATCACCTTTTATTTAAACTGTGTACTCTAGCTATTGATCATGGGACTAGAGTGGAATATAGAGAGGATCCAAGATCCTTCACTCCCGGGTCCGACAATGTCCTTCATTGTCGTAACCCCTAAGTCTACCGACCCCCTGGTCGTGAGGATTTCAGAGGTTACATTGTGGGTACCCTGGTCGGACGAGATCCTGCACCTTATCCCCGAACAGGTGATTGCTCGTAGAAGCAATGAACTGGTACTTGGACGCGTGATGAATACAACACATGTCATATTTATTCCAAACCATACAACGCTTCACAGTCCTAAGTCACTAACCATAACTATAACACAGTAATGTTTCCCGCTGGCATCAACCGACGATCGGCACAATAATGTCTCCACGGCATCAGCAAGCGATCGATTACTATCTCACTAATAATGGCGATCCTCCCACTGAACACGATGGTTCCAAAATGTGTCTCCTCCAATAGTAATTGCCGCCTCTTCACTCGGGTCCTGAGGTAGCCTCGGCCCTCCACGACCACCCTCAGGACTGGTCGTGGGAGGTCTTGAGGAGACCTCAGTCCTCCACGACCTCCCCTGGTCTGGCCGTGAGGGGTCTTCGGGGTCCTCCCTGGCTCCACGACCTTCTCGGGGATGCTCCCAGCACCTCTGGGCGGTCCTACCGGACCTCCTGGGTGGTCCTGGAGGTCCTCTTTGGTGGCTTTGCTAGATCTTTTGGGAGGTCCTGATGGACTTTCTGGTTGATCCAGGAGGACCACTCGGGTGGCTCGAGTTGGGTGTTACAAAGTGGTATCAGAGCTTCTCAACTGCAGGTCGTAACCTAGTAGAATGGTCGATAGTGAAGATTTCAAAACTTATTTTACAACAAGGAAAATAAGTTGTTCTTTTCTCATCTGGGTCATCTTTCTATTCTTATCCCTTTCTCTGTATCTCTCCTTACCTTATTTCCCCCTTGTCTTTTGCTTGTCTCAACGTTTCATAAAAGTTAAATGGATCCTCTTTCCTCTGGAAAAGTTCTATAGGACCGAGCCCTTTGTGTTTTAAGCACTGGAAGCCCTGAGAAGATGGTGCAAATGATGCAGCCCGTAGCACACCTGGCTCTTGGAAGCTGCCCTTGTAAGTTAACCGGTGCATTGGATGCCAAGTTAGGCAGCTTTGAAGGATTTTGCTAAGGTGATGTTGTGAATCAAAGATCTTGAGGTTGATCTTGTGAAGCAAAGATTTTGAGGATTTGTTGATGATTGTAGGAAGTCTTGTGAATTCGGGAGTATGTTGGTGGATATGCTATGAGTATAAATGGTGGATTGTACAAATTGTACTTGTAGAAGTGATATTAAAATAAAGTTTTGATGGATCATGAAAGAAATGGGAATTTGAAATACTGATTCGATTATTAGGAGAAACTGAATACCCTAGAATCTGGAACAGATTGTAATGCTGATTGGAAGTTTGGAATTAAATATGTGAGTTTTGCTGAATTTAGTTGGATACGATTGTATAGAGGATCGATAATTGCAAAGAATCTTGATTAGACCATGGAATTGTATGATTGCCGGATGTTGGAATGTATGCTTAAGGTGTATCTGCTGCATTTGATGATGATCTGAATAGTTACTAGATAGATGGTGATAAATAACTTGGCGGGTCAAATTGAACTCGTGGTTTAAGAGAAGTCTTTTGGAGAACCTTTATTTCAAAGTTGGATGTAGTGATCTTGGAGTTATCGGATTAAAGGAGGTGAATATTGTTGCAAGAATTTCATGATTTTAGGCTGAGTAGAAGTATGCAGTTAAAGTGGAGAATTTACTGGGATAGCTAAGCCTTGCCCTAGAAAGAATTATGAATCAAGTGGATTTACCAATATTTCAGGAGATTGATTGATTGTCTGGATTTCTAAATGGATAACTTTAAGGTATGTGAGCTGGTGGAAGGTTAGAAGTCTTTTGAGAGACTCTGTGATGAAGGTTTGTGGATTGTGCTCTTTCTAGATGATGGTGATCTTAATTAAATGATTGGATTATTTTAATAGGGGTGATTCCAAGATATGTGGATTGGTGGATCTAAATAATACAAGTGGTGGACCTTACATGAATAGGAAGTTGATTCTTAGCTCCCAGCTAGCACCCAGCACTTGGTTGAAACAAGTGGCACCTGAAGAACCAGTGGAAAGAAGTGAAGCATCGTCGTCTCTGCTCCCCAAGGACATCATGCCAGACCTTCTGAAGACCGAGGATTGAAGCTCGTTTCGTCAGCCTAACCCTATAGCTTCGGTTGTCTAGACCCCTTCCGTATAGTGAGTCCTTTGCCAGATTAGTGTTCTGATCGTTAGAACGTTAAAAGTTGTGGAGCTCTTTTGAGCAGTTTTTCAGATTGGTTCTTTGTGGGGTGTGGTTCTGCTTTATCCCCTCTTGGTCTTTTGTGTCTCCTCTATCCTTAGTCTTTTTCCCTAACTCTCTGGATGTCCCCTTTCAAGCATTCTTCGGCACCTCAAGCAACTTCAGTGCTGGAAGGCAGATCAGAAAGGCCTGAGATATTACCTCCTGAGGAATTAATTATTCAAGTCACAAAGGCAAGAATTATTTGAAGACATCCTTGACCTCTGAAGTACAGCAGCAAAGTGCAAATTGTTAAGGCATTTCCAATCAGGCTGAGAAAGAGAGGACAATAGGATCATCTTCCAGACTACCTCAAGAAGCAAAGAAGCTGAGATTTAACAGGACCAATCCTAAAGCACTCAAGTTACAAGTACCCTGCTGACAACAAAACAATGGTCACAAAAGGAAAATGGCAGAGCAAGAGCAGGACCTTGCAAAGAACTCTGAGACCAGCTCTTGCACCTCCAAGCCACTTGTTCAAGACCAGTCCCAGTTGAAGCCCTTTGCTGCTACCCCTTTTCTCTCTAGCCTCTTCGAATCTCGAGGTCGAGATTCCCTTAAGGGGGGTAGGTTTGTAACACCCTGGTTTTTCTGAGCCTTTTTGAAAATTTCAAAATAAAAAGAACCATTTGGTTTTGTTGAAATTCCAAAGCTTAACCTGAGATTTTCAGAATTAGAAGTGTTTACACTGACTAAACTAAACTTCAACTAATCCAAAGTTTGGTTCTTTTGGTGTTACTTGAACTCTCTGGAGCTATCTCTTCCTTTCTCTGTTAGTTCTGCCCTCCTCTTAGCCCAGCTCTTTCTGTCCAGACCTCCTTGAGTTTGGACCTCTCCTCGTGTCCAGACTTCCTTTGTGACCAGATCTCCCTCTTGTTCGGCCATCTCCTTGAGTCCAGATCTCCTTGTGCCTGGAACTCACCCGTGAGCCTAGACCTCTTTTGTGTCTAGACCACCCTTGTATTTAGACCTCCCTCCTTGTCCAGACCACCCCTTCGGATTGACCTTCTCTTGGGACACGTCCACCCCGTGGCATTTTAGCTCGGGTGTGTGTTTCAAATGTCCTTGATTTCGAAATTCTAATTTTGGGTTGAATTTTCCCTTCGTTTGGACCTCCCCGAGTTCATTTGAACCTCCTCGGGTTCATTTGAATCTCCTTCTGTCCTTCAACTGAATCTCCCTTTACTCGGTTGAACCCTCCAGTGTTCAATTGGACCTCTTGGCATTCATTTGAACCTCCTTGGGTTCATTTGAATCTCCTTCTGTCCTTCAACTGAATCTCCCTTTACTCGGTTGAACCCTCCAGTGTTCAATTAGACCTCTTGGCGTTCAATTGGATCTCCTTGTTTTCAATCGAACCTCCCCTGTGTTCAATTGGACCTCCTAGTGTTTATTTGGATTTCCTCGTGTTCTTTTGCACCTCCTTGTGTTCATTTGAAGCCCTTGGTGCTCACTTGAACATCTTTAGGCTACATTGAACCTTCTTCTAGTTCATCTGGACCTCCTTGTGTCCATTTGAACTTCTCTTTGGTTCATCTAGGCCTCCTGTGTTCACTTGGACCTTCCCTAGATCCTGTGAACTCCTCTGTGTCCCTTGGACCTCTCTGTGTTTATTGGAACCCCCTCTGAGTTCATGTGGACTTCCTGGTATTCAATTGAATCCCTCTCTTGTTCCTTTGGAACGCCATGATGATTCATTTGGATCTCCCTCTGATCAAATGGACTACCTTCTGTTCATTGGATCTCTTTGTGTTCAACTAGATCGCTTCTGGTTCAATTGAACCTCCTTATGCCCAATCGGGTCTCTGTGTGCTCAAGTGAACCTCCCCGGGTTCATTTGGAACCTCCCTTGGGTACAGTCGGACCTCCTAGAGTACATTTGGACCTCTCCGTGTCCATCTGAACCTCTTTTGGACCTCCCTGGGTCGGTAAGGACATCCTTTGGCTTCATCTTGACCGTTGAGACCTCCCCTGTGTTGGTCTTGACCGTCAAGATCTCCTTTGGCTTCATCTTGACCGCTGAGACCTTCCCCGTGTTGGTCTTGACTATCGAGATCTCCTTGATCTCCTCTTGACCATCGGGATCACCTTTGAGTTTATCCTGACCGTCAAGACCTCCTTTGGACCACTTTCTGTGGATCTCCTTCGTTGGATCCCTCTCCCCTTGAAACTCCTCCGTCCAGACCACCCTTCGTCTAGATCTGATGGTCCAGACATCTCCTTCGTTTGGATCCGAGGGTCCAGACCTCCTTTGTTTTGTCCTTCTCTGGTCCAGACCTCCTTAGGTCTAGGCCTCTCAGATGCTTGGACCTCCCCTGGACCAGACCTTCCCTCTTTGATGCTTCTCTGGCTTAGACCTCCCCAGGCCTAAGTCTCCCCTTGTATTCATTTGAGCTCCTTCTGTGTTCTCTGGAACTCTTCGGTATTCACTTGGACTCCCTTTTTGCCTTGATCTTTGTAACCTTCTCCTTGAAAATTCCTTCTCGTGCCAATCCGGTATTGCCGCCATCCAACTCGCGGTATTATCATTTCTCGAGATCTCTCAAAACCGTGATTGGACCTCCCCAAGCTCCTTAAACATCCATGAGTTCATTTGGACCTCCCCTATGTTCACTTGGACCTCCCTCACGTCCGTTCAAGCCTCCCGCAGGGTCCAGACCTATCCTTTGTTAGATCTAAGGGTCAGGACCTCCCCTTTGAGGATCTGATCGTCAGGACCTCCCCTTTGTGGATCTGACCGTCAGGACCTCCCTGTCTCTTGGACCTCTTAGTCCTTTGGACCTCCTCATAAGAACTCCCTTGAGCTCGCAGGACCCCTCTGTCCAGCGGACCTCCTCTTTGGTTTTTTACAAAGACCACCCTCCATGGTCTCTTTCTGAGGACCATACCTTTTGACCAAACTGTTCTCAAGTTTGGTAGGTCCCACTTGCCAGCTTTGTTATTCTTTGCCATCTCCGCCACATAAATACCTTGTGCATTTGATGCATGCTGTGTCGCATTAAATACAACCATATACGTGGCTCTTACACTAAATGTGGTCACATTGCGTGGCACCTTGATTTCTTCCCTTGTTCCCTCCCTTCACAGCAAACATTATTTTATTATCT
Organism: Phyllostachys edulis; assembly: GCA_036346405.1. NCBI lineage: Eukaryota > Viridiplantae > Streptophyta > Magnoliopsida > Poales > Poaceae > Phyllostachys > Phyllostachys edulis. Next base: position 10,354,929 of record CM070566.1, read on the forward strand.
TTTCACTAATCTTGGCCGTACCCTATCTTATCTCTCATCTACCCTTGACCTATCTTTTTACATACCCTTGACACGTATGTTTCCAGAGTTTTCTTTGTCTACTTTGGCTATAATTAGCCCGAGTAGTCCTGCCTCATCACCTTTCCCCACTTAACACTTTTGATTCTTGCTTAGTAGCTCTGAGTTGAGGCTCTGTCATTGAGAACTCCGTTGAAGCTTGTGTCGCCGCCGCCTCACTGTCGGCGACATCACCAGAGCTTCTGCGACGTCCTCACCGTCACCACTAGCTGGTTGCTATCTAATCTCTGGACCAGCTCTTGGACCTCCTCCCTGAGCCACCGGACCTCCCTGGACCTCCTCCCAATCCATCCGAGCTTCTCTGTGGTTCTGGTTTGGTGTTCTTCTGGAGTTCTTTGGATTTTATTTGATCTCTCTTTGAAGTTGGTTTTGTCTCTCGTGTAGATTACGCCGTTGCCTTGGAGCCCAAGTTCTTGGAAGAAGACTCTTAAGCTTTTAGCTATTCAAGTTACACTCTTGATCATGTTGCACCCAGTATCTCAAAATTATTTAAGTTCTGTTTCAAAGACTATTGCATGCTTATTTATGCTAAGTATTTCAATACCTGTTTTAAATCCATAGTTATGTCGAATCCTTTGTATGGCCATTATTGATATTGATTCCTCTCTGTTGTCACCATAGTTGAAATCTGGTTGATGCAATAGCGTGAACCAGGACCTCTTGGAAAATGTATGTTTAGACATGCTTAGACCAAGATCTTGTTTTGGGAAGTTTTACTGCCTAATGACCAATGTTGTCTAAAATGTTTTAATCCATGACATTGGGTTGTCATGGTAACTTGCAAATGTTTTTGAAAGAACAAGAAAAAGGAAAACTGGTTTGGACTGGGGCGAATTGATTGCTTGGTTGGTGCATGTCCATGCACGAGCTCAACTTGGGTAGAGTTGAGGCTTAGGGGTTCTGTGGTTGTCGCCCTAGTCATTTGAGGACCGGCCTTTGAGCGTTCCTTTGCTATGCCTATAATGGGCTATGCCTCACCGTGCAACCATATGTCTCTAGAATGGGGCGTGGGACCTGGCCAATTAATTTGCAAAGTTTCACCGCGGTTGTTCCACTTTGATGTGTGGGAGGTCTTTTATGGCTAATGGTCTTTCATAACCTATGTTTTCCCATTGGCGCAAGAGGGGGCTCTGAACCTGCGGATGGCTAGTCCAAAGGGGACGAAACCTTAGTGAGGAGGGGCTGCGGTGGAACAATGCATTGTAAAGGCTTTGTCATGAACTCTAGACCTCTTATCTTCGGTAGTGAGAGGTGGCATTGACGAATGCCAAACAAACTAGAGGAATCATGTCATGTGGGTAAAGTGTACAACCTCTGCAGAGTAAAAACTATTCGAATAGCCGTGTCCACGGTCATGGACGTGCTGGCAAAGACCACTCAAAGTTAGACTTGGTTTTGTTTTCAAAAGGCTTTGATAAACTGGTTTTAGGATTTCTATCCCATGGGTTTGGACAGGGAGCCTTATGACAGGAGGGTATCCTTCATCATCTTGATGATGAATGTTATCCAACTGAAAACTGAGATTTAGAAAATAAATTTTAATTATTGTTATCAGCCTTGAAACTTAGTACTTGTATTTGAAATAAACTTGGCTTTATGCAAATCAATCATATTAAGCCTTTCTTGAGATATCCATTTATGCATGTCATTCTGTTATTTGACGGGTGTAACTTGCGAGCACGGTTGTTGTGCTCACTCTTGCTTGAAATAATCTTTTGAGCAGGAAGGAAGCCTTAAGATGAGCTATGCAGTGGACCAATGGTCCTGGACGCTAGGATACGCCCTCCAGTTGGTTGCCTGTGGTGTATCGGATGGCCTTCTTGTTTATATTCTGCCGTGTTTTGGTTTGTTGGTTTGTAAGGCACCCCTTTGTAATCAACTTTGTTGATATTAATAAAGCTTGCGTTGAAGAATTGTTACCACTTTTGTTGCTTTGTGAGCTAGCTGATGATCCTTGGGACTAGCTTGGTTGCACAGGGGACCTTAGAGTGATCCCAGTCCTCCACGACCACCCTCAGGTCTGGTCGTGGGAGGTCCTGGGGTAGCCTCGGCCCTCCACGACAACCCTCGGGTCTAGTCATGGGAGGTCTTGAGGAGACCTCAGTCCTCCACGACCTCTCCTGGTCTGGCCGTGAGGGGTCTTCGGGGTCCTTCCTGGCTCCACGACCTTCTCGGGGATGCTCCCAGGACCTCTGGGCGGTCCTACCGGACCTCCTGGGTGGTCTGGAGGTCCTCTCGGGTGGCTCTGCTGGATCTTCTGGGAGCTCCTGATGGACTTTCTGGTTGATCCAGGAGGACCACTCGGGTGGCTCCGGGTTGGGCGTTACAGTGGAGGACCTCTGAATAGGAAGCTAAGTACGACCGGGCCGAACGCGCGGTGCACAAGGAGAACCTCCTGCTAGTGAGACCAGCGGCCGTCCTAGTGCTCCTCGTCGCCCGGGCGCAGTGCGGATCGAAGAGGTAAATTATGTTCAGTTTGCATCCTGATTATTAATTTGGCCATACGTTGTGCTATCCTAACATCATTCAATCGTCCAGTCCGTCTCGCAGAACATGGTTGACTTCGAAACTGGACATCGTCGTGGGCAGTCCAGAGACAAGGGGGAGGGACCGATGGACCGCTAGGACTAACCGATTTCGTTCCAATCAATCTTTTTTTCGGATTCCAAAAAGGCGCACATATATCGTAGGTGTATTCGGTTTGTTGATTCATGCATGTTGGCGTTTCTAATACCCTAAACCCATTTTTTTTTTCATTTCACTCCAAAGGGGGCTATTTGTGTTATTGCGTCGCCGATCTCACATTCCCTACTTCACATTTCGTTATCTACTCCAATTTCGGATTTCAAACTACGCAGGCACTTCAAAGTATTACCAAAAAACTTCGTGAAATACACTAAATCTTTAGGTTGAATTCCATATACATAAAAAAAAAATATAGGGCCATGTCGCCAATATCCTTGTCGCCAATTGAACTGGCGAAATTGTCCTGTCGCGAGTTCAATTGGCGACAGGAACCTCTCCGCACTGTTTCAATTGGCGATAGGGATTAAACTGGCGACAGGAACCTCTCCGCACTATTTCAATTGGCGACAGGGATACTGCCCCCAATTAGAATGGCGAGAGACACCTATTTTTTTGTAATTATCATTTAAATTAATATTATGTTAACAAAATTCGATTATGAGTTAGGATATGGGAATGGCAATATCCAATCCAGATCCGTATTTTATAGAAAATCCGATAAATCAACCAAATGGATATCCGATACACATCAATATCATTTAATATCATCTATGGTTTTCTAGTCATTTATTAATATATAATATGAATTTATATTTAATTATGTTTATGTTATTAAGTAGGATAAATAGTTCTCTAATAGGTAGTATAATTTGATACTTTCGTTGGTAAATTTATATCTTTTCTTTATGTGTACACTATCCGTCAAATTATTTGTGGCCGATTTGAATCAGATCCGCATCCATCCCGTACCCATATTCCGAAAAATCCGTATTCGTATTCGTATCCGGAGTACCCGTAAAAATATGAGTTAGGATTTAAAAAAACAATATTATATGACCCGTTTTCACCCCTAGGCTTACTCAACGTGCATCATCTTAATCTACGTGTCATTGAAAGCGTCAATTTCCGATCAAAAAATTTGCACACCCTAATAACTTTGTTAAATTAGAACACGAATCCGTCAGAGTTAGGGAGTGTTTGGTTCGGTATCAGATTTTGCCACATTGAAATTAGTCACGGTTGACTAAGTTTGGATTATATCGACAACTGAAATTAGTCACGGAATTTGTTGACCACAAAATATGTGGCACGCCACACTTTGACACGGTTTTAGGGGCTGTTTGGTTCATGGTCCTAACGTGCTAAATCAAAATTTTGGTATTACTCTAGAAATTGACTAGAGCTTGGTTTAGTTCTAACATACCATGTGCCAAATCAAAATTTTGGTCACGCCCGCTTATTCCTTCCCAATTCGCTGGCAAAACTTCGGCGCCAAAATCGGTATGGCTACAGAAAGCTTGTTGCCAGAGCAAAGAGCCACGTGAGACCACTGGTTTCTTGAGGCTAGTAGCATTAAATTGATCATATTTTCTAAACCGAGTATCCGATTTGTAATTCGTTTGAACCGTTATGTTCTTTGTCATTTTATCAGCAAAACAAAACCCATGTTGACATATTTTGGGGCAAAAAAAATTATATGTCAAGCAGGACCCGCGCGTTATACTCACAATTTTGGTAAATTTTGGTATGGCTATAATTCAAACACATTAATTTCGGCATTACCCGTGAATTGGTATGGCTACGATCCAAACATTATTTTTCTTTTTTACTTTGGTTTTGGCATGACCTCGGTTTTGGTATTGTCAAAATTTTAGTATGGCTCTCTATGGTCTCAAACCAAACAACCACTTAATGACAATGTGTGGATGCCAACCAAACTGGCCCTAGAGTGCTGTTCCGTGAGGTTGTGCGCCCTAGCTACCATTGTTACGTTTCTGCTGCCATTTTCCCTCCTCAGTGCTTCCATGTCTCTACTTGAGCAGAACAAAGCAGAGAAAGGGAAGGGAATTGGTGTAACAGCAGCAATGGCAGTACAGTGCAGGTGAGCCAATTAATTGAATCATACGCTACCTATCTCCTGTTGGACTTGGCCGAGTGTAGTAGCTGAGCAGCAGCTCATTCGTTAACACCACCTTTACTTACACAACCAGCAGCTGCAGTTGCTGACACGGTTTTGAAACGCAATGGTAAAGTTATTTCTTTTGTGAATGAAATAACAAAAATAATATCTGATCGGACAAAATCACCGCCGTAGACCACGTGCCACTAACTCTGCCGCGCATCCAAACCGCGGTAGGACATCTGCCGCTAACCTAGTCCGTAACAGGTGACCTGCACACGTTCCTGCCGCGTTTACCCGCCAACCTGCCACGGTCTTGGTGGGTTGGGTCTATTGCGGATTGGGTTAGCGTTATGTTGCGTGTCCATCTGCGGATTGGGTTCGTGGCAGATCGATGATTTTGTGTGATTGAGATGCTGTTTTTGTTATTTTATTTGCATGAGGACAGAACACAGAGAGCTAGTTTTATTATTACGTTTCAAAAAGGCACAAACAAAAAAAAAGTCCCGGAGACATTGGGGGCCAACTACAATCCAGGCATGAGCCAGGGAGCCTAAGGACACATTTATTTTATTTCCCAGGACTCGCTGGTAGTAGCAGTACTGCAACTACTGTCACTGACTACATGTTAACACTGACAATGTGGTGCATGAGGACTGGGCCCAAGCAGGGGGAGGGAGGGTGCCATTACTAAGGAGGCACCGCCTCCTACTCCACTGTATGGCTTGGCCTTTGGAGGGGCTGGCTGGCTGTGGCTGGTCACTCATGTAGTCATGTCATGTATGGATGGTGTAGGTGAAAGTATAGAGGCACAGAGTGAGTGGTAGGTGATGGATGCATTTAAGGTGCCATGGCCTTGGCAAAGAGATCTGATCTCTGTAGTGTAGGCACTGGCCACTCATCTGCAATTCTGCATCCAACAAGAGGAAAAACTAGCCTAACCCAACCTCTGGGAGTTATTTCTCACCAATCAATTCCTAGCTACCCACCTCCTTGCTCCACATCACCACATGTAAAGGCCATGGCCAAGAATCTCTCTCCTTTTCCTCCTCTTCTCAGTAAACCTTCCTCTCCTCTGTTTGGACTTTGGAGCATGCTTATGTGCACCCCAAAATGAAGAAACATGGCCAGAAGTTATTCAACAGTACTGCTACATGCTGTACATATGCAGCAAGAGAAAATGGCAGGGCACTTCGGAATATCTGCAGTTATTAACAAAAGCAAACCAGTCAGGCAGTCGCTACTGATTGTTTTCCAATTTTTAGATAATGGAAGAGAAAATCTCTCTCAGCCTCTGCATCAATGATACACACAGCCTAATTTATTAATAAGTTTAAAACATCATAGTAGCCAAACTGTTAAAAAGGGTATGAAGCCTTACAAGCAAATAATAACTGAAATTTAAACTCAATCATTACAAATCCTGTGACTAAAACACCACCCGTGAGCACTTAAAATTTGCTTCGCCACAACCTACTGATTGTTTTCCAATGCCATGTAGTTTTATTTTTTAACAGAGCAGGTAAGCACTTTGGGTTGTTGAGTTGCAGAACTATTGCCAGTGGTCATGCAGCATGAAAAATGCATCAGTGAGGCTTCCTAACACCGAAGGGAACGGTTGCATGGATGGGAGTACCGCGGATTATTATTTAGCACTGTAATCAATATCACTACCAAACCCCGAACGAGTTTACAATTCTGAAGGATGCACCCTTGGGGAGTGAACCGTTAAGATGGCTGTTTTGTTGGAAGAAGAACAGTTGGGGATACTTCACTACAGATTTTGTCGTGGTCAAGACTCCAGGAGACTCCTGGAGGTAGTCCAACCTTCCTCATTAGACTTCAAATATTTGCAGCGAGACTTGAAACACATGGTTGCACAGATTCAACAATTCTCCCATCGCCATCTTATCGTTCAAAGTTAATTAGAGAACAGAAATAGGCATGCAAAAAGGCTACCAAAACTCCAGTATCACGAGCTGTATATAGGATCGAAATTCGACACGCCGGCATGGAAAGCGAAAGTTCTCATTATCTTGCCCGAGGTTTAAATCATCTTACAATTTCTGACTAATTCCACTTAAGACCACGGCCGGTGCAATCTGCACTTTGGACAAACTTATTAATACCGTTCTGGTACCGGCCGGTATGTACCGATCCGTTATCTAAAACGGTACATAATAGTCACGCATTCTGTTTCGGCTTTGATACCGGGACATACTGGTGGAATAGAAAATATCGTCTATTGAACTCATTGAAGTATATGTTATATTTGATCCTGCACTATGTATTTGGAGTAATATTACAGGTAAAATTTAGTGTAGGTATATGTATATGTGTGTATATATATGTAGGTATACTTTGAACCAAACATGAGTACATGCAACTAACCTGCCATTGTACTCCATGGTGCAACGCTTGGGAGTGCGACTTCCGATGCAAGCTTGTACGCAGGAACGTCCCTACCTGCAACATGTACAGCAACCAACCAGGAAATAAAGTAGTGGATCAAACAAGAGCACAACTTGCTCCGTATCAAGAGGGAGGAGGAGGGGAATTGGGAGCGGGAAGGGTAGGTCACCAAATTGATCAGATTCTTCCCCTTTCTTGCTTCTTTTTTCCTTTCTTTGCTTTCTTTCATGCACAGTCACACACACTGGGTTTTCTAGAATCTTCGAAAGGGGGGAGCTAGCGTGGGGTGTTAGAAAAATGCCAGTGGGTATAGAAAATAAATAGCAAGCAATGTGCCCTGAGTCAGACAAGGAATAAACACTTTCCATACCCATTAAGCATCACCATGTGCTGCTGATGTGTGTGTGTGCCCCAAAAAATATACCAACATGGAAGTGGGTGTCGAGCCATTGAAGCTGGTTTCTAACTCAGCCTTTTCCTTGCTGAAGCAGCAGCTCTTACAAATAACTGAAACCAGGAGCTTACAAATAACTGAAACCAGGAGCTCGTGTCCCTACTGGCTCAAAAAAAAGATATATATATATATATATATATATATATATATATATATATATATATATATATATATATATATGCCACTGCAAAGGGTGAGTTAGATTCAAGCTCTATCCGAAATTTTCATTTGTACTCGGTCCAATCGGAGACATGCTAGGTTCAAGTTAAAATGTTCAATAATAATAGAAAACCGTAAGTTCACAACAAAGAAATGAAAATTGTGTAGTAAAACATTTAACATGTACCCATTTATCATCCCCTATATCTGCAAGGTGTAGATGTCAGTAAATGAACATCATCCTACTAACTATGCTTTGATCTAAGCCAAGTAACTAACAACTCAACTGCCTTTTTAGACATTATCATAGATGTCATGTTAGAGTAGACCTATTTTTCCTGGCTTCTACCATGGTTGGCTTTGTTTTGTCTTTTCTTTTTTTTCCCCATCAATTCTAAGGAACTGAGGCATGGCATGTCCAATAAAATTGACAATAAGAATTTCAAACTAAATGCACTAAAAATGGGGTGAGTTTTTATGCGCTAACCACCACTTATTTGAACACACGATTTTGGTTTCCATAAATGTGTTTAATTAGTTTATTTTCACTGCGTTCCTTATAGTTCTTTCTATTCTCTCTGTGCATATGTAGATGCCAAAATTGGTGGGCCCTAATCGACATGAGTTCCACAAAGATGTACAATCAAAATCACGAAAGATAAATCATTCATAGTAAATTCCAATAATGCCAGAGACTTACAACAGACAGTTTAAAAAATAGAGACTTACAATAAACATTACTTTAGAAAATATACCTCCAAATGTGTACAATCCAATTCCTTTAGGCTGCACCTGCTCACTAGCTCACACCTGGGTACACTCACAGAGTACACCTAACAAGCAGTCAAGCGCCCTGCCCTTCCCAAAACAAATTGGAAAAAGGAAAATGAAAGAAAGAAGATAAAGAATCACTAAAGAGAAAGGAACAGCGACAAGGGACACTCGAGTAGAAGTATACCTGTAACCTGCCTACCAAATCCAGCCCCTAGGGCTTTTGCAACCACTCGCCCCATCTCTCTCTCTCTCTCTCTCTCATCACACCAACTCGGTCAAATGGCGCTGAGGGATCCGGGTCAATGGGGCCCTCCCTCTACCTCTCCTCCTCCTCCTCCACCACCACCCTCCTCCCCTCATTCATATAAAACCAACCGCCCACCCGTCTCCCCTCTCTCCTTGCTCACAAAAAGCTCGCACAAAACACGAACAACACACCGCTCCTCCTCTTCCTCCCAGATTCTACTCAACAACAACAACAACAACAACATATCTGTCTGTCTGTCTGTCTGTCTGTGTGTGTCTGTCTTCCTCTACATCCAAACGCATACACTTGTGCAGCTCCATCTACCGGCATGGGGAGGTCCCCATGCTGCGAGAAGGCGCACACCAACAAGGGCGCCTGGACGAAGGAGGAGGACCAGCGGCTCATCGCCTACATCAAGGCCCATGGCGAAGGCTGCTGGAGATCGCTCCCCAAAGCTGCAGGTACTTTGCGCCGATCAACAGCATGGCGACAGATTAACACACTGCATATGTTCTTTGTAGATTTGTAGATGGACAAGATGCATATATATATATATATACGTACCGACATGTTGTACGGATGGTTGTTGCGCAGGGTTGTTGCGGTGCGGGAAGAGCTGCCGGCTGCGGTGGATCAACTACCTGAGGCCGGACCTGAAGCGCGGCAACTTCACCGAGGAGGAGGACGAACTCATCATCAAGCTCCACGAGCTGCTTGGAAACAAGTAAGATCAAATGTTGTCTTGTCACCAAGGAATCAAGGACGATGCGTGATATTATTCTCACCATATGTACAGATGGTCGCTGATCGCCGCCAGGCTGCCGGGGAGGACGGACAACGAGATCAAGAACTACTGGAACACGCACATCAAGCGGAAGCTCCTTGGCCGCGGCATCGACCCCCAGACCCACCGCCCGCTCAATGCCGCGGCCATGCCGGCGCAGCAGCAGCATCACCAGCTCCGGACGCAACGGCACTTCGCCGCTGCTCCAGGCCACCACCAGCAGCAGGATCACTTCGCGGTTCTCTCCAACTCGCCCGAGGCCTGCAGCCACAGCAGCGACGACGAGCCCGGGTCCGCCACGCCGCCGCCACGGCACCTCGGCATCGACCTCAACCTGTCCATCAGCCTAGCGCCCTACCAGCCGCCGCAGCAGCCAGATGAGCCAGCGCTGAAACAGGAAGCAACAGCGACAACGGAAAGCAACAATGCGACGGTGTGCTTGTGCTTGACCCATCTCGGGTTCCAGGGCGGCGAGGGGTGCAGCTGCGGCGGCGCGGCGTCCTCCATGCAGGCCAGCACGCAGGTGTTTAGATTCATTACACCACTAGAAGGAGGCCAATAGTAGCGAGTATAACAATGACACAAGGAGAGGGAGAGAGGGATATACACTTACTAAGTACTTTACTAAAAGCCACACATGCTTAGATCTTTGTAATATGGTCATGAGGAAATGTGCTCTTCTTTCTTCTCATTTGCAGCCTCGGACAAAGTGATCATGCCTCATCATCTGGGTGGCATAGTTCATGACTTGTGCTAGCTCCTGCTACTTCGCTTCTTTCTTGTCTTTTAATGTTAAACCTGTACTTCCTTCCAATGTATAGTACCATAGGTAGTTCATCATCTTCCATTAGATCTAAACATGCTCTTTTCACAGCCTTACAGAATGCGGCTTTACAAATGCATGCATGCTTTCTCTCATCTTGCCGCTTCAGCTTGTTTCCATGGCTTCATAGATGATCCTGGTTGGCCAAAGATGAGAGAGGACTGAGTGATACACACCGATGAATGTGAGGGGCGGTCGTTATGGGGAAACAAATTTTATGGAACCGTGTCATGTAAGCATTTAGGAGTTTGGTTAGAGACTGTATTCAGGCCCCGGTGCTACGTCGGTGCCTTAATGATTTCTCCTGGCCATGGGAAGTTAGGTTCTTGAATGTTTGCAAGCGCATGACCACTAAAAGAGGAACTTTTCTTTTATTAATTAACCCTTTTTTAAATTTTATTTTAAAGTTAACCCCGTTAAACTTTATTTTCTATTATGACCCTTTTGGTCACACCATAGGATAAATCCCCTAAATAGTAATTTTTGTCACGTCGCTGGTTGTAGTGTGACCAAAAGAGTTTGCCTAGATACGGGCTGGTGTGACAACGTTGTTTTGTCACGCCACAGGCGGTGATGTGATCAAAGCGGTTAGAATTGGAAATAAAATTCGCGGGGGTTAACTTTAAAATAAAATTAAAAAAAGATTAACTAATAAAAAATTCCCAGTGAGAAAGAAGGGGGCAGTTTTTGTTTTTGTTTTTTTGGAAAAAAAAGGTTTGTCTTGTAGAGAGAGAGTGGGGAGCATGTGAGATGCCCTCTTTTTCGGTTTGGTAGGTAGGTAGAAGGGACGGGAGAGATGTTAATGAGGGGGTTAAAGTGCCATGGAGGGGGCATGGATTGAAGAGCTTTTGGCTAGTTAATGACTTAATGGTCAGAGTTTGGCGTGTGGTGTGTCTGGGGTGGATGGTGGTGGTTGGTGGGCTAATTAGTAGTTTAATCATGGGTCAGTACTATAGTTTTCTAAGGCAGCTTCAGGTTTTGAAGCAGAGTGCCAGGAAGGGTCACCTTCACAGGTTTAAGAACAGGCAGATGAGTGGTCTGTCTGATCTCTCTCGTTTACACCTATCTGTTCCTTCTCATTCCATAGCAAGATAGAAGCTTGCACATTCCAACATCACATGGGCAGAATTCTCTAGCATTCTGAATCTCTGGGAACTGTTAGCTTAGCATATATTGCACTGTCCTTACTACTTACCCTTCTATCCAAGAGACAGCTGTTTACACCAATGGTACTGGGATGAGCTTTCTACACCAGTCCTAGCCTGGAAGAAAATGTGATGGGGCGAGGCACTCACCCTGATGCCCTCTCCATCAGCTGTTGATCCGGTTTGATCCAGCGGCTGATGGGAGGCCCTCCCTGGCAAATTTCCTTCCTCCTAGCCTATTTCATATGATGAAGTTAATTAACACTTGACAACAGTCAGTTACCACAGTCAGATGCTCATGGCTGATTAAGATCTTAATAATTAGAGGGTTAGAAGTCCAATCTATTCGATATACAGAAGGTGTGATTCCAATAGGAAGTTCCTCTGGTGGAATTTTCATGAAATTCAGAAATCCAGTTAGAAGTTATATATTAGAAATTCCTTTAAAGAAGCACACACACAGAAGCATATATCTTTATGAAATGGGTCTGGTACACAAGGATGGTATAATATAGCTCTTATTTTTGTGGGAGAGCAAGGCATAATGTTTTAATTCGTGTTAGGAAAAGAGCTGAAATGTGGTAGTATTATTCTAATCAATCATAGTATGATCATAAAAGTGGAAGATTTTATTCTTAAAGCCTCGTGTTTTGGGACAAAAGAAAGGTTAGTGTCATTGCTAAATTACCGATGCCGCCTCAGAGTTAAAATGCCCAATTTGTAATGGAATTGCTGACCATCGGTTTCTTTCTTTATATATTCCACGATGCTTCACTTATCTTGAAACAAAAGCAAAGCACCAGGTTAAAAAATGTCGTTAATTCTTCCTTTGTTACCAAATGTCACGCCACCCATCTTTTATAGGATTCACCGCCTCTGAATTCTTGCATTCAAAAGAAGGTGACAAAATAAGAGCAGCTAGGAAACTTCTCTGTAGAGCACTTACTGGTTACTACACGCTAATTATGCTCTTAATTCTCTGTAGCTTCTCATCCAGATCAGTAACGAGCTCTGATGAAAGTCAAATATGGTAGAATAGGACTTCTTTGTATTTCCTTATATCCTTTTGTATTTTCTTATATATGTATGTCATATTTCTTTATAATATCCTATCCTCTTGTACTCCCTACATATATTGCCTATTGAGCCTCATAAATATACACACAGTATTCATAACATGGTACCTGAGCTAAGACACTAATCTAGCTCCTTCCACTGCCATCCTACCGCCGCCGCAGTTCTGGGCGCCTGGGCACCGACGCGGGCAGCCTTGCGGTCACCAAGGAGGAGCGCACCGAGGCTGCCGCCCGCAAGGCTGAGAACCGCTGCATCGCCGAGGAGGTCGCCTCCGTCTCGAGCCCCAAGTCCTGTGCCGCCTCGCGCGTTGTCGTGAGGAGCGGTTCCGGCTTGAGCCCCAAGTCCCGTGCCGCATGTCGCCGGGAGGACACCGAGAAGCGCACCGAGGTCGTCACCCTGAAGGCCGAGAACTGCCGCATCACCGAGGAGGAGGTCGCCTTCGCCTCGGCCTCGTCCAAGACCGCCGCCGCTGTTGTTCCACCCGAGACGCCGCCACCAACAGGGTGAAGCTAGGGTTCTCGCTTCTTAACGCAGGCGGTTTCTTGTCGCTGCCCGCCCAAAAAAACTAGAACATAGCTCTAACCGCTGCGCCGTCCAGCACCGCCTATTAGACTTCGTTGCCTTGGTCACCGCGTCGTCCAGCGCCGCCTACTGATGGCTTCAGTTCCATTAGCTGCGGTCCTATTTTCGGGAACAAAGCTTCATAGGACAAACTACATGTTGTGGTCTTCACTTATGGAGATCACGTTCAATGGTCTCCGTCTCTAGGGACATGTCACTAGTGCTCGACTTTGTCCACCATCGCCGGTTTAGCCTCCTCCCAGACAGCCTACTTCTGCACCTACTGCAGAAGATAAGGCTGCCAAGGAGGTAGAGGCCACTGCCGTTGCTGCTGACGCTGCTGATGAGGCCTTTCAATATGCCATAGACGCCTTTGAGTGCTGGTGCGCTGATGAGGCCCATGTTCGAGCCATCCTGATGGCCAGCGTCGACGACTCCATCTAGCCATATATTGTTGGTGTCTTAGTGAAAAAGACTAGGCAATAGAAAGAGGGGACCCCTGGCGTCAGAGCGAGGGGCCGAAGGGTCCTCGGAGAGGGGTACCGGCTATGAGGAATAGATGCGTGTTAATTGCCCAAAAATCGGTCTTGTCTATTACATGGGGGATGTGGCTATTTATAGCCTCCCGACCAGGTATCTGAAATTACACATGCGCCCTTAAGAAGGTACAACAACCGTAGGGGTTGCAGGGGTTTTTTCTGGCCTAAGCGTAGCCTCCGGCAAACTATGGACCCTTCTGGTCCTGGTCTACCCGGGGAGTGCGCCTGGTCCACATGTCCTGTTGCCCTTGCACCCTTGCGGGGATGGCCGCGAGGTCCCTCTGGCGGCCACCCTCGGGTAGCCTTCGGGACCCCTCCGAAGGGGCGCCTTCGGGGCCTCCGGGGACTCCTTCAGCGAGGCGCCTTCGGGGCCTCGGGGGACCCCTCCGGGGGGAGGCTTCGGGGACCTCGGGACCCCTTCGGAGGGTACCTTCGGGACCTTCGTGCTTCGCCTGGGTCATGGGGTCGGTGGGCCGGCTCTACGACAAGCCCTCGCGATCGAGGTTCGCCGCCATGGTCAAATCTGGCTGCTTCTCCGAAGGGTCTAGGCACACCGTCCCCTCTGGCTTGACGGAGTGTGTTTTTGGTAGGGCTCGCGGAAGCAGGTCGGTTCAGAAGATGTTTTTTTGGGGATATAGTGTGCCATGAAGGCGTCGTTTTGCGCCCTTTGGGGTTCCGTGCGCCAGCGTTGGGTGGTGTGCTCCGTAATAGTGTCAGGCATGTTGCAGGTTGGCTCCATCTGGCACGCGCTGAGTTGCCCGTGGCTCTTTGTCTTCGATCTGCCGGTTAGCCTGTCCTATAAATATGTGGTCACGCCCCGCCTTTTTTGCTTACGCTCATTTGTTTGGTTTGGTTCCAATTAGTAACGCTTGCTTGGTTTGCGGGGGCCTTGATCGTGGCTTCGACTATGACGAAGCGGAGTAAGGAGGTTGCTAGCGACGTGTCGTGCACAAGTGATCTTGGGAGGTCGACTGTGACAGACTTGGTTCTCCGGACCCTTGTTGATGAGGGCAAGGTGGAGAGTCTTGAGAAGGTCCACGTCCCTGGGACGGAAACCGTCCCAGTCTCTCGAAAAGACAAGGTGGTGGTCTTTGTTGCTTTCTTTGACGTCGGTCTCTGGTTCCCGTGCATCGGTCTGACCTCGGTGGTGCTTCAGCTTTACGGGGTGGAGCTGCCGTAGCTGATGCTGAATTCGATTGTGAAGTTGGGGGTTTTTGAGTGGATGTTGCGAGCGACCGGTGCCAGCGGCGAGGGGGCTACCTCCGGGCGCCTGTTTGCTTACCTTAGCGATGGGCGCTGTCAACCGAAGAAGAAGAAAAGCACTGGCGAGACACTGAACTTTGGCAGTGTGAATTTCCAGCCGAAGACACGGTGTTAGATGTATTTGCCTGCCCTGGCGGTGCGGAAACGCTGGGACACGGATTGGACCCGGTGGTGGTTCTACCACACGTCCCCGGCGAAGGATGGTTTACAATCTCGGGCGCCGTGATCGACTTATCGCCCCACCAAATTGTCCCTCTCGACACGACTTATCTCCAGCCCCGAGATTGTCCTTACTGCGAGGGAGGAGGCTCTTCTTCTCCTTTTGCTGGATGTGACGAAGCGGCTCTCCACGGGACCTGGTGGAGGAATTTTGTGCCTTTGGCATCTGGCCTCTGGCGAAGGAGTGGAGTGTGGAGGTCAGGGCTTCGAAGTCTGGGCGCCTGACCCTTACTGTTAAAGGGCGCGAAGGTGCGGAACTTGTTTTTTATTTTATATTTTATATCTGTTACTGGGGCATCATATGTCATGGCGCTAAGTGACAACGTTGGAA
Organism: Phyllostachys edulis; assembly: GCA_036346405.1. Taxonomy (NCBI): domain Eukaryota; kingdom Viridiplantae; phylum Streptophyta; class Magnoliopsida; order Poales; family Poaceae; genus Phyllostachys; species Phyllostachys edulis. The sequence goes on from CM070566.1 coordinate 10,370,440, forward strand.
GAAGGCTAACCCGACTGGCTCTATGAAGACATTCTTTCATTTTTCACGCGCGGAAGGCTGCAGGGGGGTTACATATGCGCCCGAGGGACCTTTGCCACCCCTTGTTTCACTAGAGGCTTCGACAAGCTCATCTGACACGCCATAGGATTTGGCCGTGGAGAGAGACTATGCGGAGTTGATGGCTACCGGGCCATCGGACGAGGAATTGCTGGATTGGGCGACGTGTATGGAGCCATGGGACTTCGTCCCGTAGGTGTATGATGACCTCGATGTATTGAACGGCACTGTGTGACATGGTTGAGATTGCATTGTATTGTTTATTTGTGGATATCATGGGGATATGCTCACGATTTTAGGATGATGATACAATTGGCAATGACGTTGAAAGTTTGTCGATTCATGCGTTTTCGGTGAAGTTCAAATTCTTTGTCGAGGTCTCGGTGGTCGACCGGCAGTCTCAACTCGAGCTCTGGCTAAGTGGTGGCGGTCGACCGCCTTTTGGTGGCGATCGACCGGTCAACAAAGTTTTTGGAGTTTGGAGCTGGGCCAAAAATAGAGGGTGTAGGCAAGAGAGGAGTTTCTACTACACTTTGTCTCGTATTTTTTGGAGCTTCCAAGAAAAAGATCTATTCATTTGAAAATTCCAAAGAGGTTTCGGTTCTCAAATAGGAGGGCGGTCAGACCGGCCAGAGTGGCGGTCTGACCGGTTTTGACTTGTTCATCGGCCAACTCGGTGGCAATGATTGTTTGGATAGGTCATATTCATGGGTTTCAGTGCATATGTGTTTCATGATGCATATTTTCACTAACGTGGGTCAAGTTGTGAAGAACTTGTTTTCGGAAACGATTTCTTGGTCTATTGCTGTGCAGGTTGCTTGGAGGTCAACGACGATCAACGACGAGGATGATCGGGACTAAGCTTGAAGAGCTGAGGTTCAGAACGATCGAGGATGCCGGGTAAGGTCAATGGACTCAAGCATGGCGCAGAATGGACAGGGATGACCGAACGGGCAGTTCGGTGCGACTAGTTAGATCAAGCGGCGCGGTGGTCGGTGCAAGTGCCATGGATGTTTCGGTGGGAGCCGGACAGGAGAGACTTGCCAACATGACGAGAGTCGTTGATCAACTTACACGTGGCGAAGCATGAAAGTGCTTCACGAAGATGGGACTCGGTCTTTGTAAAAAGATCGAGAAGGGGTATTTTGGTAATTTCACCTAAATACCGCCTTGGTGACTTTTGGCTAAACCGCAGTGCAAGACGACACAAGGAGAAGTGGTTTAGGTCAAGTGAAGTTGAAGACGACACTTTGAAATGCGTGCGTGTGTGAAACCCGTTTGTGTGTGGGCTTAACGGGTGCCCAATAGAGAAACTCTTCTAGAAGGATTAGCCCTCACTATAAATAGAGGAGGGAGGTGGCTGCACCCCCTCAACCCTTTTGTCGTTTCTAAACCCTAGTTTTGGTGTTAGGGGCTTAGAGAAGAAAGTGGAGGTTTAGGGTTCTAGAGAGTTTTGGATTGATTGTGTGCTCATGGATTGAGCTCTTGTCCTCCTGGATGGAGTGGCTGTAAACCCTCAACAATCTCAAATCAATTTATGCATGATTCCTCAAAGATGAGTCTCTTTGTGTTCTTACTCTCTATTTCGTGATTTTGAGGCTTTCTTTGATCCTTTGATTTTCTGTTGGTTTCTTGCCCCTATCTAGCTTTCTGTGATATGTGGGAATACATCTAGGATCATACATGGAACGCCAAGAGCTGATTTCACTGTTCATTGTGCTACCGGTCAGACCGCCAATTTGAGAGGTCTGACCGCTAGGCCAAAAAGTCAACCCGCCAATTTGAGAGGTCTGACCGCCCAACTATATTGGTTTATAGTTTTTGATGTTTTTGGTCTTCTCTCTTCGGGGTTTTTGTTTGGGTTCAATACAAGTCTTCCACTATGCTTGTATATTGATCTTCATAACTTCCATAGCTATTGGAGTGAAATTAATATTGAATCCAATTTAGGAGAAAAAGTGATCGTGCTCCTATTCACCCCCCCCTCTAGTCGCCGTTCCGGTCCTACATTATTACTGCTAATGTGTTTTTTTCTTTGGGGCGTGCCCTTGTAACGTATGTGCCTGTTGTATTGAGTGTTTGATGAGCATGGCGTGACTGTTGTAAGTGTCTCCGAGGGCCTTTATTGTTGGCCTCCGTGTTGGCGAAGCCTCACGTCGTCCCCCCTACCCTTTTAGATAGGGCTCCGAGGAGCCCTGATCTTTTTTTACGAGGGGGGGGGCGAAGCCTCACGCCGTCTCCATGCTTTTTTTAGATAGGGCTCCGGGGAACCTTGATCTTTTATTTTTTGCGAGGGGGAGGCGAAGCCTCGCACCGTCCCCCAAACTCTTTTAGATAGGGCTCCGGGAAGCCCTGATCTTTTATTTTTTTGAGGGGAGGCGAAGCCGCGCCGTCCCCATCTTGTTTTAGATAGGGCCTGGGAGCCACGATCTTTATTTTTTGAGGGAGGCGGCCTCAAGGCCCCCATCTTGTTTTAGATAGGGCTCTGGTGAGCCACGATCTTTATTTTTTGGGGGAGGCGTGAGCCTCGCCCGCCCCCATACTCTTTTAGATAAGGCTCCGGGGAGCCCTAATCTTTTATTTTTTGCTAAGGGGAGGCGAAGCCCTGCGCTGTCCCCCATTCTCTTTTAGATAGGGCTCCGGGGAGCCCTTATCTTTTATTTTTTGCAAGGAGGAGGCGAAGCCTTGCGCCGCCCCCCTTCTCTTTTAGGTAGGGCTCCGGGGAGCCCTCACTTTTATTTTTGTAAGGGGGAGGCAAAGCCTCGCGCCGTCCCTCATACTCTTTTACATAGGGCTCTGAGGTGCTCTGATCTTTTATTTTTTTTACGAGGGGGAGGCGAAGTCTCTCGCCGTCCCCCATACTCTTTTAGATAGGGCTCCGGGGAGCCCTGATCTTTTATTTTTGCGAGGAGGGGGGCGAAGATCGCCACCATCCCCCCAGTGCGCTTTGGTCTCGGGACCAAGTGCGGTGCTGGGGTTAGCGCTGCACAGCGTCTTCACCTGCATCCCGTTGCCTGCGAAGGACATTGTTATGCACCGGGGCCGAAGGCCATGCGCGGTGTTTTTTTATACACTCGCGCCTGCGAAGGGCGTCGGTGTGCACCGGGGCCGAAGGCCATGCGCGGTGTCTACACGTCAAGCTTGTTGAGTGGTTCGCGCTTTGTTCATTACGTGGGGGCAAAGCGCCCAAAAGCAAGCATACATGTGTTTGTACAGCCCCCCCTCCCCCGCTACCGGTCTGGGCCGATTGGGATAGGCAGGTGCTCGGGCGGCAGCCGAGTTTATTTACAAGGTGTTCTAGGGGTAGAACTTGTGGAGGCTCTTGGCGTTCCATGTATGATCGAGTTGCTGCCCTTCTAGGGTGGCGATGTAGTATGATCCTGCCCGTGTGCTTCGGGTGATGATATAGGACCCCTCCCATTTGGATTCGAGCTTGCCCACTACTGTGGGATTGGCGGCTCGCTTGAGGACCATATCGCCTAGCGCTAGGGGGCACATCCTGACTTTTTTTGTTGTATACCCTTGTGACTCCTTCGGTGTACTTTATCATGGTTAAGATGGCTTGTATGTGATTTTCCTCGATTAGGTCGATGGAGGTTTCCCAGCTTGCAGAGTTGATGTCTTGTGTTGCCCGGAGGGACCTTGCTGTGAGTTCGCCTAGGGTCATTGCCTCGTCGCCGAACAAGAGCTTGAAAGGAGAAAAACCTGTGGCCCTGGTTGGTGTTGTGCAGAGGACCCACAGGGCCTTCTAGAGCTCTTCGAGCCAGAGCCCTTTTGGTAATCCTACCAGGCGTTTGTTGAGGCATGCTAATAAGTTGCCCTTGGCTCTCTCGACCGCCCTGTTGGACTCGGGGTGTCCCACCGATGCGAAGCACACGGTGGTTCCTAGACCTTGGCAAAACGCTTTAAAGGCTGCGGAGTCAAACTGGGTGCCATTGTCTGTGACAATGTCACGTGGTACCCCGTACCTGCAGATACTGTTCCTCCATGCGAACTGCTGGGCCGCAGCGGCTATTATCTTGGCGACTGGTTCGGCTTCCACCCACATGGAGAAGTATTCGATGGCGACAATGGCAAAGCGGAGGTTGCCCTCCACCGCTGGGAAGGGCCGATGATGTCGAGCCCCCACCGCGCGAAGGGCCAGACTGGGGGTAGCGACTGCAGCAGGACTACGGGTGCCTTCGGATTATGGCTCACCCATTGGCAGCCTTGGCAGTGTTGTACGAGGTTTTGAGCATCTCGAAGCACTGTTGGCCAATATAGGCCCTGTCAGAAGGCCCTCACCACGAGGCTCCGGGGGGCCTGATGGGCACCACAGGCCCCCTCGTGGATCTCGCTCAGGAGGCCTTGACCTTCTCGTTGCGATATGCACCAGAGGAAGGGGGTGCAGACGCCCCCTTTGTATAGCTCGCCTCCGATGATGTGGTAGTTCTTGCAGCGATGCCTGAGCCGCTTTGTTTCAGCGGGATCTTCGAGTTCCTCGCCTGCGAGATAACTGGTGATCTTATCTCGCCAGTCCGCTTCATTGATAAGCATCACGAGGTGCACAGCCCCTCATGCTTCTGACGCGGTGCCGCTTGTTTCGGGTTCAGCCCCTTATGCTTCGGGCGAAGCCCCTTGCGCTTCTAGTGCGACCGACGGGGCGCGAAGCACCTCGTAAAACACTTCCAGCAGTGGGTGACTGCCGAAGTTGGCCATTTTTGCGAGCTTGTTTGCCGCCTCATTGGCGCCTCTTGGGATAGCTTGCACGGTGACGCTAAGGAAGTTTCTGGCTGCAGTCCGCACCGCTGCTAGGTACCTGGCCATCTCTAGGTCCCTTGTCGCAAAGCTTTTGTCGAAGTGTCCCGCCATGAGGCGGGAGTCGCTTTTGACCACGATGCGCTTGGCACCCAGGGTTTTTGCTTTGCGGAGGCCCAGCAGCAAGGCTTCATACTCTGAGGCGTTGTTGGTTGTGGGGAAATCGAGGCGTGCCGCGTACGACATGCTTCGACCGTGCGGGGCGACCAAGATGGCCCCCGTCGCGCACTAGGACCCGTCACTGTGGATTGTCCATGGCGCTTCGATGATGTTTGCGGGTTGGGCGTCGGCTTGAGGGGTCCACTCAGTGACGAAGTCGGCCAGGGATTGTGACTTGATGGCAGTTTGCGCTCCGAAGGTTATGTTTAAGGGTGCGAGCTCTGCTACCCACTTGCCGATGCGTCCCGATGCATCCTTGTTGCGCAGCATGAAGGCTAGGGGGTACGATGTTAGTACCATGATGGCGTGTGCCAGAAAATAGTGCCGGAGCTTGCGCGAGGCCATGAGCAGGGCGTACGCCAGTTTCTCGAGCTCTGTGTACTAGACTTTGGCTCCTTAGAGGGCCTTCGACACGTAGTACATGGAGCGCTGCCCGCTATCTTCCTGGACGAGGACCGCACTTACTGCTGCCGAGGAGGTGACGAGGTACAGGAGGAGCCGCGCGCCGGGCTTCAGGCTGGTTAAGCTTGGAAGCTGGGTGAGGTACTGCTTGAGGTCTTCAAATGTGGCTTGACAGGGTTCTATCCACTGGAATGGTTCTGCGCCCCGAAGGGTTTTGAAGAATGGTAGGGCTCGCTTGGCCGATCGGGACAAGAATAAATTTGAGGGCGGCGAGTGACCCGTTAGCCTTTGCACGCCATGGCGTTGCAAGGTGGCTCCATTTCCTATATAGCTCTGATTTTTTTGGGGTTGGCCTCGATGCCTCTCTCGTCTGAGGAATCGGTGACTTACCTTTGACCCGAAGGCGCACTTTTCTGGGTTGAGCTTGATGCCCTCCTTCCGAAGGTTGGCGAAAGTTTCCTCAAGATCCCCCGCGTGGGAGCCCGCAAGCTTGCTCTTGACCACTATGTCATCGACGTATGCTTCGACGTTGTGCCCAAGCTGCCTTGCAAGCAACTTCGTGATGAGGCGGGTGAATGTTGCTCCAGCATTTTTGAGGCCGAAGGGCATGCGGTGAAAGCAATAAGTGCCAATGGGGGTGATGAAAGAGGTCTTGGCCTCGTCTACCTTGGCCATAAATGTCTGATGGTATCCAGAGTAGGCGTCCATGAAACTCATCAACTCGCAGCCTGAAGTGGCCTCCACCAGCTGGTCAATGCGAGGCATGGTGAAATTGTCTTTAGGAGACGCCTTGTTGAGGTCGGTGAAGTCAACACACATACGCCATTTGCCGGTGCTCTTTTGGACCAGGACGGGGTTGGCCAACCATTCAGAGTGCTTGACTTCGCGAATGACCCCCGCTTTTAGCAGCTTGGCTATTTCTTTCTTGGCTGCTTCTAGGCACTTCGGCGTCATGCACCGCAACTTCTGCTTCTTGGGAGCTGCGTCGCTTCGGACGGAGAGACGATGCTCCATCGTCTCCCAAGCCACCCCCGGTATATCCTCCGGGCTCCATGCGAAAACATCTGCGTTGCTGCAAAGTACGTCGAGGATGACGTCGTGGTCTTCTGCTAGGAGCTCTGCCCCTAGGGACACTGTTTTTTCCAAGGTGTCCCTCAGGGGGATCCTCCGTAGCTCTCCCTCCGGCTTGGCCTTCGGAGCCCATTTGCCGGAGGCTGCTATTATTGGGGCGTCGGGATTGGCTTCCACCGTGTGGACGCGGCGGTTGGGTGGGTCTAGTTCTAGCTCGGTTTGTCGAGCTAGGTCTTGGTCCCCGCGCACCGTGATGATGCCCTCCGGCGCGGAGATCTTCATGCACATGTAGTTGTGGTGGGCGATTGCGCTGAAGGTATTTAATTTGGCTCGGCTGATGATGACGTTGTACTGGCAGGGCATTTGGACCACGTCGAAGGTGATGCTCTTGGTGCGGAATGCGAAGCCGTTGCTGAATGTGACGGCTAGGTTAATTTGTCCCAAGGCCATCACGGGCCTTCCCCGAAGCTGACGAGGGGTATGCCCGGGGGTGAAAGGCGGTCCCTTGGGATCATCATCTTGTCGAAGGCTTCTGCGAACAGGAGATCTGCAGAGTTGCCTCCGTCCACAAGGACACGGTGGACTTCGAAGTCTGCGACGCTGACGGAAATGACGAGGGGGTCCTGGTAAGGGAAGTATATGCCCTTGGCATCCTCGGGGCCGAAGGTGATAGGCACTTCGGTGTACCGGGGTGGTTGAGACGCAGGCCATGTTGCAACGTGGTGGATTTGTCGGGCGTAGGCGCATCGCTATCTTTTAGATGTTATGCCGAGCGAGGATCCTCCCGTGATTATATTTATGACCCTTAGACGCGGGTCGCCCTGGGCCCCCTCGATGTGCGGCCTGGGCAGTGGGGCGGGCAGCTGGTTGCCCGCGCCTCTTTGGTCTTCATGCTCGGCTGGCTGTTGGCTGCGGTTCATGTAGTCATGCATGGCCGCAATGGTGCGGAAGTCCACGGTTGTGTGTGGGCCTTCGCTGTGAAGGTCGCAGTATGATGGAATGCCTTCGGCCCTGCCCCGGGCGTTTGGATTCCGTCCACTGTGGCGTCCGCGGCCTCTGCCCCGGCCGCGGCCTACTCGATCGCCGCGCTTTGCTGCTTCGGGGGTTTGAGCTGCGTCTACGTGGTAGACATTTCGACCCTTTTGGCAAAAGTTGTTGCGTGGCTTGGAGGTGGCTGGCGTGGCGGAGGGTGTTGTTTTGCTCGGGTCGCCTGATGATTGTGCTGGTGTGGCGGAGGGCGCCACCTCTACCCTTCGGTTGCTATCCTCCTCCGCTCGGGCATACTCTTCTATTTTGTCGAAGAGTTCTGCGACCGTACGGATGGGTTTGCGGGCCAGCCTTTCTAATAAGGGGCCCTTTTGGAGCCTGCAGGTTGCTGCGTTTATGATTGTGGTCTCGTTGACCCCCTTCACCTGGTATTTTACCTCCGCGAATTTCTTGAAGAAACTGCGGAGGGGCTCACCTGGGGTCTGCTTGATTGCGAACAGTTGCCCTGCATCCTTTTGCTCGATGTAGTTTCCCTGAAAATTATTGCGTACCAGGTCGCACAGCTGTTCCCACGCGTAAATGGACCGGGGGGATGGTGAAGAACCATGTCAGGGCCACGCCTTTAAGGGCGAGCGTGATGCTTTTTGCCTTGGTTGTGTCATCCCCCCTGCGGCTTCTACCGCCGTTTCGTACACCCGGAGGAACTCCGAAGGGTCGGTGCAACCTTCGAAGGATATGCCATCTGGCATTTTGAAATCTTTCGGCCAGCGAGCCGCTTCGAGTCTCACGCTTAATGGGGAGTTGGGGTCTCCCGGCAACGGGTCGGGGTGGGTTAGCCCGATTCTTGGGGGGCTCCGTCTGGCGAGAACCGGCGGTCTTTGGGATTGTGAGGGTTCCTCCGGCGGGCTGCCGGAGGATGAGCATCTCTCGTCGAAGGTCGGCCAGCTCTTGTTAGAGGACCTCATAGGCCACCCGGGTTACCCCTGCGACTCCTGGGGGTGGACCCGAGGGTTGATTGTCGGGGAGAGATGCCTCGGTGGGCGGGGCGTCGCTTCCGATGATGTCCCGTTGGGTGGAGTTGTTTGCTTCTTCCTCTGCTGCCTGAAGCGGTATTTGATTGCCGCCTTGGAGGTCTGCCGCTTTGCTCTTAGGGTGCTCAAGGCATGACCCTTCCGCCGCTTGACCATGAAACTTTAGGTGTGGCCTTTCGGGGGGTCATCTAATATCTTGCGCTCTTGTGACTTTCCTGCCAAACCTCACGGACGGCACCAACTATCGTAGTGAAAAAGACTAGGCAGTAGAAAGAGGGGACCCCCAGCGTCAGAGCGAGGGGCCGAAGGGTCCTCGGAGTGGGGTACCGGCTATGAGGAATAGATGCGTGTTAATTGCCCAGAAATCAGTCTTGTCTATTACATGGGGGATGTGGCTATTTATAACCTCCCGACCAGGTATCTGAAATTACACATGCACCCCTAAGAAGGTATAACAACCGTAGGGGTTGCAGGGTTTTTTTTCTGGCCTAAGCGTAGCCTCCGTGACGGTGGACCCTCTGGTCTGGTCTCACCCGGGAGGCGCTGGTCCACTGTCTGTTGTTCTTGCGCCCTTTGGGATGGTCGCGAGGTCCCTCCGACGGCCACCCTCGGGTAGCCTTCGGGACCCCTCCGAAGGGGCACCTTCGGGGCCTTGGGGGACCCCTTGGGGGGGAGGCTTTGGGGGCCTCCGAGACCCCTTCGGGGGGAGGCTTCGGGAGCCTTCGGGACCTTTGCACTTCGCCTGGGTCGTGAGGTCGGTGGGCCGCCCCTACAACAGCTTGGTGCGATTCCACTCAGAAGATCCGGGAGTACTTGCATAAACGATACCAAAGAGCGGCGATGATCGATTCTTTTAACCGGCGTGAGTTGAGACGCAACCGCCAGAGGACTCCTCCGTCGGCGACTTCTTAGAGAGCCTGGCGACCTCACGGTGCCGGCTAGATGAAATTGGCCGCTCTGCTATGTCAGGAGTGTCATAAGGTGCAAAAGGCGGATCGTGACCACCTTTGCCTTTATGATTTCGTATGTCGTCTTCGTCCATAGTTTGAGCCTGTCAGGGCTCAACTGCTAAGCTGCTCACCAAGACTGATAGTCACTGAGGCTCTTTCGATGCTTCGTGCTGAGGAGCTTCGCTGTGGGTTAGCAACACTATTTGTTCCGGCTGTGCTTGCTACCCCTTCTTCTTCGACTACATCGACAACTTCTGCTTCGACTACAGTTCCTCCTCAGGTGTCTGTTTCTGCTCCTATTTTTGCGCCAACTGAGCTTCGGTGCAATTATTGCAAGAACTTCGGACACGACTACCAGAGTTGTGTGGTGCAAAAAAGAGGAACAAGGTGTGCGTGGATGGACGATCCAAGGGGGGGCAGGGAGGCCCTTCCTCGACGGGAGGATCAGGACCTTCTCGACGAAGGTGACTTTGTTCCGCAGCTCTACCAGGCTCTACTTCAGTAGCTCTCTCACAGCTCAGCAAGTTCTGTCAGTCTAGCTCATACATCTCCTCTAGGTACTTCTTGGGTTCTGGATTCTGGTGCCTCTTTCCACATGACACTGGACTCCACATCTCTCACTTCAGTAGGACCTTCTGCTTTTCCTATCTCTGTTCTGACAGCTGACGGTACTCCTCTGTCTGTCAGCTGTCAAGGCACTCTTTTGTCTACTGACTTTTATATTCCAATTATTTTCCATATTCCCCAGCTTACCATGCAACTTCTCTCGGTGGGTTAGCTCACCGATCTCAGCTGTAGGGTTGGTTTTGACTCTCACACCTGTTTTGTCCAGAACCGGCATACAAGGACGGTACTTGGGACTAGCCGACGCCGTAGCGATTGTCAGGGTCTCTATATTCTTGACCACCTCCACCTTCCGTCCACTTCAGTTGCTCCTATCACCTCCACATCTACCTCCACCGCCACTGCTGCCACCACCTCTGGAATTTTTATGCAATGGTATCATCGTCTAAGTCGCTTGTGTGGGTCTCGCATTTCTTCATTAGTTTATCAGGGTGTTCTTAAATGTGTTACTACTGACACGACCATGTTTTGTCAGGGTTGTAAGCTGGGCAAGCAGCTACAACTTCCTTATCATTCTAGTGAGTCAATGTCTTCTTGTCCTTTTGACTTAGTTCATTCAGATGTATGGGGACCTACGTCTATTATCTCTAAAGGCGGGCATAAGTTTTGTGATATTTATTGATAATTATCCCTATTTTACATGGCTTTTTCCTATGTCTAATCATGATTAGTTTCTTGCGATCTATCGTAGCTTTTCAACGATGGTTCATACTCAGTTTGATTCTTCCATCTGTACTTTTCGTTGTGATTCTGCTGACGAGTAAAGTTCTAGCGCTTTTAGACAATTTGTTTCTAAGCAGAGCACTCTTTACCAGTCTTCTTGTCCTAGTGCCTATACTCAGAATGGAGTTGCTAAGCGCAAACATCGTCATCTGATTGAGACTGCCCGCACTCTTCTCCTTGCCTCTCACATTCCACCATAGTTCTGGGCTGAGGCTATTTCTATGGCTACATATTTTATCAATATGTAGCCTTCCACTTCTCTTAAGGGTGCTAGTCCTACAGAGTGTCTCTACTCTCGAGCCCCCCAGTACACTCATCTTCGTGTTTTTGGCTACACTTGTTTTGTTTTGCTGCAGCCTTGTGAGCGCACCAAACTATCGGCTCAGTCAGTTGAGTGTGTTTCTTAGTTGTAGTTCTGAGCATAAGGATCATCGCTGCTACAATCCTTCTGCTTGACGGACCAGGATCTCACGAGATGTTGTCTTTGACAAATCTCGACCGTTCTTCTATCGAGATTCGGCTCCTTGTCCTATTTCCACCGTTAAGACGATTTCATGGTTATCTCTTTCCGACTCTTCACCCATTTTTCTACTATCACATTCTTCCATTGGTCTGTCTCCAGTGGTTTCTTCTGTATCTCCGCCTCTGGTGTTGCCTCCTGTAGCACCGCTTCTTGTTCTTGCAGCACCACCGTCTCGTTTCTCTGGTATTCACTACTTCAGGTGTCCTCGTCCTTCACCAGTCTCCTCTTCTGGTATCTTGCCGACACCTACATCTGATCCTCCTAATGATGCTCCCAGTTATGTCCTTCGTGACCGGACATCCCTTCGACCTCCTGATTGTCTTGGATTTGCTCTGATAGCTCATGCTAGGGGTGTTCGTTCGGTTTATTCGGTCTGGTAAATACGGTATATACGGTAAATACGGTATTGTTAGTTCGGCAAATACGGTATTTTAAAAAATATAGTTCAGCTTCGGTAAATCCCATTGTTTTTCGGTACGGTATCGGTAAATACCATATTTACCAAAGTTGACGCGAATTGTGAACGACGACGTTGCACGTAGCGGCAAAACTATGCATCAGCAGGCAGCAGCAAGCAAACAGCAAAGAGCAAACTACTTAACTACGGATGGCCAGTAGGTAGGCAAGTGCGAGACTGCGAGTACTACTGTACTAGACTACTAGTCAAGCACGCAGGTAGTTAAGTTATAAGTAGCAAAAGCAAAGCAAGCAAGCAGGTTGTTAAGTAGCAAAGCAAGCAGGCAAGGGCCGCAAGGCAAGTCCGCAAGTGCCAACTGCCACACTACGAAGGCGCGAAGCATCAATCATTTAATGCCCAAATCCAAATGCTTTGCTTGCTGCCAGCCTGAGCCTGCCACTGCCAATTGAATTGGGTGATGGGCTGATGGCGTGATGCCTCATGCCGTGATGACCGCATGTGACTGAGATGGGCTCGGTGGCTCGCTCATGGGCCTAGCGCGAGCGCGCGACTGTGCAGTTTGTGCGAGGCACGAGCGGCCGAGCCAGCCAGCAGCCAGAGCTACGCGGTAGGAAAAAAATGGCATTTCGGTTTTTTTTCGGTTTTCAGCCGGTTTTTACCGAAAAACCAAATTTTGGAAAACCGAACCGAATACCGGTCAAACCGAGTTGACCGGTACGGTTCGGTTTATTCGGCTCGGTTTATTCGGTTCGGTTTAAAAGTGAACAGCTCTAGCTCATGCTCTCTTTGTCACTGAGCCTAGTTCTTTTCGTGAGGCTACTCCTCATTCTGAGTGGCAGCTCGCTATGGTAGAGGAGCTTGATGCTCTTTGACGTACGGAGACTTGGGATATTGTACCAACACGTGTGCATGCTCGCCCTATCACGTGCAAATGGGTGTGCAAGATTAAAACCCGATCTAATGGTACTATCGAGCGCTACAAGACTTGTCTTGTGGCTCGTGGTTTTAAATAGAAGTACGGTAGTGACTATGATGAGACTTTTGCTCCTGTTGCCCATATGACCACTATTTGCACTCTTGTTGCTGTTGTTTCTGTTCGCCGGTGATCTATCTCTCAGCTGGATGTTAAGAATATCTTTCTTTATGGTGTTTTGCATAAGTTGGTCTACATGCAGCCACCACCTGGGTATTGTGTTCCCGATGGGCATGTCTGTCGTTTTCATCGTACTCTTTATGGCCTCAAACAGGCACCTCGTGCCTGGTTTACACGTTTTACCTTAGTGATTATTGCTGTCAGTTTCACTGTCAGTTCTCACGATCCTGCTCTTTTTGTCCATGTCTCATCTCGGGGTAGAATACTACTTCTGTATGTTGATGATATATAAGCTCATCACTAGTGATGATTCCTCATTCATCAAGTATGTGAAGAAGCATCTCAGTGAGCAGTTTTTTTATAACTGATCTTGGTTCTCTTACATACTTCCTTGGGATTGAGGTCTCTTCCACGCCTGAGGGCTACTACCTCTCCCCGTAGAAGTATATCCAGGATCTTCTTGATCGGTCTGGTCTGACTAACACTCGCACTGTCGATACTCCCATGGAGCTGCCCCTTCAGCTTCGTGCCACTGATGGTGATCTTCTTGAGGATCCTACTCGATATCGCCATCCTATTGGGAGTTTGGTGTATTTTGTAACCACTCATTCTGATATTGCTCACGTTGTTCATATCTTGAGTTAGTTCATGGCTCGTCCTACCCATCTTCACTACAATCACCTTCTTCGTGTTCTTCGCAACTTGCATGGAACTATCTCTCGTCGTTTGTTTTTCCCTAGCTCCAACTCACTACAACTTCAGGCATACTCCGACGCGACCTAGGCTAGTAACCCTTCTGATCGTCGTTCTCTTCCTGCTTACTGTGTTTTTCTTGGCTCCTCCCTGATTGCCTGGAAGACAAAGAAACAGACTGCAGTTTCTCATTCAAGTGCAGAGGCTGAGTTGAGAGCTATGGCAGCAGTAACAGAAGATGTTACTTGATTGAGGTGGCTACTTGCAGATTTTAAAGTGCTTATGATGGAACCTACGACTCTTTTGTTTGACAGTACAGATGCTTTCAGTATTGCTCGTGACCCAGTGAAGCATAAGCTCACCAAGCGCATTGGTGTGGATGCTTCATATACTCGCTCACAGGTGCAGGAGAGGGTACTTGCTTTACAGTTTGTGCCATCGGAGTTACAAATTTGTATTTTCTCTCCAAACTCAGTGTGTGATCCATCATAAGTTTGATGGGGTGTTTTAGAATATGATTTTTTTTTTGTATTTCCTTATATTCCTTTTGTATTTTCTTATATATGTATAGCATATTACTTTATAATATCCCCTGTACTCACTATATATTAATTATTGGGTCTTATAAATATACACACAGTATTCGTAACAAAATATACCGTCTATAAATAAGCTGGGGTTGTCAGATGCATACCTCACTTCTTTCCAGATGTGAGCCTCTACAGTGGTGTGAGAAGACGAAGGAACTAAGCTGAAACAAGTAATTTCAGAAATAAGTCTTCATCCAGAACCAAAGAAAGTTATGCACAAGTCAATGTCAACAGTACACACATATCATCAGATCTGTGTAAAGCGCGCAAGTGACACCTGCACTCGTAGGAACGGAACAACCCCTCGACCTTTTGTTGCCGTTCCTTGGAAAAATAGTCCTACTTGAGATCTCAATGAATTTTCTCCATGGAAGTTCAATCACATGAGAAAGAAAATAAGATGTCTAATGAAATCAATTTAAAATATGGATGCTTAGTCAAGTAGCTGTTCCTGCCAGAAAGGGCTGTTCAGTTGAAAAATGCGAAAGCTAAACGTTTACTTAACCGAAGAACGTCTGTGGAAAGAATAGGTCTGCCTTGTCTAGTCAAATCGCATGCGCTTACGGCCGACAGAGAACGAGTCCAGCAGCATCACACGGCAATAATTAAGAATTATCGAGATCTTGGAGATAGGTTTGTTGAGAAATGTCTGAGAAAACCTGCACCACGTGAATAGACAGCGGCTACAAATTTTCCACAACGTGAAGCAGTAGGCACTTGTGGAGTTGTGGTCTTCAGGGTTCAAGTTTTCTTGCTGTAAAGAAAGAGGTTACAAGTTGTTTTGCTGGAAAGAACTACTATGTAAATGACATGATTAGATGAACCTTCCAGGTACCCAATGCTTCTACTCATCCATAACAATGAACAGGGTTCAGATAACCGGCTTCAAAATTTCACGCGGGGTTTGGAAGGACGCCGAAAATAGGAAATTTTCGGCCGATTTCAGCCAAAAAAAGGGCCGAAAATTGCTGGAAATCGGTCGAAATTGGTTGAAAATATCAAAGAAATCGGCACAAATTTCTTTGATATTTGACAACATTCATGCAAAACAAATTGTTCGGAACCGGTTTGAAAATTTACCAAGGGGTCTGGTAGAAACGATTTTCACCGAAAATCGGCTGAAATTTTGAACCATGACAATGACTTGTAATTTACTGGCTATATGATGAATTATTTTACAGGGTAGGGTCCTGTGCAAAACTTTCAAACAACCTGCAAAGGGTGGTAAATGTAAATAGAACAAGGCAAAACGCCAAGAATCTGTGGTTGCTGAAGATTTATTCTCATTTGACCAGTTGAATGCATGGTGGGGCAAATCTATTCTTAGCCCCTCAACAATCACCGAAAAGCACCACAGATGACGAAACAATTCCACCCAAGTATATATTCCCCCTTCTCCCCTCCGCCACCGCCCACCAACGGCTCAGACAATCGTGTGGCCCACGTCCATATTCTTAGCTGACGATGATTAATTAGGTTCCTCCCGGGCAGAGGCGAATTTAGCAGCGAGCGACCTAGGCCTCTGATGACTCTGAACATACGTAGGTTTCCATGACGACTGAATCACTCAGAGCACACACATCAAGCGAGTCAACGATCATGGGCTTTCAGGTGCACCAGTGCAGGAGGCTTCCTATTGAATTTGGACCTCGCCTCGTCGGCCACCCAGATTGATCGTGGTCCACGCTCGCAAGAAATCCGAATCTTGAGCATCAAAGACCACCGGCACCAGCTTGGGAGAAGACGATAATGGCGGCAATGGATGGACAGGGAGAGGAGGGATGGGATACGGGCTAAGGCTTTGGGGATACACTGGGCGGTGGTGGTTGGTGGTTGGTAGCCCACATGACGTCACCCCCAAAAGACGCCGTTTTCGACTGGCTCCGGTGAGTTCCTGATGGCTCCTGTGGGGGCTCACCTTCTAGAAGCCCAAGTGGTCAGTGGATGCAACGTCCGTCTGCAGACTATCCCTGTCAGTGATCTACTAGCTCAGCGGCAATGGATGCGAAAAGGTGGTCTGTACTCTAAAGTGCCGGATCGTCTAATATTTGTTGTCAGAAAGAAAGAGCAGCTGCTCCTAGCCTCCTATACTCTTAAGTAAAGCTGAAAATGGTAACAGCCGGCCATTTCCTAGTCTTTAGCCGGATCAAAAATTCAACAGATTATCAGTTAACTTTTAGCGGCTCCAATATGCGGCTTTTTTTTCTCCCTGTTGGGTCAGGGTCACTCTGGCCCACCCATCAATCTAACGGACGGTCAAGATCGAGGGTAAACTTTGATGCACCTTGTCTAAAATCTTGTCGCCCACATCGCGTGCTCGCTAGTGAGAGATGACTGGTGGTGAGTGTGCTGATCTTTTGCTAAGAGAATAAAAGTGTTCCTATCCTTGTGCCTAATCAATAACCATTCAACATCACATTCACATGCTCGTGCCCATTAACATCTTGTCTCCTTGCCCATATATCTAAGTGGGTGTACCGTGTACAGCAGGGACGGAGCTAAACTTGGGCCACGTCTCGGACTGAACTAGCTCCTTCCTTAGTTGAGCCCACTGCTTTCTGTTTTTTTAGCAATTTCTCTATAGGCTTTAGGTCATAGACTCAAAGCTGAAGCCCAGGTTACCCCACCCCACACATGTACATACCTGGTTATGTAGGAGACATGGTGCGTGCTCGGAATATGGATAAGCAGTTCAGCCACATGCACGCATATATAACCTGCAAAAAAACATATGCAAGCCATACGACAAGATTACTCCAAGCACCCATGTCCAGTCCGCATCAACTCTTTTTTGAGGTACCTTAGGATAATTATCTGAGGAAACATTACCTTGCAGGAGCTTCTGAGGGTGCTCGTCAGTCGTCGCCCGTCGGAGTTGTAGCTGGTCATAGCTCTTCAATCAAGCAATTGATTACCACTCCTTGAATTTTGATGTATCTTCTTGAAAAAGCAATCACAGCGACTACGCGCATACAATAGGCCATGGTAGCCTGCAGATCAAGGAAGGTTCCACAGAAAATGCCAAGACTGAGACATCGTACGTAAACACTTTTGCACTATCTTTCTCCGAATCACATCAAGAAAGAATTGTGCGCACTTAATGAATCTGTTGAAAAATGCAACATCAAAGTGGTAGAAACGCATATATAGTTGTTAGAAAACTTATGCTAAGATTAACCCTAATCTGCCTACATGGGTCCCCTCTCTCCGTGCCCTGCCACCAGAATCCTACAAACCATGGATCCGTTGCAATTGATCTTAGTGTTGCACCTTTTGCTTTTGTAGTATCTAAGATAAAGATGTGTGACACCGATGCTCCATCTTGGAAGTGCTAAATGACGCAGATAGTATATGCTATGTATACGAAGTACAGCAGCAAGTAAAACTTGTACCACTTAGTTTCAGTGTTCCATATCCACAACCCAGTGAATAACTTTTTCACAACTGTTGAGCTAGCTGTAGTAGTAGTCCCACAACGAAGTCAACTCAAAGAGCACATACTGCAGTAAGTAGCAGAATCTTGAAAGAACAGAACGGTACATTAGGCACATATATACATGGTATAGTGGCATTTTTCTTCTTAAAATTAGAATACCACTTTATTCATAGCTGCATTCAAAGACATGGCATAGGTACTCCATTATGGAGCACTAGAAGTAATATTCTCCCTATCAACAAGGCGAAATTCCCAGCTGGTTTGACTGCATGTTAAATTGCTCTCAATCTTTTCCGACATGCTGCACACATGACATGAGTGGGCAGATAAGTGCTCACTCCGAAAGCCACATAAACCTTTGAATAAATCTGCTTTCCGAAGCAAAAGAGAAGAAAGGGAGCAAAGATGTTTTGGCATTCATACTACATAGGATGAGTTAGGTCTAGTGAAGGTTCTAGCTATGAGAAGGACCCTGCAAAACCCAAAAAAAAAATTAAGCAGGTGGGATATTGTGGAGGCACGCGGATATGATGCAAAGCCCAGTATGGCTTTTACCTAACACCACAGTTTGAGACTTTGAGCAACTGAAAGAAGGTATATACGATCTATCTGTAACATCAATGATGAAGAGTGCAATAACCCCTTCTAGAACGAGGTAGGTCAAGTGCAAAAATACTTAAGATCTTTGTCATTGCATCACAACCGGCACCTAACAAGAGAAAGGAGTAAAAAGATAGTATAACCTCCAGTGCACCTACCAGGCCACTCTGGTATGATAAAAGGCATGGAGATATGGTAGGCTCAATGGATTGGAAGCTTCTGTGGATCTTTGTCATTGCACCACCCGGGCTACCTAACATGCAGATAAGGAGATGATTTTTCATTTTTTGCGGACTGACATCATGACTGGAACATTTTGTTGATAATTAATTGCACCACTGTCCCTGTCTAACTCCCATCTCCAGCGGATAGTCAAAAATAAAATATATAAAAAATCTTAGCTGTTACACTTCTGTTGTTCCACTTTCAAGCAATAGCAGCTAGTTAATATAGTGATTAACGTCCCTCTCATGGTAGCGCAAGAACAAGGTGAATATCTACAGCATGTACGTAATGACATGACTTGCGCCGGTGAGGTACCTAAGCTTGTGTGACATTATGCACAAGACTATGTAAAGGTTCATGTTAGGCCTTTTCGTTGAGTTATTTAAAGGAGTTGCCTTGTTAGAGCAAAAGCGTCTAAGAAATAAATGTTTATTGCGACTAAGCTTATTAGATATGTTTGAATTTAAATGCATAAGGCAAAACGCAATCAGCTGCAGAAAAATGATACCATATAAGGACAATATGTCCTAAATGTTTGATGGAGAGAAAGACTGCACAGCTGAAGCAAGAACTTTCTGGAGATGCAATGTTATCTGAAGTCATCCTACGAACAGACGAGAGATGATAAATCTTAGGGCACAGGCTATTATTTCTATTCTCGTATTGATGACACAACCTAAAACATTTTGTAGCATATGGTTGAACACTTGGAGCACTTGTCCGCATGTTTGAAAACAAAAAAAACTGACGAATGGGCTGGACCAAATTATGCTTAAGCATTTAGGAGGAAGCAAGTATTAACAAGGCAGTCTTGGGCCTTGGGCCTGAATTCCATACCACCATTTAAAACACAATTTAAATTCATTGTCCGTACTCCATACTAGTCAAGAAAACGATAAAACCATGTCCTAATTTTCAAGGAAGGAACAATAAGGAGGAAAAGATATTGTCATTTTCGAATATACAAATCTCAAAGATTTTAACCTTCTTTCTTTTTTTTATTGGTTGTCTCTTTATATTTTCTTATTAATGTTAAGGGTATTTATGGTATTTCCTAGTGTCCTAGTGTTCACTCTTGTGTTGTGTCTCATGTACTCCGTATTGCCCTTTGGATTGAGCAATACAACTAACTATTCACTTGTGCACTCCTCTCCATTCTGTTGAGGAACCGTCGCTGGCGAGTCCAGTCCAAACGATTACCTCGTAGACAAATCCAAAATCGTAAGAACAATGTAAGAACACAAAAACAGTATAGTAGATTGAACACAGAGATATAGGGGGCTTCTTGCTTCTCTTTATTCCTTTATCAACCGATCAATCGTTTACAATGAATAGCACCTCATATTTATAGGCTAAAGACTCTGCTAGGGTTTAAGATGAGGAGTCCACCTGGGCCAGGATTCTCTGGCCTGTGCTCGGTTTCTTAACACTCTCCCTTGGACACTCATCCGACATGTTCATGTCTCGTCAAAACTCCATAAAAATCCAGTGGGAAAAATTTGGAGAAAGAGTACATGACACGCTGCTCAATGCAAGGTACCTAATTGCCTCGTTAAAAACCTTAGCCGAGAAACTTCAGGAAAACTCGTCAAGGGAAAAAGAGTACAATACACCCAATTTCATTTAATCTCCATGATTTATTCTTTGGGTACTCGATTTCCGTGATCAAGCTTTAATAATGAGTTCGTGAAGATTCTCCCCCTGAATTTTGCACTTCTCTAAGTCTTATCATTCCAATTCTACGTATGCATCTTTCAAAACTAGATGCTGGAAGTGACGAAGTGAATAAATCTGCAAGATTTTCACATGACTTAGTATGCAGTACTTTAACTTCATCCATCTTTTGCAATTTGTGAGTATAGAAGGACTTGTGGTTGATATGCTTTGTGAGAGGACTCTTCACATAACCCATCTGCACTTGTGCAACACAAGCTGCATTATCTTCATATATAATAATGGGGGTTTGTGCGGCATTCAATCCACACGACTGCTGGATGTGGTGAATCATCCGCCGAAGCCAAACATATTCTCGTAAGGCCTCGTATAGTGTTATGATTTTCGAGTGGTTCGTCGAAGTCGGTACAAGACTCTGCTTAGACGATTTCTGTTTAATTGCAGTTCCACCACATAGGAGTTCATAGCCTGCTTATGATTTGGTCAGATGTGTTCTATGTACTGCATCTGTGATAGCCATTCATAGTTAGGTCTTGTTTCTTTCTATAGAACAGACCAAGTTCTTTGCTTTCTTAGATGTATCGGAAGATGTCATTCATTCCCTGCCAATGCATTCGGTAGGTTCTGCACTATACCTTGCTAGTAGGTTAACGGCAAATGCAATGGCCGATCAAGTACAGTTTGCTAAATACATTAGTGCTTCTATTGCACTTAAGTATGGGAATTCCGGTCCCAGGACTCCCCCCCCCCTCTTCTTTAGGTCTGTACGAGTCTTTGTCTTGCTGCAAAGATCTCCCGACCATTGACAATTTCAAAGGGTATGCCTTTTAAAATCAAACATTTCTAACACCTTTTGAGTGTATGTTAACTGATTCACTAAAATCCCTTCAGGGGTATGTTCGAACTGCAAGCCTAGGCAATATTTGGTTTTACCCTATTCTTTCATTTCGAACTCTGACTCCAGGCGAGAGCTTACTTTCTTAATACCTTCCAGGGTTTCAATGATATACAGATCATCTTCATACACTGAGATTATACAAAATCCATCCTGGGATCGTCGTATAAATACACATGGATTATTCTCATTGTTCGTGTAACCTTTCTTGTGTAGAAAGTCGCTTCAAGTGATTATACCACATCCTGCCTTATTGCTTAAGTTCGTATAGTGACTTTCTGAGTTTCACATTATACAGGTTTCTATTTGCTCTGTTTTGGTTCGAGACAGGGATACATTCAGGTATCTTCATATAAATGTCCGAATCTATATTTCCATAAAGGTATGCTGTTACCACATCCATCAATTTCACTTTTAACTTCAAGTTTACTGCCATTGAGAATAAATATCTAAAGGGCGGTTCCGCCCATGACCAGGGAATAGATTTCTTCATAAACAACTCCTGGATGTTAAGTGAAACATTGTGCAACAAGCCTTGCTTTACTTCATTATTTTCATTTCTCTTTCGAACAAATACTCACTTATGCCTTACAGGGTGCACATGGGGAGGCGAACGGCTTACAGACCCAAACACCTTTCTTTTATTCAGAGATAATAATTATGTTTCTATTGCCTTCTTCCAATCTTCCCAATCTGATCTTTTCTTTCATTCAGCAAGCGATACAAGCTCTAGATCAAGATCAATGATTGTGGCAATCTTCTTCGCAAAATCCATGTCGACATTGACTGTTGTCTTATTCATAGATTCTCCCAAGGTCACAAAGTTTATAGTTATTTCTTCAAGAGGCGATTCTTCTAATGCTTCTACTTGCTCACCGCTGCTTTCAATTACAGGGGCAAGTCCCTTTAGTGTTTCAGCTCCGATATGTGCACACATATCCACGCTGATGTCTCCCTTCATGGGGATGTTCAATTCTGGTATGCCTTTTCTGAACGTGCCATACTGGTATCAGGTCTCAACTGGCTCCCCTTCTGATTTTGGGCAACTTCGGTGATCCGCTGTGTCAAGTCTTTCTTATCATTTTTCACCAGGCGTCCCTAGTTACTTCGGATTCGAGGGGCCGGAGTTCTCGTCCTTTCAAAGGCCTTAGGACAGGATTAGGGATACCTTCATCGGTATTTCAACCCTCTCCGGTGCATTGCGTGCAGGCACATGCGACTTGGTCACACTCTTCAAATCACTAAAGTGGTCAAGCAGTTGATTCGTTAATGCTTGCAAATCAATTATCTTTTAGACTTCAATTGTCTTCTGAACTTCTCTATTTGCTTCACTAGTGCGCGGGTCATGTGCATGGATTTCAATTATCTTCTGGACTTCAATTATCTACAGTACTTCTCTATTTCCCGACATTTTCATGAAGGGGTTGATTCCCCCCTAATGACGGGAAACTAGCCTCATCTAATATACTATCAGCAAATCGGGCAGTATGCAAATCTCTCGTCATAGGGTCCAAATACCTGATTATGGATGCTGTCTCATAACCAGCGTATATCTCAGACTTTCGGAGAAGGCCCATTATTGTTCGCTGTGGTGGTGGTATAAGTACATAAACATTGCAACTAAATCTTCAAAGATGAGAAATTTTATGTGTTGAACCTTGCGCTAGTTGCATATGTGAATGGATTGTATATGCCGACGGTCTAAAATTGATGAGAGTTGCTGCGTGCAGGACTGCGTGTCCCCAATATGCAGTTGGTAAATTACAATTCTTCAAAGGTGGTCGGGCAATAAATTTAATCCTTTTTAATTAATGCATCTGCTAGTCCATTCTGTGTGGGGACATGAGGTTTGGAATGCTCAACTTTAATTCTCATTGCCATAGAATAATCATCAAGTGTCTTTGAAGTAAATTCTCCTACGTTGTCCATTCTAATGGACTTCACATGATGATCAGAGAAATTATTTCTAATTTTAATTATCTGCGAGATTTAGCTTTGCAAAAGCGTAGTTTCTCGTAGACAATAAACATATATACGACCATTTCGAGGAAGCATCGGTGAGCACCATAAAATACCTAAATAGCCCTTACAAGGGTTGTATAGGACCGCAAAAAATCTCCCTATATACGGTCAAGAATGTAGGGACTTCATCCTTCACTTTCAGAGCAGAAGGTTTAGTAATTAAATTCCCGGTTGCACATGCGGGGCACACAAAATCTTCCTGTTTCGAGAAATTATTTACATTGACATTATGTCCCTGTGAATTGTTAATTATATCTCTCATCATCCTAAGACCTATGCGGCATAATCTATCATGCCAGAGATAGAAAAAGTCCAGAGCTTCTAAATACGGTTTTCAGGGCAGTATAGGCTGCAGATGCCTTAATATTAGTGTAGTATAACTCAGTTTCAAATGAAGGAAGTCGTTCTGATACCATTTTTCTAATTTCTTCACGCTTTATAATGAACAGGTATTTCTTACCATACTCTTCTTTAATCTCTACGTGAAACCGTTTGCGCGAATATCCTTGAAAGTTCTAGTCAATTCTGGGTACAACAAGGCTTCTTTAATGACCAAAGTTGTGCCCATTAGGGGTATAATTGAGACCCTTCCTGAGCCTATTATACAAGTATCACTGCCTGCGATTGTCGTAAGACTACCAGCATTCTTGCTGATCGACTGGAAGATTTTCGTCTCTCTCAAGATGGTATGTGTTGCGCTGCTACCGGCTAAGCACACTTTCTCCAATAGGGCGCCACACGCATTCTAATATAATGTATTTTATTAATATGCAGTAGAAAGCAAGCAACACATAAATAAAATACTTCAGATATCAGAACATAACTTGCTATTATAAATACGATAAAATAAGCCTTGCAGGACTCATAATAAGAATTTAATGTTTTGCTCTCCTAGAGCTTACAAACATTATTCAAAAATAATTCAATATTCTACTTCAATTACGAATTGCAAGTTACTATAAAAGATCTAAGTATAATGCGTGCACTAGATCGAATCAGCGAAGTATTCAAAAACTTCTGCCTCAATCTGCTTGGCTAACTAGTTTATCCTAGAAAGTACCGACAAAAGATTAAGCCTTAAATCAACATTGACGTTTGGTTCGCTGACCAAATGCATCAACAGAGAAGTAAGTGGGAAGTGGCAGCGTATAAATGGTTCTAAGAACAGAGTGTGGCTCAAGTACAGCCTTCTACGGTTGAGGCCAACATGCAGTCCCTTATAGGGACATCTGATCGCAAAATTAGGCGGCTGAGATCATGCTCGAGGCAGAAATTTACAAATTCTCACAAGAAAGTGAGAAACCGAAAGCTAATTTGTCATTCATGACGAGATAACCACTCATCCTCAACCATTGGTTTCACAAAATTGCATAGCCACTACTGCTCGCGCTCACTGAACGGCTACAGCTGATCCACATCCCTCATAACAACGCCTGAACTGTGCCCACTGTTCATGGATTTTTCTTTTGGCGTTATATTCCTCAAGAGCAAAATCCAACAACCAGCAAATCGAAGCAGAGCCATCTACACATGTGCACATGCGCACACATACACACAGACGATGCACTAGGCGGCGCATGCTGAGAAGGTACTGATCGGTCAAAACACCAAGCAGGTGACGGGCGTGGGAGGCGACTCATGCGCACACAACACAACTAACAGAATCAGAAGCAAACACGCCAATGGCGAATCAAATTGCAACTACGCAAAATCCGTGAATTCCGACTCCGCAAAATGCAGACACACGAAAACTACCCCCCAACAGCTGCACGCATCTTACCTCGTAATTTCCCCAATCCCATGGGTTGCTCCACCAATTCCACAGCCGAAACTCCAAACCGACAAGCTTTCCTCACGGGAAACCCACCGATCGCCCTAGGGAAGGCCGCGCTAACGCAGACAAACCCTAGACGGAATGGAAACACCGAGTAATCAGAATCGTAAGCGCTCACCGACCAGAGGTGCGTCGAGGCGCCACCGCCAGGCGCCAGCTCCTCCCCGGGCCTGGCGGCGAGCCGGCGACGGATATCTCATGGCGGCGGCGGGCGGCCGGCCTCATGGCTCGAGAGTTTCAAACGGGAGCAAAACCTTTGCGGGGGTTTGGTTTTGAAAAGGGGAGCTGGTTAGCGCGAACGCCGCGGAGTCTATTGGCGTGAAAAAATTGCGCAAATAGCACGAACGTTTTTTCACGCCAATAGCCTCCTTCCCGATGAAATAACACTTTTACGTCTCGTCCGCACGGTGGTCGGCCGGACTTAATATCGATACGACATGTGGCAAAGTCCGCCAGATCGACTCGACGGCTTGTCCGCCCGGAGCAATGGATTTCGTCACCTCACCAAGTCCGGCCAATGATTCACGGACACCAACACCTCCTCGTGGTGGCCGGCCGTACTAGGCACAAATGTCGTTCGGTCGATGTTGTCCCCCTTTGCCCATGGTGCTCCACCCCGACAGCGTATTCCGGATTCCCGCGACCAATGCAGCTTGACCTCCCCCGCGCGGTTATAAATTCCAGACTCCATTCGCTCATCCCAATCGTGTTCTCGTTCTCACGCTCATCGCTAAGAACATATAGAACATAATTAAATATTTTTGGGGAGTATAGTTCGTAGCAGTTGTTAGGACCGTAGCACTTTTGAACAGTTCCTCCGAAGGGCAGGTAATTTTTTGTCCGCTGCGGTTGTCGTTATTATCGTAGTCATAGTTAATTAGTCTTACTTAGATAGTCGCAATTAATGTAGCTTGTATTCTTAATTAAATAGGTGTTAATAATTGTCGTAGTTTTTAGTGTTAATAATTTAGTCATAGCTAATGTATAGGTAGTTTATTAGTGCATCATAATTAGTAATAATTAATTAGTCGTAATTAATTAGTCGATTTAGTTTAGTGGTAATTAATCGCATAATTAGTTTAGTGTTAATCAGTTAAGATAATTAATTTAGTGGAAATTAATTAGTCATAATTAATTAGTGTTAACCAAGATAATTAATTTAGTGAAAATTAATCGCCAGTAATTAGTTTAGTGTTAATCGGTTTGGCATAATTAATGTAGTGGTAATTAACTAGTCGTAATTAATTTAGTATAATTAATTAGTTGTAATTAATTTAGTGGTAATTAATCTATCGTGGTTAGTTTAGTAGCAATTAGTTAAGCATAATTAACTTAGCCCAAAATAAAATTCATAATTAATTAGTCGTAATTAATTTAGTTGTAATTAATCTTTCATAATTAATAAAATCGTGTATGTTGAGTCGTGGTTTATTAGTGGTAATTACACTAGTAATGCATAACTCGTAAGTATTTTTGGGACAAGTATTCAATTGTTTGCTAATTAATTTGTGGTAACTACATACCATGTTTGTTACATCATCGGGTTGTCATGACTTTAGGTAATTTTGAACATGCAAAACTTGGTGGTATTTTATGGTGACGGTCTCGTACAGGGCGGGTCCGATGGGTTAGACCTGTCAAGATGCCAGTGCAAGGTGGTCCGGGCGAAGGGGTTCGATGCGATGAATATTCACGAGCTTCGAAACTGCACCCGGAGGGAATTCGACACGGAGCGAATGATGAAGAAACTTGGCATCGAGGGGACCACCTGCACGAAGAGTGCATGGGAGTTGGTCAAGGTGAATGGAAGCGTAGCATGGGGGCAGTATATGCAGATTGCCTCCCAGCCTGAGCTAGCGATATACGGGAAGCTGATGGTGTACGTAAATTTCGTACGCAGGGCGCCGGGAAACCCTGATGATGCCAGGGCCTCGGTAAGCGGGCAACCGCAGGCGGAGCTTGAAGACAGTAGTATGGAATGTGATGTCTCGAAGGGAAGACTCACACATAATTTTGTGCGAAATGAGGGGGCGAAATTGTGGTGGTCAACCCGCATTGATTGCCATGAGTATCTACCAGACCAGCCTCTCGAGTTGGAGTCTGATGAGGACACCGACCCAGACTCGGATGGTAGCGACGAGGACGCACACCAAACCGGTGGTCCAACCGAGGGAATTGTGTCATCGGAGGTACCTTACGCGGTATCAAGACTTGATGATATCACAGTACGTTCGCTTGTACTGTAGCAAGAAGAAGGGTCCCAGTGGGGATTTGATGCTGACACCCTCTTAGTTGAGCAGCACTTCCCTAACAAGACGGTCGTGCAACAAGCTATAACACAATACGCTTTGTCCATCAGCTGTGTGTACCGAGTGCATCAGTCTAACCCAGTACATTACACAGTGAAGTGCATAAATGGAAGGTTGCCCTAGCAAGATCAGCGCTCACCAAGCAAAGTCCTTCGGCTTGGCCTTTGCGGCCAAGGCGGTAACCGACCACACTTGCGAGCTTAGCGAGCCCCTACGGTAGCATCGGAACGTGACTTCTGCGTATATGGCAGGCCTCATCAACCACCTAGTTACGGAGGACGTGTCCGTCTCCCCTAAGATGCTGATGTCAGAAGTCGCTAATCTGGTTGGTTATCTAGTTAGCTACCGCGAGGTTCGACAAACCAAGCAGAAGGTCATCGAGTTCATGTATGGGACATACGAAGAGGCCTACAACCTTGTGCCGAGAATGTTTCACCAAATTGCCAAATCAAACTTCGGTACATGCATAAATAAGCTTAAAAGTGAAGATACTGATGGAGGACCCAACTGCTTTATACTGGATCGGGTACTTTGGGCTTTCGCCCAGGCCGTTGAGGGCTTCAAGTTCTGTCGTCTTGTGCTCATGATGAATGACACTTTCCTCACGGGGAGGTACGAGGGCATCATTCTCACCGCGGTGGTGGCTAACGCGAATGACCAGTTTCTCCTGGTGGGGCATTTGCCATTGTGGAGAGTGAGAACACATCCAGTTAGTTATAGTTCCTGACGAATGTGAAGCGAACGGTGGTGGGAGGCAACGTATGCCTTATCACAGACCACAATGCTGAGTTGTTGTTGGCCCTGAACACCATGGAGCAAGGGATGGAACCCCCTCACCAGTGGAACGACGTGCAAACTCAGTGGTGCATGAGGCATCTTGCATCGAACCTTTTCACGTGGTTCCGCAGTCAGAAAATTATGAAGACATTCAAGGCGTTGTGCCTGCAGAACCAGAGGCGAAAGTTTGAGTCCATCTGGACAGACCTCGAACACCAGACTACGAGGTACTGGAGGGATAGTAGGCCGTGAGCGGGTAACCCAGGAGTGCCATAAGTTTCTCACAGTGGATTAATCACCACGCTCATGAGTTGGAGAAATGGTCTATTCTCTACGACACAGACGATGTGAGGTACGAGATTATGATGAGCAACATATCCGAGGTGTACAACAACGTCCTCAAAGGTGTGTGGTGCCTCCCTATCACCGCGATCGTCGAGGAGACATGGACTCGCACTATTGGTTACTTCGTCAATAGAGCCACCGCAGCCAAGCGAAATATAGAAGAAGGCAAGCAATGGTTTGAGAACATGCAGAAGTATATGGACCAGAAGATGCAGAAGGACCGAATGCATGACATCTAGGTGGTGTATGACCTCAGGAGGAAGTACGAGATCAGGCTTCAACATAAATATGTAAACAGTCGTGCTAGGGGGAAAAGAAACAAGCAAGCACTTTGCGTGATGTGGTGACCTGCACCTGCAAGAAGCCGAAGCTTCTGCATAAGCCATGCTCGCATGTGTACAAGGCGTGTGCGCAAATGAGGTAGATGTCTATACCGTACAACTCCGAGTACTATGACATGCAGCACTTTTACGGTACATGGAGTGCAGAGTTTCACTCATACGACTTGGACATGAACAACAAGGATCTTTGGCTGGACAGGGTACAATGGGACCTGAAAAAGGCCTTGAAGACAACAGGGAAGGGACAGCGGTAGACACGATGCTTCATGAACGACATGCATGCTAGCCAATGTAGTAGTCTTAGCCGCACGATCAAGTGCAAGATATGCAAGACCCCCTAAAAACTCAATGAAGGATTGTCTCAACAGACCGAGCTTATCTAGTCGTCATTTAGTGTCAAAATTTAATGTATTGACCGCCTTGTTTTGTTCTTTATAGCGAAATATTTGGTGGGATTATAATATGTCGGACTCGTCGGCAAACTTCTACGCGAATATATTATAGAAGCGCAAGTGGCTTGTGAAGAAGGGCAAACGATACCCAGATTTTTCAATGAAGGATGCTCCGGTACCACCAGCGTTTTTGGTCCCCAAGTGTGTGTGTGTGTGTGTGAAGAGCCGATGAAGATCATTCAGTCGACACACCCGGACACCTCTGTCGGGGCGTACTACACGTGTGAGCACCACCTCGTAAGCGTTTCTTTCGTACACACCAATTTTCCACTCCCTACATTGATTTCCATAAATTTTTAACTTCATCCGTATGTAATGGCAGTCCAAAATGCGCTGCAACTTCTTTCAATGGATCAACGCCCCAGAGATGTACGATAGGACGTTCATCCAACAGAAGTACATACTGAACTATTTGATGTGGGCTGAGACCTTTGTGCGGTAGAAACCTTACGTACCGGACCCTATTGAGGAGGCACCGGAGGAGCCCAGGACTTGCCTAACGAACAAGGGGAAAGCTCCTGCTACTGAGACCTACGGCCGTCGTAGCTTCTCCTGTCACCCGGGAGCACTCCATATCGAAGAGGTGAGTTACGTACAATTCACGTCCTAATTTTGTATTTGCCATTTCATTCTTCTAACAACATGCAATCATGCAGCCTGTATCACTGGACATAGGGGACTTCGACACACGACACTAACGTAGGGAGTCCCGAGACAAGAGGAAGGGGAAGGCTCTTGCGACTGAGACCGGCCGCCATAGCGTATCCGGTCGCCCGGGCGCACTCCATATCGACGACGTGAGTTATGTAGAATTTACATACGGGTTGTGTTTTGAACTGTACGGTCTACTTACATCATGGAATCATAAGATATGGACGACTTCAACACACGACACTGACGTGGAGAGTCCAGAGACAAGGGGAAAGGGAAGGCTCCTGCGACTGAGGTCGACCGCCGTTGTAGTGTTTCTTGTCGCCCGGGCGTACTCCATATGGAAGACGTGAGTTATATACAATTTGCATCTCGGTTACGTTTTTTACTACACGGTCTGCTTACATCATGGAATTGCAGGACATAGACGATTTCGACACTCGCCACCACCATGGGTAGCCCTGAGACAAGGGGGCAGGGCTATGGCACCAAGGAGACTAGCTTGCATCCTCATTCATCCCGATTGCAATAAACCCGTGTGTGTATCATGTAATGCTTAAAATGTCATCAATTTTATCTATGAAAAATTACATTGCAACTCCATTGGAAATATCGACACTCCTTGTTATCTGTTTTCATGTGGATATAGCACAGCAGTATACACATAACATACAAATATATGCATACAAATATAACAAAACAAAATATAAATACAAATATAGCAAAACAAAAAATGGACAAGGACGTGATGGAGGCGACGGAATGGAGGTGACAGATTAGAGGGGGGATAAGGGGATGGGTGTGCGGGGTGATCGGGTGAAGCGGCGCATCCGGCCGGCCACGGGCCGGACAAAGTGACGTGGAGGGAAATCTAGCCTCCCACGGGCCGGACTTGGCGAGGTGGCGCAAATCTTGCCGCCCACGGGCCGACAAGCCAAATTTGGCCGGTCACAGGTCTGACTTCGCCACGTGTCGCATCTACATCAAGTCCGACCGACTACAGTGCGAACGAGGTGTCAAAAGTGCAATTTCGTCACGACAAGCGCTATTTGCGTAAAAAAACTTTCGCAATAGTGCTATTTGCGCCAAAAAAAACATGTTTTTGTAGTAAACTAGTACGGGGAGCCTACATGGAAGATCAACCTGGCTTTCCCCTTGCAAAGCCCCATGTTTTAGGGTAAAAAGTAACATGATAACTCATGGTTTACGATTTTTCCGGTGAACCGCATGTTCTCGACAAAAAGTAAAGAAAAAAGGTTTCCACCATTCCATTTCACCCAACGAGACATGACTAACAAGTAGGACTTACCTATCAGACTTACAAGTAAGACTCACTTCTCAGCCCCACTTTTCTTTTGGACCCCGCCTCCGATGTTGTTGATCATTGTCGTCACAGTGCGTTGAACTAGTTGTTGTGGGAGATAGGATGGGAGGGGGAGTAAGGCTGCTCCCAGTTAGGGATGGCAATCTTGTTCGACACTGCTGCATCCATGCAAAAACCCTAATAGAGGTGGGTATGTTCTTCCTTTATTACCCATGGGTATGTTCATGGGGGCATCTCTGCCGACGGTAACGGCATGGGCACGGGAGCCCCACCTGCATCTGCTCCACCCGACACCCGCCATCCTCTATCGACAGTGGACCATAGTTGAAAACCCTACCCTCGCCTCCTCCTCCTCCACTGCACCTAGACAGAGACACACAACCGCCACTCGCCTCCTCCCACATCTCACTCTCTGCCTCATCTCCTCTCGCCTCATCGCCTCCCTTTCCTCCTCCTAGTCCTACCCCCGCTCCCCTCCTCACAGCCATCTCCTCACACCCGGCTGCCGCACGCCACACCTCCTCATCACCCTTGTCCTCCCGCCGCGCCATCTCCTCACGCCCGGCCGTCTCCACTCTGCACTCCAGATCCAGATCCAGATCCGCCCCGTCCTCCTCCCAGCCGCCTCCTCACACTCCAATACTGGCTTGGCAGCGCAAGGACGTCTAAGGACTGGGCCGGTTCTGGTAGGTCGGGCACTGAGCAGGGCGACAACAGGATCTGGTGGCCCTCCTCCTCGCCAAGACCTCCGGCCTCCATGCGCGATCGGTCTCTGCGCGCTCCTCTTCTCGGCCTCGGTTCCGCCCGCCATGCGCCTCCTCGGCCCGGCCTGGCGCTCGCCTCACGGCTCGGCCGACCGCCGCCATGCTCGCGCCCGCTTCCTGGTTCGGTTTTGCTGATGAGGCCAAATGCTTCTTCCCCCTTCTGTTAATTTGGTTTAGTGCTTGAGCTTGAGTTTGGTTATCTTTGATTTGGGTTAACTTGTGTTCATGCCAACTCAGGGCCGCCTCCTGAGCGCTCCCACATGACTTAGGGCCGCCTAATCTTCATAAATTTTATAACACTACAATCAGCCTGGTAAAATTGATCCGAATTCTCATTACAATAATGTGGTGCCTCATGCAACAATGATTGTGGGTCATTTTGGTGGAGAGATGTCATGAGTTTTGTGATAGATTACAGTGGGCATTTCTATCGAACCTTAGGTTCTCGTTATACCCTTCGCTCGCAAGATCTTTGAAATGGCTTCTTGTTTTATTACAAATATCCAAGACTTTTTCTTTTGTAAGAAATCGTGATTTCAGTTCAAAGAATTATTGCAGATAGAAGACTCGCCGATATTTATGATCTTCCTCTATCAGCCCAAGATGTTCAAGAGTTTGATAATCTTCAACTGGATATAGCAGACACTAACTTTTCATCTGATGTTAATGATTCTTAGCATTATATTTGGGGGCAATTCCAGATATTCATCCACCACTTTTATGCACATATGTTTAGTTCTTTCATCATCGATCCAACGCCTTTTATGTACAAGTTGGTATAAAATGTACTCTCTATCCTTTTAACATTGATGGTCCCCTTTTTTTTGCATTCTAACTCACTTGTCGTTGATATATATTTTGGCCGAGCTTTTTGACCGTGACAATGTAAACGGGCATGCTCATGGCGACGGGCATGGGCGAGGTTCTTCGCCTGTCGTCTTCAAGGCATGCCCGTGGGGGAAATCGGTCGCGGCATGGGTATGGGCGAGCACTACCTGCATCTGCCGCTACTCGATTGCCATCCCTACTCCCTGCTCCACCCGGCCGGTATCTTAAGCCTGCCATGTAGGCAAAATGATAATGTGGCACCATAGTTATTGAATAGAGATGGTACTCTAGTATCTAATCTGGATATCGGTTCGGTCTCGAAATCCAACGCATAAAATTTATTGTGATTGATCCCGTGCATTGGAATGATCATGCATGTATTGCTTTAGTGTATGCCACAAATAGGCCACAATGCTCAAATACTAGTAAAGATCATCCATGTAATTAAATGAAACAACCTAAAATACTACACCATAAGAAATCATGCATTAGGAAGATAGTATCATAACACTCCTCATGCACTAAAGAAACTGCACTATGATACTGCCCATTGGATACTGCCCATTGGGAGCAGCCTAAAGAAGAGAAAGAGAGGGGGGAGAAAAGAGGCCAGTAGGTGGGCCCTACTTGTTAGTCTGACTAACAAGTGGATCCCACCTATCATATCCCGTTGAAGTACAAACATGAGGTTTTTCAAAACTTTTTGCTCAAGAGCATGCATGACGAGGATTTAATAATCCTCATTTTATCTTTTATCTATAATTTTTATTATGGATAAATATGATGTCATGTGATCCCTGGGTATACTCCTTAAAATTACAAGGGAGAAACCTACCAGGTGGTTGTAAGTTCTTCTACGACCACCCTCATAGTCGTAAGTCTTGCTACGACTACCCTATGGTCGTAAGTTCTTCTACGATCATTATCTAGTCGTAAGTTATTTTACGACTGCCTCATAGTCGTAAGTCTTGCTACGACTACCTTATGGTCGTAAGTTCTTCTACAAACAGGTCAGCTACGACCACCTTATGATCAATAAAACCTACAAGCGAGTGGGTCCAATTGATTAAGGAATCCAAGCAGTCAACATACGCTGTTATTATATGAAATAATAGCACGTAATACCCCATTATCTCTGACAAGTAATCGCCAAAGCGGCGTGAAGGAGTTACCATTCCGATGATTATCGCAAACGGCGCCACATCGATTCGATGAGGCGCCTCTTCACAGGAGAAAACGGCTATTCCTTCACGACTATATAAAGGCAGCAATCAGAGAGGGAAAGGGAGAGGCGCGATCGGAAGAGACAACAAGCAATTAGGAAGACAGTCAGATACTATCTTCTGTAATAGCCTTAGTCTTTTTCCCGATTGTACGAAACACACTCAATACCATACACACACAGGTGTAGGGTTATTATTCTCTCCGGAGAAGGCTTGAACCTGTATAAAAATACCCGTGTCAATCTCTCTATGTGATTTCATTCTAGGAGACCCTCCAAATCAAACAATCTTTACGTAAGATCGATTCTAAAACACCGACAATGCGATTCCTTAAAACGAAATTGTAAAACCTAGTATTTTGCGTTACCATTGCCATAAACTTTGGTGTTCTGTCAAATTTACTCTTTTCCCTTTGCAAGAAAATGTTTCTTTGTTAATCCAGCACTATTTGGTACTCGGGACTTGAATTGGAAGGCAAAAGGACAAAATAGGTATTTTTTATGGTTTGGTATTTGGGTTTTGTTTTCGCGAGACATCCATGGGGAAAAATAGGATATACAATGTTTTGTGTTAAAAATATGCTATAATATTTTTGTTGGTAGCATTTTCTCCATATTGTGGACAACAAGTGTACTTTTGATTATCTGATTGTTCACTAGCCACCAGAGCTTGTCGCCGGTCACAACTCTGTTGATTCGCCACTGGCTCCTCTTCCCTTTTCGTTCGCATTCTCACCGGTGTTGAGTGGGTGTGAGACCTATTGATTTGTAGAAGTAATATTAATAAAGATCATCGATAATCTACTACCCGCTGTCGTGACCATCAGCAATCATGATGCTGTTGCAATATCTGAAGTCTTTGGCAAGAAAGATAAAAAGGTCCACCATATTCATCGACTCAAGGACTCAATAGTGACATGTTGTGCATCTAGAATCTTCAACATAAAAGATAAGTATTGCATACTTTATCCATGAGTTATTAATATCGACCCGAGGCTATTTCTAAAAAAAGGCCTTGTCTCAAGGGACACAGTAAAATTGGCACATTAAGAGTTATGGATATCCTTTGATGGGAATAGGAGAATTCTTTTTTGAAATAATACATTTTTTAAAACAAATTACAAAACTAGGTTATCATCTCAAAACTTGTAAAATAGGTTTCCTCGTCATTTCATCTGGCGACAGTTCCTATCGCCAGATGAAATGGCGATGTGAACCCTATACATCGGGAGCAGTGTTCTGCCGCTATTTCAAATGGCGATAGGAATGTATGAATTTTTAAATATAGCAAATAAACTCAAAAAACTACAAAATTTTTTGTGGAGTATCCAGATAGAGCGTTCTTGCTTGTGCAATTTTTTCATAATTTTATCCATTATGGATTTGTCTCTAAAATTCATTTAAGTATAATATTTGTAGAATTTATAAGTATACTAAATGAGGTCCAAAATTATGAAATTTTTGTGAACGCTCCTTACATAGTGTAATTGTTTGTGTAATTTGTTTAGAATTTTATATGCTATGAAATTGTCTCTAAAATTCTGAATTTAGGTTTCGATACAAGTTGTACTAATTGTGTACCCTTAATTGTTGAGATAATTTCATAGCATATAAAATTCTGAAAAATTACACCAACAATTTCACTATATAAGGAGCAACCATAAAAATTTCATAATGTTTGGACCTCATTTAGTATATGTAAAAATTCTACAAATAGTATACTTAAATGAATTTTAGAGACAAATTCATAATGGATAAAATTATGAAAAAATTACACGAGCAATAACATTCTATCTGGATGCTTCACAAAAACATTTATAATGTTTTGAGTTTATTTACTATATTT
Organism: Phyllostachys edulis; assembly: GCA_036346405.1. NCBI lineage: Eukaryota > Viridiplantae > Streptophyta > Magnoliopsida > Poales > Poaceae > Phyllostachys > Phyllostachys edulis. The sequence goes on from CM070566.1 coordinate 10,406,103, forward strand.
AAAAATTCATACATTCCTGTTGCTATTTGAAATGGCGACAGGAACCTGCCCCCAGTGTACAAGGTTCCTATCGCCATTTCATCTGGCGATAGGAACATGACACCAGATGAAATGGCGACATGAACCTATTTTTGCAATTTTTTGAGATGATAACCTAGTTTTGTAAATATTTTTTAAAAAAATATTATTTCAAAAAAAAAATCGGGAATAGGAGCTATCGATGCTTGTTTTTGAACAATGGAATTTTTTTTAAATAATCTATTTTTTATTAGAAATTACAAAAATATTCTAGCGTTCTTTTTTGTTACAGAAATATACGTCTGTCAGCCGAACGACATGATCGACCCGGCCGCTGACTATTAGGCGATCGAAGTGTTATCGCAAGAGTTGCTCAGTATAGCACTTTAGTCGACGGATAGTTAGGCGACAGGTTCCTGTCGCCCAACCGTAAGGCGACAGGGGGCAAATAGCAAATCTGATTGTATGATGTTATTTATTTTTAAAATAATAGTGTTGTGACGATGTTGGTTGGTATGTTTGTAAATTTCAGAGAATATCAATCTGATTTAAATTTGCGAGACTCGCAATAACATTTTGTGATCATCGATATTGTTGTAGTGCACAAAATTTATGTAGAATTTTGGGAGAACGATTGAGATAGTGATGAGTTGTAAGTAGAAAGGTAAGTGATATTATCATGTGCCGTGGATATGATTGAACGGCCGAGAACGCCACAGATTATGAAGATGCCCTAAAACATAGAGGATTCGACGCCATGTAATGGTTCTTTCGGGATTGCACTAGAAGAGGCATACTTGCAATGTAGGCTTGCTTTGATGGCTTAGCGGATACACGTAACCAAAACTACATTAGAGTCCCATGACAAGCATCGCTACACATAGTCACATGGCATGATGGTTCTGCTAATTGCTTTAGTCATGCTCACTACTACTAGGGTACATCATGACACAAGCATCCCACCATGTAAGTCTACATGCCTTTAGGGATAGTAAACAACATGGGGGTAGGACGGGGACTACTACGTAATGACCGACTCATCGTGGACCGGGCTATTTTTCCTTCCTTGGTAGCTCGGCGTTGAACTCCTCACCGCCTTCCCTTCCCTTGTCACGAGACCGCCCACGCCGGCCGGTATGTCAAGTCGCCCATGTCCTACGATTCCATTATGTAAGTGCATCAGATAGTGAGAATCGTAAGAAGGATGTAAATTCTTCATAACTCACGTCAGGATACGGATTACGCCCGGCGACGGATACGTTGTGGCGGTCTGCTCACCGCATGAGCCTTTCCTTGTTTCTTGTCGCGGACCGCCCACATCGGGCCGGTATGTCGAAGTCGCCCATGTCCTACGATTCCATGATGTAAGTGCACCGAGATAGTGAGAATCGAAGAAGGATGTAAATTGTTCATAACTCACGTCATCTATACGGATTACGCCGGGCGATCGGATACTGTTGTGGCCGAGCTCACCAAGATGAGCCTTTCCTTGCCCTTGTCGCGGACCGCCCACGCGGGCCGGTATCTCAAGTCGCCCATGTCCCGCGATTTCATATGTAAGGGCACCGTGGTGAAAATCGTAAGAAGGATGTAAATTTTGATAACTCACGCCGTCCATACGGATTACGCCGGCGACCGGATACGCTGTGGTGGTCGCTCACCAAGATGAGTTTTCCTTGCCCTTGTCGCGGATCGCCCACGCCGGCCGGTATGTCAAGTCGCCCATGTCCCGCGATTTCATATGTAAGGGCACCGTGGTGAAAATTGTAAGAAGGATGTAAATTTTTATAACTCACGCCGTCCATACGGATTACGCCGGCGACGGATACGCTAGGGCGGTGCTCACCAAGATGAGTTTTCCTTGCCCTTGTCGTGGACCGCCCACGCCGGCCGGTATGTCGGTCATCCATGTCCCGCGGTTTCATATGTAAGGGCACCGATAGTGAAAATCGTAAGAAGGATGTAAATTTTTATAACTAACGCTGTGTAGTGCCGGGTTTGGTTCAACCCCTTTATAAGCCCCATGGTTGGCATGGTGTGGTTAATTTCATGCACAAGATAGAATCTCGTCTTTTAATTCGAAAAGCCGAGGAGGTAGAGTGTTGTAATGTTGGTCCGAAAGTCGCAAGGCATAGTGTTGTCACGACATTTTGCAAAGGAGAAGTCATGTCTTGTTTTGCGAGTGTTGTCATATCGGATCGAAAAGTCGGGCGAGGCAGAGTGTTGTCACGCCTTTCCTTATGAGTCTTGTCCTGTGGTCTTGTCGCCGCAAGAAAGTCGCCAAATTTCGCGTCTCGTCTTGTCACAAATAAGAAAGTCGCCCGACCCGCTCTGGTCTTGTCACAAGGCAAAGCTACCCCTGCTGTGGTCTTGTCGCGCAAGAAAGTGTCGGCCCGCTTGGTCTTGTCATCGCAAGGTCGCCCCCATTTTGTCTTGTCACTATGCAAACCCGCCTGCTTTTGTCTTGTCTATGAAATGCTTTGTTAGCCTCCTCACTGGGCTATAAAATGCACGCCCACGCCCAAAATTTGGACCACTCGACCCTTGAAACCGCAGGAAGAAGAACCTTCTCCGCCTTATAGTAACAAACGATGGCGACGCCGAGGACCGGCCCAACCGGTCGCCGGCTAGACCTTCGCCGAAGGAGGGAGGACTTCGCCCTAACTACCGGTTGATGCCGAAGAAGCGTGCTCAACCCAGATGGCGAAAAATGCGACACCGGAGGACGCGGTCGCAGGTGTCATAGACGGCCCATTCGATGGTGGACGGTGTTTCTTCCAATGCCCATACTGGGTAAATAGTTTTGTTCATGTCATCGCTAATACATCCTCCGCATTAACCGCCCCTTATAGCAGTATGGCTAAATGCAACTTCACCACCGGATCGATCCTCCCAATGAAGGACATGCTGCGAGGTACTTGGATGTATTGTGGATCCGAATCTTGGATTTGGAGGCGCAAATTGACGATCTGAAGGAGCAAAATGATGACCTCCGCCAACAGATGCAGCGTGAGAGGGGCAATGAGGAGGTGGTGAACATAGGAAGTTCCTATGATCCCACATGCTGTTGTGCCAACCCTAGCTGCATATGTGCGTGCCACTACAACGACGGCCAACCACGTCCGAGGTGTCCAACAGGAGAACACTCTATGTGGGTAGGGAGAGGCACCTTCTACAATTAGGCACGGGTGGAGAAACTTGTACGTCGGTAGTCTCCCCTTACGTACGCACTTATGTTCAATCTCCTAACGCATGTAACTAAAAGGTGGACGCGTTATTGTGGTTGCCTTTTATGGAGTTGACATGTTGCATCGATGTGTCGTGTGCTGTAAGTTATATGCATCGAGCAAACTCATTCATGGGTAGGTAATGTCACTGGTTTATTCTCATTCATGACGGACTGCGATGCATAAGTAAAGAGTGGACATTATATCTCATTACAAATAAACTTCTACTTGGCAACAATAAGAAATAGTAGCAGAAAGACCACAAAACTAACTAGCTTAACTAATTTCTTAAGCATGTTCTCAACTCTTTCCATCCTTTGATCCAGTCTTTTAAGTCTATTATCTTCATTCTGCGTTGGTGGCTAGGAGGGTCGAGTAATAGGACGAAATGCAGCAATACCACGAGAGTCATCTTGCAAGGCAGCAATTTGCAGTGCAATATCTTGAAGCACCGACAGCTTTCACACCCCACCGCCAATACCGACATGTTGTGCTCAAAAATAATTGCACTTGTAGTGAAAGAAAACAACATGTTGTTTGGAATGAAATTGATTGGGGTGATTACGCAAGTTACCGAAGATTTGAACACCTCATGAACACTCGAGATGGATTAGTTGGCGTGATGTGAGGTAAACACATTCACGGATCATTGCAATGAGGGCAAAACCATGGCCGCCGCAGATGATTGTAATTGTTCCGCTCACTCGAAAGTTAGATGATGCCAAGACATCCTGCCTAACAATGGAAGAAAGGAGAAGAGGAAATGAAGAGTGAGGTGAATGGCACCAAAACATCCATATATAGCATGCAAACAATTGCAATTGGGTTGAAGGAAATTTGCGTCCATGAGATACCGCGTCCGAGGAGGAATCGTGTGGCGCGTTGAAGGAAATTTGCGCCCCGCGAGCTACGGGCCCGAGGAGGAATCATGTGGCAGCGATGAAGGAAATTCGTGTCCGCGATGTGGTCTCCCCTTCTGTAGGCAATTACAGTTCAATATCGTAACGCATGTAAGTAAATGGTGGACGCGTCATTCCGGTTGTCATTTATCGAGTTGATGTTGCATCGAGGTGTCGTGTGCATTAAGCTATAGGCGTCGATATGCATTGAACAAGCAAGCATTATATGAACGAGTACACACAAGAACGCAAAAGTATTACAGCATCATATATTATGCAAAATGTACACCAAAGGCAACAAGATGCCCCTACTAGCCCCCCAACCGCACCACCAAAGATCCTCCCGCGCCCCCACCGCCCACTCCACCTCCGTGTCCTCCCCTCACGGCTCGCTTGGCGCCTCCTCTGCATTGGTGTCGTGGCCTCGCCCCGAGAGGGAAAGACGGTCAGAGCCCCGATCCGACGAGGACCAAGAGGCGAAGGGGTGGACAACACTGGTCTTTGGTGGGTATCGGCGCGACCGAGGCTGGACTTGACGTAACCTCACGGTGTGGGCCGAGGTGCCGGGTCGCCGCCCACCAAGAACTCCCGCTGGCCCACGCCACCGAGTAGGCCCCTCCGCCATAGGGCAATGTACCGCACAACAAACTATTGTTAGTTCATAAAAGACGCGGCGCGGCCGACAAACAGAGACCTGACGTACCCTCGGCTAGCGCCATGGCGCGTGTGAAGTAGTCCACAGCGAAGTATGGCACGTCAGACGCGTGCCCGCGACGCCGCTCGTACGGGTCCGGTCGAGCATCCGCCTCGTTAGGACGCTCGGTGTCGGGACGTGGTCTAGTCGAGCATCCGCCTCGCCGAGGCGCGCTGTGTCGGGACGTGGTCCGGTCGAGCATCCGCCTCGTGTGGTGCGCTTGGTGTCGGACGTGGTCTAGCCGACCTCCCGCCGCTGGCCTGCTGCCGGACGGGCTTGGCGCGACGGACGACGGACCGTGGAGCTGCCCGAGTGTCTCAATCTCCCGTGAGCTCGGTGCACAACAACAGCCGAAAATACGCAGGGCTTGCCGTGCCACACGACGGATAACATGGGCCGTGGTCCTCCTCAGGTGCCCTCCACACCATCTCGTGAACCTCTGAAGCTGTGAGCGGCGGTCGTCACAATCTCATGAGCCGTGTTTCGCCACATCGAAAACAAAACATGGTGAAATCAGAAGGCGTATGCCGGCGAAGTTTTCAAAGTCGGATGTAACGCATCGTGGTGCACGCCCCGCGCTAAATGCACAGTGGTACGGTTTCCGGTGCCGGAGACGGGTGCGGCTCGTCTACAAAGAAGCACGCAGCTCGCACGGTTCGAGGAGCGCATCAACGAATGTACTTTGTCGAGGTCCTGTGGTCGTAAGGGTGTCCTCTCGCACACGATCTCAGAAGCGCGCCTCCCATCGCCTCTACCCATGAGTCCATCCTACTCGCCCGAGCCAGGCCGCGACGGACTCCTTCCCATCAACTCGCAAGACGTAACATGTAGTTAGAAGTCGTGCGAAGAGACAACAAAGACAAACAACAAGATGTATGCCGACATTTCACCGTGCACGTCGCCGCACTAGACGCCTAATCGGTATCGAACCTCTCGCCAGAGCGAATCGGGCGATCACACGATGCGCCCGTAGTCCTCAATGAAGACGCTAAAGACAAGCGCTGCGGGTCGCCCAAGAGTCCTGGCTCGCAGTAATAACGAGGACAGCCCGTGGGGAGCGCGCAAGTACTCGTGAGGGGAGTATGGTTCCAACGAACGCCATCCGCCGTGAGCCGGCCGAATCGCTTCCACGAACGGCTCAGACGCCGTGTCACCGTGACGGCGCGAATCGACTCAGTAAGGAACACAACATATTAGATGGAACGACGGTAATATGAAGAAATTAGTCACGCGAAGAGTACGCACCGCCGCCGCACCAAAGAGAGCCCATCGCCGCCGCCCACTCGTCTGCGCGGTACATCTCCACCAGACGAGCATCGTTGCCCATCAGGCCGCCCGAGGCTAAAGCGCCGAACGACCACAACCGCAGAGAGGAGAGGACACCCGTGAGGATGGAGTTCGCCGACCAAGCACGCGTCGCACAAGCCGCGATAGGTGGCGGCAAGTACGGCCAACCCACCGATCTGGGGCCTCCCGCTCATGCGATGGTTCTCGGCGACGCTGATGAGCCTCGCGACGACGGTGTCGCTGTGGTCGCCGTGAACAAGACCCAACCAAACAGCCACAACAAGTACACCTCGAGGTGGCGTGACACCGCTGGTCGTCTGCGCAGGTCCATCCGCCGACTGCACAACGAAAAAACTAGTCGACCGTAGTACGAAAAGGAGAGCGCCAGACTTCCAATGCGAACGGCGCCAAACACGCATTCGAATCGCGACAACCACCGCAAGGGCGGCGTGCTTCTCGTGTCTCGGGAAGACGAGTACCCACCGCGACCGCAGTGTAATACTCCTCAAACCTCGCCGAATGTCTCGCGCGGCCGTCCGGAGACTCGCGGAAGGCGGCACCTCCCGCGATAGGGAGGCCAAGAAGGTGGAGACGCCAGGGTAAGGGCCATCTCCGAATGGGAGATGGAAAGTGTGAGTCTCCTGCCGCCACCGGTCCACAAGCGCCAGAAGGAGGAGCGACAAACGGAAAGTGTCGTGGACCGCCCGGCCGGCCGACGCTCCGGACGCCGCCAATCGCGGTGCCGCCGGCCGTCCTCATCCGTGGCTTGCACCATCCGGTGATAGGTAGTAGACCGCAACATTGAGCTCGCTAAGTAACAAAATGTTAGTACGAAGCTACGATGCAGAAGATATCTGTGGACATATATCGACCTCACCGCCCGGTGATGGGTCCAGCCTCCAGTTACCCGAGGTGTCGCGCGCGATCACCCCTGAAGACGATCAGACGGTAGCGCCCGCAGATGCGGACACGACGCGATGCGCGCGATGTAGCCGGTTGATGCGCTTCTCCAGGAGGCCGAAACTCCAGTCCGATCCGTGAGCCATACCTGCAACACAATTTCAAGTTAGCAAATACGCGGAAATGAAAAATCGAATGTAAAGAATAGTACATGTAACTTCCAAACACACAAATCAAAAAGTACTACCTAGCAGGACAGTTTTCCAAAGTAATAAAAAAGGGATAGTACTACAGCAACTACATAAACATTACATGCAATGTACGATACATGTGTTACGACATTACGTACATGAAATAAAAATTGCGTAGTACCGCAGCAGCTTACATGAAAAATACAAAGTATGATGACAATCTACACCGATTTGTACACTCCACATCGCAACAAGTGCTAACGCAAACCATGGCAAAGGTTTACCTCGCTTGGTGCCTTTGCATACTGGGCGTGTGGGCCTCCCGCCACAAGGTTCGCGAACGCCTACCCGACGCCCGGCTTTGTGCTTCATCCATATCATTGGTAATACGACGACTCGCTGAGGACCCTAGCCACCCTTCAAAGATGGCAATATCCAAATCCAGATCCTCTTTGCAATATCCAAGGTGACGGTTACCCACAACCCTAAAGCCCTAAGCTCGCCAAATCCATGCTCGCACCAACCTCTCCTTCAAGAAGTACTCGGACACAAAGTTCAAATGGTCCATACGCACAGTCCCGCATGCGGCGAGCACATGAGAGCATGGCTTATGTAAGAGCTTCAGTTTGTTGCACGTGCAGCTAGGTTCATTCACATGATCTCCAAGGCATACCTCGTGGGTGATAAGAGAACGAGCCGTCTCAAATCCGGCTTTATCCCGGAGGAGCACGTCGAAACGATGCTCCATATTGCCCATCGTGTACACCGTGTGATCGCCCTTTCGTTTTCGCCGCATGTATGCCGTAATCTTCGAGCAAGACGGTGTTTGAGGGTTGGTGGCATGAAGTGCGGCATTTGCATGCCTCTCCTCGAATATCCGACAGGTTGCGTAACACCTTCCACGATGGCGACGAGGGCCGACAACGAAGGCCCCTAAGAACCTGGGCTTGTACACCTCCGCAAGGTTACTAGTCATTATGCCGCACCTTGCCCCGTCTGCGGTCATGCAAGAGAGACCACTTGTCCAACGGCTCGGTCTCGATCCATGGGAGAAGCACTCAATGTTCCTTGAGGTCCTCGCGCCGGACCAAAGAAGTTCGAGTCCGCTCCTCGTTCCTCGTGGTCCACGTGTTTCGCCAGTGTTCATCCAAAGAAATACCTATAAGCGCCAAATTTATGTTGTTGGTTCTCAAGATAGCCACCTCTTGAATAGCTTCACCAAGAGTTGCTTCGAACTTCTTGAAGAAGTTGGCCCCAAGTGGCGTAATACACCATCTACCTCATATCTCGCCAAGGAAACGCCTCATCCGGGTCTTCTCAAGTTTTTATGGTTTTCAAGATCCTTGCGTGGCGATCATGGATCACGACACACCAGACGAGCTCGAACAACTCCCACCCCTGATGTCGAAGGAACCACAACCACCGTCAAATTTCACCTTCAACAAATGCGATGGCCAATGGCGTAATTTGATTGTTTCGCTAACGCCTATGGCGTAAGGATCCGCCTTTGTATTTCCGGCCAAAAGGTCTCGCCCATCGAGATCACGGCAAAGATATGCCTAAAAGCCTTGATGCAGGACCGAAGGTTCTGAAGGCCCTACGCAATATCAAAAACCTCGCGAATTTTAGATGGCATGTCCTCTACAAAGAAGCAGTACGCGTTCGGATTTCTCTCCGCAAAGACCTCAAGCATACGAGGAAGGTTGTCGACGCCGCCTCAAAAGATCCAAACCGCTCTTTCCAAAGCCTTCGTTGCACGCCACGCCTTCCCAGAGTCGATCTTGTACTTGAATTTCTTCTCAATAGCCACCATAATGTGCTTGGCCTCCACATCCTTCTTCTCCACTATCTCTCCATACATCAAATTGGCTATGAAGGTCGACGTTAGGTTACGATGTTCCGCACAAACACTAATGAGCATGCAGAGTGCGGCTCCACCTTCGAGACAATCCGGTGAGTCTCATACTTCGGCCTATGTGCGTGCACTCGCTAAGGACAACCGGCTCGCTTTCGCATTTCACTTGGTGTCGCTCTTGGCTAGATTTGATGACCAAACGTCCCACGATAGACATAGCCCATACCTTAATGGCATCCCGCAAGGATGTCTTATCAAGAAACATTGAGTGCAACCGAACCTCCGTGGCATGGTACTCCCACGGCGATTCGTGCTCGCTATGCATAGATAGACCCTCGGCGTCAATCTATTCCATTCCCGGGATGGGAGCTCCGCCCTCATCGGAATTGTCCTCGCTGCCTTCTTGTAAAGCCGTCTTCACCAAGGCCATCCGGTCATCGCTTCCATTTTATGCAATATGTAATCCCTATGCTCTCCTTCATCACCGTCTCAGAGGCTCACCATGCGTGACCAATCTTCCTCTCTCTATCTACCGCTACGAGTTGATCACAAGCAACATTCTCTCAACTCTTCAGAACACACCCTCCGGGTCCTCTTCTTCACCAACAAGTCGGGCACTGAATCGCCGCACCACCCAGATGATATCCCATGGGGCCCTGCATGACTTCTTTTGGGCATGGTTGCACAAGTATCACACAATCATATCCACGCCGCCTATATCCTTCTATAAAGACCTTCCACACTGTCGTGCGCGTCAGTCTTCTCAACTCTCATCTGATGTTCGTGGGAGACCGGCTCCAAAGCCCTTGTATGTCGACGCTGCACACCTCAGGGTTCAAAGAGAAGCTGCGGGTGAGCCAATGCTTCACATCTTCGATTTGTGCATTCTCGTCGTCCGGGTGTACAACAGTGGCTTGTCGAAAACTGCTCAAGTCAACACCGCACGGACCTTCACGAATGGTGCCAACACCGTAATGCACTTTCAATATAGTAGGTACATGCATGACTTATTGTATGGCTGCAAATATTTCCAACATTGCAACTAGTCAGATCGCAACGCACGATATGCAAGTTCTGCTACATTGTGATTTACATTTCTAAGGCCCTTCGCCTATCGTCCACAACTACATGACAGCATGATCATTCATTACCTACGGTACAGGCCACAATGAACGTGCAGTACGATATTTACATTCAACATCAAAACTGAGCTATTCCATAGCGTGCATTATCCGATTATGACGCTAACTTGCAATCGAAATGCTATAGGTATGCGTTCGGTCTTCTACATAGCTATACATATTACCTAAGTCAATTACTTCATACTAATTAACTTCTACTAATTAGTTTATACAAATAATTCATCCTCCTTATGCGCTTCGGTCACGGATTATTCACCCAATAATAGTCGGCCACGCATGCAATCACATAACCGCAATACTTCACAAACAAAGACTAATACTTCCTCACAGACTATTTTTCTCTAACTAAAGTTTCTTATCGCGCTACTTACATACAAATCAACAACATTTCCATTTTCTACTTTTTCTCTAACTAAAATTTCATACGAGTACTACTTACACTACAATTTGTACTAAATAAACTATTTACCTATTACAAAATTTAAAATACAAAATAAAACAAACTTACCTCGCAGATGCTATTTTCCTCTCCTCCCCCTCTATTTTTCCTTTCCTCTCCCTCTACTTTTCCTCTCCTCTCCCTCTTTTCTCCCCTCTCCCTACGAGCAAATGTTTCCTCTCTCCTACTTGCAGCATGGGACCGCGGTTTTATATAGGCATCTGACGCCCAACCGCAAGGCGATCGAGCCGTGGTCGCTTCTACTAAGTGAAGCGACTGCAATAATGACGCCCAACGGTTCGGCGCCCACGCCTTAAATGCCGAACGGTTGGGCGATAGGTATCAAGTCGCTTAATGGTGGAGCGACTGGATCCAATCGTCCAATCGTTTGGCGACTGACGGATATTTCTGTAAAAAAAAAGAACACTGGAATATTTTTGTAATTTCTAATAAAAAATAGATTATTTTTTAAAAAAATTCTTGAACAATGCCGCTTAGCATGTTACTATATGGATTGATGGGTATAATAATCAAGATTGCTATTCAAATCCCATCTGTATCCTCTCTTCTAGTTTTCCATCCTTTAGTTGTAAGCAAGTTATCCTACTGAAATGCTTAACAATGTTATAGTTTATAAATATCTTAGTTATTTTTTTGAGTAAGTAACAACCTTGCTATTTTATATTTTTTTGTCGCACTTAACTTATAGAGATAGTTTTTTCTGACTGTAATGTTGCTCTTAAGTAAGAACTTCCTCCTATAATTTCTCCTCACTCCTCACGATCTCTCCCCCACCCTACTTTACCCGCCCTTACCTGCAACCCCCTCCTCTTTGCCTCCTCCTTCTCCTTCTCCGACACCAACACCATCTCCTTATGTGCCCCAACCTGACAATCCATTCCATTCAAACCGCCACCTCCTCTGCTATACCACCACGCACTTCCCTGCTGCCAGATATGACATCATTCCTTGTCGGCTGCCGCTTTTGTCGCTACTTTTAAAAACCGCTCTCCATCACCCTCCGCCGGTTTCATGTGATCGGTGGCAACCACCGTCTGATCGCCCTACCCTATTATCGGGAGTTATAGAGTTAGGAGGGGTCTGATCTGCCCTTCAAACGAATTGATAAAAATCTCAATACAATCCCAGGAATCAAAACTTTTACAGAGAAAAATGGCCGTAGCATGCTCAAAGCGTTTGGTCTTTGAATACGTTTTCCTAGTTTTGTGCCATATATACGCCCCAATGTCAATACGATGAATTGGCTTCTGACCGAAAATAAATCATCTCCCCTAAACTCAAATACCGCATTCACCAGGCACCTCCCCGCAAAACCACGGCCCCTCTCTCTCTCCAACTCTCGTACGACGAGGCAGCTCGTGCTCGGGCGAGACTGAGACGAGACTAACCCGCAGGCTCGCGAGGGTAACTCCCCAACCGCCCAGATCTCGCCGCCGCCGCCGAGATGCTCCGCCGCGGCCTCCTCCTCCTCGTCGCCCTCCTCGCCGTCGCGCGGCCGCCCCTCGCATCCGCCTCCGACTCCGACCACAAGGTGCGCGCCGCAGCCCTCCTCCTCCTCCCTAACCCTAGATCCGAACCTCCCGCACGCACCTCGGCTGGATCCTTCGAGGCGCCGCGCGGGATCTGGGCGCGGCGCGCGGTATGGACGTCGCTACGCCACCGTTCCGGGGCCGCGTTGTTCTGGGCTAGCGCTGGGAGTTGCATGCTTAGTTCGAGGTGGCGGCTTGATCTGTAGCTCTGTGATGCGAAGGGTTGGACGCTTTGAAATCTGGAGGTTATGGGCGAGAGGACGGTTTGAGGGCTGTTTGACAAATTGGGCTGCTTTGGGAGGCTACTTGATCTCGTTTGCTGCGAGAGTGCTAATTTTTTTAACGGAGCCGCATTCGGACGAAAACAAACTTTTGTTTGTATAAAATTTCGGAATAGCTCTGCATTTGGACAGAGAAACGACTGTAATTGTATTGTTGTCCAGTGAATCTGTATCATGCTTGGCCTTGAATAAGATTTAAGATATATATGAGACTTCTCCTAGATTACGTCCAAATCATCGGAGTTCAGTGTTTCTTGGTGGTGCATTCTAATTCTGAGATATGGCGCATGTCATGTAGTATATTGCTGTTGACACGCAGTTGATATATTATAATTTGATGTGGCAGTTATCCTGGGCGTTGGCTGAATATTCCTATCATTCTATTTCGGGCTTCCCAGTGTCGGAGATCACACTAGTTGAACATGATGTGGTGGGACATGACTTGGGAGTTTGAAAAACAAAATAACGTGCCTATTCTTTATCATTGGTTGTTTTACACCTCACACTATCTTACTAGTAGGGACTGATTGGGGATTAGATTTAGCACAGCAACCGGTAGTTGCAATCAGAAATAAATAGTTTTGGTAGTGATCTCATGCATCTAAGTAGTTTGAGAAACTTTTATGCGATTGATTAAGGCTCCATTTGGCATTGTGGTGTCTCTTTAAATGCATTTTTAGCATATTAACTTTTTATAAATCAATTGCTTGGTAGCATTGTTTTAGAATCATAACGGTAATATTTTATTAGAAATGGCAAATATAGCCCATAACCGTGTGACTCTGTAGCACATGGAAATAAAAAATAGACAGAGCCTGACATTTCTTTTCTTTGTGTTTTTCTGTGTTGCACTGCACTGCACTATGGGATAAATTAGTTACGAAGAATGATGCTTCTAGTAAAATATTGCTGCTACTATTCCAAAAAGGAAGTTGTCAAGTAATATATGAAATCCACATTTTTGGAACACACCTCACAGCCAAACAGAGGCTCAGGATGCAGTATGGGATTACGGAACAATATTTGGCCTTATTTTCCGGCTAGAAGGCCGAGTCTGCTCTCTGAGTTCATCAAATATCAAAGTATCTAATTGTGCGATGATTAGTGATAAGAAATGATGGAACCAATGGTAGCTGATTGTCAAAGTCAATTTGAAGGATAGTTTAATTGACCTAAAAAGGGAAATGTTTTGGTGGCTTTGGAATTTTTCATAATATATGTTAAGGGCTGGATATTATTACGTACATTGCCATGAGAGCTTGGGCTGTAGGTTCTTCTTTTATTTTCGTTATGGTTAATATTGAAACTGGTCAACAACAATCCCACTTCTTGGTGAACGGGGGAGTGGCCTTCACAATCAACTAGTTCCTTAAGAAATTTCAGAGCTTCTCTATTGACTTGTCATGGCTTCATAACACTATCATTAACTGGCCATGATCCTTGTTCTTCTTTATAGCTTACACAGTTGCACTTCATATCCCAATGCACAGATAAAGAACAATCGATTGTTTCTTATTTGTCAACTTCTTTGTCGCTGTCTTCTCTAAGATTTAATTCGTATAGATTTGCAATCATACCGAGAACACTTTTTCTAATTATTTTTCTTATGTGCAGTACAAAGCTGAAGAATCAGTTAAGCTCTGGGTAAACAAGGTTGGCCCATACAATAACCCTCAAGAAACTTACAACTATTACAGCCTCCCATTTTGTCAACCATCTGAAAACCCTGCACATAAATGGGGTGGTCTCGGAGAGGTCCTAGGTGGAAATGAGCTGATTGATAGTCAGATTGATATAAAGTTCTTAAGTACGTTGATCTTGTTTTAACATCCTCCTTGGATTTGTTTACTTTTGATTTGAATGTGCATCAATGCATGTTCTTTTCTACTCAGTGTTTTATCTGACTGACTATTCATTTAAAATTTTCTTTTGTTTTAGAAAATGTGGAGAAGGGCCCCATTTGCACAATTGAACTTGATGCTGAAAAGGTTCAGCAATTTACTCATGCCATTGAAAGCTCATATTGGTTTGAGCTTTTCATAGGTATGAGGATCCGTATTTAGTTCTGTGTTGCTGCAGATGATTTTCTTGTTTTGGATACTATTTATTGTTTCTGACATTCTTTGTATGCAACTTTCTCTCCTTTGCTTGCTGTGGTCAAATCACCTAGATGATCTGCCATTGTGGGGTAGGCAATTCTGAACTTAAATGAAGTTTCTTTTGCTTAAATACTTTCTACCCTCTACTTCTTTTTGATAATATTGTGAGTTGCCCTCTGAGCAGGTTTTGTTGGGGAGACTGACAAAAACAATGAAAACAAGCACTATCTTTACACACACAAGAGCATTGTTGTTAAATACAACGGTAACAGGGTACGTGTTGCACTTATTTATAACCTTAAAAATTAGCTGAAACCTACACATATTAGCTAATTAAATTTCCCATGTAGATAATTCATGTCAATCTCACTCAAGAGTCACCTAAGCTTCTTGAAGCTGGTAAAAAATTGGACATGACATATTCAGTGAAGTGGGTGCAAACAAATGTGGCATTTGCACGGCGTTTTGAAGTTTACTTGGACTACCCGTTCTTCGAACACCAGGTAATTCTTGTTCCTGCCAAAGGCAACCTAGAATTTTTTGAAGGACTTTTTTTGGCCTTGTGATATTTTCTTGGCTCCATGTTGATTCTGACAAAGAGGTAGACTTCGCTTTCTGCCTGAAGGAATCACAAGACCACTAACTTGTGTTGCAATTTTCCATGTTCAGATTCATTGGTTCTCCATCTTCAATTCTTTCATGATGGTTATTTTCTTGACCGGTTTAGTATCAATGATATTGATGAGGACCCTGAGAAATGATTATGCAAAGTATGCTCGTGAAGATGATGATCTGGAGTCGCTTGTAAGTTCTGAATCTGAGTACTTCTGCCTACTTATGTATTCCCTTTGGTAAAAAAGAAAACTTGTCATTTTTTATTTTCGTGGTATCCAGATGCAAGTTTGACCATTAGTCTTATCACATCATATTTGTAAAAGTTAAAAATGTATAACATTATGAGAGTATTGTAAAGATGAATTGACTCATCGTTTCCTTGTGAGGAATCTAATATTCAGAAAGAAATAATTAGTCAAAGTTTGGCCATACACTTCCTGCACTGACAAATTTTTTCTTTAACTGGAGGAATTCTTTGAATGTTCTTGCAAATTGTTTGGCATGGTTTTCATCTATTGTCACTTGATCGTGTGGTCTTAAGCTATGGTTTTCCTTTATCAGGAGAGAGATGTTAGTGAGGAATCTGGATGGAAGCTTGTCCATGGAGATGTATTTCGGCCTCCTCGCAGCTTGGTGTTTCTTTCTGCTCTTGTTGGTATTGGCACTCAGTTGGCGGCTCTTATCCTGCTTGTGATTGTATTGGCCATTGTTGGCATGTTATACGTTGGGTGAGCTCAAAACAAGTTTTCTTTGTCCATACTTCTGCATTGCATGTGCAAAATGTAGTAGGAATATAGTTGAAAGTAGTTTTGGAGCCATAAATATGTTCATCTGGAACATTAATTTTACATACACATTCAAAAGGAGCTGTAGATCATGAATAGCTGAACCTTTAGCTTTGGAGCCAGGAATATGTTCATCTGGAACATTAATTTTACATACACATTCCAATTTTGCATTCACACGAATCTGGAGAATTTTTTTGGACAAATGATATTGTAGAATATACACGGTAAATTTGTACTTTTGGTATGTCATTGTCTTCATTATTTAGTTTGATTTCTCGCCAAGGCAGTACATATTTGGATAAAATGGCTGGTTTTGCTTTATCCAATGACTACCTTTGTTAAAGCCCCTATATTAACTTCTGGAGCAGTTGTCTTATTACTGAAATGCACAACTCTGGTGTGCAGAAGTGAGTAACCCTGAAGGTCAGGAGAAAAAGAACTCATTTCATTGTTCAGACTTAGAGAACATGGAAAATTGCTAACATACAAAGTATACTTTTTAATAATCATGCGAAGTAACTCAATATCTAAAACTGTTCTTGAAGATCAATAATAATGTTTGGTCAGCTGGTACGATTTCCATTAGCATCCCCCCACTAAGATATTATACTCTATTTGTCAGAGAAGGAGCAATCATCATGAACTTTACCATGTGCTTAGACTTTTTACATCTTTCATTTTTCCCCAACTAAAATACTGTACTCTATTTGTCAGACGAGGAGCTATCATCACAACATTTATCGTGTGCTATGCTCTTACATCTTTCATTTCTGGATATGTTAGTGGTGGCCTCTACTCAAGGAATGGTGGTATGGTTCTGCACAAGTTTTTATGTTCTTTGAAGTATTTCCTTTGTTGAACTTCCCCATGTTATTCTGCTATGCTGAATAGATTCTTGAGTTTCAGAATTGTCAGCTTCCGTGTTCTTTATCTCAAGTTCACTGTGCATTCCTTGATTCAATGGCAGGCAAAAACTGGATAAAGGCTATGATCCTTACTGCATCCCTTTTTCCGTTCTTATGCTTTTCAATTGGATTAGTGTTGAACACCATTGCTATCTTCTACCGTTCATTAGCAGCTATACCATTTGGCACAATGGTTGTCATATTTGTCCTTTGGGCTTTCATCTCTTTCCCGTTGGTGCTATTGGGAACTGTAGTCGGTAGAAACTGGAGTGGTGCTCCCAACAACCCATGCCGTGTCAAGACGATTCCACGTCCTATTCCTGAGAAGAAGTGGTACCTTACACCTGCTGTTATCTCATTGATGGGTGGGCTTCTCCCCTTTGGCAGCATCTTCATTGAGATGTACTTTGTGTTCACTTCATTCTGGAACTACAAGGTAAAAATTAATATATTGGTGAACCTTGCTGTGAAATAAATATGTCTATGCACTTCATTCTCGAACTACACGGTAAAATCATATCTCTTGGCCTTGGCAGGTGTATTATGTTTATGGTTTCATGTTGCTGGTCTTTGTCATCCTCATAATAGTCACCATATGTGTCACTATTGTGGGTACTTATTTCTTGTTGAATGCTGAAAACTATCATTGGCAATGGACGTCATTCTTCTCTGCTGCATCTACTGCCTTGTATGTATATCTATACTCCGTATACTATTATCATGTGAAGACAAAGATGTCAGGCTTTTTCCAGACGAGCTTCTACTTTGGCTACACCTTAATGTTCTGTCTCGGGCTAGGGATACTTTGTGGTGAGCTTTCAAACTTACTGGTGGTCATTCCATTTCAAATTACCATTAGGTCCGTTTTGACATCCTTTTGTGGTTATTTAGGTGCTGTTGGCTATCTGGGGTCTACTCTATTTGTGAGGAGAATCTACAGAAACATCAAATGCGACTAAATTGCTACTCCATTGCTGGTAGAGGCTGTTAGCAAACCATGTGTTGTCGCAGGTCCAGTGGGGAGTAATGCTTATAAGATTCCGATTAACTATCGGAAACTACACAGGAGGTCGCTCTCCCTTTGTTTACTTTTCTTTTATGTTTTTTTGGCTTATCTATTTCTTTGTGGATCTGCCCTCATAAATGTATACCTATATTAGTTCAGGAATTAGTCTCAGTACTGGGAAGTACATTTAGGTTCTCTTTTTGTGGCGGCCTCTTTTGGTCAGTAGTAGGATATCATTGATGAATATTGCTGCAGTGCAGATTCCAGTGGACTAGATTTACCCCTTTTATGAATTGCAACATCCGGTTTTTCGTATGTAGTAAAAGCAAACTAATACATTCAAGTTACATATATAGTCTGAGTGGGTGATGTCTGTATCATTTCGCCCTTGCATGCACTTTTGAAGCACACATAAGTGTGATATGCTTGCTTTAGTATTTTGTTTGAGCTTGCATTCTTCCAGAATTGTTTGCCAACTGCCAATACCTGCCTTATTTGAGTTCGCTGCGTCTGCAGTGACCGTGACGTCATTTTGTTTTGGTCAGATTGGTTATGGTGACCTACAGTCAGTATGACTTTTAAAATTGCAAATTGGGGGATTTAGCGGGCTCATCTGTTGACTTAAATGTCATTACGACTTAATCATTCACTTATATATCTATACGATAATGGTTGCTTGTTAGTGTCCTGCAGAGATAGACACCTCAAATCTAAGAAATATAAAGATCTGCTGGTAGGGGTGGGAAAAAACTTTTGTTAGCGCTCTTTTTATTTTTGGAATCCAAGAAATGGAAAGATCTAATGTATCGAAGGACTGGCTCACGGGGCTCATCTGTGTAAGAGAAGCATACAACTTTCCAGTCCTCTGTTATGAATCTTATGATTTGCCAAGTCTATCCAGCCCGATTCTTTCTATCAATCGGATTTTTTTTATGAAGTATCACCAACTTTTGTATTTTTTTTTTGAAGAAAAATGAAGCGTCCCATAGCTTCATTGGAGTTGACTGCCCTAGTAGGGTCTGCAAGGAACCCTAGTAGCAAAGATATCATTTCTTCCGAAGACCACAAGATGACAGCATCTGAGCATATCTAAGTAAATAATATGTTATTTCTGTGGATTACTTGCAGCGTTCTCCCCGGTTTGACCCCCTGCCTATGGTTCCGTTTTATTCCGGAAAGATTAGTTACACAGAAGTGCTTAATTTGGCGAAGGGAGTATACACTATACAGGGAAACAATCTATGCAAAAGTTTTGAACTAAAAAACTTGCATTAAAAAGATAGACAGCTATAAATTTCCTGAGCAATACCACTGTCAACTTGTATGCTTAATCTGAAGTGCTTGAGAGCTGAAAAATGAGACTGAAAATGAAATTGCAAATATTACCATTGCGTCGTCAGCGCATCACAGAAGGATGATCACCGGTTCGCCCCACACATGGGCAAGGCCGATGGTTGGTGGTGAAATTAGTTCTTGACTTGAAAAACTGCATGGTTTTTTGCATTAGGTCCTCATCATCCAGCACAGATCAAAGTCAAGAAACAGAGACTTAAGAGAACTACCACCTGTGTTTCTTAGTTCATTTTTCTTTCTAGTCTTCCTATCCTATTCGCCACTTCGACATTTTTCTTTCTAGTCTTCCTATCCTATTCGCCACTTTGACTTGTCCATGTCCAAACGTATCAACATGGCGACACACTATGGCACTACGCTTTCCTTGTCTCTCTCACCATCACAGACATATTTAGGCAGTTGATTCCAATCAAATGATCAATTTGCTTTGGGAAAAGAACGTTTCTCTCCAACCAGATCAAAACATCATGAACCCCGATATGCAACATGATATTGGATTGGGCGTGGAACAATGCTAAGACCCCTTAACTACGCCGTTCATCTCCATACACGCCCCATGCAAAATTAGTCGGCGAACGCTTTGCCCGGAGCAGCTGCTTGCACGCGATGAAGCTGGCGGTTGAGGTGGTCAGCGCGCACGACCTGCCGGCGAGCGGCGGCGTGAGCCCGTTCGTTCAGGTGGGCTTTGGCGGTCAGTGCCACGCGACGGCCGTCAAGCCCGGCGACCTCAGCCCGATGTGCAACGAGACGCTCGTGTTCGTCGACCGTGGCCTGCGGCGGCGGCGGCCTCTTGGACCGTGCCATCCCCGTCGCGGTCTACCACCGGCGCTCCACTTGATCTTGGAATTTTTTTTTAAATAATCTATTTTTTATTCCGAAGTACAGAAATAATACCGCTTAATTTTTTTTTACAGAAATAATCGCGTGTCGCCGTACGGTCGGGCGATTTTCTCAAGTCGCCCAACCGCCAGACGACAATCCCCAAGTCGCCTTCCCATTGGGCGACTAGAGCGTGGATGGATTTAGTCGCCAAACGGATGTGCGACTACAGATAAGTCGCAAGATTTGGTGGCGACTTAGTTCAAGTCGCCCAACCAAATGGGCGATTGAAGTCGCTAAACCCGAAATTATGTAAATCCAATTGGAATATTTGTGTTAAAATAGATATTATATTTTGTAGGTATTGTATTTAGCAAATCGTATAATATGATGTTATTTTTGTAAAGATAAAAGTGTGGTGACAACGTTGGTTGGTCTGCTTTTATTTTAAGTAGAATATGAAGGGTACGAAATATGTCGACTCATAATAACATTTTGTGATCGTCAGATATTGTTGTAGTGCGTTAAATTTTCAGAGAATTTTGTGAGGACGATTGAGATAGTAATGAATGGTACGTAGATAGGTAAGTGATATTACGATGCGTCCGGGAGTCTCTCCTGAATGAAGTCGTCTGAACGTATATTTGTATATTGGCAGATAGTCGATGAAGTACTTTATAAAGCTTATATAGAACCTGAAGGATTCGATGGCGGTGCGAATGGTTCTTTCTGGGATTTCAGTAGAAGAGGCATACTTGCAATATAGGCTTGCTTTGCAGAGTGCTGTCTTATCGGTCTGAAAAGCTGGCGAGGCAGAGTGTTGTCACGTCTTTCTCTGCAGAGTCTTGTCTTTTCGGTCTTAAAAGCTGGGGAGGTGGTCAGGGTAGTCAAGTCGATCTGAAAAGCCTAACCCTATACCTAAACCCCGAATCGCGTAAAAGTCGTCTCGTTTGGTCTTGTCATCGCGCAAAAGCGCCCGTGTGGTCTTATCACTACGTAAAGTCGCTCCTTTGTTCTTATCATCGCGCAAAGTGCGCCGTGTTGTCTTGTCACCGCAGAAAGTGTCTCGCTGGTCTTATCATCGCGCAAAGTCGTCCGTGTTGTCTTGTCACCGCAGAAAGTCTCCTTTGGTCTTATCATCGCGCAAAGTCGCCCGTGAGGTCTTGTCACCGCAGTAAATCTGTCTCCTTTGGTCTTAGCATCGCGCAAAGTCGCCTGTGTGGTCTTATCATCGCAGAAAGTCGCCTCGTCTCGGTCTTGTCATCCGCAAGCTAATACATTACCCGCTTTGTTAGTCTCTCGCGGGCTATAAATGCACGCCCACGCCCGGGTTAGGACCATCGACCCTTCAAACCGTAGGAAGAAGAACCTTCTCCGTCTTACAAGAATATACGATGGCGACGCCGGGACCAAGATAACCGGTCGCCAAGGCGCACCTTCCCCAGAAAGGAGGAGGACTTCGCCTAACTACCGGCTGATGTCGAACAAGCGTGCTCAACCGGTATGGCCGAAATGCGGACACGGGGACGACGCTATCGTGCATGTCATAGACGGCCCTTTCGATGGTGGACGGCGTTTCTTCCGATGCCCATACTCGGGGTACATAGTTTTATTTATGTTATCGCTAATACATCCCGTGCATACTAACCGTCACTTGTAGCAGATGGCTAAATGCAACTTCACCATTGGATCGATCCTCCCTATGAACGATATGTTGTGCGTTACTGGATGTATTGTGGGACCGAATCTTTTATTTGGAGGCGCAAATTGACGATCTCAAGGAGCAAATGATGACCTCCGCCAACAGATGCACCCGGAGAGGGCAATGAGGAGGTCGTGAACATAGGAAGTTCCTATGATCCCACATGCTGCTGTGCCAACCCTAGCTGCATATGTGCGTGCCACTATAACGACGACCAGCCACGTCCGAGGCGCCCAACTGGAGAACACTCTATGTGGGTAGCGAGAGGCACCTTCTACAATTAGGCACGGTAGTGTCCCCTTCTACAATTAGGGACGGTAGTGTCCCCTTCTGTACGCACTTATGTTCAATCTCCTAAAGCATGTAACGAAATGGTGGACGCGTTATTGCGGTTGCCTTTTATTGAGTTGGCATGTTGTATTGATGTGTCGCGTGCTTTAAGTTATATGCATCGAACAAATATGCATTGTATGAACGAGTTCTGAAAACCAAGCTATTCCATACCAGATATTGTCCGCTAGAATTACGATACAACATACTAGCAGTTCGGTAGTTGCTTACAAGAACCAAAGTACAATTACGACACAATTAGTTCGGCAGTTGCTTACAAAACCAAAGTACTGACTGAACTACAAGTTACAACATAGTAGCAGTTGTAATACAAGTTCCTAAGTGTCAGCAGGCGCCTTGCAAGTTCTCACAGTGTGCCCTTCCTGGCGGCAGCGGCTGCAACGTCTACCCGCCGCTGCAGCTTCCCCTTCGTCCATATCGTTCCGAATGCGACGATTCTGCCGACAAACGGCCCTTCCCCCCCCTCAATAGGTCTAGATCCTAACCCAAGTCCTATTTGCAATATCTAATGTGGAGAAGTTACCGACAACCCCGAAGCCTCTTAGCTCGCCGACCACACCTCGCCGCACCTTTCCTTCATGAAGTACTCGACTGAAGTTCAATGGGTCCATGCGGATGGTCCCACACGCGGCGAGGACATGAGAGCATGGCTTGTGAAGGAGCTTTAGCTTGTTGCATGTGCAACTAGGTTCATTCACATGGTCTCCAAGGCATACCTCATGGGTAACAAGAGACCGAGCCGTTCGAATCCAAATTGCCTCGGAGGATCACGTCGAATCGATGTTCAGATTGCCCATTACGAAGACCGTGTGTGATCGAGCCTTCTCGGTCTTGGCTCGCATGTATGTAGTAATCTTGGAGCAATATGGGTGCGTGGGTTGGCTGCATGAAGTGCCGCAGATTTGCATGTCTTTCCTCGAAATATCCGATTGTACCATGCGTAACGCCTTCAACAATGGCGATAAGAGGTCGACAACGGAGGCCCCTAATAACCTGGGGCTTGTACACCTCGCAAGGTTAGTGGTCATTATGCCATACCTTGCGCCGTCCGTGTCGTGAAGTAAGGACCACTTTTCCAATGGCTCGGCCTCAATCCAATGAGAGAAACATCCGATGTCCCTCGAGGTCCTCCGCGTCAAATGGGGAGGGTCGAGCTCCCGCAGTGGTGTGAGGCGCTCCGGCTGTGCCTCCCCAGGAATGAGGGGACGCTTGTTTCTCTCGACGACATGCTTCTTGGTGTGCTCGTCCAACATCTGCCACAATGCATCAAATTTACGTTGCTGGTTCTGCATGGCAAGCCTCTTGAACAGTTTCATCAAAGGTTGCTGCCTGAACTGTTTGAAGAAGTTGGCCCCCAGATGGCGAATGCACCATCTATTCCTCAGGTCTGGCCAGGGGAACGGCTCATTGGGGTCTTGCTGAAGTTGTCGGATGGCCTTCATCATCCCGGAGTGGCGATCATGGATTATGCAGATATTAGGACGTGCCCCAACTACTCCCTCCTTCAGATGACGGCGAACCACAACCACCGTCGAATTCTCACTTTCCACTTAAAGCGATGGCTAAGGGCGAATCGATTGTTGCCATCAACGCCAATTGTCCGTCAGATCATGCCCTTGTATTTCCCGATTAGAAATGTCCCGCCCATCGAGATCACGGGCAACATGTGTCCGAATGCATTGATGCATGGACCGAATGCTAAGAAGGTCCTCTCGCAAGACCATAAAACCTAGCGGCGGTCTTTTGGCTTGCCGGTCCTTCACAAAGAATGTATGTGCCCGGTTCCCGCTTGCAAAGACTGGAGCATACGAGGAAGGTTGTCGAAGATGTCTCGAAGAACCGAACCTCCTTTCCAAAGCCTTCGCTTAGCACGCCATGCCTTCACAGTAGCTAATCTTGTACTTGAATTTCGCCGATAGCCACCATGATGTGCTTGGCCTCCGTGTCCCGCTTCTTCACTATCTCCGCACATGACATTGGCTATGAAGGTGGATGTCGAGTTGCGATGTTTCGCAAAACACTCATCGAAAGCAAGCGAGTGCGGCTCCACCTTCGAGACAATCCGGTGAGTCTCTCAGACTTGGGTCTCCTTGTGTGCACACGCCAAGGACACCCAACCGCCAAGATACCACGGTGCATCGCTTCCCGACCGATTTGAGTACACAAACGGCCGTTGCATTGACAAGGCCTACTGACTTAATGGCATCCGCAGTGATCCCTTATCGGCAAACATTGCACGAAGTCGAACCTCCGCCCCATTGTACTCCCACGGTGATTTGTGCGCGCGTGCACAAAGAAGACCCTCAACGCCCACCCTATTCCATTCTGCGCGGATGGGACCTTCGTCCTCCCTAAGAGTTATCACCATCCTCTTGTAAAGCTTCCTCCTCCGCCGAGCCGTCAAGTCATCAATCTCCATCGATGTACTATGTCAGGACATGCTCCTCGTGATCCGCATGGGCACCGGCTCGGCTTGCACGATATTCGCCTCCGCTTCCTCTTTCGCCTCGGCCTCTCTTCGCCTCGGCCTCCTCTTTCGCTTTCAAGAATATCGCCACCGCGTGTTTGTCATGAACTACACGCGATCAAGGCCCGAAGCTGCTCCCACCAACACGACGAGAGCCGTCGGAAGGGCTCATGAGGAGTTCTTCTGACATGCTCGCACGAGTAGCACACAAATATAGCCACGGCGCCTCTGACCTTCCAGATATGCCTTCCATGCAACCGTGCGCATCACTCGCTTCAACTCCCACCGAATGTGCGTGGGAGACCTACTCCAAACCCCTTGTATCATGACACTCCACACCTCGGGGTCCAATGAGAAGGTTACGTGAGCCGCCTAGGACATCTCCGATTCGGGCATTCTCCAGATTCGGGTGTACCAAATCGACTTGCTAGAAATCACTTAGGTCAACACCGTACGGACCTTCACGAACCGTACCAACACCGTAATGCACTTTCAATCTTGTGGCCTCCGACATGACTACAAATATTACAAATGTTGCAACCAGTGATTTCTCAACATACATTCCCCATACACTTGCTAAACAAACAAGTAGCCGAGAACAAGAACAAACACCAGTATTACCTTCACGCGGAGACCTTGTCTTCGTATGAACAAGCTCCTCTCCTCCTCTCTTCTTGTCTCCCTCACTCGAGCTCCTCACTTGTGTACCTCTCCCAACCTCCTCTCCTCCTCAACCAGACCGCTATGCTTGTCCGCCGAGAGAAATGGTGAAACAAACAATGAGGAGACTCGAGTGGCTTTTTATATGATCAGTAGTCGCCAACCGCTGGACGACTTGGCAGAAGTGTCAATAGCCAGCGGCTGAGCGACACGGACTAGTCGCTCAACCGCTGTAACGACTTGGCGTAAGTATCGCCCAACGGTTGAGCGACACGTGGACTAGTCGATTAATAAGTAATAGAACAATGCTAGAGGGAATGCATAGACAACCATGTCATAGTAGTTACGAAGGAGAATACGCCAACACATAATACAAGTTATAGAACAATGGTATAGATAACCATGTCATAGTACCTACGAAAGACAATACGTAAACACGATGATGTAAACCCCCATCGCCACCCGCAAGACCTCCTCCGCTGCCGCCATCGCCCCACACCCGGTCCGCGCCAAAGAATACGCCTGCTTGGGCTTTGGCTTGGGGTGCCTAGGCCGGGCCCAGACAGGAAAGGCGCCAGAGCCCCGCTGGTCCGTGGTCCCGTGAGGGTCGACTCCACCTGTGGTCGCGGAACACCGGGGCCCGCTAAGCTGCTCAACAGATGCAGGCTCGACAGTGCAGCTCACCGCCTGGGCCTCCCGGTGCTTCCGCAAGTAAAGATCCACGCCGTCGCACGCCCTCGCGCGGGGAGAAGGCACGCAGGCCGTAAAAACAAGACCGCATGGCAAGTAATGTTAATCTCTACAATATATCGACGATCGCCAACTCAAGAGAGGAAACGACCGATCGGTATGCATAGTGCGGTCATCATACCCACCATATCGTCCGGATGGGTCGGCGATGAAAACATACCGCCCGAGGCTCTTCGCACGTGTCTCGAACGACGCCGCGGCGGTGGTGGTGGCGGTGGGGGGTGTACCGACGCGTGCCCACCCGGACCCTCCACCGCCAGCGCAGCGCAGAGGAGGCAAGGCGAAGCGCGAAGCGGGCACATGGACGTGCCCTCCCGAGCTCGCCGACCTATGCACCGACGAGGCCACCTCCGGACCGACGAGCCCACCTCCCGCACCGACGAGGCCACCTCTGCATCGATCCGCATGACGTCGGCGCCACACGACGCTTCGCCAAGATCAGAGGCCCGACGAACAAACCGTGACTAGTTTGCCGCTACGGACCTCGCGACCAATGTCGATCTGCCCAGATCGACCGTCTGGCCACCGGGCAACCCCGACGTTGATGTTCTGCTCGCAAGGAGTATGTCAAAGCGTCAAACCTATAATTCAGGTAATAGTACGAAGACATTTGCAAATACGATTTTACGTACCACGAGGTGCACATTCCGCGCTAAGTGCAGAGGGTAGGCGTCGGTCAGTGCTGGCACGCGAGCGGGGGGAGGGTCGACGACATGCACCAGCCTGGTGCGTGTTCGCGGGCGCATTCGGCGAAGGTACTCGTCAGACGCGACGGGTCGACGGCCGATCCCCTTCTAGCACGCATCCTCATGGGCGTTAGCCATCGTGCTACCCACGGCCCATCTTGCCCGCCATCGCATCCTAGTGCCACCCTCCTACTATGCTCGCTAAACGAACCATTGCAATTGGAAGTCATTGTTACGGAAATGTCAAAACATATGTTAACTAAATGTGTTGCATGAACTCACGTGTGGGTCGACTCAGCACCCTCGCCCCAACGGAATCGAACAACTCGACGGAGGTCGAACTAGCGATCACCCCAGCATCGCGTAGTCCTCAACGAACACGTCGAAGACGAGCTTCTCTGGCCCGCCAAGACGCCTTGGTCAGCGCCAAAGACGGTGAAGATAGCCCATGAGCACGGGCCTCCGCTCTCGACGGAGTACGGCTCGGCGCCAAGACGCCGCCGCCGGTGAGACGGTCCACCGCTCCACAAAGTGCTCAGAGGCACGCGCGTGACTGCTGCGATGTGCATACTGTGCTCGCGAGCCAAAACAATGGTTACAAAGGATTACCCGTAATACGATCAGAGAAAATATATAGGAAATATGTACCCGCTTCACGGCACCAAAGGGCCCTACGGTTGGCCGGTCCACCGCGCCCCCATGGTACATGTCCGCGCCAGACGGTCCGAGTCTATCAAGATGGGCCGCCCGAGAGAAGCGCCGAACGACCACAACCGCAGCAGAGGGGGCAACTGTGAGGATAGATGCGGCTTGGCCCTACAAAGACGCATCGCACATGCCATGACGTCGCGGCAAGTATGGCTGATCTCAATCGATCTCTAGCTCCTCGCCGTCGGCGATGGCCCTAGCGCACTCCACGAGACGGGCGCCGACGGAGTCACCGTGGTCAGCCGGTAAACAATACCCACCAAGAGCCACAACAGTACGCCCGTGTGCGCGACACCGGTCGACGGTGGGTGTGGGACCATCCGCCGACCCACGCAGTAAACGAATAATTAGTAAGCCCGCCATATGGCTAGGCCTCAATGAATCGCTAAACATGGAAAGTAGGTACTATACTTACCCGAATCGCGAAGCCACCGCAGGGCGGGCCATGCCATTGCCGTTCGAGAAGTCGGCACGGAGGCGCGCCTCCGCCCCAAGAACGCCTCAAACCGCCCAACAGTCGCGCGATACCCACACCAGGTCCGGTGGAATGCAGTGTTCCGCGATAGGCAAGCTAAGCAAAGATCGCGACATCCCGCAGAGTCGAGCCATCTCCCGAAAGGGAGGTGGAAGGTGTGCGCTCTGCCGCCAACGGTCCACCAGCGGCGCCAGAGCGACGGTCGAATGGGAATCATCGTGGACCGCCCGACCGCCTGAACCTCCCCATCGTCGTCGACGGATCGCCGTCCTCTTCGGTGGTTTCTACCATCCGTGGCGAGTGGTAGAAGGCCGAACGCCAACCTACAAAGCACGAAGAAGTAAGTACATAGTGGACATACGATACAAAAAGTGACAAATTTGCGGACAAACCTCTCTACCCGGCAGGTCTAGTCTCCAAGTTCGTCGGGTGTCCGCGCATTTAACCACCCCCTAACTCACCAAGCGTCGCCCCCGCCAACCGGATGCGGCACACGACGGCTCACAGCGGTCAAGACGTCGACCAACCGTCCAAAGCAGACTAAAATGCCAATCCGAACCACTGTGGTCTTGAGCCATACCAGTAAATTAAGAAATTAAAAGCATTCATATTACTTACACATTTAAATTATACTCCAATGGCATTACACTTTGCCCCAACACAATGACATTATTTTTCCTATGAAAGGATATATTACGTTAACGCCTATACCGATCGCTATGGATTGCGTAAATATTTAATACATCATCGTTATTATGCATATTTATAATGGGTGAAGCTTTAGGAAAAAACAAAATTTGACATGTTTGATAATCCAACGTGTTTGGAACCATGTATCGTGTATTTAACATTCTATAAACTAGCATTTGCGAATGCACGCGTTATCGACATGTTTATCATTATATAAACAAGCATTTATAAAAGTAACATATACGCAATTAGCGCAGCACGCACAATAGTACACTATGTCACTATACATAAAATTGCTAACACTATATGCCATCTTTATATAATTGCTAACACTATGTCACTATACATAAAATTGGTAACACTATATGTCATCTCTAAATAATTGCTAACACTATGTCACTATACATAAAATTGCTAACACTATATGCCATCTCTATATAATTG
Source organism: Phyllostachys edulis (assembly GCA_036346405.1). Lineage (NCBI taxonomy): Eukaryota > Viridiplantae > Streptophyta > Magnoliopsida > Poales > Poaceae > Phyllostachys > Phyllostachys edulis. The sequence goes on from CM070566.1 coordinate 10,435,104, forward strand.
CTAACACTATGTCACTATACATAAAATTGCTAACACTATATGCCATCTCTAAATAATTGCTAACACTATGTCACTATACATAAAATTGCTAACACTATATGACATCTCTAAATAATTGCTAACACTATGTCACTATACATAAAATTGCTAACACTATATGCCATCTCTAAATAATTGCTAACACTATGTCACTATACATAAAATTGCTAACACTATATGCCATCTCTAAATAATTGCTAACACTATGTCACTATACATAAAATTACTAACACTATATGCCATCTCTAAATAATTGCTAACACTATGTCACTATACATAAAATTGCTAACACTATTTGCTAACCTACCATGGTTTCAAATATAAACTTGTACAAATTAATACTATAAACTTACTGCCTTAATCGTCGATGCTAAACTAATAACTCTTTTTTTTCCTCCTCTTCTTCTTCCCTACTTTTCTTTCTCTCTTTCTCCTCTTTTTCCTCTCGCCTCGGTTGGCTCTGGCGTCTCGCTGGCTCGAATGGCTTACAGTTTCGCCACAAGATTTATATTCGCCCAAGTCGCCATACGGTTAGGCGACTGGGTACAAATACCACACCAAGTCGCCAATCCACAAAGCGACAACACTCGGAACTTTAAATCATTTGTACTATTGGGCGATTTGAGTGATTGTCACCCGCGGTTAGGCGATTTTGAGAAAATCGCCCAACCGCACTGGCGACAAAGCGATTATTTCGTAAAAAAATTAAGCGGTATTATTTACGACTTGAATAAAAATAGATTATTTTAAAAAAAAATTCCTTGATCTTGATCCTTCCCATCGTCGATTAGAAAAGGTTAATAAAGGTTTCTGATCTTCTTGATGAGTTATGTTTGAAATCTTAGATGATTTGAATATTATAATCAAAAGTTATGTCAATTTGAAATCATCTCGGGCTGCTGACACTACACCAGGCGGTCAGACCGGCCAAACTTTGGTAGTCAGACCGGTCAGGAGGTTTTGACCTCGGGGTTTTTCGGTTTCAACGCAAGACTTCCGTTTTATTCTTGTGTATCTGATATTTATAGCTTCCATAGCTATTAGAGTGAAGAAGAAGTTGAATATCGAGGTGGTGAAAAAGAGTAGATGCTCCTATTCACTCTAGTTGCCTTTTTGTCCAACAATTTTTCTACCCAAAATTTTCCCTTTTCAACACGGATTGGAATGTTTCCAAATTATAACTCCAATTCGCTACTTGTAACAATAATTTTCCTCCTTTCAACTCATATGGCGAAGTTGCGGCAGCACGGTTGAACCACATCCGCCCCACATGCGAACGGATGGTGTTAACTGGATTCCAATCCAATAAATTTCCAAACATTACCCAAACGAACCACTAGGATTAAAGTTGAATGTTCTTAATGATTGGATTTGCTCCAAGAGTCGTGCACCAGCGATGCCAAACGACGCAAAGTGCGCCTTATCCATCTTTAGATTATTATTTTGGAGTTTTCACCGACAGCTGGGGCGTTATCCATCTTTGTCATCGATGACGACAATGCAGTAGAATGTGGTGAGCAGCGTGGGAAGAGGCGTGAGAGGAGCAGCAGATCGAGGATGACCGACAGTTAAAAATAATTCTACAGCTAGTACACAAAAACCAGTATAGATTCATCTAGAAGAGAACAATCTTTATATATAAAGGCAGATGCTCTTTGCTCCATCTTAAGTGGCCACGTCGACTTTGCACATTTCATTCGTTCGATTTCGCTACATCGCCTTTCAGCCATCCGATTCTGGGCCGTTCCTGCCTGTGCTCTTTGATTGCCGTGTGGGCGTCTCGGCTGGGCGCGTGGCAGCGGCGGACGCGTTGTCTTTCACCACTTCGCCATTTGTGTTCTCGCCTCCCCCACATCCGTGCTCCACGCCCGCCACCCCGCCACCGCCTCCCTTCGCCCATGCGCCTGCCCCCTTCGCTCCGCCCCCAAGCCCGCCTCCCTCACTCCGCCCCCACGCTGGCTCCCCTCTATTGTTTTTTCTTCTTCCCAGAGCTGCTGCCCACGATGACGCCGATCCCGCCGCCGCCTCCCATGCTCGAGCCCAACCGCCGCCTTCTTCTACTACATACCGCCACCGCCAGAATCGGTCGCTCGCTTCTAACACTGGTTCGAGCCGCCACGCCCGCCTCACCATCGTCCGTGAATCACGCCTAACCCTCCTCGACCGGCCGCCTCCGCCGGATCTAGCGACGACTCGCCATCATCAGAGCAGAGCCAGCTCCCCGCCACATAGCGACTCCGCGTCGCCGCCGGATCCAAATTGCCGACGCCGGATTCAGCCCTCCACTCCGGATCCCGTCGGGAGCTAGATACGGTGTCGGGCCGAGGAGGAGCTCGACCGCCTCGGGCCGCTCTGGTCTCGGTCGCCGCCGCCGCCCGCTGCCTCGCCCGCGCATTGCCCTACATCGGCAAGACAACAAGATGTTTGGGTTGATCATACACAATTTACTAACATACTTTTATGCCTTACTTTTTTCGGTAGGTCATCTCTTGAGGACTCAATTCACCTTTTTTTTTGTCTTATTGAAGGTTTTCCAGCTTGACTTATCTGGGCGATGCATGCCTGGCTACATATCGCATGCTACCTTAGCAAAGGCTCCTAACTGCAGTGTTTGGGTTGATCATACACAATTTGCTAACATACTTTTCTGCCTTACTTTCTTGGGTAAGTCATCTATTGAGGGCTCAATTCACCTTTTTTTTTGTCTTATTGAAGGTTTCTCAGCTTGGCTTATCTGGGCGATGCATGCCTGGCTACATATCGCATGCTACCTTAGCAAAGGCTCCTAACTGCATGCCATTATTGACTAAAATATCTTTGAAGGGAAATTATCGTCTTTCTGATAACAGCTTAGACACAATTATCTCTGCAGCACCTTCTCTGGGTTCGCTAAATTTGTGCGAGTGCTCTGTTCGCACTTCAACTGGAATCGAGAATCTTGCAAACAAGTTGCGTTCGATCCTGAGAGAACTATATATTGATGATTGTATAAATGTGGAGCCCATGATCGTTCTTCTTGCTCTACGGAAGATTAAACATCTAGAGGTTTTGTCACTGTGTACCATACAATCCGTTTGTGACAAGTTTGTGAATGAGCTCATTCCTGTACATGGTTCAAATTTGAGGGAGTTAGCTTTTGCTGGTTGCCTGTATGTTTTCACAGTTTTCCACTTATAAGCAATTTTTTCTTTATTGTATTATCGTCACTACAGTTTTCTTAGTACATTACAATTTGCATGTGACAACTGCATGCAGCTTTCCGCTTATAAGCAATATTTTCTTTATTGTATTATCATCACTATAGTTTTCTTAGTACATTACAATTTGCATGTGACAACTACATGGTTCGAATCGCACCATTCGCGTAGGAGCCTAGGACTTGTGTGATTGTGTCTTAGTACATTACAGCTTGAATGCTTGATAGCATATATAATAAAAGTAACAAAACTCAATTAGCTGTCTATTTCTCATAGGTATGAAACTCAATCTTTGATGCCCATACAGGTTACTCCTCATCCACATGCTGGTAGCAAGTGTATATATCCAAGCGATGACTATGCTCATTGCATGGTGGATTCTCTTGAAAACATTACACATTGGGTAATTTCGGCAGGACTGCGGCGACAGGGAGTGTCATCAACTGCAATTAATTCTTTCATCTGTGGGATTGGGATGACAAGAAGGTAGAGATGCATGAATTATTGTTAAAAAAATAGCTTGCATGAAAGTTGAGACAAAGCTTTGGTCTATGTACAATCACGAAAACTCTGTAGACATCAATCATTCTGCCACTGATTGCACTTGCTATATCTTTCCATGCAGTGACAATTAGCCGTGTCCATCTTATGGCTCCAATCTTGTTATGCCATCTTATGCTCTAGGAAATATAAGCTGTAGGCAATAAATCATAGCAAAACTATGCTTACTGTTTTCTTCGAATTTAAAATGTTATGTTTTTATCCTTTGTCAGAAACAACTTCTATCATGTTTTTATGTCAGTCGGATACGATGGTAAGCCTAGGCTTTTAGCATCATTACAGATTTTGAAGTATTTTTCTGCCTTTGTAGATTGATGATGATGAGGATTGATTTCCTGCAGATCCAGTTGAAGCTTTTAAGGTTACGCGCGAGACAAGGATGTTCGATGTATCTATGTTGAATGTTTTCTTCTCTGCAAAGTATGTGCAATTTGTGTTTATCTTAAATTCATAAAGCATTAATCGTAGAAAGCTTATGCCTTTTCCTGATTGACCTTTGTATTGTAATTAATTCTCTTTTATTGTCTATTGATCTGAAACTTGCTGTCATCTCAGTGGTGCATGCCATGGTATCAAATTTGAGCCTCAGTGCAAATCTGAAAAAAAATGTCTTTACCCTATATGTATGTCTATTCACATTTACCTGATTGAGAATTTTAAAAAGATTTTGTGAGCTATGCTCTAGGAATTATAGGCTGTAGGCAATAGATCATAGCAAAACTCTGTTGACTGTTTTCTTTTGATTTAAAATTTTATGTTTCTATCCTTTGTCAGAAACAGCTTCTATCATGTTTCTATATCAGTCGGATATGATGCTAAGCCTAGGCTTTCACTCAATGGTGCGTGCCATGGTATCCAATTTGAACTTCAATGCAAATTTGAAAAAAAATGTGTTCACCCTATGTGTTTGTCTATTCTCATTTACCTTATTGAGAATTTTAAAAAGATTTGGGGAAATATGCTCTAGGAATTATAGGTTGTAGTCATTAAATCATAGCAAAACTGTGTTGAACGTTTCCTTCTCTGCAAAGTATGTGCAATTTGTATTTATCTTAAATTAATGAAGCTTTAGGCGTAGGAAACTTATGACTTTCCCTGGTTGGCCTTTGTATTGTAATTAATTCTCTTTTATTGTCTATTGATCTGAAACTTGCTGTCGTCTCAATGGTGCATGCCATGGTACCAAATTTGAGCTTTAGTGCAAATCTGAAAAAAGATGTCTTTACCCTATATGTATGTCTATTCTCATTTACCTGGTTGAGAATTTTAAAAAGGTTTTGTGAGCTATGCTCTACGAATTATAGGCTATAGGCAATAAATCATAGCAAATTTATGTTGACTGTTTTATTCTAATTTTAAATTTTATGTTTCTATCCTTTGTCAGAAACAACTTCTATTATGTTTTCATGTCAGTCGGATATGATGGTAAGCCTAGGCTTTCGCTCAATGGTGCATGCCATGGTGTTCAATTTGAACTTCAATGCAAATCTGAAAAAAAATGTTTTCACCCTATGTGTATGTCTATTCTCATTTACCTTATTGAGAATTTTAAAAAGATTTGGGGAAATATGCTCTAGGAATTATAGGCTATAGTCATTAAATCATAGCAAAACTATGTTGAATGTGTTGTTCTCTACAAAGTATGTGCAATTTGTGTTTAGCTTAAATTCATGAAGCATTAAGAGTAGGAAACTTATGCCTTTTCCCGATTGCCCTTTGTATTGTAATTAATTCTCTTTTATTGTCTATTGATCTGAAACTTGCTGTCGTCTCAATGGTGCATGCCATGGTACCAAATTTGAGCTTTAGTGCAAATCTGAAAAAAGATGTCTTTACCCTATATGTATGTCTATTCTCATTTACCTGGTTGAGAATTTTAAAAATGTTTTGTGAGCTATGCTCTACGAATTATAGGCTGTAGGCAATAAATCATAGCAAAATTATGTTGACTGTTTTCTTCTAATTTTAAATTTTATGTTTCTATCCTTTGTCAGAAACAACTTCTATCATGTTTTCATGTCAGTCGGATATGATGGTAAGCCTAGGCTTTCGCTCAATGGTGCATGCCATGGTGTTCAATTTGAACTTCAATGCAAATCTAAAAAAAATGTTTTCACGCTATGTGTATGTCTATTCTCATTTACCTCATTGAGAATTTTAAAAAGATTTGGGGAAATATGCTCTAGGAATTATAGGCTGTAGTCATTAAATCATAGCAAAACCATGTTGAATGTTTTCTTCTCTGCAAAGTATGTGCAATTTGTGTTTAGCTTAAATTCATAAAGCATTAAGAGTAGGAAACTTATGCCTTTTCCCGATTGTCCTTTGTATTGTAATTAATTCTCTTTTATTGTCTATTGATCTGAAACTTGTTGTCGTCTCAATGGTACATGCCATGGTATCGAATTTGAGCTTCAGTGCAAATCTGAAAAAAAATGTCTTTACCCTATATGTATGTCTGTTCTCATTTACCTCATTGAGAATTTTAAAAAGATTTTGTGAGCTATGCTCTAGGAATTATAGGCTGTAAGCAATAAATCATAGCAAAACTATGTTGACTGTTTTCTTCTAATTTAAAATTTTATGTTCTTAGCAAATGGGTTCTATTACTGAAAGGACTTATACCTGTTAATTCATTAATCTGAAAGTAAATAACATGTCTTGCATGTTCCTTTTACGTCTGGTATAACTCAAAGCTTCCGCACTAATGATCTCTCTTTTGTTTCTAACATATGCTTATTCGTAAAAAAAATCTGGAATACCAACCAAGACATCATTTTCATTCCAAAGGAAATGCATGAATCTAAACTCTCTTAGCTCTGAATTTTTTTTACCTTTAAATACTTTACATACTTATTGATATACCATCTGCTATATTTCAACCTTTTCTTGCTCTGCCATGTTTTTATTCCGCACGAGGTACATGTAAAGTCTCTGAAATTAATATACCGGATGGACAAAGACACATCAGGTGTAGCTACTGTTTGACCACATAGATGTATATCACTGCATTCCCGATCTAATTTTTTCCCTTTCTTTGTATGCATGATGGTACTACAACACACACACACACACACACACACACACACACACACACACACGTAACTCCCAATTCGTGGTTATACATGGGTTTTTTTTTGGGCCCGCGGCAACGCGCGGGTTTGCCGCTAGTACAAGATTGCCTAGCTGGGCTTTTGAGTACGTTCACCAATGCCAGCAGTCCAAGAAGGAAATCATAATCCTAAAGTTGACTTTGAAAAAAACTTTTGATACAGTAGAATACAATATCATTATTGAAGTAATGCAAAGAATATGTTTCTCTTAGAGATGGATCAATTGGACAAATTCTTACTAAATGGAGCTCTAGGGAAGCAATTTCAATGTAAGAGAGAAGTTCGACTAGGCCATCTGCTATCATCCCTACTATTTGTATTGGTAGCTGTTCTTCTGCAATCAATAGTGAACACTGTTATGAATATTGTGTGTATATTGAAGAGGCCCAATGAACAATATATATATGGTACAAAGGTTTTGATGAGTGAGTGGAGGAGAGCAGAGGTTAGTAGGAGAGGAAGATAGGGAAAATATGATAGATCCACACCACATCCAATGATCCAAAAATTGGTTCCCCTTCTATAAGGTGTACTTTGGTCACGCAAGGATTCAATATGTTATATAACTAAAAGAATGGTAGAGGTAAATGACCAAGGCCTAGTGTGGATATCTTTGAAATAAAAGAAAGAGCAGTGTGTGTGAATGTTCGCTCATAAATGTCAAAAGAGAGAGTGAATATAAACGGGGACACAAGAGAGAAAAGGTCACTAAGGTCACATGTACACCTTATATTCTAAAACAAAACTAGTGTAAACGTATGTAGGAAGTATGATTTGGGAGATGGCGAGTAGAGCTGGCCAGATGGGTCGTACCTGTCGGGCTAGCTCGAGGTGCTTGAATCAGAGGCCCGGCCCAGCACGACAGACCCACATCGTTCAGGAGGCCGTCTTGGCCGCAAGACGACGATTCGTGTCGTGCTTGGGCCGCTACCACGCGCGGTGGGCGGCCCATCACGCAAGACGAATAAAGTTGTCACCACGCCAGTATAGCACGAGCCCGGTGCCCGAAGTTTCGTTCATTAGTTCATCACCATTCACCCGTTCACCCCTCTAATCCCTAATCAACAATCATCCTCCATTCCCCCAAAAAAGAGATTGATTTGTGAGATCTGGCAATCTGGGTGTGGATATCATGGGGATATGCTCATGATTTTAGGATGATGATACAATTGGCAATGACATTGAAGGTTTGTCGAAACACGCGTTTTCGGCGAAGTTCAAAATGCTGTCAGGTCTCAGGCGGTCAGACCGGCCAATGTGTGGCGATCAGACCGGCCTGTGTGGCAGTCAGACCGGACATGCCTCAAGTCAGGCTCAGGCAAGGTGGCTGGCGGTCAGACCGACCATTGGCTGGCAGTCTGATTGACCATAATAGACTTTCAATTTTGGAGCTGGGCCAAAAATAGAGGGTGTAGGCAAGAGAGGAGATTCTCCTACACTTGGTCTCATAATTTTTGGAGCTTCGAGTCAAAAGTTCTATTTGTTTGAAAATTCCAGTAGGTTTCGGATTCCCAGGGAGGAAATTTGGCTAAGTCCCGGTGGCGGTCGATCGACCAATAGCTAGAGGTCGAGGGCGCCGGCGGTCGGCCGGTTTTGACTTGAATGTCGGTTTTGACTTGTTGAATTGGTTGTAAGTTAGGTCAAGTTCATGGGTTTCAGTGCATATGTGTTGCATGATGCATGTTTTGACTAACGTGGGTCAAGTTGCGCAAAACTTATTCCCAGAAATGATTTCTTGGTCTATTGTTGTGCAGGTTGCTTGGAGGTCAACGACGGTCAACGGCAATGACGATCGGGACTAGGCTTGGAGAGCTGAGGTTTAGAACGATCGAGGATGCTGGGTGAAGTCAATGGACTCAAGCATGTCGCAAAATAGACAAGGATGACCAAACGGGCAGTTCGGTGCGACGGGTTAGATAAAGCGGCGCGGGGGTCGGTGCAAGTGCCATGGTGGTTTCGGTGGGAGCCGGATGGGAGAGACTTGCCGACATGAAGAGAGCCGTTGATCAACCTACACGTGGCGAAGCATGGAAGTGCTTCATGAAGATTGGACTAGGTCTTTGGAAAAGGATCAAGAAGGGGTATTTTGGTAATTTCACCTAAATACTGCCTTAGTGACCTTTTGCTAACCCGTGGCGCAAGACGGCGTAAGGAGAAGTAGTTTAGGTTAAGGGAGATGAAGATGACACTTTAAAATACGTGTGTAAGTGAAACCTGTTTGTATGTGGGCTTAACGGGTGCCCATTAGGGTTTTCTTTCTAGAAGCTAGTCACCACTATAAATAGGGGAGGGTGCTGGCCAACACCTCCTCAACCCTTTTATTTGTGAAACCCTAAGTTGTGCTTAGGGAGAGGAGAGTGGAGAAGTTAGGGTTCTAGAGAGTTGGATTGATTGTATGCTCATGTGTTGAGTCTTTGTCCTCCTGAATGGAGTGACTGTAAATCAACATTAATATCAAATCAATCCAAGCAAGGTTTCTCAAGATGAGTATCTTTGTGTTCTTGCTCTCTGTTTTGTGATTTTGGGGCTTTCTTTGATTCGTTGGTTTTCCCTTGGTTTCTGGCCTGGATCTAGCTTGCTGTGACAACATGTGGGAATACATCTAGGATCATCTTGATTATTACTCACTCACGAGCAAGTGTTTGGATCATGTTTTGGTTTTGACTCGGTTTTGAAGCAACCTTCACTAAAACGGAAAAAGGTCAGAACTTTGGCAACGATCTTCATGATCGTTGATTGGAATAGGTCCCTGACATCCTAAATAAGGTATGTTTCAAGTTTTGTGAAGTTTGGAGTTGCGAATCAAAAGTTAGACCAATTTGTGATTTTGAGTTCAGGCTGATTTTACTGTTCATTGATCTGGAGGTCAGACCGCCATGTATCTAGCGGTTAGACCGCCCATGGTGACCGGTCAGACCACCCCTGGTGAGAGGTCAGACCGCCCAACTTTGAGTTTTTGGTAATTTAGGTCTATTTGCTTCGGGGTTTGTTTGGGTTCAATATAAGTCTTCCACTGTGCTTGTATATTGATATTCATAACTTTCATAGCTATTGGAGTGAAATTAGTATTGAATTTGATCAAGGTGAAAAAGTGATCGTGCTCCTATTCACCCCTCTCTAGTCGTCTTTTCGGTCCAACACTGGGAGCTCAAATAGTTTTGGGATTTTGGTATTTAAGACTTCAACTACCAAAAAAAGTAGCAGTATCAGTCATCACCACTCTAATATGGATTTTTTTTATCGGAGCGAATACTGATTCGATGGCTCAGTATCTGTCCAATACAAATACAACTTCAGATATCTGGAGATACTGTTTGAGGCTGCATGTGCATTGTCTTTCAAACCATAACTTTATTGTTTAAAGTCCAAATTAGGCAAATGAGTAGGCTAAATTGTAGCTCTCGATGAGATCTACAACTTTATTTTTGTGCATATATTAATTTGAGTCCATTTAATTTAATTTCCCAAAAAATACGTCCAAATGTTTGAATGATATTTTCAACACCCGACATTTCTCTAGATTTTGCCCAAACATGACTCTTTTCATCATTCTTCTTTCTCGGGAGTCAAAAGCCACAATCATTATGCATATAAATAAATAAATATTAATAAAACATCATTTTATAATGGATTATGCAATGTTTATGAGGTAGGCAATAGATATCGAGTAAGCAAAAGTGGTAAATAAAGCATATAAGGGAGATCATATCGAGTTAATTTACATTAAAAACATGTTAGGGAGTAGATGTATACATATACTGAATTGACGAATATTTTGATCGTACAAACTAATTCTTTTTTCAAGTTGCTACAATGCGAACAATTTAAGGGGTTTTCATGTTCCGAGAAATATTTGTGACCGTATTCATTTTGTTTCGTATCCACTCCATATTTGTATTCAATATTATTCATATTTGTATTTGTATTCGCATTCAGAAAAAAAAAACAAATATAGCAGAACCATTATTCATACCTGAAAAATTATTAAAAAATAAGGGAGGAACTACGGCTCGGACGTACGGTGGGAGCCTTCCCACCGTACGGTCCGGGTCCGATACATGCAACATCTGATAAAGAGCAGTGCAACATTTTCTTCCACTAGTTGCAACATATCAAACACTCATATACAACATTGTCTCAAAAATCTTAGGATCAAGCAAACAAACATCCTCATAATCAAAACAACACAACTATTATCAGAAAAACAGGCACACGAACACATCTGGAGATGCCAAAACATATAAAAAATGCAACATCTCAGAATTTTGTATGCAACATTTTTTTCCGTCGTATGCAACAAATTTTCCTCTTGTGTGCAATAATTTTTTCCACGGTTGCAACAATACCTCGCGCGGACTGTGGATGCGTAGAGCAGTCGGAGGGGAGGAGGGAACGACGCTTGGGGAGAGGCAGGGATGGCAACGGCGGACGAGTTGGTCTTGCTGCCACACTTGGGGACAACATAGACGGATCCGACCGAGGGGACGAAGAGAATGGAGCCACCGGATCCGGCCATTGGGAGGCCGGTGCAAGCGTCCTCATAGGTTGCCACCACCAGATCCGACCGCAGGGAGGCCTGAGAACGTGTCATGCCGTGAGATTCAGACGCTTGGAGCTCGAGGGAGACGCGCTACCACCAGATCCGGATGCCTGGAGCTTTGGGTAGACGCTCCACTACCGGATCCGGGTGCCTAGAGCTCTAGGAGGACACGTGGCCGTCGGATCCGCCTGGAGCTTGGGGACGACGCTCCTCCGCCGTTGGGAATCACCGGTGGTGGAGAGAGGCAAAGTGAAGCGATCATGGTGGAGGAGAGAGGAAAAGAAGGGGGTGAGCCGGTGTTGTGGTGGATGAGGTGGTGCGGTGTGGTAGTGCGGTGGTGAAATGAGATGACACGATCGGGGACGGCAATGGGCGGGCGGCGTGTGAGAGATGAGCGTGGGGAGAGAAAAGAATTGGGGAGAAAGGAGATGAGCGTGGGGAGAGAAAAGAATTGGGGAGAAAGGGAACGGGGGAGTAAGATAAGAACGAGTGAATGTGTGGCTATGAGAGCGCGTGGGGAAAGAAACTAAAAGAGTGAAGTAGGATTGAGTGTCCGATACGCAGCATCCTAATCAAATGTATGTATGGGATCGTTTCCCAAAAAATAGTACAGAGCCATTATCTCCGTATTCTATTCGGTTTCACCCTGCCTTACCAGCCTGCTCATGCGTGTACATTATTTTAGTCAACGCACACACGTGTCACACATCTACAACGTGGTCATGTACACATCATATCATGCACGACGATATCGGATAGGCACATCACCCACCGCTCTTCCCACGGTCGACGACGAAGTCGCTAGCGCTTGGCACGTGTACCACGTACGTGCTTATCTCCAACTCGAAGCCACTAGCTCGTCCACACGTGCGTGCATGACTGCCCACGCGTCATCCAGTCCACACCACCCGCGCGTGAGGCGACGAGCCAGCCTCTTGCCGGCCGGTGGAGCTTTAAAGACCCGTGCGGACGACGGGATGGATCGAACTGGTAGTAGCATTTCTCCTTTTTCTTCTCGATCGTCTCATCACACGCAAGAGGAGGCTAGGTAGAGTGTAGCTTGAGAATGCCGTCGCTGACAACAAGGTCGCCGTGGCGGAGGAAGAAGACGAAGCCGGCGACGACGGTCCGGTCGAGCCGGCGGACGCCGTCGCTCCGGGCGCTGTGGCGGCGCCTGGTCGGGCCGTCGCGCGGGGGCAAGGCGGGGATGTTCTCGCGCGCGTTCCGGGCGCTCTCCTGTGGCCGCGGCCGCGGGAGGACGGCGCGCGCCGCGCGGCGGTGGTGATCGGCCGACCGGTGTACGCGACCAAGTAGTAGTTGTTGTTCGTACATAGTGCGCGCGCACGTGCGTCCAGAGTGTTGCACTGCTTGTGAGTTACTCAATAGTTAGTGAGACGCACGTACGTAATAATTGTGTAATTAGTACGCACATGTTGTATTTGTTCGTGTGTTCACTGTCCTATTTGCTCGTAAACCAACTCGAATTCCTGATATTTTTCGGGCAATAACGTATCGTATCGTGTTTTGTGAGAGGCGAACAATATTACGTAAAATAGTGTTTCGTAAAGAGGAGACAATACTCTATAAAATACTGTAGCAAAAACAAAAAAAATACTTTGACTATTCTGCAAAATAGTGTTTTGTGGGCGAGACGAACAATATTCTATCTATTGATCTCGATTTGTTATTTTTGATTGGACAGTGAGATCACCCCCACGCCGTGCACCGTAGATTCAACGAGGATCCCGATCCCCGCGCGTCCTGTTCAACTCATGATGCAAACGTCATTATAGCTGCCCATGTGCTGCTGCTGACTGCCTCGCTCGCCGATTAGCGAGCGGAGGTACACGAGCTTCCCCCGATCCACCTCCCCTCGATCCGCATTTAACTACTCCCGCTTCCCTACTCTCTCTCTCTCCCCAATCCCAAAAGCCAAATCCAACTCTTGAGAGGGAGGGAGGGAGAGCGCGGAGCGCCTTGCCAATGCCGTCGTAGGCATCGCAGCCAGGCGAGTCGGCCAAGCTAGCTAGCTAGCTCCGGATCGCAGCAGAAGCGGAAGCGGCGGCGACGGCAGTACGGCGGCCAGCGGTGCTGGGTAGGTGGGGCCCGGGGGTCAGTGAGTGGAGGGGGAGGAGGATGGTGGAGGGTGGGAGGTCGCTGGCGGAGACGCCGACGTGGTCGGTGGCGACGGTAACCACGCTCATGGTCGCCGCCTGCTTCCTCGTCGAGCGCGCCCTCTCACGCTTCGCCAAGGCAAGCGACTCGTCTGATCTGATTGCCCGCCATAGCAGCTTGCTTAATGCTTTGCTAGTACGATACATAGCTTCCTACAGTGTGCTCGATTGATCTCGCCTCGCCTTTGCTTGACACGCAGTGGCTGCGCAAGACGAAGCGGAAGGCCATGCTCGCCGCGCTTGAGAAGATCCGCGAAGGTGGTAGAGTAGACAACTCAGACTCACAGCAGATTGAATCGTACACGTGCATTTCTAATATTTCACATCATGCTTTCAATTGCTTGCTCATGAACCATGATCGTTAGTGTTTCCATTTAATGTCTTCATCTTATATTTCAGAGAGAATTCACAATATTTCACTCATTGTGAAGCTGACATATGAGTCCATAGCCTATGTGTGGTGTATTAGGAAGACCCGAAGTTATTCAGTAGCATATAATAAATTGCCCATATTTTAATCTCTGTAAGCCACCTTGCCATTTGTCCCTTTTTTCCCTACAAAAAAAAGAAGTTGCAATTTTCTGACTAGTGCCACTTCGATGAATATGGCTACTTATGGGCCTGCATTCTAATTAAGCAAATCTTGACACTGTTTTTTTAGTGTGATCACTACATTTAGCGTGGCTTGCCCTGTTGGCCAGTTAGTTGTACATACACATTATCAAGATCATGCAGAGATCTTCATAATTTGCGGTTTCATCTTTTTGATCCCCTTACTACTACTTCTCTTAATCGAAACTCTAGACATTTTCGATGGAAAGGTCTTTGCCACTGCTGCTGCTTGTAAGGTGTTTGACTGTATGCCTCAACAAGGGAAACCATGGCTACCTGCAGAACTGATGCTGCTCGGCGTGATCTCGTTGCTGCTGAGCCAGACCGCGAGGTGGATATCAGAAATCTGTGTGCCGTCGTCGCTCTTTACCAGCCGATTCTACATTTGCTCGGAGAACGATTTTGACGACCTGGTGGAACAAGGGGACGGCGCTGCAAACCAGACAGCTCTTGCTAACAGCCTATTCGGAGGCCAGTCAATGCATACTTGCAGCGAGGTATACGAAAAACCAACTTGCTTCCACCCGATCAAGTTTGCGGTGGAAAGGCACCATTTGGTGATTTTGTTGGTGTTTTCTCTACTCGCAGGGTCATGAACCTTTTGTTTCATATGAGGGCCTTGAGCAGTTGCATCGGTTTTTGTTTATTCTTGGTATCACTCACGTGTTGTATAGTTTTGTAACAGTGGTTCTGTCCATGATTAAGGTTGGTGTTCCCTATTCGTTGTTGTTCTAACATTGCAACACTGCCTTTGGGTGTTTAATGTGTGTGTGTGTGCGCGCCCGCTCGTGTTTACCATTGTTGCAGATATATAGCTGGAGGAAATGGGAAGCCAATGCAGGTCAACTCTCCAGTGAGCAGTTGCAAGGTAAGGTCAAGTGAAAATGGATGCTTTTAGGTCATATGTAGTACTGCTAATACATTAGCTTAATACTGTTGTCTTGTTCTACCTGATAAGTGTTTCTCTCTCAGTTAGGAGAAAGGTGATGCGGAGGCAATCTACCTTTGTTTTTCATCATGCATCCCATCCATGGAGCAAAAATAAAATACTTATTTGGATGGTAAGTTCACTGCATTGCTCCAAGCAGCATGTTGAGATTGCACTGATTCTTATTGTACTATTTTTACTTGTGAGCATGCTAGAGGTAATGAGTTAAAACTTTCATGCCTTATTTGTCCATTTCATTTAGTCATTTCTACTTTAACCTTGAGAGTGTACTGGATGTTTATCGAAAACAATGTCTAAGAATATTATTGGACTAAAAGGGCAAAGGATTCATGTATCTGAACTGCTGTAAACTACTTAATAGGCTATATGTCCATATGTAGTTATGTACTCAACTGCACATTGCTTTCTGTGCTGGCTTGTTGAAATACGAGATATCCTATGTCATCAATGAAAATTTTGAATTTTGGAATGTCTAATTTGCTCTAGAAACTCTGGAAACATTGCAGCTGTGCTTTCTGCGTCAATTTAAGGGCTCTATCACAAAATCGGACTATATGGCATTGAGGTTGGGTTTTATCACAGTAAGTACTCTGACCTCTCTACTGATTCAATTGTCACTTCTGCATTGTGATTACTTGTCTATTTTTTATATCAGTACCATAAGTTGCCGCATTCTTATGACTTCCACAAATACATGGTACGGAGCATGGAAGATGATTACAATGGAAGTGTTGGTATCAGGTAAAACAGAATTTGCACTCCTGACTATCTGCTTTTCATCTGATAATACAGGCAATTAAGCATCGAACAAACCTATCTGTTCTGGATTGCTTAGTTCAAAGTATGTACCGTGGTCTGAAAAATCTCTTCCATTAGGCTTTAATGGGATGTGTTTTCTTATGTGTTCCTGATCTTTCCACTGAACATAATATTTTTTTATTTTTCCAATGCATCTATTTTATATCTGTGTTGAACCCCATGTTGGTGCCAAAATTAATATTGTGCTTGTCAACACAGATTGTCTTTTTTTTTAGAACGTATGGGAGATTCAAACATCTTTTCATTAAGCGGATATTTCTTTGTACATGAATGGTGACCAAAGGCACCGATCACCACCGCAATTTAGTACACATATTAAATTACCAGTAATTCTACCTCTACCCTGATAAAGGGTCCACACAGATTGTCAGCTGAAGCTATCTTAACATTCATCCTTATAGGATCTTCATTATAGTATGATGTCAGCAGCTGATTTGCTTTCAATTCTCTTATGATTTATCAGTATATCATGTTTTTTCCCCAACATTCTGTTTTACTATCTGTTGTCATCTTTGTTCTGGTACTCATGCCTGAGGTAACATTCCGTTTGTTGTACAGTTGGCCGCTTTGGGCATATGCGATAGTATGCATTTTTGTCAATGTTCATGGTACTCTCTCTCTCTCACGCACGCGCACACAGTTTTGGTCATCAGCTTTAATCCTTATATGACACTGTTTGCCTCTTTTCGTTAATTGCAGGTCTTAATATATATTTCTGGATATCATTTGTCCCTGCTATTGTGAGTATTTCCGTATTTCTTAACCAGATTTCCAGATTCAGTTAATGATTTTTCTTTTTACTGATCTCGAAATGATACTTATGTCTTGTCATAAATTACCCGTCTTCAAAATTTTCAAAGCTGGTCCTGCTAGTGGGCACTGAGCTGCAGCATGTTGTTGCTCAGTTGGCCTTGGAAGTTGTTGGGGCAACTGCCTCATATGTTGGGACACAACTGAAACTGCGCGATGATCTCTTTTGGTTTGGAAAGCCTCGTGTCCTGTGGTGGCTTATACAATTCATTTCATTTCAGGTAATGTCTCCTGCTACTGTAGATAATGTTCTGTTGTGATGCTTATATGAACAACTTCTTCCGCATCCTAACTCTTACTATTGCTTCCAGAACGCCTTTGAGATGGCAACCATCTTATGGTCTCTGGTGAGAATCATCTTTTTAATTCATGATCAGTTATATACTGTTTGGGATTAACAGGCATTAGTGTAAGGAGATGAAAGACAGGTGCTGGGTTCATGGGATCTTTTTGGAATTGTTGGTTTGGATCACAGCTTATTTGTTGTGGGTTCATGGGGTCTTTTCGAATTGTGGCAAAAGCTATCAGCTAAATGATTCAATGACTTCCTAGGCCAAGAGAAAAGAAAGGAGCTGCACGACCTGTCATCACTTCGCATATGAAAGTTCCTATGGATTATTAGATGAATTTCTCATGCCATCCTTATAACTTTGTTGGTTGTTCATTACTTTGCATACATCCTATGCAGTGGGAACTGAGTATACAATCCTGCTTCATGAAGAACCATTATATGGTTGTTATTCGCTTGGTTTCTGGGTAAGTTTCAAGAAAATTCATGTTGTGAGTTGTGACAGCAGAAGGGCTTGGCATCTCCGTATGTTAAATTGATATAGTGTTTTGAGAGAACTCCCACGTTATGTTTCACATCAGTTTCTATGTTAATCTACTTTAAAATCACATGTATTTACAATAAATATGTAATTAAGGAGGAAACAAATCCCGCTATTGTCATGAACTGTTTTTTTAATACAAGTGTATATAGTAGTTGGGACTTCAAAAACACTTTTTTTTCGGACACTGCAGGCTGTTGGTTCAGTTTTGGTGCAGCTACAGCACACTGCCTCTTAATGTGATTATTACCCAGGTATTATTACACAACAAACCTAATTTGAACTAGCGAGCCACTTAGCAAATCCTTCACTTATTTCATCAGCACTATTTATTATCAATATATCCTTCGGATGCATTGCTTCTTCATTTGGGAAGTTATGTTTTTGTAGTTACATCCTCTTTATGTAGTTCGTAATAAACACTCAAATTTGTCTGCTGCACTTCATATCCAGAAAAACTATTTCATCCGAAAACTATGTTAGTAGGTTGTATGATTGTCGGAGGATAGCTCCTACCTAGGTGATATCATGCTGTGGCTGTTCTCCTCTTCACGTTTCTTGCTTCTTTGCTGAATTTGCAGATGGGATCAAAGTTCAAGAAGTCATTGGTCTCCGAGAGCGTCAGGGAGTCACTCCATAGCTGGTGCAAGAGGGTCAAAGACAAGACCAGGCACAACAACCCGCTCTTCTTGCGGAACGGAACCGTCACATCTAGGTCCGTTTGCTCCCTCGACACAACCATCTACGAGACTGATCATGAGACCAACACGGTATGCACCCTGTCAAGGACCGTGTCAGCAACATCGTTGGATGATGAACTGACAGTGGCTACCGTCGACGAGGAACCCTCTTGCATTGAGCAAGATATTTGACATCATTGCCCCGGTAATCCCCATTGTTCACCAAGCTAAACCTGTGCAGTTAGAACTCAAGCTGATCCTAAAAAAGAATGCCTACTCCTACTTGTGCTTTGTGATTACGGAAGAAAAACATGCGGATGACACTGTATGAAGTGATTGCCCCTCATGGCAACCAAGGAATCACTGTTACACCAATTGGTATAGAGCTTTGTTTTGACTTCGAACATTGTACTAATTTTCAGAATTCAGGACCAGCTTAGGCGTCGCCTAAGCGGTAAGGCGCTGTCGGAGGGCAAGGCATCGTCCCTACCTTGCCGTCGCCTGTCGCCTTGCCATCGTCCGTCGCCCGTGCGGCGTTGGAGAGCCAGATCTGGGCGGGAGGCGGAGTAGAGGAGGCCCGTGCGCCGGATCCGGGCGGGAGAGACCTCAGGATAGCTCGAGCAACGCCGTGAGCAGAGGATTCGGGTGGGAGAGAGCTCGAGGCGACGTCGGGGAGCTGGAGCCGGGCAGGAGGGGGGAGCAGGGGAGGCCTGGCGGCACGTTGGGGGAGCAGGGGAGACCTGGCGGCGCGTTGGGGGAGTAGGAGGTGGTGGATGGAGTAGCAAGGAGCAACTGGTTGGAGTGTTAGATATTTTTCTGGTGCTTACTGTCAACCTTTTTGGCATGTGCAATTTTAGGACCTTCTGTGGCCTCCCAACCTGCTGCTGGAATCTTCTGCGGCCTTCCAGCCTACTGTCGGCTGCTTCTAACCTGCCGCTGGCTGCTCTACACTGCCGTCTAGTCGTCCACCTTAGCGTCTTAGGATGTGTGTAAGACGTCGTCTCGTCTCGTGCCTTAACGCTTAAAAGGTGAGAGAGGTTGAGGGGATAGGGCGCATGGGCTTGTCTTCCCGCCTTAATAACAATGCACCCTATACCTGCATCAAGCGAACGCAACGACCGCTTTGTACTGTATTGGTAAAATTGAGTTGTTTTTTAACGAACTAGAACCCATCAGGAACTAGGCCATCTTTAGAGGGAATGGTAGTACATATTTGGGTGTGTCTGGCAACATTTGTGATGGAAAAATGGGAATGGTGGGAGTGTGGGACTCGGAATGCGAGTTTAGTTTTAGGCAGCTTCTGGACTTGCTGATATGATATGCCTCCTGCAGTACTATGAAGCACAGCTTAGATCCTTGCTACTTCGCTTGGTATTCCATCTCAATCCATATGGCACCATCACGTCCATGGTGAAAAACTTGCAAGAGCACGTTGCGCTAGCCATGGCAGAGAGCCTCAAAGTCAAGAGTGTCCGATCACTTCGCTTGGAAATTTGTATCTTGAGAGGGTTTGGATCATAGTTACCAGAAACGCTGTACAAGATTCAGATTCGTAGTTTGCTATTTTTTTTGTGACAACCTGACCCCGGATGGAATCAAACTCACACAAATCGGCAGCACTGGTATAGTAATTTGGGGTAATGGGGGAGAAATGGGGATGAGGAATTAGAGAAGAGGACAGGTGGGGAAAGTAGACTCCAAATCATTTCATTCGACGGCTTCATCTGTGTTACATGACTCTCCCTTATACTCATCTCCATCCTCACAGAACTGTCACAGACACATAGGGCCCACCATCCTATGCTCTGAACCCATACACCCACAAGCTTGTCATCCCATTTACACATACACCCACACTCCCTTGCACCCTGAACCCACAAGTCATGCAGACCAGTCACTACTACTACACTATATCCCCAAGGGTCATGACATTTTCCTCCCCATGAAAAGCAGCTTGCCCTCAAGCTGCTGTCATCTGTAAAGTTGGTGTGATGTTTGGTTTGAAGGTTGATCATAGAAACACCAAATGCAACAACTGGTACCGAACATGAGATCTTTGTGTACAATTGATGTCTCAGATTCATTTGCTTCCCATACTTCCAAACCCAACAAGTAATGGTCTTGGTTTCATTGGCGCCTGGGCCTCTTCTGGGCAACATCATTCTAGCATTGATTTCATTGGCGCCTGTGCCTCTTCTTCTCAAATTAGTGACATTGATTGCTGATTTTCTCCAAGGGCTTACTGCTTGGGCGGAGTGGAGCTCACCTTCATGGATCAACTGAACTATTTCCATAGTAAAAACTAAAGGAGAACTAACAGCCAAGTCAATGTGTACCCTAAGATAACATGTACCCCTCCATTAAAACCAGGAGATAACAAGTTGAATTGCACATCTGTCAATTGCATGTCCTGTGTTAAAATAATCTGCCCAAGAGCACATCACTAGCAACTGAACTAACAGCTTTCAGAAAAACAAATTAAGCTTGGCATGTTTTCAATAGCTGATGTCATACCCAGGAGAATAAACTTCAAAATACCCAGATCCCATTGTCTTGTAGCCGATGTTATCTTGTATAACTTATATTGCAACAGAGCAGTCTGAGAATATTTGTACTTGAAGTACAAAGGTAACAACATAGTCAACGATTGAGCAACTTCAATAACAAACCACCTTAGGAAAATGTTGTGGAGACCAATATTCTGTACATGATAACTTGACTGCCCAAATAAAATGAATCAGTTGAGAACAAGTATGCTCTCTTGATCAGGTGGTGGCAATGGAAATAGTTTCTCACCTTTAGTGATCATGTTCTTCAACTTCTTGTAATAGGGCACCACCATCAGACTTCTTGGGCTTGGAACACCTTCCGGGAACAGAGTTACCTTGCTCATTGTGCAAATCACTCGGTCAATCAACTTCTCTGATTTAACTACACAGAACACACTAGGATCCCATGGTCTGGTGATAAACAATCTAACCAGTGTCGCACCTTCACCTTCTACAAGTTGTGTTATCTTCACAAATTTGGTGACATCACCTCCAAGGCTAAAACCACTTCCACTCCAGGCAAATACCTTGTCGAACACCAAGCGAGCAACTCCATTTACAAAGTATAGGGACGAAACAAACTTCTTCCCCACGGTGGTATCTCCTCGAACACTTGTTGCGCACCAGCAATTTCAAAACATGGGAACAACCACCCATTGTCATCAATGCAACTATTGTCCTGGCCGCGCCCAGCAATGATGATGCTGTGCAATAAATAGATGCTGAATTTGACACCGGCAATGTCGCTCATGGCCAACGGTGTATGTAAGACCAGGAGGTTTTTGGTCATGATATTTGATGATGAACACATTGACAATACGAAAGATTTAGTCTTGGTGTTTTAAGTTGAATACATTGGCTCTAGAACATGCTTGTGATCTTAGATGCTAACATGGTTTTGAGCTCTGTTGAATTCTGTCGAAAATCAGCTTTTGTCAGATTTAACGGTAGTACCGGCGTTGCTTGAGCGGTATTACCGCAGGACGGTTCAACCGCATTTTTGTTGGCGGTACAATATTTCCAGAAGGCTTGTTTTTAGAGTTTCTGGTTTTCTTGAGAGCGGTAGTACCGGCTTTTAATGTGCTTGATACTCGAGATCTGTATATGACCGCTTTGTAATAATGTAGTACCGTTCGTCAAGGTTCCGAACGCGTGTTTTGCTCGAACCATTAGATCCTGATCTAACGGCTCATATTGAGAGGAACGTTCGGACTGTCTGAACTCTTCAAGGATTGTGAGCCTTTGGATTGAAATCTGACGGATGAAATCAAAGGGAACGTTCGGACTTTCTACAGTGCTCCTAAATCCAACGGTTTTGAAGCATGGTCCGATCGGCCTAAATCATCTGGAGCGTCCACGTGTCTCAGGGCTTGGTTCTGAGTTCTTTTGCGCATTTTAGAGGTGCGGTAGTACCGTTTGGTAATTTGCGGTAGTACCGCACATCAGTAATACCGTTGTGATTTTGGCGGTATGGAAAAACCAGAACACTTGTTTTTTGGACATTGGATTTCTTGCTGAGCGGTATGACCGTGCCATGGATGGCGGTAGTACCGCGATAGGTTTTTCAGAGAGAGAGAGAGTTTCTGACAAGCACTGTTAAGTGAAAATCGGTAGAACTGTAGTCTTGGCGCGGTATGACCGTGCTTTGAACGTCAGTAGTACCACACAAAGGAATAACCGTAAGGTTGCGGTATGGAATTTCCAGAGGAGATGTTTTCGAGAGTTTTGTGCTCAAGTGAAAAACGGTAGTACCACGGCTTGGTGCGGTACGACCGCTGATCGGTAGTACCGCATGACAATAATACCGTTTGAGAGCGGTATGGTTTTTACAGAGTGCTTGTTTTTGAGAAGTTTCTGTTGTCTCTAGTAATCGGTAATACCGGTGTGTATGGAGCGGTACGACCGGTGTGCGGTAGTACCGGAAATAATATGGCGGTATGACCGATTGTGTTCGGATTGTTTCGATTTTTGAGAATTGGCTGAAGTTTTGGTTAAATTCGTGAGCTAATGTTGGTCAAGTTGAAGAACTTGTGCTGAATATGTGTTCTTTGATCTTTGCATGTACAGGTTGAGCGTGAAGGCAATCATGGTCAGTGACGAGGAGGACCTGGACTAGGATGGGGAGATCTGAGGTCTAAGAGGTCGTGGATGTCACGAGATGACTGGGCTTGCGCTGGAGCACGTGGAGATCAAAGGGTTGCATGGTGCGTGGAGGAGCTCCAGGAGGTGGAGTCCCGGAGGCTTACTTCATGTGTTGAAGATATGGAAGGAAGGACTTCCGTATCTGGAGAGATTTAGAGATTGAAAAATCTGTGTCTGAAAGGGTTTCGGGTTCCTTAGAGATAGAGTCCGTGTCCATGTCGTTAGAGGACATGTCCAGGACTCTATGGTATAAAAAGAGGTGGGGGTTAGGTGCTAACGGTGTGGTAAAAATACGTAAGTTTTTGGCAGAACTTTGAGCGTTGCTTTTACCATGGCTTCCACGTAGGCTTGTTACGTGAGAGTTTTAGAGGCCTTCGAATTGGAGGTTTTGAGGGGTGCTTGCCGAGCACTTTGTAGACACAAATCACGTTTGATAAATAAAGTTCAGATTCATCCAACTTTGTCTCTTGATTTGGTGTTCTCGTTGTGCGCCTGAGGTGGTCTTCACTGTGAGGTTCTCCAAGAGTCATCCAAGAGATTCCTTGAGCTCTTGCACACAAGCAGGAGTTTGGATTTGGAGGTCAATTGGCTGCAATCATTCAACCCCCCCTTCTGATTGCCATTACGATCCTACAGTGTACTCAGCCATGCACACAATGGCAGTCTGCTGCCTGCAAGGTCCTCCTTGGTCGCACGCCATCCGACTGGCATAGTCGACGAGCTTGTCATGACGGCCGGTTGGAGCCACACCCTGACAAGCTCTTGTGATAGTCAATCTTGTGGCTTTCTGTCTGGTGGAATTTCAACGCACACGACATGGTCAACATCCATAACCAAAGTCTGCCACAATCGTGTAGAGGTGCCATCTCCCTCCTCACATGCCGAGGGTTCACCAGCCTCGCGAGGCATTTCATCGAACACCTGGAAGGCGCTGCTCCCAGGTTGTTGTAAGCCGACGATGAACCCCTCCTTGAGGTGTGGCAGCAACAAGAGCGGCTTGCACATACCCTCCCTCGGTGCCCATCACGCTTCCATTGATCCCCTTGGTAGCAGCATTCCCTGTTTGCTACAGACCCACAATGAGCTCCTCATCCTTGACCACAGACACCACGACATCGTGAGTCGAGCTGTTGTGCTTACTCTTCAAAACCGGGTGATGGGTGATGTGCACCCGTGACACCCACTTGATGACACGAGGGTGCTTCGTCTTGCTTCCCCTCTTCTCAGGCATTCTGTTGAACACCTTGGCCGCGCTACGCTCTAGATGTTGTTGGA
The DNA here is from genome assembly GCA_036346405.1 of Phyllostachys edulis. Taxonomy (NCBI): domain Eukaryota; kingdom Viridiplantae; phylum Streptophyta; class Magnoliopsida; order Poales; family Poaceae; genus Phyllostachys; species Phyllostachys edulis. Next base: position 10,459,394 of record CM070566.1, read on the forward strand.
GGCCAAAGGCGGGCTTCTCCTTGAATGATGGTGGCGGTGGAAGCTTGAACATGTTCTCCTCGCATGCTACGGCCGCCATCATCTCCTCAGTTGACTGCTTCAGGTGTTCCACCGACTGTTTCAAGCACTCCATATGCCTCGATGTTTTGCTTAAGAGCTCATCGTTGTGCTTCATGCGAGCCAAAATCCTATCCAATGGCATCAACGTTTGGTCTGATGACCCCACCATGGTGGTTCGTCTCCCTCACAATCAACCTTGGGCTGGAATCACGGTGCTCAGAGAGAACACCAACCATTCACTTGGACTACAGATCAAACCGAGAACAAAAATGGCGGATCGGAATGGGCTCTGATACCAAATTGTGACGACCCGACCTCGGATGGAATCAAACTCGCACAAAATCAGCATGGTATAGTAATTTGGGGGTAATCGGGAGAAATGGGGATGAGGAATCAGAGAAGAGGATGAGATGCAGGAAGAACAGGTGGGGAAAGTAGACTCAAATAATTTCATTCGATGGTTTCATCTATGTTACATGACTCTCCCTTATACTTATCTCCATCCTCACATAACTCTCACAGACACATGGCCCCACCAGCCCATACTATGAACCCATACACCCATAAGCTTGTCATCCCATTTACACATACACCCACACTCCCTTGGGAAATAATTTTTGGGGAAGGGTCTCCGTGAGGCCCCTCTTCCCTACTACTGTTGGATCTCGTATAATATCGCTGTAGCGTATGTGTATAAAGAGGAGATCGGACGACTGTGGGGGAGGAGCCTCACGGAGGCCCTCCCCTAGAAAATTTATTTCCACTCCCTTGCACCCTGAACCCACAAGTCATACAGACCAACAACTACTACTCTACTATATGCCCAAGGGTCATGACATTTTCCTACCCCATGAAAAGTAGCTTGCCCTAAAGCTGCTATCATCTCTAAAGAGTTGGTGTGATCTTGGTTTGAAGGTTTATCATAGAAACACCAAATGCAACAACCGGTACCAGATACTTTTTCTTCCAATTTTCACCGCGAACACGAACCCCGTACCCTAAACCGGTTCGGATTCAACGAATCCGGTTGGTGATTCACAGAGTTTTATCATGAATCCAGTTCGTGATTCGCAGGATTCTATTGTGAATCCGGTGACTATGATTTGAATCAAGTTGTAACATCTATGACATTTATAGTATCACCAATTTCCTTCCACGATCTTTGCACAATTTGGTGATTGTTTGAAAATATAAATTAAAGATTGCATCCCACCATCCAGTCCAGGTTGTCGAAACGAGGAGATCAGATCTAATCCTGGGCCGCGTCCCAAAAAAGGCCCGCGAGAGCTGCTCAGGTCTAATCCAAGTATCCAGGTGAAGGTTGCGCCTCAAACTCAACGAGGAGCAGAAGCAAAGAACAAGAACGATTTGTGGTGCTCAACTTCTTCCAAACACCACGAAATTTCCGAAAAACAAATTACATGTCCTGTAGGAAAAAAAAGAAACGAAATGACATAAGGTGAAACGAACCTCCCAAACAGTAATTTTCCCAAATAAAATAAAATAAAAACAAATAAAAGAGGGAGAGGGGGAGAGCAGAGCAACAAGGCGGAGAGAGACCAATCACCAAAGAGCCACAAAGAAGAGAGGAGCTTCTCCGTTCCAACTCCCTGAGTCTTCTCCGGACCCCGGAAAGACCCGGCTCCTCTTTGCTGTAGAGAAGATGCAGACGGCGGCGGCTGTGGCGTGGGCGCCGAGCCCATCGCCGTCCACCTCCTCATCCCCTTCCTCCTTCAAGGTTAGGGTTAGGCTTCCTTCTTCTTGTTCCTCTCTGTGCCCTTCTTTTGGGGGTCAATTTCTTGCCTTTGGTTCTACTGAGCTGATGGGTTCTTGATTTGTTTTGCAGGTGGGCATTGCGTCGCCCAGTGGGACGGCTTCCTCTGCGCCGAGGCTGGTTGCCGCGTCCGGTCGCCAGGGGAGGCGGCGGCAAGGTGAGTATTTTCTTGGTTTGTTCTACTTCTCTCCCTGGTTCTTACCTTGTTGAGAATTTTGGATTGGTAGAGAGCTATCTCGAGCTTAAAAAGAAGAGTAATCATGAGAACATACCTCGCAAAAAAAAGTAATCTCTGGCCATATCATGGAATTTTGATAGTAGAAATCTGGAACGACCGCATAGGCTCGAAGAAGAATTTTTCAGCCCCCAATTGTATTGTTGTAAACCGAGTTTGTTTGCTTATCCCTGTTTCAGTGTGAAGACTGGCTTATTCTTAGATTGTTTGCTTATGTTCTCCAGCCAGGGACAACTTTTTCATTGCCTGCCCTGCCCTCTGATCCAAGAAGGTCAACTTGTTCATATGATGTGTTGTGGCAACGAATTGTAGATGCAAACCCTCAGTATTATGTTATGTGTTTGATAATTACTAATTAAGCTTCCATAGTACACTTTGCGTTTGCCTTCTATCCAGAATGGTTTCTTTTGTATGCTCTACAATGGGACTATATGAGATATCAGTATAGCAGGAGCTTAGTTTCATATGGTCTCCACTCTCCAGAGTGTGATAATCAAGCATATAAACATGTAGTATCAATTATTAACAACTAGGTTAACCATTTTGGACCAAGCAGGATCATCTCCTAATGTTGCTATAAGTTAGATATTGGGGCATGCCAAACTATTTGCTTGCATTACTGTTTTTTCTAAGGGAATTAAGATGTTACTGCGTTGAAATAATGCAAATTCTATTCGCGTCCTGCTCTGGCAGTGGTTCAAGCTATTGCCAACCCAGACCCAGCAGTGGAGCTGCCGCTGACTGCTGAAAATGTTGAGGCGGTGTTGGATGAAGTGCGACCGTACCTCATGGCAGATGGAGGCAATGTCGCGTTGCATGAGATTGACGGGAACGTGGTGAGGTTGAAGCTGCAAGGCGCATGTGGATCATGCCCGGCTTCAGTAACAACGATGAAGATGGGCATTGAGCGACGCTTGATGGAGAAAATACCAGAGATTGTTGCTGTTGAACCCATCGCTGATGAGGAGACTGGCCTTGAGTTGAACGAAGAGAACATTGAAAAGGTAACTGTTCTTATTTTTTGGCTAAAAAAATTTATTCACAAAGACCACTTGATGCCTACAGCTTGCCAAAGTAACTCAGGCTTTATGTTTTGAGCTAATTGGATGATTTTGCCTAAGATAAGAGCAAATTCTTCTAAAAAATGTTGTAGCACCATGCTAATGTACTTTAAGAAACTCAAATTTGAGAGCTTCTGATGCATTGTGTTTTGTAGAGCTGTGAACTGAATTCTAGTGCACTGACTGCTATTGTCCACTATTCACATTTAAGATCCATCTTGCAATGCCAGTTTATGAGATGTTAATCTGGTTATTCATATTTGAACGTGTTGTGAAAAAAAGTATTGCAATACTATTCCTGTCCGACTGTTTTTCAACAGTTCTTGACTATCAGTTTGTGCTTGGTCGGAGCAGGTTAGGAACCTTTGGTAAATCTTTTCGGTATAGTTGTATAAGCATTTTGTGGCTATTTCTTTTGTCGCAGCTCTGGTACTTCAGCTTATCTCCAAATCATGAACCTTGTAGTCATAGCATATGCAGCTAATTGCTCTGCGCAATACCCCATACACATTTAGCATTTTCCATTTTTCCCCTTTTGATTGTTCTATATGTGAAGCAACATCCTTTCTGCTGTCAACAATATCACAGCCTTCTCTTACTGATATAGGAAGTGCTATTGATCAATGGTACTATTTCATAGGAAATTCTGATTGCTGATATGCTCAGTGTTATCATCCATGTCTAGGTTTTGCACCTTTAAGACCTTCCCAAGTTCATTTCCAGTAGAAAGCGATCAGAAGGATCTTGCGACCAATAACCGTATGATATTGCTTATATCTCACTTTATGCTTCAAATTTAAGCGGTCTGTTGCCAATATATTGCATTGTGATTCAGATCAAATCAATTTCTGTACTGTGATATTTCTTGTTTGAAAAATAGTCCTGAGGATGTATGTTCCTTTCTGTCCTTTTGTTCAGCACATGAATTTCTAAATTTTGAGTCTCTCGTTTTAGTATATATTCATTAAAAAAACAATGTTGATATAGAAATTGGAGCACTGCTAACTTCTTTTCACCTATATCAGGTACTTGACGAGATTAGGCCATACCTTGCTGGCACAGGAGGTGGTGAGCTTGAGTTTGTTGCCATCGAGGAACCTATTGCCAAGGTCAGGCTTACAGGCCCAGCTGCTGGTGTGATGACTGTCCGAGTAGCCCTAACTCAGAAGCTCCGAGAAAAGATCCCAAAAATCGCAGCTGTCCAGCTATTGTCGTAAGCTTTAAAACATTTAGAAGCCAAGCCCTACAATGTAAATGTGCTGCTGCAATAAATGTCAGAAAGAAAGTTGTAATGACTGTATGTGTAGCCTCCGGAAGGGTATTCGGTTCCACTTAAACTATCAATATTCAATAGTACACCATCAATACGAATTGTTGTAAGGGTGTTCTTGCTAGCTTCATAACAAAGTTTTGGTTTCTATTATCTCTACAATGTGTGAATACCACTCCCCATTTGTTTAAAAGTTAATTAAAAAAAATAGAAGATACTACTAACTGACAGCGTTGCAAGTCTTCGAAAATAAGTAATGTGCTTGCTCTTCCTCATAGCTACATTCTGTATATTCATGACCTAAGTAAACTAAAACATGGGACTGCGTAGCAGCAATCTGTAGCTTTTGGAAAATAGTTCATTAGACCTTTTTTATTAAAAAAAAGTTGAGACCTATTTTTACCTAGTAATAAGTCCATTTGACCCTCTTAACTCTTGCAAAAGTACAAGTTTCAACATCAAACTGTAAAACTCAACCCTCAACTATAAAAACCAGCCAACACACCCTCTCAAGCCATTCCATCCTAGTTTTAATCCTACTTGGTGGTTTTGACATGTGTCAAGCCTTTCTCTCTGATATAATCTACAATGCTCATTCCTCCATCTTCTTCTCCTCCCCCACCTCTCCCTCCCTCCCTCCTATATGTAACATCCCAAGTTTTGGAGTTCATTTGAAGCATTTCAAAATAAAAAAAATAACCATTTGATTTTTTTTTCTTGTCTAAGTTAAAGCTTAAATCGAATTTTTAGAAATAAAAAAATAATTTAATGTGAATATTCTAAACTTTAATTGAATTAAAAGTTTCTATATTTGGGATCCTTGAGTTCCAGAGAATTTTTTTTTGCTATTTCTTTGAGCTCGATTCTCCTTAATCTATTTTATGAAATTCGGAAACCATTTTAATTACAGATTTTCCTTTTGGGCCACATTTCTTTTCTTTCGACCCATTTCTCTTTTCTTTTCCCACCAACCGCTTTTCTTTTTCCAGCCCAGCCGCTTTGGCCCGCCTTCGTTTTTCCTCCCGTGCCACCCCGCTTCTTTATTCCTTTTCTTTCTTTCACTGTCGAACGTGCCCGCCGGTCAGTCCTGTCTTCTCCCTTCTTGCGCCTGGACTCCTTTCCATGTCCTAGTCGAGCACGCTGCCGCCGCCGGCTTCAACCCAGATACTCCCTCTCCGGGCCTATTTAAGTGCGCCCCTCTGTGTCGAAATCTCCGCCTTGAGCTCCTCTCCCGAAACCCTAAAGCAGTCGACCTTGATTTCGTGTCCTTCACGCCGAATCAACGCTGAGACACCACCGGACGCCGCAGTGCTTCTTCGCGCGTTCCGAATTCGTCAAAGCCTCTCCGCCCGTGTTGTCTTCACCGTTGATTTCGCGCTATCATGTTCTACAAGGTGCTCCCATCCCCTTTGCCTGAGCGTCGTAGGACAGTCGCCTCCACCTTCCTCCCCAAAGCCGGTCGCCACCTCCACTGTTGATCTCCTAGCTGGTGAGTGCCCTAGCCTATCCGAGCGCGTCATCTCGTGTCCCTTGTCCTCCTCCGTTTCCCTCCCTTCTCGCTCTTCTCTTCCCTGTAGAATGCCGCCATCACCCTCCTCCTTCGTTGCCGGCCATCTCCATTTCGCCGCCACCTTCGTCATTCTTTGGCCGCTCCAAGGTGCTTCTCGTGTTCCTAGTGCTGTCGCCGTGCTTCCCTTGGTTGTTGTCGGGCGCTGTCGAATTATCGAAGCTGTCTTGCGCCCGAGCCACCTTGCCGCCATTGTCGTTGTTGCCGCCACTTCGTCGACGCCCTTGTCGCCCCGCCACCTCCCTTAGCACCACCAAGTCGCCGACAACCATTTGCACATCGCCGCCACATCCCCCACAGCCATTCATCACCGCCGCCATGCGCCAGTGCCGACCATCTTCCTCTTTGTTTCTTCCTTTGGGTTTTCTCTCTCTTCTACCTCACCGGCCATGTGGCACGCCATGTCAGCATTTCTTTCCACATGTCGTCCAGTCAGCAGCCCACGTGTCAACCAGGTGCACCCGGTCCACCGTGAACCTAAATTAGCCAGTGAACTTGGTCCATAGACTAAGGGCCCACCAGTCAGCCGCTAAATCCTTTTTTTTGGATTTTATTTTATTTTGGAAATTCAAAAAAATCAGTAGGGCCCACCTGTCAGTCTTTAGGGTTCTTCTTTAAATAAACCCGAAGGAATATTCCAGAGAATTTTCTTTTCTCTCTCTCTTTTTCCTTTCCGGCAAATCTTTCAAGAGTCCGTTCTCCTTCGTCCGAACTCCGATTCAGTCCGTTCAAAATTTTAAATCCATCTAAAATCGAGATATTTTTTTAGATTTGGTTTTTATGTTTTTGTATTTTATTTGAATTCCCTTTGAATTTATTTGTGCTTCGCCTATTGTTTTCTCTCTTGTTAGACAGTCTATTTCAAGGAGTAGGAGCAGAAGCAACCTTTGAAGATCTAAGTGTGGCAACTGAGCAAAGCCAATGCAAGTCTAGTCTTTTGATCATATTGAACCCATGATTTTAAAAATATATTGTTTTATATCAAATTGCATGCTATTTTTATATCAATTGCTTTTGGGAATAGTTAATCACCTATTTGTCATTATACCTCCATTGATTAGTTGAATACTATAAATCATTTGTCACCATAGGATGATCACTACCAGTTGGACATATTTGTATCACCAACATGGGTATCGTAGAAATGCTTAGTTATACTTAGTTGCGATGGGTTTATGATCACATGCTCAACAATGTTAAATTTGACATAATGAGATATGGAATTATGACGGGTAGCCACTGTTGTTAATTTTTTTGTCATGACAGGGTATGTCATTGGTCTTGGTTGAACAAAATGATTTTTCCGCTTAGCCGAGTGATTGTGAAATAAAGGGGGTGCGGGTAGCACATTGTGGGTTGTGGTAGACTCACCTGAGTAGCTTGTCAATGACTTAATCTTGTGTGCCATTGAACCAAGCCTTATCGTACAACTACATGTTCAGTATGGGATGTACCTGGCTAATTAATTAGCATTGTCATCTTGGAAGCGTGAGTTACGGGATGGATGTATATTCATAATGGCGCAAGAGGGAGGCCCTGTTTGGTTGGTAAGATATTCAGTGTTGAAACCTTAGCGAGCAGAACTAGGTTGAGAAGGAGCTTTGTAAAGACCTTGTGATAATCACTTAGCTACACGCCTTCAGAAGTGTGTCTTGGGCGGCATTATAAGTTGATTTATCTCTTGTGGGTAAATCTGTACAACCTTTGCAGAGTTAAAACTGTTTAAACAGCCGGGTCCGCGGTCATAGACATGCTCGGGGATTTCACATGAGAGGTAGAATTTTTATAAAAATATGTCGGAGTGTGAATGTGGAGTTCACTTGGTGAATATGATGTTCACTTGGTGGTTTGTGTCAAAAAGTGAATGGGAAGTTCACTTGGTGAATATAATGTTCACTTGGTGGATGAGATGTTCACTGGATGGTTTGGTTGGGAAGTGAATGTGAAGTTCACCGATTGTTTTCAAAGAAACTGTTTACTTTATTTACTTATTGTCTTTTAAATTACGCATTGCAATCTATTTACTGTATTTACCGTCAATACTGCTTTCCGCAAAAGAACCCTACAACTTGTTGAGTACTTTATGTACCCACAACTTTCAACTTTGCTGCTTAGTTGAAGAATATCAAGCTGCTCAAGAATTCTATGAAGATGAGTTTTGTGAAGGCTTTGTGAATTAGGATGCATTCTCTACTCGTTTGCCTATGGGCATGTTGATTTGGCCTTTCCAAGTTTTTTCGTTCTGCTGCAAGAGTTTATTTGTTTCTTTAGCCCTGCGTTGCAAGTTAAGTAAACGTTGACCATAAGGTCTAGTTACTATTACTGTTTTGATATTTTGAGATCTTTTAGTAAAATCGATAAATGGATGGTATTTCATCGATGTTTCCTGTGTGGGCTAGCTACTGATCTGAAACTAGTTCAGAATACACAGGGGGTTTCAGATGTGTAAATCTGGGTCCTGACAGAGGTGGTATCAGAGTCATATCGACTGTAGAACGCAACCCTAGCTAGCATGGTCGCCTTAGCCAAAAGCTTCAAAACTTATTTTCTAAATCAAACCAACTTAATTTGGCTTGAGTAGTGTTATTTTCTCATCTATTCTATTCTTTTCTCATCTCATCTCAGTCTATTATTTTCTTATCATTTTCTATTCTTTTATCATCTTGTGCTGGAGATCTTGTCTCTTGTCTTTGTTGAACTTTGCTTCGTAATCTTAATTTTACCATATTTCCTTGTTAATTTCTTTAGATGGCTCAAGTGTTTCGTGATCAAAGAGGAGATTTTCCTGGAGTTCTTAATTGTTTGTTGCGGAGCTTGGGAACAAGCTGGGGTGCAACTTATTTCACTAAGAAAGAGAAAGTAAAGGGGCACATGATTGGATTCAAGACGAGTGTGCATTTCATCATGAGGATTGGAAGTCAAATCCGTCATCATAGTTTGAAGCGTCACAATGAGCTTGAGGACTTGTCAGTGATCAGAGTTGCCAGTAAAGTTGTTTGAAGGATTTGCAAGTTGCACAAGATCAGTTTGTCCAAGTTGATTTGGAAGTATGTGATGCAAGTAGCGTCTATGCCAGTTGTTCCTAAACCAGAAGAAGAGTTGGGGGAATTTTCAGTTCTGTCATCGGTTCCATTGCTGTCACCTACTCCACTCAGTTTAGAAGAAAGACGTTGAATCATAGGCAATCGTCAGGAGTAACTTCGTCGCTTTGTTCCAGCTGTTCGTCCGGAGTCTCCGCCAACTATTCGCAATTCGTGGGTGTTCTATAGTGAGTTGGAGCAGGAGTTTGAAGAGTCTTTGTTGTCTAGTCGAGAGTGGGAGCCATTAGATTAGAGTATTTAGTAGCATTGTTAGATCATTGTTGCAGTAGGTCTTATTTGGGTTGTGTGTAAGTGGGAGATGTAGTTTTGCTGTAAAGTATTATGTTGCAATCATACTAAGAATTTAATTTGAAGAGTTTATTTGTCTTTCATAGCGTTTCATCTATGTTTTCTTTGTCATTTGTCCTTGGGTATAATCTATTTCCCCTAATTAAGTTGTCTCTATCTTCTCTCTTGTTCTTTCTAGTTTATTGTGATATTCCCTCTCATCTATTGTGCTTTTCTATCTTGCCTATTAAACGTGTGGAGAATCATCGCAGATGGTTGACACTCGCAACACATCAAGTCGCACCCAATCGAAGTATGCCAATGTCAATGTTAGCGGGCAATCACCAGTACCTAGAGCTGCGGATCCAAACATAGGACAATTTCTAACAGCTCAGACTCAACTCATGAATGCAATGATGCAGAACATGAACAGTATGATGCCTCAGCAAAATCAGACCGCCACTGCAATAGTTAATTTGTTGATCAGAATAATCAAGCAGCAACTGTTCCGCCACCAGTTCATCAACCTTCTAAGTTATCGGAGTATATTAGGACCCGTCCGCCTACGTTTTCTCATTCGTCATAACCATTGGGAGCAGAAGATTGGCTTTGATATGTTGAGAAAAAGCTCAGTATTGCCCAATGCAATGATTGTGAGAAAGTTCTTTATGCCTCACATCAGTTGGAAGGTATAGCCACATAATAGTAGGAGAACTATACTGCAACTCATGAGAATTTACAAGCCATTACTTGGGAAGAGTTTTCAGCAACTTTTCGTCAAGCGCATGTTCCAGATGGTATAGTGGAAATGAAGAAGAATGAATTTCGGGATCTACAATAATGAAATATGTCATTGAGTGAATATCTCAACAAATTTACTAAACTTTCTCGCTATGCTCTAGAAGATGTTTGTCGATGATTTAGTATCGATCTTACGAATGAATATTTAGGGGTCTCCTAGAATTAGAACCACACAGAAAATGACACAGGGATTTAGACAGTTTCAAGCCTTCTCTAGAGAGAATAACAACCCTATTCCTGTGTTGCTGTATTGACTCTACTGTTTACAATCAAAAAGAAAACTAATGCTTAATGTCCTCTCCCCCTGATCTGCCCCAATGTCCACTGACTTTTGCAGTCACAGAGACAACAGCGAAGGTGATCGAGGAATCAACCCCTGTCCCTGTGGTGGTAGTGAAGGATGTTTTTGCCACTGAAGCAACTACGATCACTAAGGTGGTCGTAGGGACAGTGGCGAAGACGACGAAAGATCCGGTCGCTATGGTGATAGGACCGGTTATTGATGATATTAATAATCGGATAAGGGACTTAGTCCTACGATCACCAGAAACATCCGGTCAAGATGGAGCAGAGAGCTTTGACCACCGTGCTGGGAAGGAGGCCGTAGAGGAAGATATTCCTCCATGCCCTCGAGGAGGAGTTGTATCTACTATCGACAATGAAGAAGACGTAGAAGAATTTTTCGACCTCTTCCTAGCTTTCTTTGGACCGCCTGTCATGGGATCTTCTTTGTTCATGTCTCATGACCGAGTTCCATACCCTAAGGATATTCCCAATAGGGGACATATCTTTGATGGCGAGCGTCTTCAAAGAATATGATGGGAAAGGGTCGACGAGCTCCATAAGCTTGAAGATTCCATGACAATGTATGCCCACTTTGCTCGGGCCTCTATTAATGTAAGTGCTTGATACCAAATACTCATATATTTGGGTTTTTCTTTTCCTCATCATTTATACCTTTATCCAGAGAGCTCTCGAGAAAATTAGCACTGTTGGTGAATACCACATATGCCATGAAACATATGAACTTGACCTAACCCCACACTCATCGCCACGAATGACCGATGAACAGTACAAGATTGGTCAAATTGCCATTGAATGGCCGGTCTGACCGCAACCTGGTCTGACCGCATCTACAACGCCGGTCTGACTGCGCCCCTAATGCCGGTCTGACCGCACCTGCCCTGACAGCTTTTTAAACTTTGACGAAAACGCGTGTTTCGACAAACTGTAATCAACATTGCCAATTGTAACATCATCCTAAGATCGTGCACATATCCCTATGATATCCATAGTTGCTATCGTAGCCTACCTATGACCCAACAACATTAAAATAGGAGAAACTTGTCAACTCCTGCTCTATAGAGGTCCTTTCATTATTACAATAAACCAATACACCCTTGTAGGGCATGTTTGGATAGAGGTGAGATTTGGTATATGTGCCGATCGTTGTTTACATTATACTCCTACATATGTAATGGATCCTAAGACTTAGGACCTGTTTAGATATGTCGTATTTTTGGATTTTTTTTTACCAATATCATGGTTTCTCAAATATATTAAAGTATAAAAAACTTTGAGATGTTTGGATGCAATGAAAGCCCGACGGGGAAATAGATAAATCTCTCACGAGACACGAATAAATTACTTGGTGCTCAGGTACCTATAAACTTACCAAAACTAGATGCAATCATGCAAGTACAACATGAACAATAAAACTCGTAAGGAAAACAAAAATATATAAATAACAAATAACTTCTCTGGACATAGGTTAGCAGCTGCAAGACAGAATCATAACACAAGAGCAAATTCTTCAGCAGAATATATTATAAGAACACTTCAAATATCACAATTGAGCAAGAAGGGAGGCCATGAAGTTTCAAGTGTGCACATATCTGTAGGAGATATCATAGATTAACCATAATAAAATAGTGAAAATTTGATTACAGATCTGATATTAATGATGGGGGAAAACCTAAGGGTGAATAACAGAAATAGCAAAACACACATCCATTAATACCAGATATGCACAAGATATACTCAATCCTATCACATGATTTATAACCTACATGGCTACAAAACGCTTTGAATAACAAAAAAACTACAAGAACCAAAATATACCAGCGGTGCCAATTTTAGTTTCACCGTATCAACCGAGGGGGCAACATATACTTGCCATCTAGAGGGGAAAGACATAGTAGAAATAATCTTGGTTCATCATCTATGAACTATCTCATGACCAAAACTACCTAAATTCCAATATAAACTCTGTCCACAAGATCATTATGTACTAATTCCAATATAAACTTTTATTATCACGTGAACACATGCACCATCATCTATGAACCATCGTTTGTATAGAGCGTCACTAACACAGAGGACAATTTTTTCGACAAGGGATCTTACCTTCATAGTGGAGGGAGCAAGGGAACGCAAGGAGGCCGGCGCTGCGAGGAGCCCGGCCCGGGGAAGATGATGTTGCGGGAAGGAGGTCGGCGGAGGGAGGACACCGCCGCGGGGAGGAGAAGACGCAGGGATGGAGGCCGGCAGAGGAAGCACGCCGGCTCGGGGAGGAGTAGGGTGCGGGGATGATGGCTGGGTAGCGGGCCGACGGGAGGCACTGACGGGGACTACGGGAGGCGCGGTAGCGAGAAGGGATTTCGGGAGGAGAGAGGAGGCTCAAGAGGAAATGGTGGTGTTGGGAGAAATGCAAAACTGGGTGGGTGGCGGCGCCTAAGTCGCCACTGTCACGCCACGAGTTATGGCGTGAGACGGCAGGCTTGTCACGCCATTGGTGTGGGCGTGACAACTGCCACGTAAGCCCTCCACGCTGGCACGGCGAGCGGACGGGGGTTTGCGTGGCACGTTTGGTCACGCCGAGATCTGTGGCGTGACAAAACGCTTTGCCCACGTTACAAGGGTGGCGTGACTAAAGGAGTCAGAATTAGAAATAAAGATAACGATAGGTTAACTTTAAAATATTATTAAAAAAATATTAATTAATAAAAAAAATCGTTGGCACACGCATGTTAGCTCGGGTGAGAAACTGAGAATTGGTTAGTACGGTTTTATTTCAAGTTTTTTTTTTGGTTCTCCCAGCATTAGGCCTCTGTGCGAATTATCTAGGACTGCATTTCGTAGAACAATAATACTAAGAGCGTGTATATAATGATGTGATGTCAATTGTTTGTAAGTCTTAACAGGTAAAAAAGAAGATAATATAGATGAGAGAAGAGAATCACAAAGAATTGAACGTCTCTTGTGCAATCTTGTGCAATAATTAACTGTCACACGGAAAAACAAGATATTGACGAGCTGTAGGATCATGAATTGCAGCTGCAGGGTCACGGGCAGCCCATGGGTCGCCTTCTCTCCGCTGCCTTTGCCTGCAACTGCAAGGCTGCAACCCTGGTCTCTCCACCACTATTCTTCTATCTCTAGAGGAGAGGTCACACGTAGACGACGTGCACACACACATACTGTGATACTGACTGGCGAGAGAGAAGGAGGAGTCGATGGGGCTCTGGAGCTGGCCGTGGGGACGACGGCGAGGGCCGTCGGGCTTCGGCGCCGCATCCACCGCCGAGGAGGTCACCGCCGGCGTCGACGCGAGCAACCTCACGGTCATCGTCACAGGTTTGTTTGTTAGGGCTCTGTCTCATGGCAATATGGCATGTCATAATATATCACAACACTCTTCTTATTTTCTCGGGCCAGGGCTTTTCTTTTAGCGCAGTCAGGAGTTGGCACATTTCACGTGTGTTCGGTTTGCTAAATTTCGGTCATTATACTAAATGTTGGCCAAAATTGGTGAAGCAAATTTTTTTTGGCCCAAATCAAAGACACCAGCTGTCAGAGGGTTTCTTCTGCGAGCACATCATGTTGTATAGCTGTACTTGGACAGCCATGAATGGCGAAAACTGAAAAGACCATGAAAAACTGCAAAACAAGCGGAAATTTACGCTTAGTCTAATCTTACCAGCAAATTTCAGATTAAAAGTACATCACAGAGTTAGTGCTATAATTTGTATTTGAAATGTGTGAAAGATTTTTGCAGGTCGATAAGAACATATCATTCGTTTGAGATTATACGATATTACAAGACAGGTTCATCGATCAGGCAACGTGGGAATTTTCATTTATCTTGATTAACATGCCAGTTGATTTCTATTATATTTCGGTTCTGTTCCCAAAAAATTATATTTAGGCTCTTCATATTACAGTAGAATTTTCTCAAATTCCACAACAAACATAGGGATTGATCCTACTAATTGATATGCATCTGTCTTTTCACTTTTACCTTGTGAATTGTGATTCATCTGGTAAATACAGGAGCAACAAATGGCATTGGAAAGGAGACAGCCAGAGTGCTTGCACTAAGGGGAGCAAAAGTAATCATGCCAACAAGGACACTGGAGAGTGGCATGAAGGTAAAAGAGAGCCTTGCTGATCAGATTCCAATCTCAAAGCTACATGTCATGGAGGTGGATTTGAGCTCCCTCAACTCCGTTTGCAGCTTCGCGCGGTCCTTCAACTCATCTCATAAGCATCTGAACGTGCTCATGTATGTATCAGCATCACTGACATGCAAATGTTCAAAAAGGTGTACTAGTGAACACACTGACATAGTCATTTGCTCTGGCTTTCTCTGAAGAAACAATGCAGGGATAATGGCCTGCCCTTTCCAGCTATCCAGGGATGGGATTGAGCTGCAGTTCGCAACGAATCATGTCGGCAAGTATTATATATTTATATATAAACAAGACTGTTTATTCATCATTCATGAAAAGACCATTGTGCTCGATGCTCTTGATCCTGTACTGTTACTCATCAATCATCATTCATGTAAACTTCAGAGGATTTGCTATGTTGATGCTGAGTTGAGCTGAGATGCTACAGTTGTGAGGTTATTTATACACCTGTTGAATTTCACCTTGCAAGCAGGCCATTTCTTGCTGACAAAACTTCTACTTGACAAGATGAAATCGACTGCCAGAGAGACTGGTGTGCAGGGCAGGATCATAAACGTGTCTTCCGTAGCGCATAAAAGAAGTGACGGTTCATGCTTTGATCTGAACAAGCTAAACGATAAGTCCAGGTCAGCCATATGTTATTCCTTATTGATTTTATTTGCATGAACTCAACATAAGAGGCCAAAAATTTTCTTATTGTATTGCAAAATTTACAGGTACAATCCATTCATTGCATATTCACATTCTAAATTAGCCAACATTTTACACGCAAATGAGCTAGCCAGGCGTTTTCAGGTCTGCAATATTTTCTGCTTCTCTTATTCATGATGATTGTTGAATTAACCCTGCAGAAAGAATAGGTTTCTTTGGGCAAATTCATGTATAAGCAAATGAACTCAACTAGCCTTAGCAATGCACTTGCAACAAAATGTTGTGTTACTCCGTTTCATAAAAAGAGTAGTTGTGTTGATTACTTGTTTAGTTGTTTTTGATCGGAGCCTGATGAAGTAACAGGGTATAATAGGGTCAAAACTATTTTATTGTACTTTCAGAAACTAACACTACCTTGGTGCCAATTCAGGAAGAAGGATGTAATCTGACTGCAAATTCCGTGCATCCTGGAATAATCGTGACCAACATCGCTCGCTACGTCGCCACAAACAGTAATATCATTACAGACTTAACATCACGATTCCGAAATTCCGAAACAAAATTGTTCTTTTCTTCAGTTCATTAGCAGTTTCAAACCATAACCGAATGTTCTGCAGGTGTGCTGATTTCGATTCTTTCCGTGGCAAAGCCTTTTCTGAAGAGCATGGCCGAGGTAACTGAATCATACTGTTCAGATATATCACTGTAAATTCCGCAGTAATCGGTACTGTCAATCTGTCATAAGAAGATTTTAACCTGACAAGATTAACTTTGATTTGCAGGGAGCTGCGACTACTTGTTATCTGGCGTTGCGTCCTGATGTGAAGGGTGTGTCCGGCAAATACTTCGCGGACTGTAATGAAGCGACACCAACGGCAGTCGCAAGAGATGCAGAGCTAGCGAAGAGGCTATGGGCGTTCAGTGAAGAACTTGTGGAGTCGAAAATTCACAATTTTTGAGATGTGTGGTATGGAGTGATTATTTATTCACTACTTTTTTAAAAATAAATAAATAAATTGGTGGATGGTATGCATAGGGGCGTTTGGTTTGATGTATCACCTCATTCAGGATGGGCTGATCCATCCTAGGATCATCCTCAAATTTGGTGGGATGACTCAGGTGCGTTTGGTTGGTGGGACGATGGGATGGGATGATACAGGTAGGATGGGATCGTCTTGTATGGGATGATACAGTCAGTCTGTTTGGTTGGTTGTATGGAATGATACAGGATTCTGTTTGGTTAGTTGTATAGGATGGTTCAAACTATTGTTTGGTTTGGTGGATGGAGTTGGATATGTAACCAAAGTTTTTTGAAATTCATAAAATTCATACAAATTTTATTCAAAATCACGGAACAGCACCCGATTCCTCCTTTCTATTCTCCCCCATTCCTCTTTCTATCCCGATTGCTCATGGTGCCGACTCCCTCTTCCTCTTGGCTTGGCCATACCTGGCCGCCGGCGTGTCGGCGCCTTGCCGCAGTCTCTCCTCCGGTGCCACGCCGCCTCCCCGGCTCCCGTGCCTCCGGTGCTCCGGCTCCCTCGCTCCTGCTGCTTGGCCACGGCCGACCTTCATCTTGGCACGATGCCTCCTGCTAGTCTGCCGCCGCCCCAGCTGTCTTGCCTCTGGTTCGGTCCCATGAGTCTTCTTGCCGCCGACTCCGGCTGGTCTGACGCCTCACTCGCGTGCTCTGCGGCCCACGCTGTGTTGCCGCCTCGCCTGCTCCTTCGCGCCGGCTTCGCCCTCCGCCACCACCTTCTTCTCCTCTTGCCACCTTCTTCTCCTTGGTTGCGCCTGCACCACCTTTTCTCCCGTGGCGGCGAATGGCGGCCGCCGCCTCCTTCCTTCCTTGGCTTGGGCTCCTATGGCGTTGTTCCTCCGGCCGCCCTCGGCTCGGGCCATGGCCGCCATTCTCGACTTCGGCTCGGCAGTGCATGCCGCCCTAGCGCCTCTCCATGGTTTGGTACCAAGTTGAACGGCGTGGTTCGGGTTATTTTGCCGAACAAGATGATACAGAATCAAAATAGAATATTCCTATTTTTTGAACCATCTCATCCCGAATGGTTTGGTACCATCCATCCAAACAGACAACTGAACGAGTCCATTTTCCGTACCGGATGGTTCAAGACCATATAGTTCAATGAACCAAACAGACCCTCAATCTCTCATTTTGTTCTAGTCTTTTGCTTATGAGAGATGAGTAACCCGTTCTCTTTTTAAAAACAAACAAGTGGTTACATTATGAGTTAAGATCGGATGCTCCATTCACCATCTGGTTCCTCGAACCAAACAACTATTTTTGGCGCCAATATATGGGCCATCGCAATCCGTGCCCACTCCGGCGTCCCCTCCACACTTCGGCACAATTACAACCCCCTCCCCTCAACACAGCGCCGCCACACTTCTCTAGTTGCCTGACCTCCCACTCCAGCGCTCGGCGCTCGCCTCCTTACACACCACCACCATGAGGCCATGAGTTGCTAATTCCGAGGGTGAGTTGTTAGCACTATTGTCAACTGTACAGTCCCAAGGCCAAGGCAATCGCATGGGTATTAAGGTGCAAGCACCAGACCAACGCTCTAAGTTTTGTGGTTGCGATAGGGCGGCGACGACGGCGAGCACGATGCATGGTGTAGTAGCGACGATGGGGCCAGGCCTCTAGCAGGGGTGGGTGGCGGTGAGAGTGGTGCTGGCGGTATGCCATGCAGGGCTCCATCCCCCGATGGCGCTCCCGTCGAGCGCATCCACGCGCTGGTTGCCTCCCGATGTCGACCACGGCCGCGCCCCGTGACGGCACTCCCACAAAGCCACCTTCGTCCACCAATCGCCCTCCGCTCGACGGCCGAAAGTAAGAACCCCTCCATCCTCTTGTAGTTTTGGCTCGGATCCGATTTTTGAGCCCCATGTGAATGTGTTTGGATCTGAAATTTTGTGAAGTTAGCTCATCCGGTTGTGATGGATCTGAAAAATTCCTTGGTGAGGAGAAAACTTGTTGCATGTTACAACCTAAAATTCATCTCTTGTTCTTTGATTTTCCAAAAGTTGCTCCTGTATGCTAGTGCGGATGTAGAGCCTTGTGATTCTGTTAGTTTGTTTATATAATCATTAACATCTAGAGGTGCTGGTCCTAATATTGAGGGCAACTTTGATTAATCTTCATCTTCTTTCATGTTCCATGTTATAAAAAATCTTTAAGAATGTTCAACAATAGTTTAACCTTAATTAAGAAAAGGAAACAAAGATATCAAGTATGATAATTTGTTGTTAACAATTTTTATTGTTTACAGAACGAAAGATGGTCTACAGACTACACCTCTGTAAATTAGCTTTATTGCTATGACATTGTTTTATATTGGGTACAAACTACAAAAATATGCTTACCGTAGACATAGAGAGACCTATTATTATTGTGTCCTATTGAAAGAATGGGAGAATGATGCACTATCTTATATTTCTATCTTGATCTGTTGAAGTTGTTGTTTGTGAGCTTGATACAGGTGGGTCAGGGTTTATCAAGGGATGGCAAGGCTCTGGTCGGCTTTCCAAAGCCTTGGATCGAGGTGTGAGTTCAAATCGTACTAATCTACCAAAGATTTCTTAGTAGTATAGTATTTGCTTTGGATATTGCCGCCTTCTTACATGTGTGTGAAAAGAGGCTACTTTCAAAGTCGGTTGGCTTGGACTTTTTAGCCGTGTGAACTTTGATGATAAAAGGTCCTGACTTGGCATCGAGAAGTTCTTGTCCTTCCTTGCTAAAATCTCGCTTTGCGAATTTTGATGTAATCATGGCGAGGATGTTCATTTGTTGTTGTATAGATCGATCCACGGCATAGATATAGGCACAACCTGCATTTCTACTATGATGTCCGGTGCCAAAGCCGGGCCGGTCACCGTTCTTCTCTTGGTAAGAACTTGACCGCGATTTGTGTATTAGCATTTGCAAATTCGTAATTGGAACGAATTGGGGGCAAAGTGTATGACAAAAGAGATTTGCATGTAGGATAAGTATGTTCGGTGTTGCAATCGCTATACCGAAATTTCAGTGAGTGGTTTGATTGCACGTACCATTTCGGTGAGTCTTTTTTCCCCATATGTAGGCTTGATATTGGGGAGGAAAAGATGTTGATCTTCCGAGTGTCCAAGAGCTCTGCTTGAAGAAGCAATGCGTAAAATATCTTGGTCCCAGAAGATCATGTTTCATAATATTTGCCTATCCTTATTCCGGATCATGTATCTTGTTGAAAATATTCGAGAAGAGTGCATTATTAGGACTTGAGAGTATTAACTTCATTCTACCCTCAATTTTATTTCGCCGAGCCTTGATTATGATTAAATGTTGTTGACATTGTACTATTTCTTTTTCATGTTCACCTTTAATAATTTTTCTCTCGAATTGAAAACATGTTTTATATCTAGATGTTATTGTTATTAAGTGTATGCATATTTGAGCTATACATTACACAGCCAAATGTCCAGAAGTTAGTGCTTAATAGGTTCTAACATGCTCTGGCCTACTTCCATTCACATATTTGGTTCATATGTTAAACACTGACTAGATGCTTATCTACTTTCAGGTACTTGATGAATCCGAAAATGGAGTTTGTTAAATTTTTTGGCAAGAACTATGATGCAGATTCCCTTACTGATGGCATCATCAAAGAAATTTGAGAGCACAAGAGTAGTTGAAATTCTGCACTTCATTTGAATTCGACACTGTGTTCAGGGATTATTCTTAAATAAACAAACCTCAGCAGATGCTTTCGACTATCTACTGTTAGTTCATTTTGGAATGTTAGAGCTTAGGATGTTCGTATCTTGAGGCATTTTGTTTTAGCAGATTTTGGTGCACGGTTGCTATTTGAGAACTGAATATTATACTTTTGGTGCGGATGTTGAGTAATTTTGACTTCTTTCCAGGAAATGTTCAGCAAAGAATTACCAATAAAAAATACATGTGAATGCAGGCCCTAGAAATACAGCACCTTCTAGAATGTTTAAGGTTATAGTGAGCAAAGCTAAGTTACTCCCAATTGTTTTACAAGTGTGTCTGCCATATATTAGTTTTGATGCTCTGTTATGTGTTGCTCCATCTCCCAAGTGAGTAGTTCTTTTCCCCCCTCATTCGGGAGTTTGTTACTTTGTTTGCTCTAATGAGTTTGTGATACCTTTTTGTAATGTTGAAGTATACTTTAGAATTAGAAAGCCTAAATTAACAGGTTGAGAAGCTTAACTTGAAGTTGTGATAACTCAAGTACACTATAGTTATTGTTTCTGAATTTTACGATTTTTTTGAATTTTTTTTATAGCCGGAATTTTTATCCCTGTTGTTCCTAAACAGCAACAGGGATTTTATTCCCGGCCGGGAAGATTTTTCCCTGGTGTTGAGGGGGATTCCATATGCTCTCAAAATTCCTCCAAAGGATTTTCTTCCTTAGAATTTGTCCCTTAGTATCCAAACAAACCTTAAGGGATGAGTACAGGGAAATTTTGCTCCCATTATCTTAGATGGGATGGGGGAAGAGAATGCTTACTCCGTCGCCGTGTTCCCCGCTATACCTTGATATCCATGTAGATTGATATATCTAAACATATAAGACATTGATGTTTTGTCTCTAACCTAACATATTTTTGTATTATCTATAAAATATAATGCATTTACACCTGATCTTGTCCCTTTTTTCTACCTTTAATGAATATGGCAGAGCTCCTGCCTTTTTGTTCAAAAAAAAAATGCATTTAGTATTATTCTGCCCTCTTATCTCTTATGTATTAATAAATTTACGTATTTCTATGCAACTATATGATAAATTTATGAAATTGCCTAAATTTTATTCGAATTTAAGTTGTCAGTGGGCCCTATTCCCCAAATCCCCGGTGGATGGAGACAAAAGAAAGGTCGTCCCTGATAGCTAAACAGATAGTGGAGATGGGAGGGCATTAGCCCCGCTGCCATCCCTGCTCTTGGGCGTCAGCCTGTCTGGTGTGTCGCCTACAACACATACGAATGATAGCATATAAATATTCAGATTACCCATACTGTTGAACCTACGTTTGTACCGATAACAGCGATCCAACACTACCCAAGGCTAACTAATTTTGCACAAACAAGATGAAGCACATCGTTGCTCCTTGTAGATACGATACTTTTTTTATCATCCCAGAAAGCTACACCTAGACCCTGTGCACCTGTCATTAGTGGCACGCACTAATACTTCTTGGTTAGGGTCAGGCAACGTTGAGTAGTTTTTCTTTTCTAATAACTAGTAGCTTTCACTTTGTAAAGCGATATCGCGTTCACGTCAAAATGGTTCCACGGCCACGCACTATCGTACCACGATAAGGACCGGCACTATCCAACGTATTGCACGTTTGTGCTAACCAGCCGGTTAGCCCGCACAATTGCGAGGTGTAGTATAGGTAGAGCTACTTGTCCCTTTTTGGTCAAAATTAATGTATCTCTAGTCCGACTATCAATCTAAGCCTTTAAAACTCGGATTTACCAAATTAAGGACTAGATTTTTTGGTTGATAATTATTTCAATAAAACTATCAAATCTAAGCCTTTAAATTAGGGAACTTTTTTTTTATTAATTAACCTTTTTTTGAATTTTATTTTAAAGTTAACCAAGTACTTTATTTCAATTCGACATCTTTGGTCACGCCACGGGTGGTGGCGTGAAAAAACAACATTGTCACGCCAGATAAGCCCCAAAATAAGATTTTTGTCACTTGGTTGTGGCGTGATAAAAACACTTGCCACGCTACTTCCAGCTTAGCGTGACAAGAGTTTGACAAGAAATGAAATGACGTGTGATATTGTTTTGTCACGCCACGGGTGAGTGGCGTGACCAAAGGGGTCGAATTGGAAATAAAGTCTTGGGGTTAACTTTAAAATAAAATTCAAAAAAAGGTTAATTAATATAAAAAATTCTAAATTAGGATGCACCAGATCAAGGGCTAGATGTTTTTATTTTAAAATCAGGACCCATCAAATTAAGGACTAGATGTTTTACTTTGTTCTCGTCTCACCGTACCAAGCCGCGGCGAAAGTTTTCGACCTTAGTTTTGCTATCTATAATAGTCACCTTTCCAATCTCTAGACATTTCGATTGTTCTTAGTCTGCAGGTTACGCCGTACACATCAAAGATCAGGCACCCATCCTCTTCACTAGCCTCACCCTAGTCCTGCGGAAGAAGCATCCAGCGACTTCAATGCTCGGGCTTCCTTGTCAGCCACTAGAATAAGCCGCGGGAGGGTGCACGGCGGTCTCCAAGCGAGCTATGCCTCCTGTCCTCAATCTTCATCAGGTTTTGCCGGCCGCCATCTTCACTTCCGGCATCCACAACAAGTGAACAGCTCAGGTACGCACCGGCCATCCACTGTATCCCCTGTGAAAAACACGAGTACAGTGTATTTGATCTTCCGCACTTCAATCGAGTGTAGGGGATTGAATTATATATCTGACTATCAACTGACAATGATGGTGAACAGTATGTTCGACAAAAAACAAAGATTACAACAGAGAATATGTTTTCTTTCTATCTATAGCCTAACTTGCTATACAAATGTAATCTATTCAGTTTTGGGAGGTTTAGATTAGTATCGTATATACATAATCTTTCACACACCCCCTGAATCACAATCATCATTGAAGATTGAGACTGCGTCGAAGCATACCAAGTCCCTATGCATTCAGCAGCTTCGCCAAACCATCAGCAATTTGATCTGCCCAAGGAATGAATCGTGTTTCCAACACCTTCTGAGCAACTCGCTTACGCACAAAGTGAAATCAATCTCTATATGCTTTGTTCTAGCATGAAAGATTGGATTCGCAGAGAGATAAGTGGCACCGAGATTGTCACACCACTAGCACGATGCTCTCGACTGGAAAATTCTAAGCTCACCTAATACTGATTGTATCCATATCACCTCTGCAGTTGCGTAGCAAATGCTTCGTACTCAGCTTCAGTGCTTGATCTTGTAACCGTGGGCTACTTGCGTGAACACCAGGAAATTAGATTTGATTCGAAGAACACCGCAAAACCACTAGTTGATCTCCTATCATTTGGACACCCAGCCCAACCAGCATCTAAGAATGCACTGACTAAAGACGACTTGGATTTTCTAATTCTCAGTCCAACTTCAACAGTGTGTTTGAGATACCTCAGTATTCGTTTTGCAGGAGTCCAATGAAAGGTTGTAGGTGATTGCATATACTGACAGGATTTGTTGATAGAGTAGGATATATCTGGCTGAGTTAGAGTTAAGTATTGCAAACTTCCAACAACACTCATGTATTTAGTTTCTTCTATTGGAGTGAGCATTGCACCTTAAACCTTTTACAACTTCTCTATCGTTGACATTGGTGAAGTTGCTGGTTTATAGTTTTTGATCTCAACTCTGCTCAGCAATTCTAAAATGTACTTGGCTTGTGAAAGAGTAACTTCACCTTCTGATTTCTTTGCCTTAATGCCCAAGAAATGGTGTAAATCACCTAGATCTTTAATTGCAACTTCTGCTTGAAGACTTTGTATTAGCTTCTCAACTACATGATTTGATGAGCTTGTGACAATGATGTCATCGACATAGATTAGCATAAATACGCTAATACCATCTTTGCTGAATATGAACAGTGACATGTCTGCACGAGAAGGCATGAATCCCAACTCTTGAAGTTTTGAACTTAGTTTATAATACCATGCCTAAGGTGCCTGCTTTAATCTATACAAGGCTTTATCAAGTTTGCTGGCATAACTTGGACGCTCTGCACTCTCATAGCCTGGAAGCTGTTTCATAAACACATCCTCTTCAAGAACACCATGGAGAAACACGTTCTGGATATCCAGTTGACGAAGACAGCATCCTCTAGATATGGCAATTGACAATATGAGACGAATTGTAGCTGGTTTGACAACTGGGCTGAACGTATCTTCATAATCAATGCCATATCGCTGTTTGTACCCTTTAGCTACTAATCGAGCTTTGTATCGATCAGGTGATCCATCTATCTTCTTCTTTATCTTGAAGACCCATTTGCACTCTATGACATTAAGTCCTTTCTGATTCGGTACTAGATGCTATGTACAATTCTTCATTAAGGCAGAATACTCCTGATTCATAGCTTCTCCCTATTTATCATCCTTCAAGGCGTCAATATGACTTACTAGTTATGCCACCACAACCAAACTCAGTGCATTTTTGTCATAGAGAGGTGTGACATTATTATGCATCTTCGGTATTGATATGTTATTTATTCGACGTGTGCACATCTGATGTTGAGGAAGTGGCACCACAGGAACAACAGAAGTTGTCTCAGTATTGGACTGCTCAGCATCAATGGACTGCCCTCCATTTTGCACATCATGTTCCTGTAGAGACAAATCAAGAAACTGCACATTGCCATTAGTTTGCACATTATTCATATTAGACAAATTCGGATTATTGCCCCCATCTTCCGTACTGCTAAGTGAATGTAATGAAGTTGGCAACAGGGATGGGAGAAGAAGCTGTTCATACCAAGAGCAATGATCAACAGAGGGATATATTTGTGAGAAAAGGAAGACATTCTCATCAATATCACATCTCGAGAAATATACATCTGGCCAGCAAAAGGAAGAAGACATTTGTAGCCTTTATGAATGCTACTATATCCCAGAAAGACACACCACTGAGAACGAAATTGAAACTTTTGTTTATTGTAAGGTCGTAAACAAGGCCAACATGCACAACAAAAAAACCTTAAGAAAAGAGTAATTAGGTTTAGCATGTAGAAGACGTTCTATGGGAGTACCAAATTGTATGACTTTGCTAGGAATCGTATTGATAAGAAAACAGGCAGTGTGGAATGCTTCATCCCAAAATTTTAAAGGCATAGAAGTATGAGAAAGAAGTGATAGACCAACTTCTACAATGTGACGGTGTTTTCTCTCGGCTGATCCATTCTGTTGATGTGTATAAGGACACGAAACATGATGTGTGGTCCCTACTGTTTGAAAGAAGGTATGCAATTTTTGGTATTCATCACCCCAATTGGTTTGCATACAAACAATTTTCTTTCCATGTAGACGTTCTACATGGTTCTGAAATTGTATGAAGACTCGGTACACATCTGCTTTGCTTTTCAAAGGATATAACTAGGTGAACTTGCTGAATAAATCAATGAAACTCAAATAATATTTGTTTGCATTAACTGAAATAGGGGTTGGACCCCCATACATTTGAGAAAACAAGTTATAAGGAAGATAAAGAAACACGATTTGAACAGGAATGAGGTAGTTGGTGGCTTTTGGCCTGTTGACATGCATCACAGACCGAAGCCATATCTAAAACCTTAGCAAGGCAGATTATTTTACTGAAGAACTTGATGAACGACAAACGAGGCTGGGTGACCAAGGCGATAATGCCATTGCTCCTGAGATGGCTGAACAACAGCAAGGATCTCTTTCTATGTTGTGAACTGGCTTGAGGTTAGGGGATAAAGTCCACCTTTATTGCTGCTGTGAAGAAGAAGTTTCTTCGTTGAATGATCCTTGACAAGAAAAAAGTTTGTATGGAATTCAAGGAAAATGTCATTGTCAGTAGCAAGACGATGAACGAATAAGAGATTTTTTTGATGTTTTAGGAACATGAAGCACATCTTTTAGGAGCAATGATTGATTTGGGGTTTTAATCTCAGATTGACTAATATGAGCAATATGCATACTTGAGCCGTTGGCAGTTTGAACTTGATCATGCCCATGATATTTCTATCGTATGGTCATCTTGTAAAGATCACTAGTAATGTGATTTGTCGCACCGATATCCGTATACCACGCTGAGTCGATGGAGTAGGAACCAGTTGTAGCTGCTGCAGCAACACAATTTTCTTCATGTTGATATGAGTGGTCGAAGCGATGATAACACTTTAGAGCCACATGTCCAGGTTTCCCACAAACTTGATACATTGGTCTATTTCCAGAAGTACTTTTGTTATTGGAGTAATTCTGACCAGACTAATGTTGAAAACCTCCACCTTGTTGTCTTTCACCACCGCGATTTCCACCACGTCTGCGGCCTTGCGATGCACCACGGTTTCCCTTGAATGCAACATTGCTTGTAATTTGCACAGAGGAATTGTTGGTCTCTACACACATCTCATGACTAAGCATATGCTCATAGAGTTCATTGACCCCAATTGGATCAGGTCGTGTGGTGATCGAGGTGACCCATGAGTCATACTCTGTGTCAAGCCCTGTGAGCATATAAATCATAGTGTCTTGATCTAAAACAGGATGACCAGGAGCAGCTAGCTCATTTGTGAGACTCTTTACTTTGTTGAAGTAATCTGGGATGGAGAGATCTTTCTTCTGAATGGTCACAAGTTGCCTGCAAATTTGCATAACTCGAGCAAGGGATTGAGACGCAAACATGCATTCAAGTGCCTTCCATACCCCGGCAGTAGATGACAGAAACAAAACTCGCGCCAATATTTCAAGAGAAAGAGTTGAGAGCAATGTATTGAACATCATCTGATCTTGCTGGAGCCAGATGTTGTACATCGGATTGGGTTCTTGTGCAGCACCACCTTCAGTTGTCATCGTGATCAAACGATCTGGAGTAGCGATTGTGCCATCGACAAAACCCAGCAGTTGTTGTCCCCTGAGATAGGGCATCAGTTGGGCCTTCCAAAGGAGATAGTTGTCCCGATCCAACTTGACATTGATCAAGTGGCCGAAGGAAGGTATCGGCATCAATCCACCGGCGGTGACAAATGTCATGGCGGCAGTTGTGGTGGAGGATGTTGAGCTAGTCATCATCTAGATGAGAGAAGAGGTAGCTCTGATACTGTCGAGACACAAATATGTAAATCTGGACCCTCTGTGTATACTACACTTGTCTAGGATCACACTAGTACACATAGTGGCAACATCGATAAAATACCATTCCATATGCAAAGATACTAAGAAATAGGCAAATAACAATAATTGTCGGAGTAACGACCTTAAGATCAAAGCTTACAATTAATGCCTCAGAAGGCGAGTAGCTCAAATAAGTTGGAGCGGAAGGTAATAGAATAACTTCAGTGAAGCCCATCCATATGCCCACAGGCAATCGACTGGGATCAAAACCTAGCGGTCACAATCCTCGTAAAGCTCCTCCTCGAAAGTAGGCGACGATTCCTCCACTTTATCTGAATGATTGAAGCAAGAATGTGTACTCCAAGTACTCAACAAGTTGTACCACAGAATACAATTATAGATGATGGCTTATTCTAAAGGAAATAGTTTCTGTGTCTATTTTGCAATAAAGCAACAGTTACAGTTGAATATGAATAATAGATTGAAAGCGTAATTCCAAACAAATAAATAATAATAATTTTAACATGTATTTTCACAAAGGACACAAAGCCTAATCAATTTCTTTCACATAGCCATATGAGTTAAATCACACAGCTGTCTTTTCCCAATTGTTTTTATGAAAATCTATCCCTCGTGTGAAATCCCCGAGCATGTCCATGATCGACGACGCAGCTATTCGAATAGATTGTTTAACACTCTGCAGAGGTTCTACACTTTACCCACAAGATGCAATCAACTTGTATGGAGCTGATCACAACAAAACATTTCTGAAACTTCATCTCAACAATTGACACCCCCGTTGTTCTTACTGCCGGCACCAACCCCCACACAGGTGGTTAGCCCGTCGCACACCGTTGGACCTAAAGACGGTGAACAGCTCATAAATGTGAATCACCACACAGGCAGAAACACACCTCCACCATGGCACACAGCTTAAACTATCCGCCTGAGTAATCAACACCAAGACTTCATAACTTACTAGGTTAGACCCGTCCCATCAGGCATTTCATTGTACAGTTGTGTCTCAGTTCAATAGCGCACAAAGTTAAATCCTTAATTGACCAAAGCGAGACTGTCAGTTTCTAACTAATTCACCAAGATTCATATTTCCAAAACACACAGCCACTATATCACATAGTACCATCCACTCGCCTCAGTATAAATGTTTTCTCACCTTGCTGGTTAAGTACAACACATGCCATCAACGAGTAATAGCACATAGCACACAATTTTACACAATGTTCCATAATCACTTAGTCAAGTTTATATTTGCAACTCAAATGATATGAATGACTCGTTGCATGGCTAAGCGAACTATTTGTATCTAACCAACCCACGTTGATGCTATGATATTACCAACTAATAATTAACCAAGCTAGGATGACAAAAGATCATGATAATACAATAGGCAAGGTAAATATAATCAATGGGTGTATAACTAATCCCAAAATATTTAAATAAATACTTAAAGTAAAATGCAATAATTTGAATCAATGTAATTTTGGAAAACTGGGTTCAACATAGTCAAAGGTACAACTTGCCTTGCTATAGCAATGATGTTCTTATTTTATCTTTAATCTTCTACTTCCTTGACCTTTAGCTCCTTCAGACGATTCCGGAATGTCAATGTCTAACAAGAGAGAAAACACAAAACAAAAAAAAATTCAAAAGACAAATAAAATACAATCTAAATTGAAATTTAATGGTACTGAAAGGTAGATATTGAATTTAGATTAATTTAGAAACTTCAATGGGTTCAATCGGAATTCATACGAGAAAGAACAAGCTCTTGGAAGTTCGATCAGAAAAGAAAATCCTGGAAAAGGAAAAGGGAGAGAGAAACTGACAAGTGGGGTCCACTGAATATTCTCAGAATATTTTGTTTCAAAAATTCTAGAAAAGGCTGTGTGCCATGGAGGATTAGGGGTTGACATGTGAGCCATTGGTTTATGGACCAGATCCACAGAAAGATGCTAGTCCATGGTGGACCAATCTCATGAAGCCAGTGTTGACCAAGGTTTAACTAATAGGTGGGGCCCGCATGTAAGTGAGAGATGGATCTAGAGCTTGGATTGAGTGGATGACAAGTGGGGTCAAGGTGTATGAGAGGAAAAGATGGAGATGAATCCGGTCTGCAACGTGGGCGATGACAGTGTGGCCACGTCACAGAGAGGAGATGAGGTGACATGGATTTGGCACTGAGGTCACAAAGCAAAGAGAGAGAATAGAGACATATACACTTGGGACCCACACAACAGAGAGACAGAGAGCAAACCAACCAAAGAATCAGAGAACACAAAAGTGGACAGAGGAGGCAACATAGAGCTCCATGCCCGGTTCTGGCACACAACAGCGGCGGCGGTCGGCGACGAGGCGGCTCCGGCCAATGGGCAAAATGGAACGCTGATGAAGAGACGAAGGTAATGACGCGGGTACAGCGGCAATCACCGGCGACATGAGAAAATGCGGTAGTGGCGGCGGCTTGCATGGTGGCGCAGCACTTCCAACGATGTTCTTGGAAAAAGAAGGGAAGCATGGCGTAGAACGCGACGACGCGAACTCAATGGTGGTAAAGATGAAGGCAGGAGCTCAACGGTGGTGGTGTATTTGGCTAGAGAAGGAAGGTGTCCATAAAGGAGAGAGAAAGCTTGGTCCTCGACGCACGGTGGATGAAACTTGAAATTTAAGGATGGAAAAGATAGATCGGGACGAGGGACACATGGTGACCTGAACGGATTTTGGAGGAACTCACTGAAGAAGTGGGGAATGCGAAGAAAGCGTTTCAACGTCATGGCTTGACAAGGTCGGCAGTGACTCAGTGATCTTCGGGAGATGGCGATGGAAGCTCGACGTAGAATGCGTCGAGGCGAACTCGGTGGTACAAACGACTCGGCCGGAGGATGTCGGATGACAGCGGAATGCGACGGAGAGACCTTCGGTGGCGCACGGCTTCTTTGCAGATTGCGATGAAACGAAGTCGAAATCGACGAAATCGATTCGGGGTTTGGAAGAGGAGATCGGGGCGATCGATATGACACGGTTGCTCAACTTTTATGTGCACCGTGGAGGAAGAGATAGAATCGGGGACATTGCGCTTTGAACGGGAGCTGGACTCAAGTCGGTTTGGGAAGATGAACAGTACGGGGCCACCTGGCAGAGAAGAAGAAAAGGAAATCGGAATAAAAGAAAAGACTGAGAATTCGAAAGAGGCAAAATAAATAGCAAACAACCCCGGAAAAATCTAAGAAAATACAGGAAGATTCCTTGAAACACAAGGAAGCCAAATAAAATTGGTTTGGATTTAATTGAAGTTTACTCTAATCAAATTAAATTATTTTAATTTAAAAAAAATCCCATTTAAGCTTTATTAATTCAAATAAAATTGGTGAAATTTTTTAGGGACATAAACTACTCAAAAGATTTTTGAAAAACCAAATTTTGGGACGTTATAGATACCAAGTGAAAAACACAAGTACATAGTATTTGATCTTCCACACTTCAATCGAGCGTAGGGGCGCAGGGGATCGGATTATATATCTGACTGTCAACCGACAATGACGGTGAACAGTAGGTTCGACAAAAAAAAAATCAGAGATTACAACAGAGAATATCTTATCTTTCTATCTATAGCCTAACTTGCTATACAAATGTTACCTATTCAGTTTGGGGAGCTTTAGAGGTTTAGATTAGTATCATATATACATAATCTTTCACATCCCGACGAAGCTTTTCTGTCTGCCTTGCATAAGTGTACACGAAAGGCTGATAAACTTATCTAGAATGGATTCAATGTAATTTTTCTTTACTTTGAAGACGAGCGCTTGCTCGTTTGGTCGCCCGCCAGGTGAGCGAGGCACCACGTCCAGAGTTCGATCCTTTGGATCACAGCTTTGTGCGCCTCATGCAGGAGGGCTGAGCTGGGGCTCAGTGCCTCGCTAGGGGAGGGGATTGCTTTCTTCTTTAATGTGGACCGAGGGTAACCCGGACGTCAAAATTTTTTTTCTTTACTTTCAGATTATGTTTGTAATTTTGGGGACTAGTACTGTTGCTTATCTTAATATAAATCTGGATGTTTGACTTTTAAAAAAAGATCAGGCGCCGTTGTTTTCACTTGCGACGTGGAGCATCGAATCGCTCTCCCTCTTCCAATGCAAAACACGTTCGCACCAATTCCGACACTTTGAAAGCGACGCAACAGGTCGGTGTCGGCAGGGTGGCGATAGCGAGATTATCGTCCTCACGCAGCCCATCTTTAGAAATTTAGAGCTGCGTATTACGATTAAGTACCATTACATCCGCGAAGCAATGCAATTGTTGCAAGCTGTATGCGACACAACTTGATATTATAAATTATAGAGAAAATTGCACGGTAAGTCCTACCGTGCCCTGACTTAGTTCCTTGAACTTTCATTTTAACTTAAAGATATGTATTTAGTTTAGGAAACTAAGTGGTACAACCTCGTAAATTCAGAGACCGAGATAGTAAATACAAGTTTAACGAGCTAAGTGATACAACCTCGTAAGTTCAAAAGGCTAAGTTGCACACCCTCGTAAGTTCAGAGGACTGAAAAAAGTAAAATGCATGTTCAAGAAGGTAAGTAGCACAGCCTCGTAAGTTTAAAAACCTACAGTACAATACTGTTGGCTAGTGTCTGGACGACACCGGTTAATATTAGGCATTTATTGTTTTTGCTAGTGTACTCCATCACGGGGTGATCACAAAGATCATGAATTAGTAATTGTGTATGCACATGTGTTATACTCTGGCACCACTTTTTATGCGCAGTAGCACCAGATTGGATCAGATTTTACGAGAAACGGTATGAGCTTGTGTGATATTAAGAACGAAGTAGATGAATCTCGTAGAGAACCAAATAACGGCAACAGAATAATCATGATAAGAGATAAAGATTTGGCGAAACCGACCACAAATTCCTTGACCACAACATCAAAAGAGTACAAATGATCGTCGCTCTCTTATAACCCTCTCGAACTTTTTAGGATCCTTACATCTTTGCCCTACACAATAATTTAGTGCTAAAAAATAAAACGAGTTGATTTGTAACTTATGTTCTCCATAACAACCCTTTAAGACTTTATATAGTATCCGCTAGTTCTTCTCCAAAGTGAAATATGAATCTATGTAAAATACCTCAACGAGTCTAGTAAGTTAGAATACCAGTCTACTGTACTCAACAACATGCATTAAGCAAACGTCCATCGGAACAACCATCCTCTACCTGTCTAGTCCTGTTTTCCGCTGTCGAATCCACTGCCTTCTACTTTCTCGACGCTGTCGTCTGCCATCCCCTTCATCTGTTCCATCCAGCGCTTTAAACAAAGGTTAGACATGTTAAATTAAAATAACATCATGCAAGCAGTCCACAGCCACAGGGGAAAATATGCAACCGTATCTCGAATCAATATTTCCTTATCGCTGAGGGCCCGTTTGAAACACGAAAAAATTGTCCCAGGAATTAAATTGTTTCCTGTGAAATTACAGATAAATTCATATGTTCTAAATGGGGTGTTATACTTTCAAAGGCCCAGTTTGGCCAGGGGTGTCAACAAATCACCCTAGGTTAAAAAAAAATCTCATGCTTGGTAATTAGTATTAATTTGTTCTTTTTTTAGGAAATATTAATTTGTTCTAGCATAGATAGTAGAAGAAGATGGCAGGTGCTATACCTTTGCTAGTTTTGCCTTATAGTATCTGTAACCCTGAAATTAATAACCAATTCAGAGATTATTTAATGTCAGAACATATGTATGCCATCAGTTCTTAATTTGTAGGTTGAACTATTGATTAGTGTAAGAAAGAAAGCACAAGCCTCCGTACTTTGTCCGTCCCGTATATATAATCACAGTAGGTGAAAACGGGAGCGAAGTTGCTCTGGCTCCGCCCTCCCAGGTAGTGATGGTAGTCATGGTGTTCTGCACCCCCGTAGAACGGGATGAACCTCCCAGCGTTTAGCCGGAAGTTGAACCTGTAGTTTATTCACAATGGCATCATATATAAGCTCTTCGTCCGTTCCGTCACAAAAAAATCTACTAGTTTGTAGCAGCTGAAGAGATTGATATATGCTTCGTTTGAGTGGGATATTGTGTTGCATGTAGGGGATCCATAGAAACGAGTCACTGGGGTTATTGGAGTCAGGGAATTTAATACCGGTTCAAAAAAAAATACTGGGGTGGCCGGTGAGTCCGATAATCAGAAAATTTCGGTCAAAATTGTCTATTTTTTTAACTTTTCGGATTTTAAATTTAAAAAAACAAATTTGAGCAAAATTCAATCAAATTCAGCCAAAATTCAACCAAACCCGAAACCGAAATTTCGGCACCGGTTTATGGTTCTACTGGGGGGAGGTGTCCGATAGAACCGGTTTTCGGCCAAAAACCAGCCGATATTAAAATCCCTGATTGGAGTCACAACGCACTAACCCAGTTTATAAAGTAAATTCTTATATACATAGTGTGCTACCATAGATTGTATATAAGATTGTGGGGGTCACACTATCTGACCATTACACTTGAATCTATTCTTGCACGTACCAATCAGCTCATTTAAAAGGTTATGCTAACGAGGAAAGGTGAGCCGTGTACTTTAACTGATTTGAAATCACAGTAAGTACGTCCTAGAGCTGCGAAGATAAATTAAGCACGTAGGTGTATAAAAAGGAAGCTGGAGCTAGCGCGAAGTGATGTTACCCGCTGTGTATGTGGATTCCCTCTATCAGGCGGACCGCGAACCAGAGCCAGAACGTGGTGACGTGGCACGGCGAGATGGCCGGGCCGGCGAGGGAGGGGACGGAGAGGACGAGCATCTCCGCCCAGTGTCCGTACAGCGCGGCGTAGCCCATGGGCGCCGTGAACTCGTGGTGGACGCGGTGGATCTTGTCGTAGCACCACCTCGTGTGCAGCAGCCGGTGGATCCAGTAGTTGAGGTAGTCCTCCACCAGGAAGTACACCACCAGCTGCGCCGCCGCCTCGCCCATCGACGGCAGCGGCAATCCCGTCCGGATATCCATTATCTATACGCAACACTCAAAAGATGAGTTGATCATTCTCTCTTTATTTTTCCCCTTCTTTAGGAAATTGAAGAGTGTCCATAAACTAGCTTGGACTAATTAAAGTATCACTTAGGTTTCATAGCATAGTTAGTAGATGTTAACTTGGCAAGTTCTTTTTTTTTTAAAGACTGGCAAGTTCTTAAACACACAGTGGAGTGTGCCACGTAGGCCCCTGCAGTAATTGCAAATTAATTGCGTCATTTTTTTCTTCTGTCATCGTGACTTTCTAATTAGCTATTTTTGTTGCCAATTTAGTGCGTTTAGGTAGATAATATTTATTTATCTAGCTAAAAGAGCTGAAGTGACGTTTCAATACAGGTGCGAAATTGATATCACGGTCACTTGGATGTTCCAATATCGACGAGTGCGATATTTTGTGTACCTCTCTGCTAGCTAGGTTTGAAGTTGAAATGGCCAATATGATGTACACAGTTTTTTCACATTCAGCGATGTGCCAAGTTCATTTTTAAGTTTTGCAATTAAATTTATAAGTTCATTTGTTATAAGATTTGAGATTCTCTCTGCATCTTTTTAGTCAGAGCCACGACAGTGAGATGCTTGAGTCGATCATGAACACAATATATGTAGACAGACAGACAGACAGGGAGAGAGAGAGACCTTGGCGGCAGGGTAGGCGACGAGCTGGTAAGGGCCGATGAGGAGGATGGAGACGCGCACGGCGTCCAGGTAGCAGCGGAGGAAGGTGGCCGGTGGGTGCCACACCTTGGGCTGCAGCTTGTACGGCGAGGCGGCGGCCCTCGCGCAGAGCTCGAGGAGCGCGAGGGGCAGCGGCGCGAGCGTGTAGACGACGAAGGTGACGGCGATGCTGTGCCAGTGGAGGTAGCGGTCCGGCACCGACGCCGAGTACCGGAGCCACGCCACCTCCGCCCACGTCAGGGTGCGCCCCAGCGCCGCCTCCGCCGCCGTCGCCTGCCGGATCATCGATCTCCCGCGCTGCTCCGGTGCCTCCTCCCCTAGCTACGTACACCGTGGTCACCAGCTACCACTTACCGTGTGTCCGTGTACGTACGTGCAGTATGCTCCTGCCCGCACGCGCGATGTGGGAGATTGCAGTATTTGCATGATTGATCGATTATTTATAGTGGATTAGCATCTCCCTGCCTTGTGGGCCAACAAGATGATCGGCACGGCGTGGGCTCGCAGCCACACGTGGGCTGACCAGGAAGCCCAAGGGCTTGGCCCAATCCAAGGCCGAGATCGATCCCATCCCACGTGAGCTGCCGTACTGCTTTTGTGGTGCTCATGGCGAGGGCCACATGTTCGGTGCCGACGTATCGACGACAGACAGCTAGCGCTGCGGCGACCTAGCGACGAGGATTGGGATGGCGACATGGCGAGGGAGAGCCGCCATACGGTCGGCCAAGGCAATGGCGATTGGCGAGGCGAATCGGGGATGGTTAGCTAGGCAGGCAGCTTCTGGATGTCGGGGAGCCCTGGTTGGACGGCGAGGGACGAGCGTGCGTGGCGGTGTCGGCCACAACGGCGACGATGGTGGGGAAGAGAGTGGTATATGGAGAGAAGCAGATTATGTGGGGAAGGGTCTCATCGTAAGGTCTCTCTTTTTATCCATCGTCGGATCTTTCTACTTCCCTCTCGGGTTGTTGATGATGAACGGTGAATATGAGGGACTCTCGTCGATGCCCCTTCCCAGAAGATTTATTTTTTTATATAGAGGGAAAGGTGGGCAACATCCGACGGTAAGAGTGAGAGTGAGAGTGAGAGTGAAAATGAAAAAGGTTGGTGGAGAGTATATATTATTAAAAGTTATATATACTGACAAGTGAAGCTCTGCTGAGAAGATATTTTGTAAAATGATGGAGTGGATGTCTCTAGGTGATATAGAAATGGTTTAGAGAATGTGTAGACCGATTTAGGCTAGAACACAGAAAATTTATAAAAATCAAATTATTTCCTGTGGAACTCCCATTCCAAGCGGGACTTAATTAAGAAACGGTGGGTTGAAGAAGCTCTAAGCAATCATCATTGCTCGAATACAATTGGGTTTGCTAATTCTTACCATCTTGATATCCTGACAATATTTGTCTAGTTTATTAGGAATTATTGTTTCACAATATCTGTGGATTAAGGAAATCGTGATTGTAACTACCGGACCTTTTCCATCCTTAACCCTTGCTATTAATAACGTGAATGATGTTGAGTGGCTGAAAATTGAAATGTACCATCCGATACAAGCGTGTTCTAGGCGGCAGCTCGGGAAATCCGATATGAAACTTCAACGGGAATTTTTTTTATTAATTAATCTTTTTTATTTTATTTTAAGGTTAATCCCCGTGAACTTTATTTCTAATTCTAACATTTTTGATCACGTCACCATCCGTGACATGACAAAACAACACTGTCACGCTAACCCGTATCCGGACAAGCTCTTGTCACGCCAAGTGCTACTTAGCGGACTTATTTTATAACGTGACAATATTGTTTTGTCACGTTACGAGTTATGACGTGACTTAAAAAAGAGTTAATTAATAAAGAAAAGATCCTTCAACAGCAAGCCACACCCCGATTGAGACATGCATTGGGGGAAACCAGAAGAACATCACACTACAGTGCTATGCATTAAGCATTCGAGCCATTGGATTCGAAAGCAAAAGATATGGATGTAATTGCTTCCGTGGAAATACTATTTAAACACGATCCAAACTCTAGAGCACTCGTTTTACGATAGATACATATCTCTAATATAAATTATTGTAGCTTCTCTGCGTCTTGTTATTCGACGTGTAGGATCCATTTGCTGCACTGGCCGCCGATATAGTGATATTACTGTACGCAGTGATAGGACATCAGGAATTAAAGGCAGGTGCGTCTGCGTATCATGGTCCGTAGTGAGGAGGTACAGGCCACGCACTGACACATGCATCTAGACGGACGATTACACGTATAAAGGGCTGGCAAGTTTTCTCCCTCGTTTTTCTTGTGCACTCCAAGCGGGCTTTTTAAAGTATTTAATAAGCATTATTTGGTGTTGGCTAAGACTTAAAAAATGCTATCAAAACATAACTACGGTAATCATAATCTTAGAAAGTGAATATAATAATATCGTAATCCTAAAGTTTGGGTCAAAAATCACCTGCAGATATTGAGTAGTCAATTGAATCTCCTGTGCCATCCCTATTTTAATCGAAATGAATTCATTTTAAAAATCGATATTAAATATAACAATATTCCAAACATGAGTCCGTATCACATAGTGGCATAGAACGGAAAAAAAAATAGTTAAGATGTAGCATATCAGCAGCTAGTAGTTACAGCTATAAGCTGTCGCTACTCGCTAGCTGTTTAGAATACTTTGGCGCTGCTTCTTGCGGTGTGTGCAGCAACGTGGCATGAGTTCGGGTGTGTTACTAATAGAGAAGTACGGTTAGTTTTTTTGTTAAGTAACCGTGGCTGACGAGTTCAGTCAGAGCGATTATCTCGTAGACAAATGTAAAATTGTTTAGAATAATACAAGAACATAAAAATATAATAGTAGATTGAACACAGAGATGCGAGGAGACTTCTGACTTCTCTTTATTGCTTTTCTGTAAAACCGAAGTACAATGGTTGGGGTCCCCCTTTATATAGGCTACTGGATGGATGAGGAGTCCATAGTGGACCAGACCTGCCTAGCCTGGGTCCGGTTTCTTAACACTCCCCCTTGGGCACTCATCCGTCATGTTTATGTCTCGTCAAAACTCCATAAAAACCCAATGGGAAAAATTTATAGAAAGAGTACATGAAACACGTTCTACTGTGCTGCACAAATTGCCTCATCAAAAACCTTAGCTGTGAAACTTCAGGAAAACTCGTCAAGGGAAAAAGAGTACAATCCACCTAATTTCATTTAATCTCCGGGATTTATTCTTTGGGTACTCGATCTTCGTAGTCAAGTTTTAATAACGAGTTCATGAAGATTCTCCCCTCTGAATTCTACACTTCTCTAAGTCTCATCATTCCAATTCCACGTATGCACCTTTCAAAGCTAGATGTTGGAAGTGATTTAGTGAATAAATCTGCAAGATTTTCACATGACTTAGTATGCAGCACTTTAATTTCGTCCATCTTTTGCAATTCACGAGCATAGAAGAACTTGGGGGTTGATATGCTTTGTGAGAGGACTCTTCACATAACTCATCTGTATTGGTGCAACACAAGTTGTATTATCTTCATAGATAATAGTGGGGATTTACGCGATATTCAATCCACACGACTGCTGTATGTGGTGAATCATCCGCTGAAGCTAAGAACATTCTCGCGAGGCCTCGTACAATGCTATGATTTCTAAGTGGTTCGTCGAAGTTGATACAAGACTTTGCTTAGACGATTTTCATAAAATTGCAGTTCCACCACATAGGAATACATAGCATGTTTGCGACTTGACCATATGCGGGTCCGACAGGTACCCGGTATTTGCATAGCCAATCATAGTTAGGTCTTAGTTCTTTCTGTAGAACAATCCAAGATCTTTGCTTCGTTGTAGGAATCGGAAGATGTCCTTTATTCCCTGCTAATGCCTTTTGGTTCTGCACTATACCTTACTAATATGTTCACAACAAATGCAATGTCCAGTCTAGTACAATTTGCTAAATACATGAGTGCTCCTACTGCGCTCAAGTATGGGAATTTCGGTCCCAAGACTTCCTCCCTCTCTTCTCTAGGTCTATACGGGTTCTTGTCTTCCTGCAAGGATCTCTCAACCATTGGCACTTTCAAAGGGTATATCTTTTCAAAACTGAGCATTTCTAACACTTTCTGAGTGTAGGTTGACTGGTGCACTAAAATCCCTTCAGGGGCATACTCAAGCTGCAAGCCTAGGCAATATTTGGTTTTACCTAAATCTTTCGTTTTGAACTCCGACTCCAAGTAAGAGTTTGCTTTCTTAATATCTTTCAGGGTCCCGATGATATTCAGATCATCTACATATACCGAGATTATATAAAATCCATCGTGGGATCGTCGTATACATACACAGGGACAATCTTCATTGTTCGTGTAGCCTTTCTTGCAGAGAAAGTCACTTAAGCGATTATACCACATTCTGCCTGATTGCTTAAGTACATATAGTGACTTTCTAAGTTGCACACTGTACAGATTTCTATTTGCTCTATCTTGGTTTGGGACAGGGATACCTTTAGGTACCTTCATATAAATGTCTAAATCCAAGTTTCTATAAAGGTATGCAGTTACCGCATCCATCAATTTCATTTTTAAATTCAGGTTTACTGTCATTGAGATTAAATATCTAAAGGTATTTCCACCCATGACCGGGTAATAGGTTTCTTCATAATCGACTCCTGGCCATTAAGTGAAACCTTGTTCAACAAGTCTTGCTTTATATATTACAACTTCATTGTTTTTATTTATCTTTTGAACAAATACACATTTATGTCCTACGGGGTGCACATGGGAAGACGTGTGGCTTACAGGCACAAACACCTCTATTTTATTCAGAGATAATAATTCTGCTTCTATTGCCTTCTTCCAATCTTCCCAATCTGATCTTTTCTTACATTCAGCGAGCGATTCAGGCTCTGGATCAAGATCGATGATTGTGGTAATTTTCTTTGCAAAATAAATATCGACATGGGCTGTTGTTCTATTCATATATTCTCCCGTGGTCACATAACTTATAGCTATTTCTTCATAAGGCTATTCTTCTAATGCTTATACTCGCTCACCGTTGCTTCTAATTGCGGGTGCAAGTCCCTTTAATTTTTCAACTCCAATGTGTGTGCACACATTCATGCTGATGTCTCCTTCCGTGGAGATGTTCAAATCCGGTATGCCTTTTACTGAAGGTTCCATACTAGTGCTAGGTCTCAACTGGCTCTCCTTCTGGTTCTAAGGAACTTCAGTGATCGGCTGTGTTAAGTCTTTCTTATCCTTTTTCGCTAGGCGTCCCCAGTTACTTGGGATTCGAGAGGCCGGAGTTCTCGTCCTTTTATTCTGAGGCTTCTGGACGGGATTAGGGATACCTTCAATTTTCTTTGGTATTTCAACCCTCTCCGGTGCATTGCGTGTAGACACATGCGACTTGGTCACGCTTTTCAAATCACTAAAGTGGTCAGGCAGTTGGCTCACTAATGCTTGCAAATCAATTATCTTCTAGACTTCTTTATTTGCTTCACTAGTGTGTGGGTCATGTGCATAGATTCCCGTGGCTTGCCATGTTATTTCTCGACATTTTTTATCAATGGGTTGATTTCCTCCCCCTATTGACGGGAAACTATCCTCATCAAATATGCTATTAGCGAAGTAGGCTGTATACATATCTCCAGTCATAGGGTCCAGATACCTGATTATGGATATTGTCTCATAACCAACGTATATCCCAGACTTTCGGAGAGGGCCCATTGTAGTTTGCTGCGGTGGTGGTAAGCTTTCTAGGGAAATGGTTGTTCAAGCTGCTTAATGAAGAAGGAGCCTATAATCGTTGCTCATAAGGAAATATTTGGATGAGAAGAGTCTTTCGCAGGCAGTTAATAAGCCTGGGACTTTGCTCATAAGGAAATATTTGGGTGAGAAGAGTCTTTCGCAGGCGGTTAATAAGCCTGAGATTTCACATTTTTGGACAGGTCTTATGAAAATTAATTATCAATTTTTACGCATCGGTTCATTCCAGGTTAAAAATGGAATGCAAACTCGGTTTTGGGAAGATATTTGGTTAGGAGATTCCCCACTGAAAGGACAATATCCACTCCTTTATAATGTCGTGAGAAAAAAGAATGATAGAGTGGCAAATATTCTGAGATCAACTCCCTTAAATATTTCTTTTAGAAGACCTATTATTGGGAATAAGTTACATGCTTGGAATGCGTTAATTTTGAGTATTACTAACGTACAATTAAGATCTCAAAAGGATGTTTTCAGATGGAAATTGAATAAGTCTGATATTTTTTCAATATAGTCTTTCTATGCGGCACTAATTGGTAATTATCAAACCCCCACGAGGAATTTTTTCTGACAAATTAAAATTCCATTAAAAGTTAAAATATTTCTATGGTATCTCAAAAGAGGGGTTGTATTAGCTAAAAATAACTTGCTTAAAAGAAATTGGCACGGAAGTAAAAAGTGTTGTTTCTGTATTAAAGAGGAAACAATTCAACACCTTTTTATTGATTGCCCCTTCGCATGTCTTGCATGGTGGGTCGTTCAATGTGCATTTAATTTATTTCTCCCTACAAACATAGCAAATATGTTTGGGAATTGGTTAACCGGCATACCAAAAAAGTTAAAGTCACAACTCCTGGTGGGAGCTAGTGTCTTATGTTGGTCTATTTGGTTATGTCGGAATGATGTTGTATTTGACAAAAAGATTGTCACTAACCCATTGCAGGTAATCTTATTGAGTGAGTACTGGCTGAGTGCTTGGGCAAATCTGCAAAAAGCGGATCAGAAGGAGTACATGTTGGCCAGAAGCCAAAGATTGGAGTTAGTGGTGAAGCAAAATTTCACTTTCCAAGGGTGGCGGCTTAGTCACAGGATTTGCAATGATTGAGATTACTTTCCAGTCATCTTTTGGTTGTAAGGCTGCAAGCCTCTTTTAACAGTTATAAATATTTTGTTTCTTTAAATTCGTTAATAAAGTGGGCTGTGTGCATCATCGGTGCAGAGGCCGGGGGAGATCTTTCTCTTCCATTATCTAAAAAAAGGTACATAAACCATGTAATCAAACCTGCGGAGATGAGAGATTTTCGGTGCTGACCCTTACGGTAGTTGCATAGGTGAATGTATGTTATATGCCGACGGTCTAAAATTGATGAGAGTTGCTGTGTGCAGGACTGCGTGTCCCCAACATGTAGTTGGTAAATTACAATTATGCAAAAGCGGTCAGGAAATAAATTTAATTCTTTTAATTAATACCTCTACTAGTCCATTCTGGGTGTGGACATATGGTATAGAATGCTCAACGGTAACTCCCATTGCCATGCAATAATCATCAAAAGCCTTTGAAGTAAATTCTCCGGCGTTGTCCATTCTGATGGACTTCACATGAGGATCAGAGAAATTATTCTTAATTTTAATTATATGCGAGATCAGCTTTGCAAAAGCATGGTTTCTTGTAGACAATAAGCATACATGCGACCATTTCGAGGAAGCATCGATGAGTACCATAAAATACCTAAATGGCCTTGACAAGGGCTGTATACACTACTACAAAAAGGCTAATACTAGACACCTCATCACAGACGGTTGACCAAAACCTTCTGTATTACATGTAAGCACAAGCGGGTTTAGTTTAGATACCGTCTGTGTTACTAGCTGCGCTTAAAACCATCTGTGAAGAGGTAATATCACAGACAGTTCATGATGAAAACCGTCTGTGAAGTATCACAGACGGTTCTGAACAAGAACTATTTGTGATATTTCTACATATCACAGACGGTTTTCAACAAAAAAACCGTTTGTGATACTTCACAGACGGTTCTTACAAATAACAGTCTGTGATATTGCTACATATCACAGACGGTTTTTTTAAACTGTCTGTGATAATAAACTCATTATAGACGGTTCGTCATTTTGCTCACTTACTGATCATCCGAGGCAGTGTAGCTCCTCAACAGAGTCTTCTTCTCCATCTCTGGCGCTACGGTAGCCGCGGAAGATCTCCAAGCCCGGTGAGTCCCTCGCCACTCTATGCCCGGTTTGAGTATCGCTTTACCTCACTGAGCTCGCTCGTGTGGTCCATTTAAGCTATTATCGCCCACGCCAAGCTGTCACCGTGGGCCTCTCTGTCACCGCCGCAGCCATCGATTTTAGCTATTCTCCGGTGAGTCGTCGACCCTTCCAAGGTCGATTT
Source organism: Phyllostachys edulis (assembly GCA_036346405.1). Taxonomy (NCBI): domain Eukaryota; kingdom Viridiplantae; phylum Streptophyta; class Magnoliopsida; order Poales; family Poaceae; genus Phyllostachys; species Phyllostachys edulis. The sequence goes on from CM070566.1 coordinate 10,502,381, forward strand.
CCCCACCTATATATCCCCCTAAAGTTGTGCATGTGCTTCGTTTCAGTTTATTTCCACCGAGAAGACCTGTCTCCGAGGAGCTTGCCACCGTCGCCTCTGTTCACCGACGACCAGCCGCCTTGGACCTTCCTCGACTTCATTGACACCTTCCTCGTGATCAAGGTGAGCTACTAGAGCATAAGCATCCTTTAATTTGAGTAGTTTCAGGCGTTTACACCGAAATCGCTAGTGAAGCCCATAGCGCCACTACGGGACATCACCGTCGGCTTGCCTCAGGCAACCTTAGGGCCCCGAGCCACGACTATTAGCAATGCGATGGCATCTTGAGCCCAATTTGATCATCAAATCCTACTGTTTTTAATCATTTGGTTAATAAACTAATGAGTCTATGACATGTGGGACCGCCATAGATTTTATAAATAAAATCATGAAATAAAAACTGAGTCACTGACAAATAAGGCCCACATGTAAGGTAATAAAATCCAAAAAAATGTAAAAATGAGAAAAGCTACCATTAGTTCAGAGAAAAATACGCTTTCTCTGTTGGAAAGCGTAAGCCTCAGAAAATACGCTTTCGAAGTCATCCTTTTATTTATTTCTAGGGTTTTCAATACGAACTGTGTGATGGACCGAAGTTGGATGTACGCTAAGAGCCATGTGAGTGAAGAGTACATTAATGGCGTGTTTGCTTTTATAAGAGTTGCTGATGAGGATACGTTGAATAAGGGGGCGGAATATATGTATTGTCTATGCATTGACTGCGAGAATCTGAATATGTTTAAGAACCAAGCGCAGATCCAAGCACACTTGATTCGAAGGGTTTCAAAAAGGGGTGTACACATTGGACCAGTCCCAGTGAAGAGCAGATTATACAGGAAGTTAGTAATAACGACATCGCTGACGAAGTCAATGATATGTCGTCATATGATGTCGATTGTGGTTCCGATTCGGATAGGCTGCACGATGACAATCTGGATCAGATGCTTCGCGATGCAGAAGTGAACTATAGTGCGAGAGAGTTTGGTAAATTCGAGGGCTTGATGGAGGGCTCGGAGAAGCCTTTGTTCCCGAGCTGCAAGCCGGAATACACGAGGCTGTCATCCGTGCTTAAACTGTTGAAATTGAAGGCAAGCAACGGTTGATCCGACAAGAGTTTCACAGTGTTGTTAGGTCTCTTAGCGGACATGGTTCTGGATGGAAACGAGTTGCCCAAAACCACCTCCAGAGCTAAGAATGTTCTTTGTCCATTTTGAATGGAAGTAGAAAAATACATGCATATGCAAACGACTGTATCCTCTACCGAAAAGAGTACACAAGTATGCATGTATGTCTAGTGTGAAACGCATCCTGATACAAGCGTAAGAATCAATCAGATGATGGCGAGGGAATCGAGGTGAAGAAAGGACCTCCTGCTAAGGTGGTATGGTATCTTCCTGTAATTGGCTGTTTGAAGCGGATTTTTGCGAACCCAACGGAGGCAAAACTGCTACGTTGGCACTCAGAGGAGCGTAAGCAGGATGGAAAGCTAGACACCCTGCTGATTCCACCCAGTGGAGAAACATCGATAGGAGGTTTGTAGACTTCAGTGTGGAACTGAGGAATATAAGGTTTGGATTGAGTATAGATGTCATTAATCCTTTCGGTAACATGAACAGCCGACATAGCACTTGGCCCATGACTCTCTATATCTACAACCTTCCTCCTTGGTTGTGTATGAAGCAGAAGTATATTTTCTGGTCGATACTTATCCAAGGGCCGAAGCAACCTACACTACTACAAAAAGGCTAATACTGGACGCCTCATCACAGACGGTTTATCAAAATCGTCTGTATTAAATACAATCACAGACGATTTTGGTTTAGCGACCATCTGTGTTACTGGCTGCGCTAAAAACCGTCTGTGAAGAAGTAATATCACAGGCGGTTCGTATTGAAAACTGTATGTGAAGTATCATAGACGGTTCTGAACAAGAACCGTCTGTGATATTACTAAATATCACAGACGGTTCTTGTTCAGTATCGTTTGTGATACTTCACAGACGGTTTTCAACACGAACCGTCTGTGACTTACCATTCTCATCACAGACGGTTTGTATTAAAAATCGTCTGTGATAAGTATTTCTGATTTTACCATGGCTTGAAATCACAGTAAGGAAAATTCCAAGTCACAGACGGTTTTTAATACAAACAGTCTGTGATGAGATACTTATCACATGCGGTTCATATTAAGAACCGTCTGTGATGAGATATTTATCACAGATGGTTCGTGATACGAACCGTTTGTGATATGTCGTCACAGACGGTTTTTGTATGAAACCGTCTGTGATTCTCAGCGCGGGATTTCAAAAATTTTTGAACGCGTGTGCGGGAGGCAAAATATTTTGCCGCTATCCTTATATATTATAGCCACCCCAGCTTTGTCTTCCATCAATCTCTCCATCTCCCCTCCCCACGCCGAGCTCTGGCGACCACCCTAGATTCCTCGTCGCGGTTCGGCGAGGAGACACAGCCAACAACGACAAGGAGGAGGGATACGGAGGAGCTCTTTATCTGCTGCAGGAGGTAGACTACCAGAAGGTACGTGTACATCCCCAAAACATACATAATTTGTTGGTTGTTTGTTGTAAAAAAATTATCTTAATTTTGTGTTACCTAAGGTCAGAGCGCCGCCGAAGGTTTTCATTCATCTCTCCTTGCCGATGAGCTTGAGTCGAACTCGGACGACATGCAAGAGCAGCTTGTGATATGCTGGTGAGGTACAGAGAGAAGCAGTATTGAACCAATGCAGGAAGCCGGTGATTTCTTCAGGAGCTTAGAGGCACAGATGGTTTCTAGCTAGTTTAACTTTGTAACTTTATTTTTTTCCCCATTCGGAGGGGACGTTGTGAAACCTTTTGGTTTCCCTTTCCTATAATGTATTTTCCATCAGAATTTTAATTGGATTTTAGTTGTCTTGCTAGAGGTTGCATATGGAAACTACTATCCAGCAATTCATTGGTTTGGCTTAAAATCCAATTTTTTTGCAATAGAAAAAACTATCGCAAAGTTAGTTATCACAGACAGTTCTTGTTCAGAACCGTCTGTGAAAATAGACTATCACAACAAGAACCGTCTATGAAAATAGACTATCACAGATAGTTCTGAACAAGAATTGTCTGTGATAGTCTATTATCACAGACGGTTATTAACAAGAACCATCTGTGATAATTGATTATCGTAGACGGTTATTAACAATAACCGTCTGTGATAGCTTTTTTCACAGACGGTTCAAAAACCGTATGTGATGACTCATGTCATCACTGACCTCTAAAGTCAGACGGTTCAAAAAAACCGTCTGTGATAACGATTTTGAACCGTCTGTAATGACCTTTTCTGTAGTAGTGCTAGGAATGATATTGATGTGTACCTAGCACCATTGATAGAAGATCTAAAAATACTATAGATTGAAGGGGTACAGGTATGGGATGCGTACAAACGAGAGAACTTTACTTTACGCTCCTTATTGTTCTGCACCATAAATGATTATCTTGTCCTTGCTAACCTGTCGGGCCAAAGTACAAAAGGAGCCGAATCATGTAGTCACTGCTTAGATGATACCGAGAGTGTGTGGCTGAAGCACTCGTGTAAAACCATGTACACACGTCACCGTAGGTTCCTTCAGAGGGCTCACCCATACCGTGGGATGAAGAAACAATTCGACCGAGAGTGTGTGGCTGAAGCACTCGTGTAAAACCATGTACACACATCACCGTAGGTTCCTTCAGAGGGCTCACCCATACCGTGGAATGAAGAAACAATTCGACGGAGAGAAGGATGATATGTCAGCTCCAATGCATTTAAGCGGAAAAGAGGTCTATGATATGGTTAAGGATTTAGATGTTGTGCTCAGAAAAGGACGTAAATCGAGGACCCGTGAGAAAAACATCTGGAAGAAGAGATCAATATTTTGAGACTTACCTTATCGGGAGCACCTAGACGTTCGCCACTGTATCGACCTCATGCACATAAAGAAGAATGTATGTGACAGCTTGATTGGTCTCTTACTGAACATTCATGACAAAACAAAGGATGGTATCAACACACTGCTTGACTTGGTTGATATGGACATCAGACCTGAGTTAACACCGACAAAGACCTATAAAGGACAAATGTACCTTCCACTGCTTGTTACACTATATCCAAGGCCGAGAGAACTAAACTATGCCAGTGTTTACATGGTGTGAAAGTTCCGTCCAGTTACTCCGCCAATATGAAGAAACTTGTTTCGATGGAAGATTTAAAGTTAATTGGCATGAAGTCTCATGATTGTCATGTGCTAATGACACAGATGCCCCCTATTGCAATTAGAAGTATTTTGCCGATCAAGGTCTGAGAGACAATTATAAGGCTGTGTTATTTCTTTAACACAATTGCTCAGAAGGTCATCGATCCCGAAGGACTAGATGCTCTGTAGGACGAGGTGGTGATGACTCTATGTCATCTTGAGATGTATTTCCCTCCATCGTTTTTCGATATCATGGTCCATCTCATTGTTCACATTGTGAGGGAGATAAAGATGTGCGGGTCTATGTTCCTACATAGCATGTACCTATTCGTGAGGTTCATAGGAATTCTCAAGTCCTATATACGGAATCGATCTTGGTCGGAGGGCATTATCGTTGATGGTTATGCAACCGAAGAGGTCATTGAGTTCAGCGTTGATTACATGGCTCAGGTCGAACTGATAGGTGTGCCTCGATCTTGCTATAAGGGGAGGCTCGAGGGTATCGGGACCATCGGAAGGAAAGTAATCACTCCAGATATGGATGCATATGCTCAATCCCATTTCACAGTCTTGCAACAAATGACTGAAGTATCCCCGTATATCAACCAGCATAAGGACGTGCTTCGGCAACAGAATCCGAAGCGGTCAGATGTTTGGATCACGAGACAGAACAACAGTTGGTTCAACCAATGGTTGAAGGAGTGACTCGCTAGGAGCTCGTCAAGTGATATGCTGACATGGTTGGAAAAAGGGCCAACATCTACAGTTGTGACATGGCAAGGATACGATATAAATGGGTACCCATTCTATACGCAGGCTCAGGATATAAAGAGCACTAACTAGAACAGCGGTGTTCGCATAGATGTGTTCAGTACCGATGGGCTGAGGAGCTCCTACTACGGGCTCATAGAGGAGATATGAGAGCTCGACTACGTGCTTTTCAAGATCCCCTTGTTTCGGTGTCGTTGGGTCCATCTCCCACAGGTGAAGATCAATAAGTACGGCGTCACTACCGTGGATCTCGAATGTGTCAGATGCAAAGACGAACCATTTGTACTTTCGAAAACGACATAAGGGTCAAGGAAGAACAACGTGGCGAAACTAGCTACATACGCGTCGATCATCATAAAGGGCTAATTTTTAAAGATTAAACAATATATGTATATGTGTTCTGAATGGTTAATTTTAGTTCATTTGAGTTAATTGATTTGTACTGTGAAATGGATGTGCTTGTTTCTTAAATGAATGTGAATTGGATGTATAGATGTACTTGTTGTGTTTCTACTTGTTTCAGAGGGCATGGCTAGCATTTCCTGAGGCTAGTCAATAAACAAAACTAGATTTACCAATACAAAAGAATATCACAACCGGTTTCATCTACAAATTGTCTGTGATAATATATCACAGACGGTTATTTATTGGAACCGTCTGTGATACATAACTATCACAGATGGTTATTTATTGGAACCGTCTGTGATATAGAATCTATCACAGACAGTTATTTGTTGGAACCGCCTGTGATATTATCTATCATAGACAGTTCTACTTTATAACCGTCTATGATGTTCAACTCTATTTACATTCGGACTCTAGGTTTGCCCACTTCCCCCACTCAAACGATTAAGTTTCTCAACTAACCCTCCTCCCCCGAGCTCATCGCCGTCGTCCTCGACGCTGCCGCCTCCTCGAGCCCGGTGCGACTCCTTCCCCGAGCCTGCCGCCTCCTCCCCGAGCATGAGCACACGTCGCCTCCTCCTCCCCGAGCCCGCCTCCTCCCTGAGCCCACCTCCTCCCTGACCCCAAGCACGCATCGCCTCCTCCTCCCCCGAGCCCGGCGCACCTCCCCTTCGACGACGCCCTGCTGCTCCAGTGCTCCCTGCTCGTCCTTCTCCTCGACGCCCAAAGGTAACCGATGCAATGTGGTGGGCTTGATACTACTACTAGAATATAATGCAATGTAGGGTGTGGTGGCTTGAGATAAATACTTTGTGATGATAATAGTCTTATGCTAAAATTGTTTTGATAATCGGGTTTGAACTTGAGCTCTAATTGGAATGCTTACTACTGTTGATTGATCTTTGACATTTAGTCTGTTACATTCGGTTGGTTAATTAGTTGAACCTCCAGGCCAAAAGTATAATTATCTGATGTCTTTTGTTTAAAGATCATGTCGGCAGATAAGTAAAGCACTATTTTAGAGCTCAAAGTTTGAATTAATATTGTCGAATTGAATTAATGAAGAGTATAGACTAAAGTAGCGAGAAGGCCAAGATTAAATCTTGTGCAACTCTACATTTGAGAGCAATATTAAAATGTTAAATATTAGCTTTGTATTGATCTGATTTGTTCACATGATGTCAATTATGTCATTATATTGGTCTTAATTTATTCATGCGTGTCAAAACTTCTATTTCTTGTGAAGATGTCTTCTGCTCATTCTTTGCCGTCGTCGCCTTATGCGTCGTCCTTTGGAATATCTAAGCGCGATAGAAGAAGAGGAATATCGAAAAGGCCCGTGGGCTGATTTACCATCACGGAGGTGGATGCGTCTGGGACCCCTCTCAATCCTCCCTGAGCAGCGTCCGCATTCTTGAAAACGGTCGGAATAGTTGCACGAGAACGAGTCAAGATCAGAGAAACAAATTTTGGTTTTGAAAAAAAAATCATTCTTGGCCGAAATAGCCGAAATCACCGAAATTTCGGTGGATTTTCAAACTGGTTTGAATTAAATTTGAATTTAAAATTTAAAATAATTGCAAAAATTAATGTGTTGAGTGGGATTCGATCCCTAACCTCCTAGACACCAGCAAGGGGACCTTGCCACTAGGCTATGGTTGGGTTGATGTTTCTATACTAGCGTTTACTCAATTTAACCCTCGGAATTCTCTCCAAATTCAAACAAACTGAAATTTTTTGAACGAATTGAATTTATTTTGTTACCCTCTGAAAGGACCAAAATTTCGGCAATTTCGGCGAAATTTCGCCGAAATTGTGAACCCTGGTCAAGATCACCTATGATTCGTAGAAGGAGTTGACCAAAGAGCAGAAAGGTGAGCTGCTGGGGGATATTTTCCGATCGTTCAATATACCGAAACAACACCAGGCCTCCGTGCGACGAGACGCATTGCTACAGGCGTGCAAAGCGTGGAGGAACTTCAAGAGCACGCTTATCAAGCAATACATGGAGAAGAATGTGACGCCCTTCCAGAAGTATCCGTTCGTGACAGAGTAATGGGAAGAATTTGTGGCGAAGAAGACGACATATGTTTTTAGGAGTGAAAATGCGGCGCACAGGACCCTCCAGGAAAAAAATACGCACCCCCACAGACTCGGCACCGCTGGGTATGCTGGTAAAATCTAACAATGGAGGGATCAGGACGAGCATTTAAACCGTTGAGACGCCCCCCACCATTTGCCACGATCCCTAATGAGCGCGCCCGAAACTGGCTAAGAGCGAGGTTAGCTGCCGTGTCTTCGGGGGCCATCTCCTTTCCAAACCTCGCAGACGAGGAAGTGTTCCAGTGCCTAGTAAGATATCGAACTACCTAGTTTGTAATTACTCGATAACTTTGTAGGAAGTGAAATAACATGTCGGGCTCTTGCAGGAAGCGCTGAGTACTACACAATCTTCCGAAGGCTCTTTCTAGGTAGACCGGGAGAGAGATATGCTCTCAGAAGCCCTAGGAAACAAGGAGCATCCGGGTTGTACGAGAGGCCTTGGCCTTTATGTTCTATGGAAATATGGATTCCCAAAGGACTCCGAGGCGTACCGGAGTAGGAGGAGAGCCAAAGCCGAGAGCAAAGCACTGGTACGACAAAAGATTCGTGCATCCCTCAGAGTGGAGATGCGAGATGTCTTACGAGAAGAGATTCGTGCATCCCTCGCAGAGGAAAGTCTTAGGGGAAATCAGTTGGAAGCACCCGTCGCTACTGTGCTAGCCAGCCCCTCAAATATTCGAGTAGCTGCGCATCCAACCATAACTTAGAAAGCAACGAAAGATTTCCTATTGATGACATCCTGGTAATGATTATTATCTCTGGAATGCTCGATCCATTGATAGGCTTGTTGGAGTAGCTAATTTTGTATTGTTGTGTAGGTGGCTACGAAGTGCAAGCTCCAAGTGAGATGTGCCTCCGTTGCCCTCGATGCTGCTTGGGGCCAAGCGTATCTATCCGGTGTTGGGGCCTTGCTGCACAATGTAAATCTAGAGCCGGGTTTCGCAAAAGTGAATGTGGACAATGTTTATGCCAATTTCGAGGTCGTCTAGCTGGAGATGCCCCCGAACGATGAGGTCGTGACTTTAGGGCAAGTCATTGGATCATTCATCCAGTGCCCCAAGTGCAACATCTTCCTGGAGCTACCTGCACCGGTGTCAATTACTTCACAGGAAGTATCTGTACCAAAGTTACCTGCACCGGTGTCAACTCCACAGGATGTACCTACATCGATGCAGCAAGGACCCAATGCATCGAATGCATCTACACATCATGCCCATTCGACCTCTAAAAAGAGAGGCGACAAGGGCAAATCTAAGAAGCCTGATGATATCCCCTTCTTGCCTGGTGATATTCCCTTCTTGCTGTTGGCCCAAAAATTCATGCTAGGCGAGCCGTTGGTTGAGACGGTAGAGCGCCACCCTACCCTAGGAATGGCTTGCACGAGATTGCATCTATGGTACATGGAACAGGGCAACAAGACGGATGAACAACGGCGCTCGGGTGTCAACGTCAAGTGCAAGAAGGATCATCTTAACCACGACCGTCAAGACTGTGTCTTCACGGTGACCTTCAAGGACTTGTTCTTCCTCTTCAACCTCAATGCCCTCGACGTCTCACTCATGCGACGCTGGACACTGTAAGTGTTTACAATCACGGTCAATGTTCATGTAATACCGATAAATGTTATATATAACTCCTTGCTTTTGTGTGTGTGTATATATACACACACACACACACATGATTTCTGAAGCCAAATTAAGGAATTCACCGGTAGGTTTTCTTGACCCACACTTGGTCTCCTTGCAAAACATCAGGAAGAATGCAAAATTCGTCAAGGATTACATGACGGACTCTTTGCTGGCTCACCGTGACAAGGAATTCATACTTTTGCCCTACAACTAGGAGTAAGTGCTGCACAAGTGGCTATACTTGTTGATTTGTACTTTATAAGGAACACGAACTTAGGTTTAATGACCATGGCGACATACCTGTGCAGCTTCCATTGGATTTTAATTGTAATTGTACCAAAATGGAATAAGGTAACATACCTTGATTCCCTACTGCGTTCCAAATACGACTTCATAATTATCCGACAAATAATCGACAGGTAAACATATTTCCTCCATAGATAACTCTATTGTAGTCTTTCCTTCCTTTGCAATGGCTAAGGCTAATGTTTTGGAATCACGTAGTTCGTTCATCGTGTACTATGCTTCTGGAGGGAAATGCAAGGGAGGGACCTTGCGACATGATCTAAAATTCTCGGTATTCGCTAGGACACATTAATCCAATATAACACTTCGTAGTAATGCCTCTCGAACTAACCAATTCTATTTTTGCAGTGCCACCAGCAGCCACCGGCCTACAACCTCTGTGGATACTATATTTGCCATAACATGAAACTACTCATCAGTTTCGCGATGACCAATGATCCTTAGGTTTGTCAATCTTGCAATAATTATTTCATACTTATCAATTTGTATGCATAAATTTAATCTTCCTAGCGATAGGTTACGAGTATCTATACAACTGCGTTGGAACAGGGCCAGCTCATAAACATTCGAGGACGGTTTGCGTCATTCTTGAACCGTGAGGTCATAAATCCAGATGGGAAGTTCCACAATGTAGATTGAACTTGATTGGGATAAGATTGAACTTAATGGTACATGTGTGTAAATATACATGAATGGTTAATTTGAGTTAATTGATTTGTGAAATGGATGTGCTTATTTATGAAATGAATGTAAATTTGATGTATACATGTACTTGTTGTGTTTCAGCTTGTTTCAGAGGGCGAGGCTAGCTAATAAATAGAAACAGATTTAGCAATACAAAAGAATATCACAGACGATTCCTTAGGACAAATCATCTATGATATATCAACTCTCACATACGGTTTCGTCTACAAATCGTCTGTGCTAGTAAACTATCACAGATAGTTTCTTCTACAAACCGTTTGTGATAGTCTACTGTCACAGACGGTTCTGAGTTAATAACCGTCTGTGATAATTTGCAACACAGACAGTTCAAAAACCGTCTGTGATGACGTTATGTTATTACTGACCCATAAACTCAGATGGCTCACGAAATCGTCTGTGATGACATTTTTGAACCGTCTGTGAAGACCTTTTTTTGTAGTAGTGATAGGACCACAAATATCTCCCTGGATTCGGTCTAGGAATACAAGAATTTCATCCTTCACTTTCAGAGCAGAAGGTCTAGTAATTAATTTTTCGGTGGCATATGCAGGGCACACAAAATCTTCTTGATTCGGGGAATTCTTTACATTGACATTATATCCCTGTGAATTATTAATTATATTTCTCATCATCCTAATACCAGGGTGGCCTAATCTATCATGCCAGGGACAAAAAAGTTTAGAGCTTCTAAATGTATTTTCTAGGACAGTATAGGCCGCATGTGCCTTAATGTTAGTGCAGTATAGCCCAGATTCATATGAGGGAAGTCATTCTAATACCCTTTTTCTATTTTCTTCACGCTTTATAATGAGCAGGTATTTTTTTACCATACTCTTCTTCAGTCTCTACGTGGAGACCGTTAGCGCGAATATTTTTAAACCTTAAGTGAGTTCTAGTCGATTCTGGGTACAACAAGGCTTCTTCAATGACCAATGTTGTGCCCATCAGGAGTATAATTATGGCTCTTCCTAAGCCTATTATACAAGTGTCGCTGCTTGCGATTGTCGTAAGACTACCAGCATTCTTACTGATCGACTGAAAAAATTTGTCCCTCTCAAGATGGTATTCATTGTGCTGCTATCCGCTAAGCACACTTCCTCCATAGGGCGCCACACGCGTTCTGATATATAAAGTATTTATTAATATGAGGTAGGAAGCAATCCACACATAAATAAAATACTCCAAAACAGAATATAACTTGCTATTATTAATACGGGAAAAAGTCTTGCAGGACTCATCATAAGAATTTAATGCTTTGCTTTCCTAGAGCTTACAACCATTATTCAATATCACAGCCATAAATTGTAAATAACTATAAAAATCTAAGTGCAATGCGTGCACTAGATCGAATCAGCGAAGTATGAAGAAATTTTTTCCTGAATTTGCTCCATGTCCATCTTCTCTTCTTCGGCAACTACGGCTGCAGCCGCTGCGATGTCCAAAGAAGGGGTGATGGGGGCTGCTGCTAGGCTGTCCATATCCATGGGTGCAACCAATGACTGTGAATCTTCTGTGCCTGCAATAGCGAGGTGTTTCTCATGCTGTCCTTTGCCCTTCTTCTTAGACTTGAAAGCATCAATCACGTGCCGCGGCTCACGGCAAACACGTGACCAATGTCCTCATGTGCCACATTTATAGCAACTTTGGTCCCACTGGCCATAGGGCTTCTCATCGCGCTTTTTTTGTTTGCCCTTCTTGGCTTGAGTATTCTGCTTGGTCTTACGACCCATGACCTTACCCTTCTTGCCTCTTTCCTTTGAGTGAGGCTTCCTCACCTTGTAGCTGCTAGCGTTGACTTCATGGCCAACTTTGCTACTAGGTGGTTGTGAGATGTAGTTCTTCCTTAGAACCTCATCTTGAGCTTCCGCAACTTGTATGATATCAATTAGTTCGGCATACTCCTTGTGGCCGTCTTGATGATAGTTGCGGGTGGATTGTACCGTATTCGGGTGAAAGGTAGAGAGGGTTTTTTCAATCTTCTCCTCATCCGTGATTACCTTACCACAGAGCTGAAGACTGGTATAAATTCTGTGCAAAGCAGAGTTGTACTCCTTTACGGTCTTGTAGTCTGCAAAACGTAGTCAGTTCTATTCCTACTTTGCCCGAGGGAGGATGGTGTACTTCAGCTTCTCGAACTGCTTCTTTAGTGCGGTCCATAAAGTTAGTGCGTTCTTCTCTACCATATACTCATTCTTGAGCGTTAGACAGAGATGGTGTCTGAAGAAATGAAGTGCCTAATCATTTTCCTTAGTAGTTGGAGTGACATTCTTCAAGGTACCAAGTCCGATAGCAGCATAGAGCTTCTTGGTTCCTAGTACGATCTCGACATTTGATGCCCAGGTCAAGTAATTCTAGCTATGCTGGGCCAGCTCTTCGTACTCCCGGTTCGTAATGCCAGTCATCTGTATATTCATGCAAAGAGTTCATAAGATTACTGCTGGTAATTTGCATAAAATGGTTGCAAAAATTCTCATATTGTTTCCGTATATTTCTATGCATTTTTCATGATTTACTGCTATTTTCAATTATTAAAAACAATATAAACAATCACAGATAATAAAAAACAGTAAATACAATACATAAATTGTATAGAAATAATAATAACAAAGTTAAACATGCTTTAAATGCAAAAACCGATTCAAAATTTGAATTCTCGAGGCCCTTTTCTGTTGGAATATGAATTTTCGGCAATTTATGCAATCTCCAGGGGCTAAAACGCTAAATTTCAATTCTGATAAAATTTTTCGCGCAATTTTCAGAGAGTTCGAGGGCCTTCTTGCAAAAAATCTGTATTCACATAAGGATCCTTGTAATTTTCAGAATCTTGAAGGTCCTTTTTGCAAAAATCTCATTTTCGAAAAAATTTGGGCGGCCTTCATATGGACCTTCCCATGGCAGGAGCAAAAGGTCTGAGATTCCCATACCGTGGCGTATAAGACAAAGATTAGCGGGAGCTCGTGCGGGTGGAGGACGATGGCGCGTCTTGAACAAGCGCCCGGGATTCTGTGGCGGCTCTGGTGGCGGCGCTTATCTGAAGCAACCGACAGCCGGGTGGGTGGGCCGTCTGCGAGATCTGGCGGGCTTGTCTGGCGTGAAGCGTGAAGACGGCGACCATGCGAGGTGGCCGGCGTGGAAAAGCGGCGGCGTTAGCATCGCGTCGCGGGTGGCTCGTGGCGGCATGTCGCGAGGTGGTGCTGGAGGCGGCGTGGCGGCTAGGAGTGGTGGCGGCGCTTCAAGCTCGCGGACATGGAGCCACTAGCGGCTCGGACTCGAGCGGCGGGAGGGTCGGTGGCACTTTGGGTGGTCGTCGGCGTGTACGGGCACCCGCGGCTTCGGGCTAGCTTCAAGACAACCCGGCGCGGCCATGCAACCGGTGGTGCCAACTCTAGGCGGCGGCTTCAAGGTGTCTGCGTGAGGCGGTCGGTCGCGTGCGGTAGCGCGGCTGCCGCGCGCGTGCGGCGGCCGCGATGATGTAGGACGATGGTGGCGCTTACTCGAACCTTGCGAGCCAACACTATGGAGGCAACCTGCAATTTGTCGCGGCGGTCGGTCTTGGCCGTCTTGAGGGCCATCGGCACGCTCCAAATCGCCGGCAGCGCATGCGGAGCACGATGGTGGCACGACCACGGGCAGGTGGCCGGCGACACATACTTCGGCTTCACGGCCAAGATGACTTTTTTTCTTTGTGTTACTGTCATGCATAATTACTGTTCATACAATTACTATTCATGCAATGATCTACGGTGCAATCAACATCATCTCTTTCATGCAATCCAACCAATTGGCTTGGCCGTCGACTTCAAGTCGGCCCACGGTAAATTAGAGAGGATTTTTACCGTAGAAATTAATCTAGAAAGCCAAATTTGCAGAATTAAAAGCGATCTAGAAAATACGATTCGATCTACGAGCGTCGTGCTACGACGGTTACCTTTCGATTCGAGTAGAGTAGGCGAAGTTGATCGTCTTGATAACGTGTTGAGTAATCGCTGTCATTTGGCGAGTCAGGTCTGACGATTCACTCGTGAGCAAGCGTAGAATCGTTTAGAACAATGCAAGAACACAAGAACAAAATAGTAGAATGAGCAGCGAGAGATATGGGGGACTTCGACGACCTCTTTATTCTTTCTTACAGAAAGCTATAAGTCTGATAGTTGCAGTTTCCCCTTTATATATGCTACTAGATGGATAAGGAACCCATCGTAGGTCAGACCTGTCTAGCTTGAACCCAGTTTCTTAACAGTTTTGTCTCTAGAAAAGCCAGGAGCGGCTTGGACCCGGTTTCTTAACAGTTTTGTCTCTAGAAAAGCCAAGAGCTGTATGTTGATTCCGACCTGAACAATTGATAATGATCTGCTAAAAAAATTGTAACCGGAATGTAATCCGTTAATCGATACTTATCCTTTCGTAATTATTGTGCAGCCACTCAAGCCACAACTTGCATTCATATGTCGGGATCCAAAGGTTGTAATCGAAACTTTTTCCTTTTTTTCCATAATTATGCGTTACCTTTTCCTTCTTCATAATTATTGGCGAGCTACGCAGGAATTGCTACAGTACATGTAGCATAAGTTATTACGCCCTAAATATCTACATCTGGAAAAACTAGGTAGTTCCGACCGTTACATAGCTCAACAGTATATTGTATCTCGTGATCAGGGTTTAATTTTCATCGACCATGGGTTATTCGGTGAATTATTTTTTGGATTTTTCACGTTGATTTTTCAAAATTTAAACATGCAACAAGCACTAGCGATTACCCCCTAAAAAAAATAAATAAATCGGGTGTAGCATCGAGTGGCTAAAAATGCAAGTGCCCTCCCTTTCGGTTACTCAGCATTTATGTTGAATCTGACACGAACAAATGTGATTAGTGAAAGCTCTCTGCTTCCACTAATTTTTTTTTCTCTATTAGACAGTAGCTCCAAAACAATATTAGGTCCATCCAGGTCGATCGGTGCTTCTCCTGTCATAATTATTGGCCATCTATACGGTGAATGCATCGTCTTGCTGCTGCCTGTGGATGGGTTCAAAGAACCGGCAGGGATCGATCTTTCGGTTCACCGGTTTCTATCACACCGAGCGGACGTGAAATTCCGCCCAGTTTTAACACCTATTAGTTGCCGATTTACACCAAGTTAGTCCAATTTAGAGGGACTTGTGGCCGATTACACCCAAAAAAATCCACAAAATCTAGTTTACCTAAAAATTAGTTTACCAAAAACATACTAAAGCACACCATCCAAATGGCTCGTAAGAGTCCATCGAGCGTGATGTTTTGCGGTGGTTGGGAGGTTTGAGAGGTACCTTAACTAAGAAAGTAGTGTCAAAGTTAAGTTAGTGTCAAAGTTAAGTTTGAGTTTTTCTTCCTAGGAAACTCTTGCGTACTCAAAAAAGAAAAGAAAAGGTAACCTTTGGATATCCGATTAATCTTAATTACTAGATTTTAGACGGTTTCCCTAACACTAAGATAGCAATTATATAATTTATTTGTAACATAGTTGCACGAGTTGCAGCTAAAACAAAAAAAAGGTCTTGAGTTATATCTCATCCGTTTTTTAAATCGTGACGTTTGATTGAATGTGCGATCAAACTTATATAACTTTGACAATTCTTTTCATATGATTTTTTAGTAAAAATTACAAAATTATTATATTATGAAAATATTTATCATGACAAATCTAATGATACTATTCACTCAAGATCAATCTAAATAGTTTTTCATATATTATTAGTCAAAGTTAGATAAGTTTGACTGCACGCTTAGTCAAACGTTATGTATTTAAAAACAGAGGGAGTATATATGAGAGTGGTTTATGAAAAACCCCCCTTCTAATTAATTAATGTTTCCAATTTTCTAAAGTGATGTTCCGTTCACGTCGCTATAGGCTATGGAGTCCCCACTGCACCACGATCCACGGTTTGCTTGATGCACAGCACTACACGTGTCCCGGGTGGACAAATCTTTCCTCTTCAGAAAACACACCTGGCCGGCCTCTCCCATCACAAATTCTTAGTCCAAAAACAAAAACAAAAGTCGCAAATTCTTATCCCCATATTAGGTAAGGACTTTTTTTCTTCTTCTCATTTAACACGTTTTTAAAGTAAAATAGAAAAAAAATAGTTCACTCTCCTTGTGAATGAAATAACAAAAGTGACATCCCTACCACACAAAAACATCACAAGAGGCTATCTACCGCTGACTCCGAGCGCAGTAGGACACGTGACGACCTCCCAGCCCGCTGTAGGCCACCTGTCACGCTAACCCAGTCCACGGCAGGTGCCACACGTAGACGACCTACCGTGGATTGGGTACACTATTGTGGCGTTTTTGCACGGTACGAGCACCTTTTTTCAATTTTATTTTTGAGTGACTGATTTTACTATTTCCATCCAAAAGAGACTAAACAAAAACTCTATAATTAAGAAGCATCCGGCCACAGAATATTCCTTATATTTGAATTACATGGGGAATTTTCCTTTTCGGCACAGCTCTTTCTTAAGTACGACAAGGACATTTTTTTCCTTTTATGGGACCCGCGGATAATTACATTTTCAAAACGATCGGTCTATATGCGTAGACAGTGCCGTAGATGGTGACCGGGTTGCCAGTATTTGCATTTGTTTGGAATTCATGGATTAGCGCACTCCTGGCCTGGGTGGGAAGGTAGGTACGTGGCATCCAGTGATTGTTCTACAGTGGATGGAGACCTCCACCAACCAACGATCAACGGGTGCTTCCTGGTAAATTAGCCACCTGGCACTTAAGCTAACAAGATAGGCATGGGCGCTGTGGCCTAGATGTTATTCACACATAGAATAACAAATCCTAAAATTCACATCTTTACAGTGACAAATAATTGATTATTCCTAAAATGGTGGCCTTTCAAAGAGAGATGCATGGTCGAGGCTTTGCGCAAATGATGCTTTTTTTATACGAAATCGCAAAACTAGTCACTTTTTTTTATACGAAATCGCAAAACTAGTCGCTTTTTTTATACGAAATCGCAAAACTAGTCATTCCGCGAACGAAATAACAAAAAGAACACCCCTATAACGATTTTTCTTCGCAAAAATCACCTGTCGCGAATCCAGACCACGAACCTAGATGGCTGCTGGTGGCCTGCGACACACCAACGTCACTCTCTGCACTGTGTTTTGGCACTGTTCACATACAGTGACGGATCCATAACAAAAATGATCGAGGGTCCCTGAGACAAGATGGGTCATGTTCGGCTGGGCTATAGCTTAGGATGTCCTCTTATGTTAGGGTAGAGATGCCTACATTTTATATATATAAGGTTATATGTAAAGAAAAATAATTTTTGAATATAGTGTCCACCCGGCTGAAATGTAGGTCAGCCCTGTTCACATGGTAGGGCATGAATGCCGCCAACCGGAGCGCATCACGTCACTTTTTGCACTGTGTAGCAGTGCTTACGTCACTGTAGCACATACATGACACATCATGTCACTGTAGCGTCTTGTTTGGGACAACTGTAGCACATCTTCGGACGGGGCACGGTAGGAACATATCTATTTTGCTATAGTACTATTTTTATAATCCCGTATCAACTAGAGCTATTTTCATTATTATAAATAAAAAATCTGTCAAATAAAAAAAAACTAGTGCATGGTCAGCCTAGTAGGACTAAGAGGCGGTTCCTGCCATATGTGGAGGATAAAATGATGGCCTTACAGAGAGATGGTTAGCATAGGTAGCACGTGTCATTTTTTTTTTGTTAAATCAGTGGGAAGCATCTGTTGCCAAGGGTGTAAGCAACATATCTCGTAAAATCTGGTGGGGGCACCAAATCAATATGAAATATTCTATAAAATTTAATTTACTCCACTTTTGTATAAAAATTCAAGTTCAAATTTGTTATGTGTCAAGAGTAATAAAAATGAGAAAAATCAGATAGATGATAAATCAAAATGAGAAAAATCTGATAGATGATAAATCAACGGAAAAGGAAAAAACTGAAAGACAACAACAAACCTATATTTTGTTCCTTCTAACACACTTTGATTTTGAAGTCGAAATTTTAATGAATGCTACAACGCTATGTAGACTACATCATAATTTCTTTTCGGAATTTTTCATGTTGATTTGGTGTCCCAACTGACAGGATTGCACAATAAGAGTGGATTAGCACATGATATGTTGCCAAGGATGTGACATCAATTGTAAAAACGTTCTGGTCCAGAAACAGTTCAAATCGACAAAAACTTCTTTTCGGAGGAGCTCACATCGACAAAACTGAAAGTGTTAAAATGCCTTTCGGGCTGTGCGTGGGCTTCGAAACGAAGGTAGGATGGCCAATTGGGCTCGCGTTGGTTTCGGCCATTAAACCACCGTCCCGGGTATGGCGCGGCGGAAGCCAGCGTTTCGTCCCAGCCACCACAGGCCCACTCGTTAGAGGCGCATCGCTAGGGAGCACTTGAGTGCTAAATAGTACTCAAATTTTAAACCTCAGATCTAGTTTATAAAAAAGAGGAATAGTGTATAAGAGAAAAAAAATAGTTCCCTACCTGACATTGCTAGTTCCTGCCAGTCAAAAAAAAAACTTTTGTTTCAAACACCCTCGAACTTATGGCCCGAGCTCGAGCTCCGCTCACTCTAACCTCGAATCACGCTCGTCACAAGCCTGGACCCAAGCTCTCTCGCCTAGGGAGTTTGAGCTCGAATAGTGTGGCTAAGGCTCGACTTGCCCTTTCCCAATTTTTCCCTCACACGTTTCCTCCCATGTTTCAATGTTAAAGTCTAATTGCCAAGTTTTTTCAAGCTTGGCTTAAGATTTAGCCGAGTTTTTGTGTAAGATAGTATGTTAAAGTGTAGTGCTGAGCTTTTTAGAGCCGAGTCTAAGCTTTAGCCGAGCTTTTGTAGAAGGTATTATTATAAAATGTAGTTGCCGAGCTTTTATGATACGAGCTCAAGCTTACTTGAGCTTTGACCAAGCCGAACCGGACTCTAGGCTCAATCTTAACCCAGGCTCGCTCGAGCTAGGCTCAAACCTGTATCGAGATCGATCCTAGCGGGCTGGGCTCGTTTACGGCCCTACTCAGGTTGTCTTACTAGTGCATGGGTGTGAGCCCAAATTGTCAATTTCATGCCTAATGGCATCTCGTGCTCCAGTGAATGGTTGGTAGCATTTCAGGGTGAGGAGCACCCCACAAGTCACACTCTCCTGTGTGTTGACAGTGACGCTCAACTATTACAACCACTGATAAGTACCAACACGTACGTCTCTCGGTCGATATGCTAGAGGACTTGTCACCGTAGGCAGAGAAGCTCCGTCAGCTGAGAAGCAGCTCTTTGGGCCGGGCACTGATCGACGGGATGGGGCTCTGGGAAAGGCTGTGGGGACGGCGAGGGCCGTTGGGCTTTGGCGCGGCGTCGACGGCCGAGGAGGTCACCGCCGGCGTCGACGCAAGCGACCTCACGGCCATAGTCACAGGTTCGTTTGCAAATTAAAAGGCTCGTGTGCCGCATGCTTGTGATGTTGTTCCTGCCTACACCGGAAGCGGACCTTTTGTATTAGCATGGCTAATAGCCAAATACAAAGTACACTGACATGCATTATATCCTTCTCTTCGCTGACACAGTATTTAATACAGTGCTACTACCAAATACCGCTCATACAGACTAAAAATCACTGTTTAAATTGTGATCATCTGCAGTCCAGCAGAGGATCCGGATCCACCTACACCAAGACTGGACACCTCCGAATCACTGTACCGTTATCACGTAACTGTGCATCATAGATTGGATAAGAGCGAGAGATATGGTTGTACTAAGAATATAACGTTTCTTCATGTACATGTCGATACTAAACAAAGATTTTTCTCCTCTTCCCTCCTTTTTCTTATCAACATGACAATTTCTATCATTTGTATTTTTTTTATTCTTAACATGGAGACTTACATATTTCTAGGGCAAGCATGGAGACAATTCTAATATGCATCTTTCTTTTACATCCTCGGCCGTTTATTTCATTCTTTAATTTGTTAAATATAGGGGCAACAAATGGAATTGGAAGGGAGACAGCCAGAGTTCTTGCCCTCAGGGGAGCAAATGTAATCATACCAACAAGGACAATGGAAAGCGGCATGAAGGTCAAGGAGAGTATTTCAGAACAGATTCCAAGCTCAAGCATTCATGCCATGGAGATTGATCTGAGCTCCCTCGACTCCGTTCGCAGCTTTGCGCGGTCCTTCCTTTCGTCTCAGGAGTCAGGAGCATCTGAACATCCTCATGTATGTGCCACTGACAAACTGAAAATGTTGCAATGAAGCAACATTGGTGTTGGGAACTTGAAATAAGACAGGCACTGAATTGATATCTTGTTCCGAAGAAACAATGCAGGCATAATGGGCTGCCCTTTCCAGCTATCCAAAGATGGTATTGAGCTGCAATTCGCAACAAATCATGTCGGTAGGTATGATGCACAGCACGAACTTCAGTTTTTCAGAAAACCAGTTTTTGGGGGAGCAAGCAGATGATTAATTTAAGCACCTGTTGAATTTGACTTGATAAATAGTGCACTTCCTTCTGACAAATCTCCTGCTTGACAAGATGAAAAAAACTGCCACAGAGACCGGTGTGCAAGGCAGGATAAAAAACGTTTCATCTATGGTGTATAAAAGAAGTGATGGTTCATGCTTTGATCCGAAGAAATTACGGTGGCCATGCAGTAGGACGCTATTTTTGGAATTTTCGTACGAAGACGGTCATTCTTACAAATACGGGGCAAATCAGCGTCATTTCGACCAAAAATTCATCTACTGATGTCATTTTCATATGGTCAATCTAGACATTTCATTCAACTGCGCGCATCCTTGTTGTAGTCCTAGTCACTGAGGTGATTTTCTTAGAGGAAGTGTCACTGAAGTGATTGTGTTAGGCAATATATTTGCCATGTTTGGCAATATATTTGCCACGTCATGTAATCTGGACTAACCATATTTAAGAGGATATGTATAGCATGTAATCCGTCTATTTATGGTTAGGGTCAGTAGGGATTTCATCCTATGTAATCATTGTATATGTGCTATATATACATGAGAAAAGAAAAGCACAGATTGTGGCTTCTATTCCAAAACTCTTTCATGGTATCAGATTGTGTTCGTTCTTGACCGCATTGCATCGCTTTCGCAACCTCCTGCGCTTTGGTCATCCTCTTCGGCTGTGTCCACCCCTCCTACCACCCACCACTGATAGCCATGAGCAACGACAAGAGCACAACATCCCCCTCCCACTTCCTACCACCGACAGACATGGGTGATGACAAGGGTGCAACCTTCAATCCCCTCGCCCATCTTTGGGTTCAGGCGGTTGCCATCCAGAACATCAAGGGCCTGCTTGGTTTGAGGCCTAAAGAGATTTGCCTGGCCGGGAGCTACACCGGGTGGTTGACTGGCGCTCGCTTGGATGACGGCCTGGCAGCCAGGCGTGGAAAATGAACGCCTAGCAGGCAGCTTTCTTTTGTTTCTCTCTTTAGTTCTTTCTCTCTCCTTTTTCTATCTCCAGGCATGTATCATCAACCAAACACCATATCTCTAGGTTTTCCTGACCAGGCAAAAATCACCTACTTCTCAGGCTACTCTCAGGCGCTACTTTTTCTCAGGCACGACTCTCAGGCCTCGAACCAAACGTGCCCTAAAACACTGGTTCCAGTGACCCTCGACCTCAAGGCGTCGAACTATGCCAAGTGGCGCACCTTCTTCATGGTGGCCGTCAACAAGTTTGCTCTCGCCAACCACATCATGATGGCGACTCCACCCACCGATGAGGAGTGGAACCGCCTCGACTCCAACGTGCTCCATTGTCTGTACGGCTCCCATAAGATCCTCGACATGGTGATGGAAGCAACTACCAAGGCCTACGCTGTTTGGACACGCATCGAGGAACTCTTCCGGGACAACCAGAAGGCCTGGGCTCTCTACCTCAGCCAGGAGTTCCGTAACTTGATGCAAAGCGAACGCTCTGTGTCGGACTACTGCCACAAGCTCAAGACCCTCGCCGATGCCCTTAACGACGTCGGGTCCCCCGTCACCGACGAAACCCTAGTGCTCAACACTATCAAGGGACTGAATCCGAAGTTCGACAACGTGGCCACCCTCGTGCCATTGTTGACCCCCTTCTCGAGCTTCATCCAAACCCGTAACCTTCTTCTTCTTCAGGAGTTAAAACCCACCAATGGTGGCACCGACTCCTCCTTGGCCACCGCCTTCTACACCAACAACAAAGGCGGCGACAATGGTAGACAGAACACCAACTGGCGCATTAGTCATGCTCCATCCGATGGCAATCGTCATAATGGCAGATAGTACGACGGTGGTGGTGGTTACACCGGCCACGGCAGAAACGATAGCAGCAACGGCAACGGCAAGGGCAAGAAGGGCAATGGCGGAGGGGTCCAGCAGTGGCCCTCGATGTACAATCCCTAGATGGGGGCCATCCACATGTGGCCCATGTCTGGTTCCAGCAGTCCCACCGGTGTGCTCGGCCTGTGCCTGGGTGTGTTGGCATCTCGCCTGCCAGCGCATGGCTTCATGGCCACGGCTCAGCCACCCCCGAGTATGTTCCAGCACCCAGGGTATGCCATGCAGTCGTGTATGACGCTAGATCTCCACCAACTAGGCGCGCCACAAGGCAGTCACCCACCATTCGCCTCACCGAGCACACCATCATGGGACTCTTCGGCGCTCGTCAATCACTTCAACACCATGACTCTTCAGCCACCTACCACGGACTGGTACATGGACACGGGCGCCACGGTACATATGTCTACCATTACTGGTAATCTCCAATCCCTCTCTTCTCGCTCTCCTTTTTGGCATGTTGTTGTCGGTGATGGTTCTTCTCTTCCCGTCACAAATTCCGGTCATGCCACCCTTCCATCTTTTTTTTTCCTAATCGTCCTCTCCATTTACCCCATGTTTTAGTCACCCTCGCATAATCAAAAACCTCATTTCTGTTCATCAATTCACATCCGATAATAATTGTTATGTCGAATTTGACCCTCGTGGCATTTCTGTGAAGGATCTTCCAACCAAGAGCAAGATTCTCGATTAGGTGCAGGAGCACGGGCGACCTTTACCCGTTCTCCTACCCTTCTCCATCGCCTCATGCTTTTGCCACCTCCACCGACACGTCCATCCTTTGGCATCGACGACTTGGACACCCCAGTCACAATGCTCTCCGTCGCCTCGCGCATTCATCAACTATTCCATGCTATAAAGAAATAAAAGACAGCATTGTGTGCCATGCTTGTCAATTAGGGCGCCATGTTCGGTTGCCATTTTCTACTTCGTTTAGTCGTACTACTCGTCCATTTGAACTTGTTCATTGTGATCTTTGGACCTCTCCCATTGAGAGCGTTTCGGGGAATAAATATTTCCTAGTAATTCTTGATGATTACACATATTTTCTATGGACATTCCCTTTACGACTAAAATCTGATGTGTTTAACACAATCTCCTCTTTCCGCGCACTAGTTGCTACTTAGTTCACCACCACTTTGCAAGCCATACAATGTGACAATGGTCGCGAATTCGATAACAGTATGTTTCATACTCTAGCAGCTGTGCATGGCACCCATATCCGTTTTTTGTGTCCATACACGTCTTCGCAAAATGACAAAACCGAACGTGTCATTCGTACCGTCAATGACATAGTTTGCACACTTCTTTTTCAGGCATGCACGCCTCCCAAGTTTTGGGCGGAAGCCTTACATGCCGCCACATATCTTCTCAACAGACTCCCCACCAAAACCATTTCGGCACCATCCCCATTCTTTGCTCTTTTCCAAAAAGAACCATCCTATTCCCACTTGCGCATCTTCGGTTGTTTGTGCTATCCCAACACAACTGCAACTATGCCACACAAACTCGCTCCTCGATCTATTGCATATGTATTCCTTGGTTACTCATCCAATCACAAGGGATATCGTTGCATGGATCTCTCATCCCGCCGCCTCATCATTTCCCGTCATGTCATTTTTGATGAGTCCACCTTTCCTTTTGCTCAAAAAATCCATCACTTGCAGATATTCATGATCTCCTGCCAGATTGTGATCCTCTTGCCCCGCTACCAAATTCTCCACCTACCGTGGCAGCTTCCCTCCTTGCCGCGTCCACCCCTGCACCTGCTGTGGAAGCCACACCCACTCCACCTACCATGGCAGCACCTGCCCCTGCCGCTTCCCCTCTCGCGCTTGCCGTGGCAGCTCCCCTCTCTGTCGCGACACCTCCAGCGCCTGCCGCAGCAGCACCTACTGTGCATGATCAACCTCCTGCCCACCCCATGCAGAAGCGCCGTCGAGCTGGCCTCTTCCTTCCCCCGCCAGCTCGCCTCAACCTCCATGCCATTGCTCTCAGCATGTCTTCCCCCCATACCCAAGATAGTGCTTAGCGATCTCAAGGATCCCAATTGGCACACAGATATGGTTGCCGAATACCAAGCTCTCTTGAGCAATAACATCTGGGATCTTGTGCCTCCTTCCAATGCAAACATAGTCTCCGGGAAGTGGATCTTCTGGCATAAACTGAAACCGGATGGCACCCTTGAACGTTACAAAGCACAATGGGTTCTGCGGGGCTTCTCTCAAGCCCAAGGGGTGGATTTTGATGAAACCTTTAGCCCGGTTGTCAAATCAGCTACAATTCGCATTGTTTTTTCCATGGCTCTCTCCAACAGTTGGCCAATTCATCAACTCGACGTCAAAAATACTTTCCTCCATGGCACTCTCTCTGAGGTAGTGTTTTGTCGCCAACCTACTAGATTCATTGATTCATCATGGCCAAACCATGTGTGCTGCTTGAATCGTTCTCTCTATGTCCTAAAACACACTCCCTACGCCTAGTACCAACCCTTTGCTACATACATCGAGACCGTCGGCTTCGTCTGCTCCAAGTCCGATACCTCTCTTTGTACTTCACAACACATTGGGTACGACCTTTCTTCTTCTCTACGTTGATGATATTGTCTTGATGGCTTCATCGCCACGACTCTGTGAGTGCATCATTGCCGCTTTCAATTTTGAGTTTGCAATGACGGACATGGGGGACCTTCATTACTTTCTTGGGATTGTCGTCTCACGCATCTCCTCTGGCCTTCTTCTATCGCAATCCAGGTACGCCGCGGAGATCATTGAGTAGGCTGGCATGGCAACATACAAGTCTTCGCCCACACCAGTGGACACGTCGCCCAAGCTGGTGGCCGACGTAGGTCCTCTGGTTGCAGAACCCGCATCATATCACAGTCTTGCAAGGGCGCTGTAGTACCTCACCTTCACTCGCCCTGACATCGCCTACACCGTGCAGCAAATATGTCTCCATATGCACGACCCGCGAGAATAGCATCTCTTGCTGATCAAGCGCGTGCTAGGGTACATCCAGGGGATGCTACATCATGGTCTTCACCTCACGTCCTCATCGGTCGACGCCTTGATCGCGTACACTAACGCTGACTAGGCAGGCTGCCCGGACATGCGACGCTCCACCTCTGGCTACTGTGTTTTCCTTGGCGAGAACCTTGTGTCTTTGTCGTCCAAACGACAACACACGGTCTCTCGTTCCAGCGTGGAGGAAGAATATCGAGCAGTGGCCAACGCCGTTGCCGAAGCCAGTTGGGTTCGCCAATTACTTTAGGAGCTTCGACGTCCTCTAGCTACAACTACAATTGTTTTCTGCGACAACATCAGTGCGGTATACATGTCGACGAACCCCGTTCAACATCAACACACCAAACTCATAGAGATCGACTTGCATTTTTTTCGTGATCGTGTTGCCCTAGGGCATGTTCAAATTCTCCACGTACCATCGTCACGATAGTTCGCCGACATCTTTACTAAAGGGCTGCTGTCCTCACTGTTCATGGATTTTCGGGATAGTCTCAACGTCCGTGTTCCTCCCCGAGTGTTAGGCAATATATTTGCTATGTTCGGCAATATATTTGCCACGTCATGTAATCTGGACTAACCATATTTAAGAGGATATGTATATATAGCATGTAATCCATCTATTTATGGTTAGGATCAGCAGGGATTTCATCCTATGTAATCATTGTATATGTGCTATATATACATGAGAAAAGGAAGGCATATTGTGGCTTCTATTCCAAAACTCTTTCAGATTGATACCTAGTCCATCACACAAGTGTGCGTCTGTGTGTTTCAGTTACCCAGTTAGACGTACGAGATGCTGCTGTGTGTTATGGGGCACCTTTCAAGTCCCCTTCAGTGCTCTTTCTACACTAGACCTAGAACTCTCCCTGTTCTTCCATACTACTTCCAGAGCACACAGAATTACGTAGCTCAGCTGAGAAGCCATCTGAATTCTGATCGTCAGTTAACTAGCAGGGGAGGAATGCAGCTCTGGGGATGGCTGGGGGCGCGGCGAGGGCCGTCGGGCTTCGGCCCGAGGTCCACCGCCGAGGAGGTTACAGCCGGCGTTGACGCCACCCACCTCACGGCCATTGTCACAGGTTTGTTTGTGGAGGACTCAGTCTCAGTGTGTGTTTCATCCGCGTGCTTCATGTTTCAGTACTGTTCTTGCACTGAGACCATAGCATGTCCAATTGTCCATGGGATGAGAATGAGATAAGGTTGGCTCTATATAGCTTTTTTTGTCAGGACTTATCTCATTCGCACAAAATAATATGAGTCAACGGAATAAAAGTTACAGCTGCACTCGCTATGATATTGATAATTTCTAGATTTCCTACTGACCTTATATTTGTTTTATTTGTCTTCTACCATGCGATTCATCTTGTGAAATACAGGAGCAACAAATGGCATTGGAAAGGAGACAGCTAGAATTCTTGCGCTGAGGGGAGCAAAGGTCATCATACCAACAAGGACACTGGAAAGCGGCGTGAAGGTAAAAGAGAGTATCTCTGAACAGATTCCAAGCTCAAGTATCCATGTCATGGAGATGGATCTGAGCTCCCTCGACTCCGTTCGCAGTTTTGCACGGTCCTTCCTGTCTTCACATAAGCATCTCAGCATCCTCATGTATGTATCACTCACAAATAGCAAGTTTGTGTACTAATCAACTCACTGACAGAAATTTGCCATGGTTTCTCTGAAGAAACAACGCTGGGATAATGGCCTGCCCTTTCCAGTTATCCAAAGATGGGATTGAGCTGCAATTTGCAATCAATCACGTCGGTACGTACAATGTATAGAAGCTCGTTTTTTGGATGTTGATCACCATTTTTGGGAGTAAACAGAAGAGATACCTACACTTGTGGAATTTTTACTTTGTAAATAGGGCATTTCTTGCTGACAAATCTCCTGCTCGACAAGATGAAAGCTACTGCCAGAGAGACTGGTGTGCAAGGCAGGATCATAAACGTATCTTCTATGGCACATAGAACAAGCGACGGTTCATGCTTCGATCTGAACAAGCTAAATGATAAGTCGAAGTCAGTAACATATCTTGGTTGATTTTAAGACATGTGGACAGTACAACAAGCTTTCTTCTCATTGTACTCTTATATTTTCAGGTACCATCCATTCACTGCGTACGGACATTCCAAATTAGCCAGTATTCTCCATGCGAATGAGCTATCAAGGCGTTTGCAGGTCTGTAATCCCTTACATTTCTCCCATTCTTTAAAAAATAACCTTGTAACAAGAATAGGATTCTATTGTGCAAATTCATGTCGACTAAAAGCACATCAATTTGAGTAGTTTTAGCTATGCACAACTTTTCCTACAAGGTCTTGTGTTATTTGATTTGGTCTGAACCTAATCAACGTTGCATAAAAGCCGGGCTAAATATGTTGCCTGATTCAATAGTCTCAGAAACTCAGTCAGTTTTCTTGGCAATTCAGGAAGAAGGGTACAATCTGACTGCAAATTCCTTTCATCCTGGGATAATCGCCACCAACCTAGGTCGCTACCTCCTGGAAAACAGTAATGCAATCGCAAACTCAACAATTCAAGAACGAAACTACTCTTCTCTCCTACGAAGCAGTATATTCATTGATCCACAATCCAATGCTTTGCAGGTGTGTTGAGTTCGATTTTTGTGGTGATGAAAACTTTTCTGAAGACCATACCCCAGGTAATGAAATCACATCCAACCACAGTTAATTCCACATAAATCTGTTCCTTAAAACGATTTTTAAGGGCATGAACTTGATTTTGCAGGGGGCCGCAACTACTTGTTATCTGGCATTGCATCCTGCTCTGAAGGATGTGTCCGGCAAATACTTTGTGGACTGCAATGAAGCGACCCCTACGGCCATTGCAAGAGATACAGAGTTAGCAAGGAAACTATGGGAATTCAGTGAAGAACTAGTGAATAGTGGGAGTAAATAGACCAACATAAGAATCCTATTATGTTGTGCGAGGATTAACGGTTGCATGTTTCATTTGTTTGTGTAAGCAGATTAAGTGTGATCTGTATGCTATTTTCTCAAGAAAAGGGTGCTTATCTCTACTACTTCAAAGAAGAAGTTGGTGGTCGTCCGTCCTCCAACTCTCTTCGGCGTCCGTCCGATCAACGATCAACCGATGGCCCAGATCTGTCGCGCGGTCAGCAACTCCCTGCGCCCACGACATACCATTTCGCCCTCCCTCCCTTTCCTCTCTCTCCCTCACGATCCCCACCCGCACCGCCTGCCTCCCACTGTCGCCGCCGTCCTCCCTCGAACCTCCGGGCCGCTCCCCGTCCTCCACCACCGAGCCGCCCTCACCCCTCCGCACCGCCCTTGCCCCTCGCCCCTTGCCCGCCTCCATCACCCGCCTCGCTAGCCCTACGCCGCCATCGACCCTCTTGGCATCCCATGCCACCGCTGCCGCTCCAATCGCTGCACAGCACGACACCATGAATTCATTCTATTGAATTCCTCATGGACGTCTTTATTCATGTTCTATTGTAACCCATGGTTGGGTTTTATTAATGTTTTGTTTGCTGAAATTTTATAGTGTGTTGTTGATAATCAGTTGGAAGGGTAGTTTAGTGATATTCCAGGCTCAGTGTTGGACTGGGGTGTTACAGTTGGTATCAGAGCGGGCTTTAGGTCCGTGGTGAATAGATTAACAACTTAGGTAACCTAAATTGCTAAAATTTGTTTTATGGTTACTAAAACAACTAAAATTTGCTAATGGTAAACTAATTTAAAATTGGACACACTAGTGCACAATAGGTTAAAGAGTGGGACGAGTATCGTTTTACGTTTATGTTATGTTGTATACTGATGCATGATTTGATATTGACCTTTGAGCTTATTGTGTGTTATTGATTGTGATTGATAGCTATGCCGAGAGGTAGAGGACGTGGTCATGGTGGCCACGGTCGTGGAGGCCGTGGTGGGGGTCGGGGCCGCAGGCGTGGTTCTATGGAGCCACCTCCTATGGTAGTTGAGTTAGTAGCTGAGGGGGTTGCTATGGACCCGCCTCCGGTTGGGGGCCAGGATGAGACCCCCGCTTTGCTGAGAGAGTTGGTGGGAGAGGTCCGTGCTCTCCGTCAGCAGTGGCGGCAGCCCTCTTTATTGCTATGCATCTGTTCTTTGCTCCTATCGCTCCTCCACCTGCACTTGAGGTGCGGATGACGCTTCGAGAGTGGATGGGGTTGAAGTTGGATCCGTTTGACGGGTCGGGCACACCAGTCCAGGCAGCGAACTGGTTGAGCTACATAGAGAGGCAGTTTGGAGCTTTGGAGATGTCCTCGCATCAGAGGGTCCGTTTTGTAGCCTTTCAGCTGAAAGGGCAAGCGGACATTTGGTGGGACGGCGTGTTGTCTTCGAGGACTGCCACTCAGGGACCCATCACTTGGGAGGACTTTGTTGATCAGTTCAAGGCAAAGTTCTGCCCCTACTCCTTCGTTGAGAAGATGGAGGTTGCCTTGACGACCTTTGTTCAGGGGAAGAGGTCTATTGCTGAGTATGAGGCTGAGTTCAACAACTTGGTTCGCTTTGTCCCTTCAGTTCGGCTCGGGGACGACTTGGAGACGAAGAACAGGAAAACGGCGGGGCCCACTTGACAGCGAGAGAGGCTCGGGTGAGTCCGCATGCGAAACGGCACCACTGTGGCTGACGGGTGGGGCAGTCTTGGCATGGCTGCGACGAGAGAGAGAGAGGGCCCGACAGTGGGGACCACTGTCGTGACAACATGTGGTGATGCTGTGGGAGGTGGGCCGCCACAGGGAGTTGGGCCGGGATTGGAATAGGGTGCGGGTTTAAGCCCAAACACTGTTCCGGGATTTTAATTAGGTTTTCTAATTTATAAAATAGCAGAAATGAACTTGGAAAAATTCTAGAAAATATATCCAAGCACATAGAATCCAAATAAAATAGTTTTGACCATTGTTGATGTTGACTTTAACCATATGAAATTGTTTTGATGCACAAAGTCCATAATTAAGCTTTGAATTAAATTCAAATAAATCCAAATGGTGAATTTTCTCCCTACTAACTATTCAAAGGATTTTTAAAGCTCAGAAAATTGGGATGTTACAATAACAGTAGTCATTGCCATCCGTGGGTCCACCAAAATGCTGCTCAATATGATCCTCTGTATTTTCCCAAGTTTCCTCTGTAGATGTTTTGCAGATATTGCAAGAATGAGTACTACTACCATACTCAATAAGCCACATGGAAATTCTAATTAATTATATGCTAGGATTTTCAAAGCAATGGTACCGTTTTACCATAACAGGCATATATAGATGCATTTTGTATTTAAATCAGTTTATATTTAAAACAGTAAAACAATAATAAATAATAACATCAGAGGTTTCTTAACAATTACACAAACCAACTTAACATCTCAAAAGCTCTACTTATGCCTCATGTACTGGAATCACCCATTAACACAGTTTTATTAACCGGAAGCACAACGTATTCAAATATCATTAGATATACACTCTGCAGAGTTGCCCAACTTTATCCACAAGATATCTCAAGCTCATACTATCAGATCATAAACACGCAACCCGTTAGCGTGTGACTGAGTTGAGATAACAAAACCTTTTCACTGATCATCTTTTTTAGCCTCTACTCGGTAGGTCTATGGACCATACAGCCCTCAGGAGACTCCACCGGCCACAGTGGATCTTGCACCCCCTATGCCGACGGCACCTACCGTTGTGTAGACCAGCGAGTACCTCCTTAGGCCCACTCCTGTTCCATTCTCGATACTGTAGATATTCAATCGGGAGAGCAGTGTACTAAGCCATGGAGTAATAACCACACATGTGGTTGAGCAGTTTTCTGTGTCTATTACTTTGGCACAAGGTTCTTGTCCTTACCTATCTCCAGTGAGGAAATGAACCAACACCAACTCGTGGTTGTTCACCCTCACCTTCGACTCACTTTTAACTAGTCTATTGGGTTGTCTAACTTCCTGGACACAACCCTCAACTCTCCACCAAAACCATCGGCAAACCGCTAATACTGCTTTTCAGGATTTATAAACACATTTTTGTGATAAAGCTACTTATATAGATATCATTTTATGTGAGCTTGTCAAGGTGAATATGGCTTACAAAGGATTTTAAACTTTGTTAAGGTGAATATGGCCTACAAGTGATAGGTGGGTTTGTCTGTGGGGTAATAGGATTTATCTAATTATCATGACATTCAAAAGTATTAATATTTGAATATTTAAAGTAATTGGCACAAATACGATAATGACAATAATAATAAATATATGAAATATTGGCTCAAAATGATCAAGGAATGCGACTTGCCTCCTTGCACAAATTTTTCTAGATATTGATCTTGTCCGGCGTCTTCTGGAGTCTGGTCATCGAAGTCGTGACCTAACGCGAAACAAAATAAAATTCGGCTCGACAAGGAATGAGCTGGGAACAACATGCAAGTAAATAAATTAAAAAAGAAACAAAAGAAAGGTGGTGTGGGGGTAGGTATTTATTTGGAGATTCATTTGGCTAAGCGGAGTTGAGATATGGATTCACGGGCTCAAAACGGTCGAAAAGAGTAAAAAATGTCGAAATAGGGTTTAGGTCGAAAAAAGTGTCGGATAATTAATAGTATTGTTTTACTATTCATGGATGAAAACTGGTTAGTACAGTAATTGGATTACTGTTTTTGGTTTGAAATGAACAGTAACTAGGTTTTAATGTTTTCTGCCAAATGAATAGTAATTACCTATTTCGTGTGATGAATAATAAAAAGGGTTTACTGTGCATTGAACAGTGTTTGGGCTAATTTTTATTTCGGTTTGGAATAGTAACGAGCTAAGCCCACTTCCTTAGTGGGCTACCGACCCATTTGGCATGGCCTTAAAGGCTCGGCGCACAGGAGGCCTGAGCCGCGCGGCTGAAGGCCAAGCGCGCTCGGCTTGCCCAAGCCGGCGACGGCAATTGCGATGACGGCGGTGGCCGGCGGCGGCAGGAGTGTCGGACCCGGATTCTAAGAATCCAAATCTTCTGTGAAAACACTGTGATATTCCCTGGATCAGTAGATAGCACTCACAGACACGTCATTGAATCAATTCATACATGGCGTAGATAAAACCATACCATTTATTAAACAACACATCAGAGCTTTACATAGACCGCATCGGGTCAAGTTTTACAATAAGGGCCGAACAGGCCAAACTGAGTACATTACAAAAGTAGTGGAAGCGACAACGGAAGCAAAAGGGGTGAGAGCACATCTTTCCACAGGCAAGTGACTGGGGAAACCCGCGTACGCCCGATATTAACCAAGGACTTGGATAATATTGGATGCCCGCAAGTACCAATGGAATCAACTAGACCGAGGTGAGACTAGAATAGTTAAAGACTAAACTATGCTTCATCATCTCCTGGGCCTCCAGCTTCTGGATCCTCGTAGTATGCGTAGTCTCCAGGGATTCCTGCTTCTGAGGATTTTTGGGGGAAAGAGCGAGAATGAGCACAACTTCCGTGCTCGCGAGCCAACACACAATGCAATAATATACATGCAAGGTTTAACAAGAATGGCTCAAGTTCTTTTATTAGCTAAAGCAATGTTTTGAATTATCATAATTACAAATTCCTATCACTTAGCATTTTAACAAATTGCAGTTTATTAAAGAGAGTAATTGTGCAATATTTATTTTAGTAGAGGTTCCCTCCGGCGGAAACTCTACCTTATGCATTTTTTTTATTGGAGCGGCCTCCAATTACCACCATCGCTGAGCTCGACGACTCAGGTAAAATCCAACACAGCGCTAGGTGAGCCCTTCCACCATTTTCCATACCACCCACAAAGTTGTTGAAATAGAACTAACTCAAGTTAAGATTCCTATGTCCGCCTTTGATCGTAGGCGCGGTTGTTTAAACAGTTTAGACTCTATAGAGATTGTATATTGTACCCACAAGAGATAGTTATACCCGTTACCCCACATGATTCCGTAGTCATGTAGTTGGGCAACCGTCACAGTAACCTTTCAAACTACCTTGCCCTATCTCACCCATATGGGGTTGCACCCATACGTTGCGCGGGATCGTTGTGCTCCTAGCGTTGGGTGTAGATTTGGACTACCCACAATCACTGGCAACACACCCATTCAAGCTGGATGTACCCAAGCTTGTGCGTTCCATTTCTCCACCGTGTGAGACACATCCGGGGTTCAATAATTCTACTAAGCCAAGTTGCACTTTGCAGACTTGTGGTTGTACTTGTTTAACACGGGAGGTCGTGACAAGATTAAGTCCTTAGGGTTATCTAGGCGGTTCATTCCACAAACCAACAATCCTCGTGCTCCCCGAGCACCCACCGCCTCACCATCCGCCCAGATAGAACTAGAAATTAGGGTTTGAGGAGTAAAACCAAATTAATTCCAATCCGTTTAGTCAATGGACCACCAGTGACCACCCAAAACATTTCATGTTTAAAGAATGATTGTTTGGGGTATTTTAATACCCTGGTACTTAAGCAAGTCTAGCATGTCGCTTAAGTACAACCTATAGCTAGTATTACCATATATTTACTAAGGTGACAAGGAATAATAGAATCAATAACAATGGATGACATATTAATTAATTAATCAACAAATGGGTGTTTAACTACCTTAAGCTTTAACATACATTTGATTAAATAATTAAAGCATGCAATTTTGGTTAATTTAAGTGAACATAATTCGCATAAAATGTAGGATCAATATGATCAAAGCATCGACTCGCCTGGGTCAAATTATCGCGGCCTTGATCTTACTCAAAGCCTTCTCAGTCAATGGTCTTGAGTTCTTGGTCCGCATCTTGATCCCGCTCGAGTTGTTATTTCTTCGGGACTCCAACTTCTAATTACACGATAACGACCGAGAAACCAAATAAATCCAAAGAACTTCAAAAGTCAAAATAACTTCAATTGAGCTTGAATAAGATTTGCGATGATCGAGATTATGAGAGAAGATTTAGCGAACGGGAGATGCTTGACAAAGTCAAACGACTATTTGAGCGAAAGAGGAAAAGGCGGGGAAACTCTACCGAGAAGGAAAACAAGAGATGATCAAGGTCGAAGGAACATTTATCGGAATATACCACTTTGGTTTGGAAGGTGGCAAGATATTGCCGATTCGAGGAAAACTTATGGCTTGATCTTAGATCTGAAAACTTTGATTAATGGATATTTATTAAGGAAGCCACATGAGTAGGGTTAGATTTAGGATAGATGTGAGTCTAAAAGAACACTGAGCATTATTTGAAGAGCGTTAAACATTAGAGATTAGGATGCGAGTCTATGATGCAAAGAGCATAAATTTAATTTGTCGGGTTAAACTTGGAGTCCAAATTTTACCGGAGTTCTCAAAGAAGGTTGTGCCTCGAATTGTTGATACCATAATTATTTCTCAAAAACCACCGGTGATTTATATTTAGAGATAAAGATAGGTCGGATATTATTTGGGTAAGATGATACTTTTAGCATGACATCAAATTTAGGTTGTATTTTAAAAATAGATGGCAATGCATGTTGGTTAATTAATTCACTTTTAACTTATTTGCCGCTTTCACAAGAATGTATATATCCATGCATGGGTTATATTTAAGATAAGGATTAGGGACTTAAGATTTAGATGATTCTTTTTCTTTAATTAATAATTTACCAAATTAAAGGTCTTCAAGATTTTGGGGCATGGAGAGGATACTTGATCTATTTGCCGAGCTTATCTTTACATTGATTATTTTTAATTAACAAGATAACTTTAGATCGGAGGATAAAGATGTGATGGTTATTATTTGGACCAAGAATATTGGATGGGATTTGCATATATAATTCAAGTTTCTAGAGCAAGATATTGAGATCAACATAATTATTCTCAAATAGCTTTAAATTCAAATTCCCGAAATTTGTAAATTACTTTCTTGTATCTCAAAACTTTTAAACATTAGTGGATAAATATTTTTAGATTATCTTTAACAGTTAAACAATTATTAGTTATAGAAAGTTCATCATAACAATTTGGAGGTTAACAAATGATCTTCAACTTGCAAGATGAGCTAAAGAACCGAAGAGCTTTCATTAGCTCTAAAGGGCAAGGGCCCACTGTCAGTCATAGAGAGAAGAAAGGAGACAGAGGGCTAGCGCTCAGGGGAAACAGAGGAGCTCAAGGGGACAGGGAAAGGCGCCTGGGGTGGCTTGGCCGACGGTGAGTGGCGGCTAGAGGGGCGGTGAAGGCTGGCAAAATGGGTGGCCGGTGAGGGGAGGAAGCCATGGGAGGTGGAGCTGGGGCCGGGGCGGCACCGAGCAGGAGGCGGCGGCGATTGGAGCGGCCGGGCGGTGGCTACATGGAGGCGGCGGCGGAGGGGAGGAGAGTAAAGAGGGTGAACATGGGCACTAGGGGTCCAAGGAGGCTCACCGTCTTTGTCCAGGAGGTGGGGAGCCTTGGAGGAGGCCGGGCACGGAGCAGGCGGCGTGGGGAGGACTTGCGGTGGCGGCCTAGGGCGGCGGGAAGCTTGGCCGGCGGTTGGGGGAAGCCAAGGACGTCGAGGTGGTGCTCCAGCTCCGGTTAATTGACTCGAGGGGCGTCAAGGAGAAGATGGCGTCGGTGGAGCTCAACCGGCCGGAACCGAGGAAGAAGGTGAGATTTGTCACCTCCTGCGGTTCAAGAATGAAATTAACTTGGGGAAACACTTCATTGGATCCTAGAACACAGAATGACGCGAACGTCGTGGGGAGGAATTCGCCGGAACGACGGAGGAGCAAGGGGCGGTGCGGTGGCCGACTTGGGAGCTCTGCTCTTTGGTGCTTTCGGCGACAGGGAAGGAAGGGGCAAGGTGGGGGAGGGAAAAAGCGTTGGCCAGGGGCTCTCTCTTGTAGCCAGGGAGAGGAAGGAGCCATTGAGGCTTTGATGACCATTCGGCGCAACTTGGCGGCATGGGCACTGGCAGGACGGGACGAGCGGGCCCCTCTCTCGCGGCAGCAGGGGCGCGTCTGTTGGATGGGACAGAGCGGCGCACCGAGCGCGTCGTGGGCAAGTGGGAGCAACCACAGAGCAGCGTCGCGTTGATGAAGCGGCACAAGCGGCTCGAGCGGAAGCGAGTCTGTGCGGCGCGCGCCGGTGTTGCGATGGGGGCTGCGGCGAAGGCGAGTGAGCGGCGAGCGTCGGGGCTTGATGGGATGGGAGCAGCGCACCAGGGACAGGGCATGGGTAGCAACGCTGCGTCACACGGCGACTCGGAGGGCAGGCGAGTGGAGCTAAGCGCGACGCTGCGCGTCGGATCTGAGAATCGGGTGGCGCACGGACATGCTCCAGAGCAACAAAGGAGCTGAGCTGGCTTGGGGAAAGAAGGAGCCAAGGGAGCTGGGGCAGAGAAGGTCGAATGGGAGGATGGGCCGGCCCAAGCGAGGAAGTGGGCCGAAATCTGAAAAGAGGAAAGGCCAATTTTCAGAAGTGGCCCGAAGTTCGAAAAGTAGAATTCAAACTCGAGTTTGAATTCAAGAAAGTTCAAGGAGGTTTGAAACACAAACCCGAGTTTAGAGGAAACTAGAAGATTTTGAAATTAATTGCTAATTTGACATACGATTGAAAACCGAAAACCAAATATATTTACTATTCACCATTTTTCGAAAACGGGTCGTTACAGGGAGAGAGTGCGGTGAGCACCACTGAGGTAAGGGCTTTCCATTTTGGTGTTTTGGGCAGGCTGAGGAGGTGTGGGAATGGGGTGGTGGCGTGGGTGGCGGCCGACCGGAGTAGGGGAAGATGGCGGCGGCGCTATGGCCAAGCTCCGGCCAAATTGGCCGAGGTTTGAGCTATAGGGGGTGGAGGGGAGCTGAGGAGGGGTGGTGGCGTGGGTGGAGGTGCCCCGAGGTGCTCTACCCACGTGCACTGTGGGCGGCGCAATGCACGACACCGGTGAACTCCAGCGAGGTTAGGGAGTGGAGATGGTGGGGGAAAAGGTCAAGGAGGTGGGGTAGAGCTTACCGTGGCGTCAATTTGGAGTTTGGGTGGACGGTGGAGGTGAAATGGGTGTCGGGTTCGTCAGAGAAGAAGAGTGGGGCGGCGGCGGTTTCTTGAAAATTGGCCGGCCTTGGAGGGGGTGGGTGATGGGGGGCGGGGCAGGGGAAGGTGACGAAGAAGGGATGCTCTGGGGGGCCTTTTATAGGCTGGGGAGAGGCGATGGGAGCAAGGAGGCGATGTGGAAGTGGGCGGCGACATGGTTGGTCGGGCGCGGTTGGGCGGCGCTGGGCGGGGCGAGGTGGCGGGGTGAGGTGGCACGGCGAAGGCGGTAGAAGCCGGTGATGGGGTGGCTAAGGTGGCAGGCTGACGGAGGCAGCACCGATGAGGATGACATGGAGGCGATGACGCGCAGGGAAGAAGGGGGTGGCGCCTGGGGAAGAAGGTGTCTCCGGATGAAGAAAGCGGAAAGGGGAAAAGGGAAAGCGGGTTTTGGGGAGAAAATGTCGAATTGGAAAAGTTTTTGAATTCAAACCAAAAAGGCTTCAAAAATTTAAAAACTCGAATTTTTGGGTTATTTCAATGCGAATTCTCACGTTCATAGCCAATGTGGTATTATGAAACGAGCTAAAATCATTCACCGAAAGAACCGTGTCATCGTGTGATCTCGGCCCACACACAAGGCCCAATACCACATGACGTGGTTTTGGACCTGACGAGATCGAATAATACTTAATTAATAAAGTTATTTATCTATAATATTTATAGTAGATAATAGTATACTAATAGCCCTCCAACATACCCCTAGTTGGAGATGCTTACCATGATTGGTTCACGCTACGACCACCTTGGTTGGAAAGTCTATTACAACAAGGTCAAATCACGAGCACCCTCTGGTCGTAAGTCTCACATACAGATATATGGGCCTATCTTATCAACTAAGGACCCTGTATACCATGTCTAACTATACGTGGTAGCAAATACAACACGTGCACCTTTCTGTCTCTGATATAACCGTACACACCTCTCTCCGTCTCTGACAATAACCGTGTGACAAACGTGCAAGGAGGGAGTCTCACTGACAACAACCGTTGTCCACATGTGGATTCCAGCAATTGTCAACGCGTTTCTTAATGGACAACAACTGTCACCCCTTCGACGCTTTATAAGGGGTGGTACCGGCAGATGGAGAGAGGAGGGAGAGAAGGCTATTGATATCATTCATAGTTTCAGTGGAATATTGTGCATTGTAATATCGCTTAATACAAGAACACAGGAGTATGATTAATTCTCCTCGGATAAGGCTAGAACCTGTCTAAAACATCATGTCTTTTCCTGCCTGATCTCGATAATCGTGTTCCGTATTTACTCACAAATATCAATAATAATTCATCGACCGGACCAATTTGCCAGGTTTTGGGAAACCCATCCCATAATCCTCCTTTTTTAAAAAATAAAATAAAATAAAGTTTCTGTGCGAATGGTTTCTGCTGTGTGGATCACAACCTTTTAACACACCGTAGAACTCAGAAACATAGGCAATGGTTAGAGCTCAACACTCAAAAGGGTAAGTATGCTTCTCAAGAAAGGTTCGGTTTTATCATATAACTTTTCAGAATGGTCTTCCCACCTATACACGTAGGTATTACATGTACTATTATCATCCTCAAATGAGGCTCGAAATAGGCGCGGACTTTCAAAATTTTAAACAACTATACCAGCTTGTAATTTTTGTAATGTCCTTGCACAAATCTCGGAGCACTTTGTATTTGTATTTTCCGTTACTTTTTTACAAATCGATTACAAACCTTTTTTTCACAACAATACCAGTTACCAAACTAAATGTTGGTCCATGGCCTTGTTAGTAGGAAAGATCATATCAAACTGATGTGTTTTCATCGGTATTCTTACAGAATTACAGGACAGCAGTAACACACAATCTCCGAGAACAAAACACAGTAGTACTTGCCGGGTGCATATCTAGTGCACATAGTGCATTTGGTGCACATATGCACAAACTTTTTGTTTGGGTATCAAACAAGCATAAAAAATTCTGAAAAAAATTCTAGATGTAGTTGATGGTGTTTTGTTCCACCCTTTAAAATTTCAAGTTCAAACTCAATGTATGTTAGAAGAAACAAAAAAGAGAAATTCACTGTAAATAGTATGGAAAGAGGAAAGAGGAAAGAGAAAACAGGAAATGTTACTATTCACAGTGAATTTTTCTTTTTTGTTTCTTCTAACATACATTGAGTTTGAACTTGAAATTTTAAAGGGTGGAATAAAACACCATCAACTGCATCTAGAATTTTTTTCAGAATTTTTTATGCTTGTTTGATACCCAAACAAAAAGTTTGTGCATATGTGCACCAAATACACTATGTGCACTAGATATGCACCCGTACTTGCCAGTATCAACTGCCGATTGGCGTGGTTGGATTGGAGAAGATAGGCGCATGATTCGTGAGGG
Organism: Phyllostachys edulis; assembly: GCA_036346405.1. Taxonomy (NCBI): domain Eukaryota; kingdom Viridiplantae; phylum Streptophyta; class Magnoliopsida; order Poales; family Poaceae; genus Phyllostachys; species Phyllostachys edulis. The sequence goes on from CM070566.1 coordinate 10,542,373, forward strand.
GTTTTCGTCTAGTTTACATGAAAAGACGATTTCTTTACATGTACATTAAACAACTTATTTGAGGAGCTTAGCTATTATTCACGATTTATGCCGGCACCGAGGAGGGCAAGCATACACAGGGGTTACTTCTTAAGGCCATGTTGAGAACACATATGAATATTGTATTATCCAAGTCCCGTTAATTTCACATATTCACATTCCAAACAGGGCAGCGTAACTTTAGTTAATTCAATTTTGCATTCATGTGAGAAATTTCACAAAATGTTTGTTTGTTTCTACCTAAAATTTAGAGGCCGAAGCGAAGAAAAAAAAAGATGGCCAATTCATCTGGTAAAGGGTAGTGCAAAAAACATATCCAAATGATCGTTAACAAACACTAACCGCACCTATTCTCTTGCCAAGTTTGTACACTAACTTCATGCATGTGCATTTGAGCGGCAAATTATATTTAGCATCTTACAAGCACACATCATATATTCCTCTTGGTTCACGGTCATAGAGGAGGATTAGAAGGGACAATGTGCACGAACGATAGATGGTGACGGCCACTTGTAGAGCAGAGGTAATTGGCTAACAGTGTCGTGATGCGCGTGCCAACAGTGTCGTGATGGCTAGAAAGTTGATTTCATCTCTGAAATCACGTCTCTCTTTGCAGACTTCCATTTGATCACTTGCTCCCAAGTCCCAAGGTGTGCTCGTCATGGAGGTTCTGATTTCTGCAGTGGCAGGTGATCTTGTCAGCCGGTTCATCTCTTTCCTAGCGCAAAATTATGGCTATCATACAGGGGAAGATGATGATTGTAGAAGGTTGGAACACGTCTTGCTAAGGATGCACACTGTTGTTGAGGAAGCAGAGGGAAGGCACATCACAAATCGAGGAATGTTCCTACAGCTGAAGACACTCGTCGAGGGCATGTATCTTGGGTACTACATGCTCGACAGGCTCAAGCTCCAATCCCTTGAAGAAGAGAGCGTCGAAGATGAGGTGAGTCATCAGAGCCAATCCTTCCAAGTGTCTACTTTTAGAACTGCCAAGCGCCTTCGTTTTGCTTCTGCTATAACAAAGAAGACGCCGGTAGCATTTGGTATTGGGAGCACAACAAAGCTGAAAGGTGTTCTTGAGAGTTTAGAAGCTAAGATTGCAGACATGAGAGAGTTTGTCTTGCTTCTTGGCAGCTGCCCTCGTCTGCCTCGTCAGCCTTACAGTACGTATCTATTCATGGATAAATGCATGTTTGGTCGCCACATTTGAGAAAGAGCAGGTCATCAACTTCTTACTATGCAATGATAGTCATGATTGTCCAAATTTTAGCATTCTTCCGATCATTGGCCCACACAGAATTGGGAAGAAAACTCTTGTGCAGCATGCTTGCAAGGATGAGAGGGTGCGCAATTGCTTCTCCCATATATTGTTCTTTAAAGGAGATGATCTGAGGAAAGGAGAGTTCGCAGTGAACTGCAAGGCTGTCTCAGGGAAGTACTTGCTTGTTATCGAGTTCAGTTAGGATGCGGATGAGGCAGCATGGACAAACTTCCAATCATATTTTCAGAAGGTGGCAGGTTCTGGTAGTAAAATTGTAGTCATAAGCAGAGCAGAGCAAGTTGCTAAGTTAGGCACGGCTCAACCCATCAGGATGAAAAGCTTGTCTCAAGAAGAGTACTGGTACTACTTCAAGGCACTTGCCTTTGGAAGCATGGATCCTGATGAGCATCCGAAACTAGCATCTCTGGGCATGCAGCTAGCTACTGAACTAAAGGGATCATTTCTTGGTGCAAATATACTTGGTGAGCTATTAAGAGATAATCCTAATGTTCAATTCTGGTGCCGCATCTTATTGAGCATAAGAGATCTAGTACAGAAGCATTTGTTTTCCTTGGGTGAACACCCTGAAGACCTTCTCGAGAGAAATTGTCCTGTTGATTTCGCTAAGATGGCCTTCGTGGGTGCTCCGGGTGAAGGGTGTCTAGTGTATGATCTTAGGGAGGCCGGCCCTGCACAAACTGAGCTACCAAAACTGACATCGCGAGAGGTACTGACGGGTGGTGACATTCCTGATGAGGACAAGTTTGATGTGCTGGTATGGAGATCTCGCATCCCACCTTACTGTGACTACATAGCTAATTTTGAGAAGCAGAAGCCGCGGCTCATCATCAGCAGGAAGAATCGTCTGGCGCGCCGAGAACGTACCAGCACAAATGTTGATTTGGCAAACAAATTTCGACAGAGGAATCACGATATGCATATGAATCATTCCTAGGGTAGCTAGCTACTCTCTGTACAATTCAATGTATGACAACCAGTCATCTCCTTTTGTTTGTCTAAAGAAGCAAACTGCGCTTGACATTTCGTTCTTACCCTGTAAAGATGTTATCGTATAGTGAATGCCAATGTTTTTTTTGGGTTGCAACTCGTGTAAAGATGGAGTTACTCAAGGGAGAAGGAAGCTGGTTGGATTCATTCGGATAACACATTCCAACTCTTGAAAGATGGTTAAGTTTAAAAACTCCAAACAACAAAACACAGAACATGAATAACTACAATCAAACCACGTGATATTAACCTCAATTCACCTTTCTTTTATAAAATCTGCAACTCGCTCGATTTAGACGATCAGAATTCACAGCATCAAAACATCTAAAAGCATCAAAATAGCTACCATGAAAGTGTAAAACATATTATCATCACAGATGTCCATAGTACTTAGTATACACAAAAAGGTGCCTACATAAAACTGACAACCAAAGAGCTGGAACTTCCCACAGTAGCTAGTAAGACCATAATTGCACTGTGATAAGTCTGACAAGCAATATGTGTGCATCTGCAGTACTTCTTCATCAGATGTTTTAGAGTTTGACGGAGAAATTCCACAGCGACTTGTACTTCCTTTTATTCATCTGCAGTAAAAAACACAACCATAAGTTAATGCAAGGAATAGCCATGAAAACACTTAGTACGAATTTATTCCACAGTTTACTAAAGTTATTCTAGCAGTTAGCACTTACTCTGCCATTGTCAGCAGTGGGCAGTGGCAGAGCTAGAAATTATTCGAAGCCTGGTCAAACCCATGAGGAGACATCGGTCGTTTTGTTTTGCTTGAGTATGATGCTATTTTTCGGTCGTGATCACCGTGGAACTTCACCGGGACTACAATAGCGCGTCGTTATCAAACCTAGACAACTGTCCAAGTTGGAGGGACACTAGATCCGCCCTTGATTGTCAGAACAGTGGCGTCTTGGTAACCTTAGAATGTTTTAGTGGCCTGTAATCTTGCTCTCTCAACTTTATTTGAATTTTTTTTATTTAACCTTTTTTAAATTTTTATTTTAAAGTTAACCCCCGGCACACTTTATTTCTAATTCTGTCCCCTTTGGTCACGCCACCACCCGTGGCGTGACAAAACAATGCTGTCACGCCACGGGATAAATCCCCAAAATAGCACTTTTGGTAACACCACTAGTGGTGGCGTGACAAAGCTTACCCCATGATACGGCCGGTGTGTGGCGTTGTTTTGTCACGCCACCACCCGTGGCGTGACCAAAGGGATCAGAATTGGAAATAAAGTGCGCTAAGGGTTAACGTTAAAATAAATTTTAAAAAAGGATTAATTAATATAAAAAATTCACTTTATTTACCACATACAAAGCCCTTGCAGCCCTATATATTCCACATAAAAATAACGAAGTATAATGAAAATAGTAATATTTTCTTCTTCAGAAAGATAAATTACTACCACTTCGATGACTTGAAATCTAAAGTTGAAATCTAAAGTATGAAAGACATGAAATCCCCCTTCTGCACCATCTGATCGAAATTCAGATAGTACTGTGACTGCACGGTGAATTGCATGTAACATGTTATTGATATTGTAGGTATATATATCTGCTGCTCTTATTAATGTTTACAACCTGTTGAGTGATAGGAACTTTTGGCAGCTTGTCTCAATTAATTGGAGTCTGATTTGTGATCTATTGGTCTTTGAAGCTCGGTCAGGAGCCTTATTTTTTTGAATTTAATTGATATATGGCAGTGCAAAAGTGATGTTTCACAAATATGCCACTGAAAAGTTTTTTCTTCTAAAAATGTCACTCTCTAGTGTAAAGTTTTACACTAGGGAGTGACATTTTTAGAATTAAAAACTTTTTTATGGATCCATAAATTCTACAACGGCGTATATCAAATTTTCCCTTTTTTTTTGTAGTTCATTGCATAAAGAATGCAACACCAAGCCAGCGAAGAATATGTTGGGCCCAGCTGCAATTTGGGCCAAGATTACAAAATTGTAACAAGTATCTATTTGTGCGAATTGCACAACATGTCACATTCACGACCACGATATCATACTACCTTTGTTTTCACACAGCCGTTGTTCTAGAATACGTGCAATCAACCTTTCAAAATTTTGACAGTTAATATACACAAAATATTTATGTTTGCCACAAGGAAATGATATTAGTATATTTATCTTCAAACTTACGTTTCGTATCATCATATTTTTAAGGAATAAGTTCATATAACACCCCCGAACTTTGCTCAAAAGTCTATCCAACACTCCTAACTATGAAACTAGACATATGACCCCCCCCCCCCGCTTCATAGGGTGGTATTGCCGTGTGGCACGATAAGCGAGCGATTTTGCCACGTAGGATGACACGTTGGCCAAGTTTAGGTAAATATCATGTCGGACCCATAGGAGCTTCTCCCCAAATAGAAACATATAGGAGGAAGCTACAGGGGCGGTTGAAAGTATCTAGGCCCTTGTCTTTGATTTTGGTAATTAATGTCAACAATGTATTAAGGGACTAATATGTGTGCTAAGATGTTTTAAGGATTAGTCCCAAAGGATGTGTTATGACATGGAAATGACAATGCAAAGGCTATAAAGATCGACTTGGCTCAAGCAAAGGTGCCAGTATCTAGAAGATCCTTTTGTAGTATTTTGCTGGTCTAGGTGTTTGGAGAAAAGATCGGATTTGTAGGCTAGACGCTGTACTATTAAGAGGGGTCATAGCTATTAGCTTAAGGATCTATTCTTTTGTGCCATCTTGATCAACTAAGAGTCATGCACTGCATTTGTTTTTGCTTCTGGAAAGTGTTTTTGGTTCTCTTTGAAATTCGGTTTGACCACATTTGATGTAACACCCCAGCCCAACAATGGGCCTGAATTGCCACTAACTATACTAACTATCAATTTTAACGTCATTTTATAATAAATTACAACAAGCATCTCAACTATAAAACCCATCCACGGGTCACAATAACACAAGTATAAAGGTATGATAGTCATAGATAATTTCTTTCTAGGAGCAAAGCACAACAGTAAACCAAGATTAACGCGAACCAATTGATTAAGTCTATTGATTAATCAACTCTAACTTATCATCTAAGGTTATTCAATACCATCATGACCTAAATATAAATCATCATGCTATAATAAAAGTTTCACATGTCCAATGAATCAAATAATTGAGTGTAGATTGTGATTCCAAGTGCGCTAGCCCTTCCCGAGTGAAACGTCATCAATGGTCACCTAAAAACAACAATAGAGCAAGAATGAGTCCAAAACTCAGCAAATACATAATAAAGCCATAAAGAATAGTTTATCAACCATAATCAAGGTTATCATCATCATCTATCTATTTAATGCCATTCTCATACTCAATTAAACAAGTCATATTCAAGATAGAGAAATGTGCACAATTTAACATTGCACTCATATATGCGAATGCACCATCATGCCCATGCTCATATGCATCTCATCAGCTGATACCGGTATAGCGGAGTGTTCACACGTCGATGACACACTCTATCCTTCACTCCCGTGAAGTCCCCACCGAAGTAGGATTTTATTTAGAGTACTCCGGACTAGTTATGTATCTTTCTCACCGACCTCATCGGATTAGTTACATGACTTTCTCACCGACCTGGCTCGTGCAACTCCTGTCATGATGAATGTAAATGATACGACATCTTTAATTATTCATCAACATAATCCATCATATTAACTCAATATCTCATCCTCATTATCTCAATATCATAATCTCATTCACTCAATATCATGTGTAAGAATAACCTTAACGAAAGCATAATAAATAGCATGATAAGTAATAGCAATGATAATGGTGAACAACCCGTTGTTCACCACTCTACCATGTACTTGCCTCTTAGCCCTTGAAGCCGGATGACGAAATTGTGGCACGGCGCATGAGGCCGCAGTCCCTGAACAAGCAAGTAATAAAACACACTCAAAAACATCATCAAAATAACATCATCACATCACCAACCCGTCACACTAAGCGACCTCACGTGTTTACGCCAAACCAACCAAATTAACCAAAATCTACCAGACGCACTACCCACTTCCCAGTGGTAAAAATACTCTAACTTATTCATCCGAACTCCAAACCTGGCAAACCAATACTTTCTGGAATCCTTAAGACGTTACCTACACTTTTCATGTAGAGCATATACACTAATTATATCATTTACTATTTTTAATCTACAAATTACTACAGACTGTCAACACACGACAACCTTTGCCAGACAGCAAAACTATAAAAGTCATATCTCACAATCTATGCATCGGATTGACATGAATAGAAATTCTACCGAAAGCTATCGAAATTCTCTACAACTCTCTAGTAGATGACATCCTCAAATTACGCCCCTACGATATCCGAAATAATTGTACAATAGTACAGCAGATTAAACCGATCTACTATTCGATTCTCCCCGACTAGAAACATGCTAATCCTTTATTCTAATCTCATTTTAATTCTCTAGATAAAATAAACAACAGAGAGGAAAAACTTGATCGTTACCTATACGACGAAAATCCAGATCCCGACTTCTTCCTTCTAATTTTTCTCTTATCTTTCTCTTTCCTGACTTCTTCTTTCTCCTGGTTCTTCCTTTGCAGCAGCACAAAAGATCAACCCCAAATGAGTGGATGCATCAGAGCATAAGCGCAGCCACTACTCTTTTCTCTCTCTCTCTCTCTCTCTCTCTCTCTCTTGTCAACTATATGCAAGAAAAGCTAGGAGTGGCAGCAGCAGCCATTTGCAAGCATAGGGGCGGCAGCAGCACAACTATTTGCATGCATAGGGGCGGCAATATCTGCCATTTGCATGCAGCCGTGCAGCAGCAACAACAATCGGCAGCATCTAATTTTTCTTCTCTCTCTTTCTCTAGAGAACAGCACAGCAGCACACGCAATCATGCATATGAGCAACTCACGTGGGAGCAACAGCAGGCAAGCAGCAAGGAGTCGGCGCGGGCAGGCACATAAGGCTGCTCCCAGTACTTCACCTTAGCTGGTATTTTAAACCTGCTATATAAGCAAAATAATGATGTGGCATCATAGTTAATAAAGAGAGAGGGTACTTTAGTATCTAATCTGGATACCGGTTCGGTCTCAAAATCTAACACATAAAATTTATTGTAATCGATCTCATGCATTGGAAAGATCATGCATGCATTGCTTTAGTACATGCCACAAATAGGCCACAATGCTCAAATACTAGTAAAGATCATGCATGTAATTAAATGAAACAGTATAAGATACTACACCATAAGAAACCATGTATTAGGAAGATAGTATCCTAACACTCCTCATACACTAAAGAAACTGCATTAAGATACTGTCATTGGGAGCAGCCTAAGCAGCCCCAAGCGTTGCAGCAGGCGATCACGCGGCAGATGGCTTCACGCGTGCGGCAGGAGCAGCAGACAACGATCTGGCAGGGAGGCGGTCTTTGGTATTTGGCGCATGTCGAATAAAGCGATTTGAGCGATCTCGCGTGGGAGCAGAGACGCTGGCGATCTCGCGTTGGCGGCTGAGGAAAAAAAATGGCGGTGGCTATGCAGGGGTGGCTGGCGGCGCAAGCTAGGGCTAAGTCTTCCACCTCCTCCCTCCTCTTTTATAGCACAGGCTTTTCTCATAGGCTTCTAATTAAATAATCGGCTATAAATTTCCGTCTCTTGGTCTTTACATAAAACAGGGTATCACATTTGATGAGTGGTATTACCGTAACTGATCGAACACAGTGGTCGTAGGCACTGGTGGTCGTAGACACTGATCGTACATAGTGGTCGTAGACACTAGTCGTACACAGTGGTCGAAGACCTTGTCGTGAATAGTGGTCCTAGACTCTAGTCGTAGACCTAGTCGTGGGTCTGGCCAGTGGTATGACCGCATTTCTATTGCGGTACTACCGCAAGGAGGTAATACTGATCCTTGGTTGGCGGTACATTTTTTTCAGAGAAGATGTTTTCTGAGAACTCTTGAGCTCTGGAAAACAGTTGTTCCGTTCTAGCCGAGCAGTACTACCACTCTGCGGTAGTACCGATTTCTAGTTGGCGGTCGTCCCGCAACTCCTTTTCTAACGGCTAGTTCAGAGCATTAAATGCAACTATTCGACCGTTGGGTGGAACATCGGTAGTACCGGAAATCCTGATTTTTTTTTCTTCAGGAAAGTGATTGTAACAGCTAGTTTTACTGATGAGGGTTATAAATACCTCCCCACCTACCTCTAGCCTAGTGTTGATGAGCATATTTACTCTCATTGAATACTCTTGAGCTCTTAGACACTCTCTACTACTCATTTGCTTTGAATTCCCATTTTGAGGTAGTTGAGAGCTTTTAAGTGCACTGCAGCATTAGTTGATCTTGTTACCACTTGATTCTTTCTCAAGCAAACACTTGGTTTATTACTCTTGGTGCTTGCCGGCACCTAGATGGCTTTGGAGGAAGATTGCGAGGTGAGCTCTTCAAAGAAGATTATGAAGAGTCCCGGCAAAGGATTGTGAAGTGGTTGCGTGCTCACCATCTCCGGAGAGGAGGAAGAGCAACGATAGTGATCGAGGGTTAAGGCTTAATTCATGGAGCCGATTTGATTGGTTCAAGCTTCCTCAACGTGGACTAGTGAAGACTGGCAAGTCTTTGATACCACAGGAAAAACCTCTTTGTCCTCAATGTGGACTAGTGAAGACTGGCAAGACGGATGCACACTTTGCATTACCGGTAAAATGCAAAAGGGAAAGAGAAGGAAAAGGATCATTTTGAGCATATTGCATAGCATGTATGTATAAGGTGATTGATATGTGGTTTTGTAAAGTATAGTTGATGATTTACATGCTTGGTTATTGTTGATGCCATTTATTATATTTGTTGAGTCTTGGACTCACCCCTTATTGTTTGTTGTGTTTTAGGTACCTTTACGAGATCGGCATGCATGGGGGAAAGGAAGAATTAGACTTCTTGCACTTTTGCACGAACTACCCACCATAGAATGAAAGAAAAAAAATTAACTAGGAGATGAATGAACTGTTTAAAGTACTCTTCTTGATTATTTGCTTGCTTGGAGTAATCTGTAATAAATGAATAGTCGTTTTGGATGCTTATGGTCTATTCATTAGATGTTTAGTTGCTATGGATGTCATAGTAATGAATAGCCAGTTTTGATTATATCTTGTTTATTATGCAATCTGGATTATCTTTATTTGTTACAACTGCCTGTTGGAACCTCCGGTATAGGTAACTATACAAAGGAGGTTCTGCCGAAATTTTGTAGGGTGTTTTAGTTTAATTACGTTTAATTATTTAATTTAGTAGCATTCTAGGCTTTAGTTGAAATTTGAGGTGTTACAGTTGGTATCAGAGCGGGCTGTAGGTCCGTGGTATTTAAAGTATTAATTTTGACACACTATGCACAGTAGATGGGTTGGGTTTTTGTATTGCATATATGCTTCCGTTGAGTAAATAGTTACTTTTGTGCTGAGCTTGCTAGTTGATTATTGTGCTTATTGTATGATATAATCTTATATACTTATAATTGATTATATTAGTTATATATTATGATAGTTGATGTTGAGACATTGAGGTCGTGGTTGTGGCCTGGCTTTACCGGAGTTACACCACTTGTTGATAGTAAGAGAATAGTGAAGTGGTTACCTCGGATATCTTAGTACAAGTAGCGATAGTGAGTACCTTTAGAAGAGTTGTTCTCTTCTTTGAATTTGGTCAACTCTTGTCCAGTTGTGACTGATGAGTTTCTCTTGGGTTATTAGTTCATTGCGGTTGATGGGTTTCTTTGAGAAAGGATAGTGTGTTTCAATTGGGCTGAATTTGTCCTGTAAAGCAATCATTGTTTTCCCAACCGATGAGTTATTCTTGCGGTTGGCGAACTTGGTTAATTGTCAAGTTTGACCTTCGTATTGGAGTTTGTCTTCCTTATTGGAAAAACTTGATCCATTTATTTCGCTTGATGATTTGGATAATGAAAGTTTCCTTTTACAAGTCCTTTAATGCGTGGAAGCTTTGACTCAATGTATCTTTCTTTGAGTACTTTGAGTGTTGAAGTTGAATGGTTCTCTTTTATGAAAGAAGTTGTTAAACCCTTTAGCGATGTTTGGTCATGGTTAAGTGAGAGGTTATAACCAAAGCAATTAAATGGATATGATATGGATTATCAGTTTGGGTATGTAGTGTGTGCATGATCGATCTTAACTAAGATCCTTAAAAGAAAAGTTGATTAATTTGAACGTGTCTTGTAGTAGTTCTTGATGAGCCGTGATTATGAGTATGGTTATACTTAATTGGAATCAATAGAGTTAATAAGATGTGTGGAACATTGATGAAATGGTTGATCATTAGAATTGTTTAGTTTGCTAAACTTGTTGAATTATTTGGTCTTATTGGATTAATCTAAGCGTGTAGGAAGAGAAATATAAGGATGTGTTCATTTGTTGTTTTAGTAGATAATAATATAGCATTTTCTTTAATTGGTGGTTTGATGATCTTATTTTTGCTCGTGGGAATACAAATAGAGAAAGAACCATCAATTCGTCTATGATTGATTAATCATCAATGGTTTATGATAACCTCCAGATTGGAATTAGTGTGAGCATTTCGAATCGGTGAAGGGTTGAAATCTGAAAGTGATTTATTCATGTGTGTTTCATGAGGATGACTTGTGGTTGCATGCCCTTGCTAGAAGTGGTTTGCTCCGATAGTGTGGTTTGTGTATTATATATACTCTACAACAAGTTGACTGCTGCAATCTTTTTGAGATAGCAACAATATTAAGAAATAATCCACTATGTTTCTTTTGGAAAGGATTATGATGGGATTTAATAGGTGACATGTGTTCGCATGATGGTGAGACTGTCGGATAATAGTGTGCCTCTGATGAAAGGGTTTTGGAATAACCTTTTAAATTGTGTAGTAGGTTCCCTCTAAAATAAAGTGGTTGTTGTAACGAGGGTGTAAGAATTTGATATACACTCAATTGAGGATGAGATGATAAAGGAGTATGTAACATTTTGGTGAGCCTTTGGGAGCTTTATAAAGGAAGAGTTGACGATAACGAATCTTGTTAAGAGTGAATTATTCTTGATGTTAGTAAGATTGTTCACAAGAGATTCTGACTTGTTGGAGTGGTGATGATTCTCCTAGAGAGAAAGTAAGTTTATTGCCTTACGAAATATCGGATAAAAGAAATGTTTGGAGTTTTGCATTCGTGGTCTTTTGGGAGTTCATGATTTATGTAGTAGATGAAATTAGTTTGAGTAATGTGACGTATTGGAAGGTTCTATTTGGTTCTTAAGTGATTAATGTGATTTGGTTTTAAAGGCACTTCTTGTTTGGGTTGGCAAGTAATGATGTAATCAAAGAAAATTACTTTCTTTATTAACGGAAAATGCGTACCATAAGTATTTGACTGTTTCTCTTGGTCTCGTGCTCACTCAGGAACAACGCTTTTTCTTGTGCATTGAAACTTGTATTTGTTTGTTTCTTCCTTTTGAGAAAGGAATTAACCAACTTGTGTTGCTAAGTCTTATAAAGTGTATTAGAGCGTTGGTTGGGGGTGGACAAGTGTATGGTAGTGGTGAGATTTTGGGAATCAATCTAGTTGAAGAACAGTAGAAGGTGAATTGGTTTTGACCTATAACTCTTAGAGAGAATTCTATTTAAATGGAATGCTAGTCGATGGACTACATTTGATTAGTGTTACAACTAGTGGAACTATGGCGAATTATAATCTAAGAACCTTCGTCCATGTTGGAATGATGAGATTAACGAAAGTATGGAATCTTGATAAAATTATTAGAGTATCGCGATTGGGTAATTAACTTTGCGAGGTTGTGTAGGTGATTTATGATGGTGTGGTTTAATGAGTGGGATTTATCAATGTAATTTAATCATTATGGCAATTAAAGAGACAACGGGAATTGTGAAGTTGTTGTCAAGTATGACCTGGCTTTAGTGAGTAATCCTTTGGGAGTTAGAACTTTTCTAAAGATAATTTGGTCGATAATATGTTTACATGTCGGTGCTAATGATTGAGTATGTTTGGATTGTGTGAATTTTAGTCTTCAGATTTGAGAGTTTCGTATCAGATACCCCGGATTATATTTATGGGAGCCTTGGGAATTGAATTGTGGATTGGTGATCTATCCTAGGCCCTTAGTTGCTCAATGACTGTGTAGAAGTAATAGAATAAAAGGTGGATTCCAATAGTGTGATGATCTTTGATAAGCCCCTTTTCGTTGTAATAAATGAGAGTGTGCGCTGAGAAGTTCCAGTTGATTATCCCTAACAGAATGAGATGATGTGGTTGTGGGTGAAAGGTCCTTATTGTGGTGTTGCGAACCATTTGTCAAATAATTCCTTTGGTATCGGAGTGGACTAGAGAATCCATCTGTGGATTAGTAGAGTCCCTTTAAATAAGTGTGTTTTATCTTTTGGTTTGAAGATCGTTTTGAGGTTGTCAGTTAAGAGGAAGGAAGTAGTGTGATGATTTAGAAACCCATGATCTGGGAGAAGATTTATTTCTTAAATGAATATCTGAGAAAAGAATGTTTTCCCGAGTAGAGAAGTGCTCTCTTGATTCTTGTCTGAGTTGGATTTTTTTTTTTATGATGGAGGTCATGTACAATTTGAGATGACTTATGTTGACAAGATGGTTCTGTCCGGTTAAGGAAAATAAATGTAGTATTTGATTTGGGCATTAGAGCGAATTCTCTTTTGGCTTATGTGGTGTTTAGTGGCAACCTGCCGAGTTGGAAGGATGGAAGGTTTTGTGAAGAATCTCGATTTTGGATTTGAGTGTTGGAGGAAAGTTGGAATTGCATTGTGAGTCCTTTGTTTTCAGTTGAATCGATTATTAAAGTTTGATTAAAATAAGTTGTGTGGCGGCGTCCTGCTTAATGGAGGATCTCCTTGTTATGATAAAGAGATCGGTGAGAGATGGCACAAGAGTTCCATATGTTTACGTGCAAATTTTGTAGTTTGGTACCAAAGGAAGGATAGCTCAAGGTACATTGGGTTGTTTCGAAAGTTGTGGGGATGTTTGAAGTTGGCGGATCGCTAGAACCGTATTGAGTCCATCTTGTGAGTCGCATCGTCTTGTTTGTTGCAGGGCTGAGTGAGTACCAGGGAGGCCCAAAGTTTGAAGTTTCGTGGGAGCCGCTGACCTTTGAGTAGCATTTTGTGCGTTTTCTAGAGAGGTCAGAGCGAGTGCTGAGGCACAAGTCGTTGGTTTGCGTCAAGGTGCCTTTGTCCCATTAGTCCGAGAGAGAGGCGACTTGGGAGTTGGAGTCTCGCTTGTGCAAGCTCATATCTAGAATTATCCACAGCAGGTGTGTGGTAATGTCAGTAAGTTTTTTAGCTGTGTTTATTCATTGATGTTAAGCGTGGATAGAATCCGGGTCGAATTCTGTTTAAGGGGGGTAGAATGTAATACCCGGATGGATTGAAAGAGTATTCGAGAGAGAATATTTAAATTGGGGAGAAAGATCAATTAGAAAAGTGTTTTAACAGGAGATTAGAGAGGGTTTATGCCTAATTTGGACTACCTAGGTGTGGGCTTCTCGCCCATAGCATTTAGGCCCAAGGGGAAGGGGCAGCTGGCCACATAAGAAGGAGAGGGGGCAACCCTAGGGTTGCTACAGTAGCACGGCTACAGTACCACCTTGTGCTACAGTGCCATGCCGTGCTACAGTGCCCTCCCACCCCTAACTTTCGCTGCCGGCCAAGAAGGAGGAAGGGAGAAGCCTCCTCGGGTGCTGCCGGCCAAGGAAGAGAAAGGAAGAAGAAGGAAGGGAAAGAAGGGAGAAAGGAAAGGGAGAGATCGTGACCTCGGTTCGTGATCTTCAGCGGTTCTTCAAGGGTAAACCCCAATTCCCCTTTGATTAGTGGTGTTTTTGATTAATTTATCAATGTCGGTATTAGATCTGTTTAGGACAGATAGGGTTGGCCGACGTTTTTTAGGAGTTTAACGGTAGAATCTGTTCTGTACACCTCCTAGAGAGTTGTAGGCGACGTCGATACCTTTCCGTAGAGTGCTAGATCATGTCGTTTGGATGAGCGGTTCAAAAGTTACGAATTGTTTAGCATTGCTGCTCTGCAATTCTGTAATCTTTCTGACAGATAATGGAAATTGAACTATAGCGAATAGTTAATTGAATTTTTAGGAGATCTCACTATAACGAAATATGTAGATACTCGTCTCAGCTTTCCAGAAAGCTAAAGATCATGAAATTTGGATAAATATACTGAAAGTTATGGTAATTTTAGTGTACTGTCCAGAGAACCCGACGTGATAATTGATGTTCTGTAGATTGGCTTGGTAGGGGCAGTAAATGGCAGAATCAGAAGGTCTCCCCAACTAAGTTTATTTAGGTAATTTAATTATCTTTCCAGAGAGTATTAGAACATCTTATTTGGACTCCTGACCAGAAAGTTATGTATTTTAGAAGTTGATTGTCCGCAGTGAACACCAAATTGATCGGTAGAAATTGGAAGATTGGAAACGCTTGGGAGTTTAGCGAGTTCAATTGTGTTCTTATTTATGCTTTTGGTCCAGTATGCTTGTCTTAGTTTGGGTTATCATTATGTTCAGGTGGGAGCATGATCCCAGGGGCAGCGCCCTCTTGGCGATCCACCGTTCTCGCGGTTGAGGCAAGTATAATGATGGTTATAATATATATGGTTGAATGGCAATGTTTGATATATATTATGAGAATTTGTGTGTTCATGAATTGTGATGATGGCATAGTTGGTAATGTTCATGGTTGCTAGAGATTTGTGTTATGTGTTAATCATGGATGTTTGATAGCTGTAAAGTCGATGTTTATGAGCTTTTGTAGTATGAATAGAATATTCATATGCAATGTTGTTGTGGATGCATGTTTGTATTAATTTGAGAATTTATACATATGCATCATGTTGGCTATTGAAGTCTTGGTCATGTGATGACCAAGCAACTCTTGAGTCCCTGTCATGTTGATGACGGGCTAAAGGTCCCCATGCTTGTAAAGCATGGGCTTTAATCCCCATACTTGCGGAGTATGGGCAATGGTCCCTGTGCGGATAGCACGAGCATGGTGTGCATCGACGGATGCACACTTTGCATTACCGTAAAATGTAAAAGGAAAGAGAAGGAAAAGGATCATTTTGAGCATATTGCATAGCATGTGTGTATAAGGTGATTGATATGTGGTTTTGTAAAGTATAGTTGATGATTTACATGCTTGGTTGTTGTTGATGCCATTTATTATATTTGTTGAGTCTTGGACTCACCCCTTGTTGTTTGTTGTGTTTTAGGTACCTTTACGAGATCGGCATGCATGGGGGAAAGGAAGAATTAGACTTCTTGCACTTTTGCACGAACTACCCACCATAGCATAAAAGAAAAAATTAACTAGGAGATGAATGAACTGTTTAAAGTACTCTTCTTGATTATTTGCTTGCTTGGAGTAATCTGTAATAAATGAATAGTCGTTTTGGATGCTTATGGTCTATTCATTAGATGTTTAGTTGCTATGGATGTCATAGTAACGAATAGCCAGTTTTGATTATATCTTGTTTATTATGCAATCTGGATTATCTTTATTTGTTATAACTGCCTGTTGGAACCTCCGGTATAGGTAACTATACAAAGGAGGTTTTGCCGAAATTTTGTAGGGTGTTTTAGTTTAATTACGTTTAATTATTTAATTTAGTAGCATTCCAGGCCTTAGTTGGGCTGGGGTGTTACAGTTAAAGAAGCCAAATTGCATAGGCTTCGGATTAAAGTATTCCTCTAGCATTGGCTTATGGTATCCCAAAGGTGCAAAATTTGATTTAATTGGATATTCGGATTCCGATTATGTGGGTTGCAAAGTGGATAGAAAAAACACCTCGGAAAGTTGTCAATTCTTAGGAAGATCTTTAGTATCATGGTCATCCAAGAAACAAAACTCCGTAGTCCTATCCACCGCCCGAAGCCGAATATGTTTCCGCGGGTAGTTGTTGTGCTCAATTGCTATGGATGAGGCAAAACTTGATAGCCTATAGAATTAAATTTGATAATATGCCTCTTTTGAGTGACAATGATAGTGCTGTGAAAATTACAAATAACCCGGTCTAACACTCAAGAACTAAACATATAGATATCCGACACCATTTCTTGAGAGATCATGTGGGCAAAGAAGATATAGAAATTAGCCACATAAGGACCAATGATCAATTAGCTGATATCTTCACCAAACCATTAGATGAGAGCCGCTTTTGCAAGTTGAGAAATGAGTTAAATGTCATAGACCATTCTAATGTTGCTTGAAACTCATGCCTCATGATATTTACTCTCATTTGGACTTTATTGAGATATTTATGAAGTTATTTCAAAAATTCTTTCAAAAACCCTATTTTGATAACAACTATGTTAATTGGAAGTTATTGTTATCTATCTCATGCATAATGATCCTAGAAATATTTATTTGAGTGTTTGAATTAAGGATCATTTGCATTCAAGTTTAGCTCCTGCTTCTTCAGGAAAAAATGGTAATATTGTGTTTTAACACTAGTACTACCTCTGCACGGTAATACCACATGCATATGACTGGCGAGTTCTTAGCGGTTACAGCCGAAGCTCTTTTACTCGGCTCTCTCTCTCTCTCCTCCCGTGCTCCACTCAAAACCCTAAACTCAAATCCTTCGATTGAGTGAAGTTTTCCTGGATTTATTGGTTGAAATTGACTCTAGCACTCTCTTCTCATCCGATCCCTAAGGTATTTGCCTTGATTCTCTTATTTCTCATCTTCTTTTTGGCATCTATCTCTTTTAGGGTTTGAATCAAATATGGATGATTGAGTCAATTTCTCTTGAGAAAATTGGTAGTAATTAGTGTTTTATGACTTATCATGTCGATTCCATGGATTAATTCATGTCAAATACTAGTTAGAATTAAAATCGATAGAACCCCAAAATTTTGGAATTGCGGTTCTACCGATCTAGAAGAGAGAAGTTGATTTAATCGTACTCTTTTGCTTAAATCCAACTCTGATTGTCTCGTCTTGTCTTAGCAATCATGCCAAGAACAAAGAAACCAGCTTTTCGCAGAGGGACCATTCCCGATGGAGATTCTGAAGAACACTATAATCCTCCAGCCTCTAGCACTGGACCATCTCGCTGAAAGGCACCTTCCAAGAAGGCTGCTTCAAGAAAATATCCATGGGATGAACTAAGCGACGAGGAGATGGTATCATTCCTTCTTGGTATAAAAGAAAAAGGTAAAGGACAATCTTCCAAGAAGCGAGCTGCAGAACCTGAATTTGAAGAGGAAGAATGTGATGAAGAAAGCGATGAGGAGATGGCTGAGGCCGAAGAACCTACAGTAGACCTCATGCTAATTACGAGTGATAACTATGCTTTACTTCGACATGTCAATCAATATAAGAAGCCCAATAGTTCCATAGATACAAGATTCCACGCCAGATTCCAACAGGAAGTCTTTGCTCAGCTGTCGGGACCCAAAATATGCAATTGTGGACCCTCTGTGTATAATGTACTAGTCTAGGATCACGCTAGTGCACACAGTGTCAACACAGGTGAATATCGATCCACATAAGCGATTAATAACATAAACGAGTAATTTGATAACAAATAAGGGTTTTGACCTTATAGTCGAGTTTACATTTATTAAGCCACGCAGGGCTAGCAAGGAAATAAAATAGTAGCAGAACGAAGAAACTTCAGCGGAATCCCATCAATTCACCACAGGCAACTGACTGGGATCAAGACCCTACGATCAAGCACCTTCGATGAACTCCTCCTCGAAAGCAGGCGATGACTCCTCCTTTTCTGTTGCATGTTTTACAACAAGCATGAGTACACACCATACTCGCAAGTCATACCACAGAAATGCAATTATAGATGCAGGCTTATTCCAAAGGAATGGCACGTAGTTCTTTGGCGAAATCTGACATTTGCAATTTAAATACAAGTAATAGATTGAAAGTATAATTCAAAACAAATAGGCAATAATAATTTGATAGTTTTATTTCAGAAAGACACATAGCCTAAGTAGGTTATTCACATAGCCATATGACTTAGGTCACACAGCTCCCTTCCCCAGGTTTTCATGAAAATCTACCCCTCGTGTGAAATCACCGAGCATGTCCATGATCATGACGCGCTATTCAAATAGATTGTTTAACACTCTGCAGAGGTTGTACACTTTACCCATAAGATACAACTAGTGTAGCTATCACTAGCCGTAACAAAACAGTTCAGAAACTTCATCTCGACATTGACACTCCGGTATGCTTTGCGCCACAGAGGCCTTTACCGTTGGATAGGGACACGGCGAACCGCCCGTGATCGACTACTTGGTAGTACATACCTCCACCCAATCGACCACGGCTAACCTACAACTTTGAGTAATCAATGTCAAGACTCGTAACTTACTAAGTTAGGCGTCCCATCGTGCATGTGGTTGTACGAAAGGCTCAGTTCAATGGCGCACAAAGTTAAGTCCTTAATTGACCAAGGCAAGACTTCCAATTAAACTACAAATCCCTATGCACACAGGTTATTAAGCCCATGCACATAGCTCCACCAAAATATCACACCGTCCACTTGCCCCCGTCTAAATCCTTTCCCACTGTTGGTTAAGTGCAACATATGCCATCAACGAGTAATATCACATAGAGCACACGGTTTCTATCACATAGTTCCATAGTCACTTAGTCAAGTTTATATTTGCATCTACATGAGATGGTGACTTGTAGCATGGCTAAGCAATCTAATCGCAACTAACCAACCCATGTCGGTAATACAATAGCACCAACTAAATATGAACCAAACTAGGGTGACAAAAGATTATGGCATACAATTAGACAAGGAAGTCATAACAAATTGGATATTAACTAATCCCAAAAACATTGAAATAAATAATTAAAGTAAATGCAATAATTTGAATCAATATAACTTTTGAAAACTGGGTTCAATATGATCAAAGGTATAACTTGCCTTGGAATAGGTCTAAGAACTAATCTTGCTCTTGAGATGCTCCTTACTCTTCAAAACCTCCGGAGGTATCAACGCCTACTCGCAAACGAAACAAACAAACAAAACAAAATAAATAAAAACTGAGGCAAAACAAACTCCAAAAATTAAATAAAAATCTCAGATAGATAGATCTTGATTTTAGATGAATTTAGAAATTTGAATGGGCTCAATCGGAGTTCGGATGCAAAAGATATGGGCTTGGGAAGTTAGAAATCTAAAGACAACCCTAATTTTGGATTATCCCGAATTATTTTTTTAACAGAAAATCGGAATAATGACGTCGGCTGACGTCAGCGAAGGAAATTCTGAATTAAAATAAATCCGGAGAAAAGGTTGTGTGGCCGACATGTGGGCCCTCGGTCCATGGGTTCACAGAACAGTCAACTGACACGTGGGGAACCACACGTCAGAGACTCGGCCCATGGTGGAACAGGTTCACCGAGATGGTTGGTTCTGGATTGGGGTGAGATGGCACGCGGCGCTGACAGGGGCGCCACGCCAGCAACGGAGGCGATGTGGCGCAGATGTGGCGGTGAGATGGCGTGGTGACCTGCAGTGGCGGACCCAGGATTTTGAGCATGGGTGTTCGGAATTGACAAAATATTGAATTTCAGTGTAAAAAGCTAATGTACACAATAGCAAAAATCGAAGCTTAAATTGTTCTTACTAAAACAACATCTCAAAATAATTTATAGAAATTATAAAATAATTTGCGCTGACCAAGCCTATGGATAAATTATGATGTCGTGAGTATTGTTTTGACTTAGAACTGAACGATTCATCAACAAGTAGGTGATATTTTTCTTCTATTGGATAAATAGATATATCTGATGGTGACTTTGCTTATTGACATGCTTATGAGCTAATCTATATCAAGACAAAAATTAGTCAAGAGCTTCACAATCATAGCAGTTGATATCATAGAAGTGGATCTACCTCGAGATTTATCGACGTACAACTCCTCCTGGGTCATGTCTACTCGTCATCTTTATACACTGGGGAAATGGATATGGAGATTAGAAACTAAAAAGTGAGGTTGGCAAGAACTTCTGAGAAATAAATATTTGAAGGGCAAAGCTCTCTCTCAAGTGAAATTTAAAACCGGATAATCACACTTTTGGTCAGGGTACGTTAATGAAAATCCAAGGCATGTTTCTAGGTTGTTGCAAAAAAAGAATCATTAGCAATGGGAGGTGAACTATATTTTGGGAAGATAAGTGGTTAGGAAATTTTACCCTTGTTGAAAAATATCCAAGACTCTATAATATCACTTTCAATTCATAATATCATGGTGGCTGAAGTGATTGAGAGAGGATAGGATAGGATATTATTAAGTCCAAAAGGACCCTTTGCCCCTTTGGGGTGAAACTAAAGAAAAGTGGGAATTGGTGAAAAAGAATTGTGAGGACATTAATCTTCCTGATAAGGAAGATAGCATCAATCGATCAATTGGGTGCTGACTCCTAATGGTAGGCTTACTGTGAAATCCTTCTAGCTGGCGCTGAGAGTACAAGGTGTTGATTTTCCTCAGAAATTTCTCTGGAAAACAAAACTTCCTTTGAAGATAAAACTGTTCCTTTGGCTCATTATCAAAAGAAGCATTTTGACAAAAGATAATCTGAAAAACAGGGGTTGGAAGGGACCAACTAAGTGCCAATTTTGTGGGGGCAGAAGAAACATTAGACCATCTATTTATTCTCTGTCTAGTAGCTAGATTCATATGGAACACAGTTAAATGTGCCTTTCAGCCTTTGGGTTTACACATTTGACAAGAAATGTTGATCATCTTCTTGGGATTTCCCATTTTACTGATTTGGGATTGGGTACTACCTGGCTGGCTGGCTCGAGGAGACGGGGACGATGGGGAGTAGGCCAGTCGGGGTCGGAGGCTCGGAGGTTGGATCCTCGGGGGTCGCCACTCGCCGGCAGCCGGTTGCCTAGTTCAGTCGCCCAGATGGCCAGATGCGGATGCCTCCGTGACTCCGTCCTCAAAGGCTCAGAGCGTACATGACGCGCCTTCGCCGGCAGTCACCGCTGGCGTCGACCGGCTGCCTTCGGAGGTCGGCCGCCGCAAAGACGCCAGCCTCCTCGGTCATCGTCCCCTCGGTCCTCGATCCTCCCTTCTCCCCGCACCGACCCGCCGCCACCCGCTTCGCCGCCAGACTACCGGACTACCACTGCCGCGCTGCAAGCGCAAGGGCGGTGGATGAGTGGAGCCGCCTGCTTAAAAGCCTTGTTGCAAGCACAAGATGTGTGTTTTTGAGGTAGAGAGAGATGTGCACTCCCTAGGGATTTAGGTTTAGGGTTGGACGAAATGGCCAAATGGGCTTGGGCCTTGGGAGTTCCTGTGGCTTGTGCGGTCTTGTGCGCTGGTGGCCTAATGGTGGTCTCGATGCTTGAGGAGTCGACAAAATGAAGTCTATTTTCAGTATATATATGGATTATACATTATATATACTAAATTTTTGCTCAAAAAATTTGGGTGTTCAGCTGAACACCCATGAACTTAGCTGGATCCGCCCCTGGTGACCTGGCGTCCACATCTCTGATGACATCAACGCCGGCGAGGTCTTGGCTCATCAAACAGCAGTGCTCTGAGGCTCGCCGGTGGTAGCGGATGGGCGCGCTGGGTAGAGTAGGCTATTGCGGACCTGGTGGTGGGCTTCTTGGCACGGGAGAATGACGGTGGTGACCGCAATTGCCGTCGGAGCGGAGGAGGACGAGCGGCTGTTGTCGAGGGTGATCACCAGAGACGTTCAGGAGCAGCGAAGGAGTGCATGAGGTTGCGGCTGCGACGAGGAAGGCGATGGCGACGACCACCGAGACGGGGCACGGCCTTCGGCGGTGGAATTCGAAGTTTTGGCTTGCGGCTCCAAAAACCTAAACTCCAAATTGCGACGGCGACAGAGCTTTAGGAGAGGAACGGGGTGGGGCTTCGGGATGAGGAGGCAAGGGCAAACCCTAGGGGCCTTTTTATAGGGTGCGGGCGGAGTTCAACTCGGAACCGCAAAAGGGGATAAGGAAATTCAAGAGGTTGAGATGCGATTCAGAGGAGATAAGGTTCCAAAGCAGTCTGGAGAGCTCGAGATTTAAAAGACGAGATTGCACGGATTCTGGTGATCGTCTGGTTGTCGGATGAAGCTTGAGGAAACCACGGCGGACACGGCTCGGCTCTCGCGAGGATGAAGACGATCTGAGAGGCAATGGCCAGGACCCACTGGTGTGAACAAAGAAAGCAAGGTATGTGTAATGGTCATTGGGCCATGGACTGGGCAGAGCCAGCGGAGAAAGGGGCCACGGAATGGGCTAAGCGGGAATAGGATCGAGTGAGGAAAGGATTGACCGAGACCAAATCTGAGATTTTAAATACACTTTTCTTTTTAGAAAATACCGAAATCCAAATAAGCAATAGAAAATAGCAAATAAACTTTGAAAAATTCGAGAAAAATCTAGAAAATATATCCAAGCCCAAAGAATCCAAATAAAATAGTTTTGACCATTGTTGATGTTGACTTTAATCATATTAAATTGTTTTGATGTACAAAGTCCATATTAAGCTTTGGATTAAAATCAAATAAACTCCAAATGGTGAATTTTGTCCTACTAACTATTCAACGGGTTTTTAAAGCTTAGAAAATTGGGATGTTACATCAGCTCTACAATCAACATCGACAGTTTGCAGATCACAAGCATGTTGACTGGGCTCATTTGAATTCTCTTCACAAATATGAAGGGGCCTATAGATTGTTTCAAGCAGTTGGTCTTTATGACATTGTAGCATTGAGGTGTGACTACAAGGAAGAGATCATAAGACAATTTTATGCCACTGTCTATGTGTCAGCATCTTTAGATCACTTGATTTGGATGACTAGAACTCAAAGATATCAAGCCTTCAAGGTTGACTTTGAATGAGCCTTAAGGACCTACATGGGAACTCAAGAAAGGATCGAAGACAAAGAAACTCTCAGAGTTCCAGCATGGAGTCAGTTCTATGACCAAAGTGTGAACTTTGTTCCTGGAAAAATTGGTGGGCTTCTCCTTTTACCAAACTTAATCAATAGGATCATCAATCATACCTTCTTTCCCAAGAGTGAAAACTTTGATGCTATTCGAGGGCATGCATGGAATATCATTGACAATATTATGCATGGTAGAAAGTTTGATGTGGTTGATTTGATAATGAGGGAGATTAGCTCATCCAAGAATGACAGAATCAAAAGGATCTACTTTGCACCTTATATCATGGCTCTAATTTTGAGAGGGACTCAGTTCAGAGAAGGGCGGCCTGGAGTGCATAAAGCTTATAAACCAAGGGAAGGAGCCCCGGTGCCTGCAGTTGTACCACCTCCTGCTTTAGATGTATCCTCTCAGTCTCCAGTAGCTCCAGCAGATCAAGTCTCTCTCTCTCAAATGCTCTCAGTTGTCATGGAGATTAGAGATTCTCAGCAGAGGTTGGAACAAAATCAATAGAGATTGGAGGAGGCTTAGATCGAAACAAATAATAGGATTGTTGTCTTCACAGAACAGATTCACACTCTTGAGCGAGCACGCTATGGACGCCGTTAACGCCTCAACACTCCTCCTCAAGTTCTTCCTGCACAAGATTGATATCTTTTTGCACTTGATGCCAAAGGGGGAGAAATTCGAAGATCTAGGATTAAAATATTAAGGGGGAGCTTAGTTTTTTGGGGAGCCTAGATAGCTATTTATCGTATTAGCTATTATGTATGTTGGAACAATGTTTTATGTCCTTGTTTGCTTATGAGACTATGTTGGTTTTATATGTTGAACTCGTGTTGAAATGCTTATGTTTAATGTTATCTCAGGCATTTTTTTTATCAATTATCATCTCTTATTGCCTGAATGATCCAATGAGTACTTCGTTCCACATATCCAATAAATAAAGGAAACTCCGCCGAAATTTTCAAAAATAAACAAATGCATGAAAATCACTTCATGAACCTTGATGTACATTTTTAGGGAGAGCAGTCTCTATTTATTGATTGACTTTGAAAGCAACAAATTATCCATCTCCTTTGAACTCAAATCAAGAATTTCTTGCTTCTCAAAAGTCAAAACCAGAATATACAACCTTGTGTATATTCAAAATCTTTCATATCCTTTATATCAATTAGGTTGTCATCAATTACCAAAAAGGGGGAGATTGAAAGTATCTAGGCCCTCGTCTTTGATTTTGGTAATTAATGTCAACAATGTATTAAGAGACTAACATGTGTGCTAAGATGTTTTAAGGATTAGTCCCAAAGGATGTGTTATGATTTGGAAATGGCAATGCAAAGGCTATAAAGATCGACTTGGCTCAAGCAAAGGTATCAGTATCTAGAAGATCCTTTTGTAGTATTTTGCCGGTCTAGGTATTTGGAGAAAAGACCGGATTTGTAGGCTAGACGCCATACTATTAAAAGGGATCATAGCTAGTAGCTTGAGGATCTATTTTTTTATGCCATCTTGATCAACTAAGAGTCATGCATTGCATTTGTTTTTGCATCTGGAAAGTATTTTTGATTCTCTCTGAAATTCGGTTTGACCACATTTGATGAGTGGTATTACATGAATGAGTCGAACACGATTGGTCGTAACCTTCGGTCGTACCACGATGGTCATAGACCGGTGAGTAAATAAGTGGTCGTACACAATGGTCGAAGACCTTGTCATGAACAGTGGTCCTAGACTCTAGTCGTAGACCTAGTCGTGGGTCTGTCCAGTGGTATGACCGCATTTCTATTGTGGTACTACCGCAAGGAGGTAATACTAATCCTTGGTTGGCGGCACGTTTTTTTCCAGAGAAGGTGTTTTCTGAGAATTCTTGAGCTCTGAAAAACGGTTGTTCCATTCTAGCCGAGCGGTACTACCACTCTGCGGTAGTACCGATTTCTAGTTGACGGTCATCTCGCAACTCCTTTTCTAACGGCTAGTTCAGAGCATTAAATGCAACTATTCCAACCGTTGGGCGGAACATTGGTAGTACCGGGTTTCAACGGCAATACTACCGGGAATCCTGATTTTTTCAGGAAAGTGGTTGTAACAGCTAGTGTTGCTAATGATGGTTATAAATACCTCCCCACCTGCCTCTAGCCAAGTGTTGATGAGCATATTTACTCTCATTGAATACTCTTGAGCTCTTAGACACTCTCTACTACTCATTTGCTTTGAATTCCCATTTTGAGGTAGTTGAGAGCTTTTAAGTGCACTGCATCATTAGTTGATCTTGTTACCACTTGATTATTTCTCAAGCAAACACTTGGTTTATTACTCTTGGTGCTTGCCAGCACCTAGATGGCTTTGGAGGAAGATTGTGAGGTGAGCTCTTCAAAGAAGATTATGAAGAGTCCCGGCAAAGGATTATGAAGTGGTTGCATGCTCACCATCTCCGGAGAGGAGGAAGAGCAACGATAGTGATCGAGGGTTAAGGCTTAATTCGTGGAGCCGATTTGATTGGTTCAAGCTTCCTCAACGTGGACTAGTGAAGACTAGCAAGTCTTCGATACCATGAAAAAAACCTCTTTGTCCTCATTGTGGTTTATTCTTGTCTTTACTTCTTCCATATTTACTTTTCTAGCAGTTTACTTGTGTAGAATTGCTTAGCTAGAATTGCTTCTAGTATTGTCATAGTTCACAATCTTGCAAAATCTGCTATTTAGTCAAAAAGTTTTAAAATCTCCTATTCACCACCCTCTAGTCAGTTATCCTTGATCCTAGAGCGGCAGCCATGGAAGCATGGCTGGAAGCTCGGTGGGGTAGAAGACCCTATGGCCCACCTGACATTGACCCAACTGCAAGATTCACAAAGAAGCCCTAAACCCATTATTCACGATTTATGCCGGCACTGAGGAGGGCAAGCATACACAGTGGTTGCTTCTTAAGGCCACGTTGAGAACACATATGAATATTGTAATATCCAAGTCCCGTTAATTTCACATATTCACATTCCAAACAGGGCAGCGTAACTTTAGTTAATTCAATTTTGCACTGATGTGAGAAATGTCACAAAATGTTTTTTTACCTAAAATTTAGAGGCCGAAGCAAGCAAAAAAAAAAGATGACCAATTCATCTGGTAAAGGGTAGTATAAGAGCTTCAAAAATCCATAGCAAACCAAAGATGCATGAGAGGGGCAGAAAACATTTATCTTCACTACTTAAAAAGAATGTAGTGGTAGTGAGTGATGTGTTCTTCTCTCCATCCCCTCTCTAAAATCCGTGCGCCGACAGGCAAGGTAGTTAGAGTCAAGATCCTAAGTTGGGTCGATTTGCCTCTGGTAGGATCGAATCGTAGTATCGAATTGTAGAATCGACGATTCTACGAAATTATAAAAATACACATATTTAACATCTATACTATAAGTTTGTGTGATTCTTGTATGGTTTACCACTTACTTATAAGCGAAAAAGGACAAAGCACTTTTTATCGCTGTGACAACAGAAAAGCATAATGGTACTAACATAATGGGTGATATAGTTCTGAACTACAGGAGAACAACCAATGACCATGCCTAGTTTACTACAATTACATGAGAAATATTCATAAGTTTTGTAAATCAATATCTAATTGCAACGCTTGCATGTTCCTTAAAAGCAGCTAGACATACTCTAGGAATAAAAACAACTTATCATTATCAAGCTCAAGATTGCTCTTGCCATAATAAAGATATTTGTACTAGCATTACCACACTGATATAATATTTTGCATGCTCCTTGTTTATTTATAGTTTCATTCTCAGAAATTAATATCAAAATTTTTTGCTCTAAAACAAAATATCAGCAAAGCTTGGTCTCTAAAAAAATTTGCCCTAAGTCTGATTCCGATTCACAGTGCGATTTGGATCGACAAGCTGTCGTGGGTTCATAGAATCGTAAGACTCTACGAGTAGGATCGTGATTTTAACTGCCTTGCCAACAGGTGGGTCACGCCAAGTATCTAGTTCTTCCAACGAACATATCCAAATCTCTCGCTTGTTGCAAAAAAACATACCCAAACGATCTGCTGATCACGTTAACAAACACTAACCGCACCTCTCCCACTAGGTTTGGGTCATGCACGGACGTGCCCCTATTCTCTTGCAAAGTTTGCAAACTAACTCCATGCATGTACATTTGAGCGGCAAATTATATTTAGCATCTTACAAGCACACATCATAACTTCCTCTTGGTTCACCGTCACAGAGGATGATTAGAGGGGACAATGTGCACAAACGAGAGATGGTGGCGACCACTTGTAGAGCAGAGACAACTGGCAAGGAAGGTGACACGTCGCGTGCCCAACAGTGTCGTGATGGCTATAAAGTTGTGGTGGCGCCACCGTGTGCACGTGCATGGAATGGAATGGAATATGTAGTTCTTCGGCATCAACAACATGTCATATTACCGGCGGTATATCCTGGACAGAGGCCAGCATGAGCATGCTGCTAACCTGAGTGCCGACTTGGGTCGCTGTGTGCCTCACGGACGTGTTTGGCCGATGGAGCCTGTTGCTGTGGAAGATCCCGGTGCTCTTCTGCCATTGCCTTGGTCTTGTCGTGGCAAACGTGGTGCTCCTGGCAACGATGGTGCACACAGCACTATCGAACGCGGAGTGTGATCGTCTACTACGCTACGGGGCGAAAGCACGACGAGAGAGCACCACACCGATCATAGCGTAGCTCGACCAGGCGTAGGAGCAGGAGAGTGGTGTAGCCCTAGCATCGCGGCGGAGGTGCTTCGCACGCGGAGCTTGGCTAGGCACTATGGAGCTATGTTAGTATGTTTTTTATTCGTAACTATGCACGAGTATTTAACTAGTAAAAAAGAAAAGGCAAAAGGAGAAGCACACATGTAGCATGCTGACAAAAGCTAATCCGGGGCGGACCCTCCATTTGGGCAAGCTCGGGCGGATCCCCCTCAGTGCTTGGCCGGTCTTCCTGTCAAGAAAGAAAGCGATCGGTGGCATGGCTGCTGCCTATCTTCCTTGCCGAAGAAATGAGCAGGCCGCTGCCTGCATAAGGCCATTCCACATCCCACATCCCCCATGAGCTGATGAGCCCACAGGCCACACCGCCACACAGGCTTGCCGCCACAGCCCACTGGTGACTGGCCTAGGCGCCCAACACATCAAGGAGACAACTCAGACTAGATAGAGCTCAAGTGCTCAACTGCTCAAGCCTCATTGCGAGGGCCTACTTAGCAATGGAGCTCCTTCTAGCCCCAGCCCCAGTGCCCCTGACCTCTAGGCGCTAACCCTAGCCAGTAGCCACCACGACGCGACTCGCGGCGGTCAAGGGAGCACACGCGGGCGCAACGGCGACGGGCGAGGCCACGAGGTTGTCTTGGCGGCATCCGCCGATCCACCCCAAGAAGGCGGTCGCGGTGTAGCTTGACAAGGGGCAGCAGCCGCCAGCACGCGTGGCGGTAGCTCCCACCAGCCACCGGCCACCTCTCAGTCCCTCTGTGGCTGTCCCTGAGTGAGTCCCACTATCATACCTAAATTTTAGTCTTGGGTCCCCTCAAGCTAATCTGAAAGACTCATCAAATATCAATTCATATGGATGATTGCTAACCACGCTTGCCACGTGGTGCCATATGGGATACGGTGATCGATTATCAGCATGTTAATTTAGACCTTCACGGCCGATGTGATATTAAACGAAACAAATTAATGTACCGGAAGGGTTGCACCGTTGCGTTGCAGAAACTAATCTCAGGAAGACTTCGGCCCAATGACACAGAAAACTGTTGTTCAGGTCCAACCGAGGTTCCAAATTTCCAACCTTCCTATTTTTGTTTCTTCTACAAAAACAAATTTCATATCCTTTTAAAAAAAATTTGCTGGAAATGTTTTCCTACTACATGCGGCTCATAGTGGCATCTCAACTTCAAATTTAAACACAACCAAAATCTATATAAATTCCTTTTATTTTGAGAGAAGACTTAATATAAATCCTGATACAACATCTTTTTCACAACAATAATATAGTAAATCTTGGAACTTAGTCTTGATGATTCTGGCACCTTGGCGGAACATGTCGCATTGCTACGTCTTCATGGTACTCTCACAGGACAGACGTAACACACGATCTAGTTTACAAACAGGGCGAGTCAAGCATCGTTAGCCATAACCAAGTGACTGGCTTGGCTTACTCCTGATGAACATTCTAAGAACTCTTGGGGCGAAACTTCCAGACCCGGATGTAGTTCTCGCCATGTGTAGTCACAATTTTCTTCATGCCTACCGACAGGCCGGTGATGGGAGGGCGCAGGCGTGTAGGGATGTTGTCCAGCCGGGCATCTGGAGCAATCTGGCGAACGCTTTTCTTTTGGAGTTGCTGCCTGGAGCTGGATTCTGCTGGGCGGCCTGCATCAACGATGAAACTTCGAATGGTCTCACCGGTTCTTTGGCATATCAAGCGAAGCACGCCATCGATACCACCAACTGCCAGTGTCGTCGTGTCGCCTGGCAAGTGATGTGCACTGTAGATGACATTTGGGCTGACTCTATTTTCCCAGAGAGGCCTCAGGGTCCTGAGCAAGAATAATAGAGAATAAAAGTACAAGTATGATGAGATCACAGTTATGACTTGCTGGACTACAACATTAGCAGTTTGGCACTGGGATGTGTTGTCAACATTCTTGTTGGCAGCATGTAATCACTATAAATAACCTTGTTTCCGTATACTTGTTAAATTGATGTAAAATAGAACATTGACAGATCTCCTTAAGCATCAAGAAAGTGCACTTGATCAAACGAATATAAAAATGAGCAACATGCTGACATGAACCGTAGCTGCCCCCTAAAACAAATTATGCATTCACATGATAATTTACTACATATATAATTTTTAAAAACTTTACTTGCAGAAAATTAGTAATCTACCATGTTAAAGCAATCTGAATTCTAAACTAATAGCTTATGAGATAAATCATGACAGGTATACTAAGGCAAATGATTTAGGCCAGGCCATGCAACTGTCCATTCAAGTTCAATCTGCTCAAACTTCATAAAACGAAAGCAAAAACTGGACAGTTGATCAGCTAAATATATATGTAATTCCTTTCCTTTGCGACAGCTAGGGAACAATACTTAAATGTTCATAATTTGTTTTGCAACTCTAGAGGCGACAGCCTCAGTTATTAAACAGACCAGACATCTTCACCGTACTAAATTAGTAACAAGATCGATACTGACCTCAAGTCCCAGCAATGTGCATAACCAGCAGATGAGCCCGCGAATACCAAGTGCGAACTTGTGCTAAAAGACAAGCATCTTATTGCTGAAATCATGAGAAAAAAATGTACGAAGTTAGCTCAATGAATATTAAACTCACAACACTAATATATTGGCATGGATTTTGATTTTGTACGTTTTTCTCAAAAGATTCAACAAGAAAGAACCAAAACTGCTAGTAAATATTAAATACAGTTCGATAAATCAAACTGAGATTATATAGTCCGAATTTTAATAGACAATAAAAAATAAAGAAATTGTAAAAAAACAAAATATATTGTTGGATTAGACTGTTCTTGAAAAACTCAGCATCAGTGTCTTTTGATTAGAACAAATGCTAAAACTTTCAACAAAACATAGGTTAATAGAGGAAAAAGGTACATCTATATAGGCATAGTGGCATACATTAGTTCTTGATGTAAATTATTAGCTATACTATCCTCTCTGCTGTCTCTGGCCTGATTTTTGCGATACTAGTTGTGATACTAGAGTTGGATCTGCGCTTTGCTGAAAGGAGTATATTTCTTGTTTATGATTGAAGAAAATGGTTTTTATCATGATACTTGGTAGCTTAACTCT
Organism: Phyllostachys edulis; assembly: GCA_036346405.1. Lineage (NCBI taxonomy): Eukaryota > Viridiplantae > Streptophyta > Magnoliopsida > Poales > Poaceae > Phyllostachys > Phyllostachys edulis. The sequence goes on from CM070566.1 coordinate 10,573,499, forward strand.
ATAATTGTTTGGCCATTTTGAGTGTGGAAAATTCTAGTCATGACTCAGGAGTCAGGAGTCAGGACCGAGACCATCCCCATCACTTAGCAGCAAATGGAAGTCCATCATGCTTCTGATTCAGAATTAGTTGAAGGGTTACCTGTTGGTGCAAAAGCTGATTTCAGAATACCTAACTTCTGTCCTGAGGTTTGATCTGCAATAGCTACATTTCCAAATGTAGAACCAGCCACAACTAACTGGTCATCTGTTATTGTCAAGCAAGTCACGGGAGAAGAGTGAAGCCTGTATAGCATATGTTAAATAGGTATCAGTTGCAGAACACACTAATATAAAGTGTAGAACTACATTAACTGAGACATACAAAATATTTCATGGAAAACCACAATAATTATCCTATTTTCATTATTTTTATAATTATTTGGCCTTCTCTACTTCAATGGTACCAGAAATAAGGTCCTCAGTTTAAGCTTCAAAATTGCTCAAATTTATATCTTCACTATCATTCTCAAAGATCAATTATATCTACAGATTGTTGTTTCTCAACTTCTCTGCATCCAAATACGGTCTGAGAGGTTCCATACATACCTAAGATCAAACTGGATGCACCTATAAAATGAAGATTCAACACCTAAGTGCAGTTTTAATTTGACTTTGATACTATGTGAATGATACAAGAAAAAAAATCCTAGCTTCTTGAGCTGTGAGACATGCATTGAAAATATACGCACCAACAAAACAATCTGGAAATTATACTGGTTATTATGGTTACCATGTTTTTACGAAATTACAGATTTCCTCCTAAGTGAAGCTTGTGCTCATGAACACGGATACCAACATTTTTTTTAAAAAAAAGAATCGAACAATTGGAAAAGCACTGTATTCACATGCTATGCCTACTCGTTTCCCATGTACTCACCGGTAAATGCTTGAGCAACTCCTGCTGTACATATCATATACAAAGGCTCTACCATCCTCACAACCAATTACAACCTCTAGATCGGCATAACTGCAGAAGCAAATGAACATTGGGTACATAAATCATAATTAAAATAACAACAAAAATGTCTATGCTAATCAAATATTTATCAAATAATGGTGTGACACGCACAAGCTTATGCATCACTCCTGTTCCGCTGTAATTATATGCTTTCAAGCACAATTCAATAATTTTGGTACTATAGGTAACATCAATCTTGTAATTTGTTTGAAGGCATGTCATGTTGAGAAATTAAAACCAAGTTCCTCACCTCATGCATAACCCATGACCGAATGAGGCTCCATGGGTTTGAAATATACTTCTCGGTTCACTGCGTCTCCATATGCAAAGTTGGGAGCTAGTCAAACCTACAATCTTCATAGAGGAAAGGATTTTTTGTCTAACAGGTAAACAAGAATTCCTACTTGGATAAATTAAAGACACGCTGTGGTTGAAAAATTAAAACAAAGCTATTTAACTATAACTCTTTGGTTCATGGCATCTCCATGAACAAATAAAATAGTTTAGACAATACAATTATTGGAAGCACCAATTCAGCCAGTTTTAGAGTTATGTTGACAATGCTATGGCAGAGCAGCAAAGCAAATCTATGTATAGTGCAACCTAATGCACATAATGGTAAAAACTACCTAATTTATGAAGATTCTCAAGACAAACCACGGCTTGTGTTTCTAACGAGGCCACAATCATCTCCAGTTTTAGTCAATGCCCACCACTTTCCTGTATGGCTGAGGTTGACCACATGGCCTACCATTGCGATTAAAAAACATATGCACCTACAAGAATCAACACCTAAACAACCATCCCATAATTCGTAGTCCAAACTTACATGTATATAACATAATGGGTTCAAATGTTGAATATGGATTACTATTCCATAGGATTATAATACAGATAGTCTATTTGCAGTTTCCATTGACATTCTAAATACACAGAAAGCATATTGGTAAGGTCAAGGCGACCAAATGCTCATATCCACATGAACAAGATGTTTAAAATGTACAGCTAAAGTTTATGGCATATCAATAGGTGCCGCATTCCCTCAAGGGTGCAGTCTGCTACCGGTATGAATGCATGTATATGACAGAATATTTCTATGTAACTTTTACTCAAGCAAGAATCTTGTATACTTGTTCTTCCTGTCAAATGCAAAAGGCTACAGCTAGCGATACGCCGATACTTAAATAACAGAAATTTAAGTGTATGTGCGTGGTACTGTAGCACAGTGTACCAACATTGATTACCTTATTTTCATCAAAATCAAAGTCAACCAGCATTTTAGCATTTGGAACATTGTACTCATTCATGTATTTGCAACTTTCAGCAGACCAAAGCCGGAGAATCTGGTAAAATCAATGCCAAAATGATGAGCTAATCAAGAAGAGCATGACCAATTGGTGAAAATATTTAAATAAAATAAAGAAAAGTATAGCACTACAAATCTTCAGTCATGCTCAATTTTCTAAAACCTTGGACTTTGGACTTTAGGCAACCATGGTTTCCAAAATCACGTCATGTGATGTTCTGCGTCATTATGCCATTACCTCAACAGTAGGACCACTTATCACACCCTTATTTCACAAAATACATTTGATAAGTTATTTTCGTATTATTTAAGATTTTTTGTGTCAGGTACCGTACATGTGAAGCTTCTAATGTAGGTGGGGCCTTGCAAGTTGCAACAAATCTAAAACAAATCAATCATTAATATTTAATTAAAAAAACTAACTACAATCGGGCTTGATGTAACTTACTCTCGAAAGTCGAAAATAAAATAGATGTTTCACATTGACGAAATATATTACACATTGATGAAACATATTAAGAACACCACTAAATGATGCAACACTCACCTTATCTCCAACTCCAGTTAAGATTGAGCCACTCTTCATACGGCACAAGGTGGCCCTGAAACAAGAAATAAGAAACTGAAAGATAATATAGATATTGAACCACTCTCTAATCGATGTATAGTAGCTCAAAAACAGAACATAATTGATCAAAATAGAACAATATGAAAATAATAATAATAATAATAATAATAATAAAAGATGTTTGATGACTTTACAGATGAGAACGCCTGTAACTGACATCACTATACACAGCAGAAGGCTTAACTTCAGTAGATCAACATAAAAGGGGCTTACCGCATAGGGTGACCAATCCACTGATAAACTTCAGCAGGCCCTCTAGAGAAAGATGATGCATGCTCATCCATTGCAAGCTCCTCAAAATAACTCTCTATTGAAATATTAGAACTTGAGCTTCTTGCTTGTGGATTCCTCTTGTAATATAGACCCCTCATGAGATGAGCTGTGTCAATAATTCTATTCCTATCAGCCAAGCAGAAAATTATAAGTGCACATGTTAATCAACACTCATAAATTGCTTGGTAACTTAGGAATTTTTCATAAGGAAAAATTCACCCAGCGATCTAGACGAGAAAAATGCATGGACAAAGATACCAAAAGAAAGTACAAATACTAGCACAGAATTGTCAGTACGGCAATTGGTAACAGGAAACCAGAAATAACATTGATTTATGAATCGTAGACTGTGTTTGGACATCCAAAGAAGAAACATAGACTAGTAATTAGCTCCCAAGAGGTAGCATGGTTAAGAAGAAGATAAAAAATAAAGGAGAAACTAAATGCATCTCGGATAAATGCCACCAGACGCACAACACACCTATTCCATCAGTGATTCACTGTCTTAACTCTTACGAACAGTCACTTGAAGGATCTACCATGTAAGCACAAGTGACCCAATGTTTCAGGGTTTATCTTGCAACCTCTAGGATGAATCACATCAGGGCACAACACGAAAATATAGCAAAGTGTCTAATGCGCATGTGACAGTTCTTCTCAGGCCACCTTTTCCCATTTTGTGGGGTGAGGCGTGCATCTATGATTTATCAATCAATTGCCTAATGAAATTAGCGCGATCATAATAAAAATAAAAGGTTTCTCCCAACAAGACACTCCCAGTCCCTAGTGCTGTTCTTATTAACCCCAATTAGAAGCCGGCTTCTACTGCTAATTAGCGCCCGTCCTAATTCCAATTAGACGAACTAAATCAGCACAGCAAAACGGGAGCACAAACATACAGACAACACAATCGAAAGAGCATGGCACAAAAGCAACCGGCTGCTGCTTTGAGCCTTTGAGCAACCGGGAGAAGGAAGGGAACAAGGAGGAGGGAAGGGAAGATGAGTCGCGTGGTGGGTCGGACCATGACTTGCAGACGGCAGAGCAGCGGGCGAGGTCGAAGTGGTCGTCCAGGCGGGAGAAGATGGAGCGGAGAGTGTCGTCGTTCAGCGACTGCGACGTCGATCCAGAGCCGCGCCTCTGCTGCGCTTCACGCCGGCACTTCACTCCGGCGCTTCCAGTCCGGCCCCGGCTGCTGCTCGCCTCCATGGCTGGCTGTACCCCTCTGTCTCTGTCTCTGTCTCTGTCTCTCTTGTGATGGATCCGCCGCCGCTGCGTCTATCCATTCCTGGGCATCTGGCGTAGGCTGGGTTTACCTTTTGGGCTTATTTCCCGTAATATTGGGCTGAAATTTCTGTAGGTAGCATTTTTTGGGCTGGCCTGGGCGGAAAACTTATGCTTTGTGCGTCCTGTGCGTCACTCTTGTGCCAATTGTCAACCATCCAAGATCCAAGTTATCATCGCTACGGGATCAGACAGTAAACGAGATCGGATAGTAAACATATGCCACCCTCAATCGGATGTATTAACCACCGAGAATGTGAAAGAGACCTCAACGAGAATCAAACACAATAACTCGTACCGATATATTGTATATGTGTGGTAGAAATTACAAGTAGCCCCCTTCCCATTTACGAGGGATCCTATTTATATAGTGGGAGACAGGTGATCCTTGAAGTTACATCGTTGCCCTCGAGGCTTAGCTTGCTCTGGGGTACTTTTGTCCATCGCATCAAGTGGGTCCCACTCGCCACGCCCGAGATACATGTCATCGTCGGCCTTCGTCTACGCGGTTGTCGACGGACCTCGACACGTGGCTACCCCGGATCGGGTCCGGTGGATTCACCGACGTGTCATGCCTCGCTGAGGTTAGTCTCCGGACCTTGTCCGGGGTGGATCCCTCAACGTGTGATGCCCCGCCGAGGCTAGTCCTCGGACCTTGTCCGGGTGGATCCCAAATGTGTGACGCCTCACCGTGGTTGGTCTTTAGACCTCGTCCAGGGTTGCTCCTCAGACCTTGTCTGGGGTGGATCCCCTAATGTGTCACGCCTCGCCGAGGTTGGTCTTCAGACCTCGTCTGGGGTGGATCCCCCGATGTGTCACACCTCCCCGCAGTTGGTCCTTGGCGTCCGGGGTGGATCCCTAGATGTGTCACGCCACGTCAAGATTATCGTCGGCTCGATGTAGTGCGGGGACCCTCTCCCAACACATATTATCTCCATAAAAATATCCAAATTACCCAGCCTGTCAGAAAAAAAAAAGTTACCCCCCTCTGATTGTAAATATATGTCATCATATAATATCCGCCGATTAACCATCAATTCGTAAAATGTGTCTAAATTGGCCGCACAAGATTGAGGTATATATCACATAACTTATACAATTTTTTTGTGATCTGTAGCAAAAAATTGTGATAAAATGGTACTTAGCAGCACACGTGTCAATGTCAAAAAATCGCGTATATGTAGTCGATGATAATACTATGTACTGCTCTTAGTTCAAGACTCCATCCGTCTTTGCGATCTTGTTGACTTGTCAAGATCTTCGAGGTATCATAGGTACAACTTCAAAGTTTTTAAGCATTGTGTTGGTAAATTATGATAAAATTGTACTTTTCTTCCATAACTAGTAGCCCCCGCCGCCTTTGCCGAGCGAGTCGATGTCATTGTGGAAATGTCGCAGATGGAAGGCAAGAGAAGGGAACGGAATTATTGTCTTCACCAAAAAATGCTTATCATCCAAACGCAATTGAATGTCGCTATTTGGCCCAGAAAACATCTGCTTTAGAAAACTTTATCATGTAGTCGTTTCGACTTTGGGGAAAACTTTTGGTGAATGCGATTTGCGTTGTTAACTTGTGGCTTTCTTCTACTCATTTTTGATATCTTGATTTGAGTCGATCACAATCAGAAGATGTGAGGTCAAAAGTTTTTCCATTCAAAAGTAAGAAGGTTAATGCCGAGAAGTTGAATCTCCGTTACATCGCCTATTAAAAGGAAAGAGAGGTCTATCTCTTCATTCGTGGTCAATACACCTCAAATAAAACCAACGGGTTTGACAGTATACCGAACAAAAGCAACTACCGTGAAGGTCAGTCGCCAAGATTACGTGACCTTGGTCCTATCATTGATCTGTGAAAAGGATAATGATAACACCAATAAGCATCTCGACAATTCAAGCTTGCTTGATAGCCCGAGCAAAGTACCTCAAACAAGAAGACTAGTAAATAAGCATCAGAGCATTCTAATTGGATCATACCCTATTACTTGCGTAGCTTTGCACTTTGTGTTTTCGCATTAGTCAGTATGGAGCTTGTGCATCCGTGTGCATACCAAATTCTCAAAAACGAATCAATGGAAGAACGATAGTATCATGGCAATATTTGACGCCTCATTTGCGTGCATTGTCAAATGCGGAAACATCAAGTCATCCCTCTATAGTAAAGATAAAGCAGGTGATAATAAGGAATTTGTTGGACCGAAAAGGCGACTAGAGAGGAAGGGGGGTTGAATAGGAGCACAATCTCTTTTTTACTTTGATAGGATTCAACACGTTTTTCACTCCAATAGCTATGGGAGCTATGAAAATCAATGTACAAGTATAGCGGAAGACTTGTATTGAATCCAATCGAAACCCCGAAACAAAACAACCAAAATCACAAAAAAAACTCAATTCATAATGAGTTGGGCAGTCAAACCTCTCAGCCTAGCAGTCTGACCTCTCTATGGGGCGGTCTGACCTCCAAACCGATGAACAGTAAAATCAGTCCGAACTCAAAATCACAAATTGGTCTAACTTTTGATCCACAACTCCAAACTTCACGAAACTTGAAACATACCTTCTCTAGGATGTCAGAAACCTATTTCAATCAACGATCGTGAAGATCATTGCTAAAGTTCCGACCATTTTCTGTTTCAGTGAAGGTTGCTTCAAAACCGAGTAAAAACCAAAATATAATTCAAAAACTTGCTCGTGGGTAATAGATGATCAAGATGATCCTAGATACATTCCCACATGTCATAGCAAGCAAGATCCAGGCCAGAAACCAAAGAAAAACCAAAGGATCAAAGAAAGACTCAAAATCACAAAAGAGAGTAAGAACAAAAAGAGACTCATTTCAAGGAATCTTGCTTGGGTTGATTTGAGATTGATGTTGGTTTATAGCCACTTCATCCTGGAGGACAAAAGCCCAACACTTGAGCGCATAATCAATCCAACTCTCTAGAACCCTAACCTCTCCACTTTTCTCTCCTATCCCTAAATCACAAATTAGGGTTTGTGTAATGCAAGGGCTGGGAGGTGCACAACTAGCACCCTCCCCTATTTATAGTGGAGGCTAACTTCTAGAAGAACATTTCTAATGGGCATCCGTTAAGCCCACACACAAACAGGTTTCACTTACGCACACTTTTCAAAGCGCCGTCTTATCTTCTCTTGACCTAAACCACTTCTCCTTGCGCCATCTTGCGCCGCGGTTTAACCAAAAGGTCACCAAGGCGATATTTAGGTGAAGTTACCAAAATACCTCTTCTTGATCCTTCTCCGAAGACCGAGTCCAAACTTCATGAAGCAATTACATGCTTCGCCACGTGTAGGTTGATCAATGGCTCTCTTTATGTCGGCAAGTCTCTCCCATTCGGCTCCCACCAAAACCACCATGGCACTTGCACTGACCCCCGCACCGCTTGATCCAACCCGTCGCACCGAACTTCCCGTTCGGTCATCCTTGTCCATTTTGCGTCATGCTTGAGTCTTCTGACTTCACCCGACATCCTCAATCGTTCTGAACCTTAGCTCTCCAAGTCTAGTCCCGATCATCCTCGCCGTTGACCATCGTTGATCTCCAAGTTTCCTGCACAACAATAGACCAAAAAATCGATTCTAGGAACAAGTTCTTTACAACTTGATCCACGTTAGTCAAAACATGCATCATGCAACACATATGCACTGAAACGCATGAATTTGACCTAACAAGCAAACATCGCTGCCACGCTGGCCAGCGAAACAAGTCAAAACCGGTCAGACCGCCACCCATGGCTGGTCTGACCGCCCCCTGACCGATCTGACCGCCCAGCAAAAAGACTTAGCCAAATTTCCTCCCTAAAAATCCGAAGCCTCTCTAAAAATTTCAAACAAATATAACTTTTGACTTAAGGCTCCAAAAATTATGAGACCAAGTGTAGGAGAATCCCCTCTTTTACCTACACCCTCTATTTTTAGCCCAACTCCAAACTCAAAGACCCTTTAAGGCCGATCAAACTGCCGCCATCGGCCGGTCTGACCGCCAGCCACTAGACTGAAGCCTTGGCTGGTCTAACCGCCACGCAGGTCGGTCTGACCACCGCCCTGGTCGGTTTGACCGCATGATAGAAACTGAACTTTGTCGAAAACGCATATTTTCGCAAACCCTCAACACCATTGCCAATTGTAACATCATCATAAGATAATGAGCATATTCCCATGATATCCACAGACTTGGATAAGGCAGAGCTCTAGAGACCTTCAAACTGTCTTGTAGAAGCTGCAAGCGAAAAGCCCTTCAGATAAAGTCTAGAGTCACAGTAATCCAGAAGCACCTAAGCAAATAGATATGCAGAGGTGAGAAAGCAAGACACGAACAGGACAAGAGAGCTCCAAACTAAAAAGCGAGTCTAAGAGGGGAAGAACCACAGGGAACAACAAACAAAGACACCAAAACAGAACAAAAAGAGGACTAGATGTAGATGTACGTAATGAAAGCAGGTGCGTATGGACGTGTAAGAGCAGTGAACCCCCCCAACAAGCGGAACACGGGGTTTTCCACAAATAGAAAGGAACCAGCGCATAAGAAGAAGGCAACATGCACGGCCGAAACATAGAGGTAGATCTAGTCCGAAATGGTGAAACAAATCGCATTGAGCAAGGAATCGAAACCAGAAGGACTAAAACCTAAGAGGAAAAGGGCAGCTCGGAAGTAGTAAACTGGGATGGAAAAGAGAACAAAAAGAAGCAATCCGCAAGAACGATATGAGAAAACAGGAACCACCCGGGGGAAAAAAAGCGTCCGTGAGCGTGCTTAGAAGAAACATTCGCAAAGGAACAACACAATAGACTAACCAACCAACAGGACCTAGCAAAACGAATAGAATCGCAATTTCAAGGCGAAAAATGAAGAAACACGCAAGGAACACGAACCGGCGAAGCTATTTTGCAGGACCCAGAACTGAGACAGCTAAGAGCGAATCTAAACCGACAGAGCACGGATCGGAAGAAAGAATAAGAGGAACAACACAGAGGCAGAGGAGCGTTCAAAACTAAAAAGAAATCTGGCAGGACGCGAATCAAGTGAGACATTTCGCAGACCAGAATCGAGGCAAAGACAGAGGTAGAGGTGTGCGCACAATAAAAAAGCAAGAGCATGTAAGAGCGAATCTAAGTCAACAGAGCATGAATCGAAATGAAGAAGAAGAGGAACAACACATAGGCAGAGGAACGTGAGAAATCCAAAAGAAAGAGCAGCGATGAGCGAACCCAAACCGAGAGAGTACGAATCGGAAGGAAAAAAGAAGAGGACGAAGCGAGGAGCACTAAGAAGAGGAAGCGTAGGGAGGGGAAGGAAGGAAGCAAATCCGATGGAGACAATAAGACCGAAAACAAACGGGATATGCGCACGCGGATGCTGAAAACGCGAGATCAAATGCAATAAAGAAGGGCACATGCGACGAAGCAGAAGGAAGCACGCGGGCGTAGCAATGGAGCGGGATCAACGACGCAAAGAAGGCGAGGCACATCTAACGCCTGGAAGGAGAAGATAGACGTTGGGAAGGAATCGCAGGCAACTGAAACGAAACGGAGGAAGGATCGGACAAACATGAAGCTAAGCCGCTCGGAATCCGACGCGCAAAACAATCGGGGCGACGTGGCCCTCAGATTGGACCCTGAAGTTTTCCTCCCTTTATACCGGAGGATATACTTTTCATGACAAGCACGTTGATACCATTTTGGTGAGATCAATCCTTAATTCCAAATACATTTGTATGCATGGGCGGGTAGTAAGGCCCTGTTTGGTATGACTCCAACTCCCAGCTTCGTAGTTGGAGTAGGTGGAGCTGTGCCAAATGGGCTAACTCCACAAAACTTTTGGAGTTGGAGCAGCCTCTAGTACAAATTTTGGAAGCAGTGAAACCATGCTCCAAGTAGGGAGCATGGATCAAGAATAGAAAACACCCCTAGAAGTTGTGAGAAATTACCCGATTGCCACCGTGATAAACCCAACTTGATCCCTCCTCCCCAGCCCCTCCCCCACCTCTCCTGCTCCCCACCCCGAAGCGCCAGACACGGCTCCCCAACCCTACCGCCTCCTCCTCCCCTTCCGCCACTTGCCTCACCGCCTCCTCCGCCCTCCTCCTCCTCCTCCTTCTCCCTCTTCCTCTCTCCTCGCCGATCTGGCGGCCGAGTCCATTCCCCGCCTCTAACCCTAGCCTCGAACGGCAGACAGCGGCGGTGGCGGCGTTCCAACCCCGCCGACTGGATTCTCCTCGTCTCTCACTCGGCGGCTTGCCCGCCTCCCCGCCTCCTCCTCCTTCCACCTCCCGAGCCGCCGAAGCTCTCCTCCTCCTCCTCCGGCCAGATCTGGCAGCCCTTGCCGTCGCCGAGCTCTCCTCCTCCCTCCTATCCGACATCGCCTCCCCTTCCACCAACTCCCCAAGAATACGACGTCCGCTCCCCCAGGTTGCCTCCCCTTTTTTTATTTGGCAAATTGTGCAAATCTAATGCTTTTCTTTGACTACGCTTATTATGGGAATCTTTTGATTAGGCTCATACAAGGGAGCTTGAGGTCAAAGTGAAGCTACTCAAGAACAGAACCTCACCCCAACATTGTTGTGAGTAGATGCTACATTGTAAATTACTTTGATGAGTTGATCATTGGAGAGTGGTTTTGATTCAATGCATTTGTTTATCAGATCATCAAGAAGTACACTAAGCATCTTTAGCATGCCCTAAAATATTTATAACACAATGGAGTCAAGTTGGTACAATCGTTTGAATTATTTTTGTATGAATTGAATGAAATCATTGAATTCAAAGTGTTCTTTTTTTACTCATTTCAAGTAGGCTGCAAAGAATTTTGGTAGAGTATTAGAAAGGCTGCCATTTATTTAACCATGTGCATCCTTGTAGGTTAGAGCTTATCTCAGGACATAAGGTAAGTTTGTTACCTTTCTATTCTTTGATGATGTACTGCTGTGAATTGTGATCTCTACCATGCAATTTTTAGAGTGTATATTTGAACATGAATGGATATGCAAGTCGGCGGCTCTTTCCCACTAGAATGCATAGATCTAGAATGTTTGGTTGAGTTGGTTGTGATATTCTTTCTCACATAGATGAATGAATGATTCATGTAGTTGATGTTAATTTTAATTATGTGCCCAGATCTAATGCTTCGGTCTTTCATACTAGCAAAAATTATTCTGTTTTCGATGATGCCTAGTAAATGCATGCTCCTTTTCCATCCATGAACCAAATGCATGAATGATTCATGAATAATCGACATGAATTGCTTGGTCCCTCTATGATTCACGAATTGTTGTACATGTACATGTGTGGTTGGCTGATCTATGAAGCCTGATTTTTTTCCCTTGTGGGCAAGAATGCTAGCTAGTCAGCGCAAGTTATGGTTACCATGTAATTCAAGAAAAGATGGACGTCAAGATGAAGCATTGGATCTGAGCAGAGGCAATGTTTGTGCCTAAGGGTTCATCTTGTTTTTTTCTCATTGTTACACGATGGTGGTGCTAATGATGCTTGTAGCATGTGTTCTAAGTGATGCTTATCTTGCTCTAAGGTGGCGCAATGGGGAGGAGGTAGCGGGTGGCGGCTCAACCGAAATGGGTAGGAGGGTCTGCTTGCTAGGTATATATGATGCCTGCATATCACAGACGGTTCTTATTACATAACAAATCGTGATATGAGACTATCACAGACGGTTTTTAAATAGAACCGTCTGTGATACTTCATAGATGGTTCTGTTTTTAAATAGAACCGTCTGTGATACTTCACAGACGGTTCTATTTAAAAACCATTGTGATAGTGCCATATCACAGACGGTTCCAAAAGAACCGTCTGTGATAATTTCATCATAGACGGTTCCAAAGGAACCGTCTGTAATGAGGCGTCTACTATAGCCTATTTTGTAGTAGTGATAGTAATACTACTAACACGCTCTAAGGGCAGGCATGTCCAGTAGTAGAGGCGACTCTTGTCTATATAACCCTCCATGTCATCTAGAGACAAGAGTAAAGACAACTTGTACAATAGTTTGTCTATTAATTTTGTTTCTATTGGACCTCATAATCTTTTAATTATTGCATGAAAAAAGTGTTTGTTATAGACAACAATTTATACAATAGTGTTTTGTGCTATCTATATGCCTGTCTCTTCAGAAAGATACAACTGCATTCTCTCTATCTCCCTTATCAGCAAAAATCATACATGACAAAACTTATAAACGACTGGCATCATATCATTGTATATGCCCTAGTAGGAAAGGGGCTAGGCGCGCTGCCAACTTGTTCCGTGGATACCGAATCCAATAACGGTAAAACACTTATAACCAAAAACGCTAAAAAATTGTAACATTGAACAGAAGCAGGTTGGGTATAGAAGCACTGGCGAATGGATATTGCCTCCTGATACGCCTTTGCCCTCCTTTTAAGTGACTGTGCCATAGAAACCTCTAGATTGTGCGTGACGACACTACAGCCGCAATCCACTTGGTGATCCAGAAGATCAAGACATTGATGCACATGTATATAGCTGTGAACGCGTAGTCAGAGACTACCCTTGTGCTCGCCACAGCGCTCAAAGTGGCTAGTGCTGGAAAAAAGCTCGGGCTCGCGAGCCGGCTCAGCTCGTAACGAGCTTGAGCCGGCTCGGCTCGGACTCATTGATTTTTCGAGCCTAGTCGAGCTTTGTTCCCAGCTCGCCAAACAATGAGCCGAGCTCGAGCCGCTCGTTGGCTCGTTTGGCTCGTGCCTCTTGCTTGGCCCACAAAGGCCCACTCCAGCGCGGCAACGCCCTTGCCTCTTGCTTGCCCTAGCCAGGACTTGGGGGAGGCCACTAGTCACCCAGTCCTCTCGATCCCCGCCAGATCCCCTTCCCCTTCCTCTCATCATTCACCCCGTCCCCGCCCCTCTCCACACCGGGAGGCGATGAAACCCCCCGCGCTTGGGCTCGCGTGGCCTCTCATCGACGATGCTGCGCTCCTCTAGGCCGTCGCCGCACATAGGAAGATGCACGGCAGGCTTCCATCTCCCAATGACCTCGTCGCAGCTCTCTCCCATGGCATCGTCCCGGTCAAGGACGACGACCTCAAGATCTACAAGCCCTCCCCTCCCTCCGCCCCTTCATGGCCTTCGGCCCTCCGCCGACCTCCCCGCCTTCCCATGGGGGGCAGTAGGGGCCTCCTCACCGTCGTCGCCTCCCGTCCCGGCCTTCAACCAAGAGTGCAGGACACGTTGCAGCAGTGCCTCCAGGCCATCATCGAGGGCTCTAGCCTGGACCACCGCAAGCGCGTCCTCCGCGAGCTCAACTCCCTCATCTCCGGGCTTCGACACAGGCGCTGCCCCGACGAGGCCACCGAGGAGGAGGCCCTCTCCTTTTTTCTGCTTTGGATTATTTTTTGAAATGTAATGTTTTATTGATCTTGGATTCCGTACATCGACTCAACAGGTTCATGATTTGCCTCTCCATTTCGATGTTGGTTCCTTTGTTTCCTCATATCGATGTTGGTTCATGCTTTGGATTGTTTTTTGAAATGTAATGTTTGTGTAGTTGTATTGATTTTCTTTGAGATGAAGAATTTATCATAATGCGGCGTTGTTGTTATTCATATGACGATGCTTTTTCTGAATAAATTCATTATGTTGATTCTCGTCGGTGGTCAGTTCTGGAAAAGATCGATGAGAAGATCCACCGCGAGCTAGTTTCTGGGTGGTTAGTTGTTTGGATTGCGAGTTGAGCCAGGCCTCCTCACTGGCTCATTTTCGAAACAAGCCGAGCCTACTGTTCACTCGAGCCAAAATGAGCTGGCTCGACTTGGCTCATTTCTACCCCTAAAAGCGGCGTTGAAGGCCAGCATCTTGCTGATTAGCGACACCCACAAGTAGTGCAGTGACACCACGAAACTCTTCCGTGAGCCGTTAGAGCTTGACGCCTTCCCGTATATGAGTAGGATTACCGCAACCACGGAGCTTGCCAAGGCAACGACGTCGAGGAAAAAGGAAGCATTTGAAGATGAGCTTGTCCTCCAATTCCGGTATGGGTTCACCGTTCCCACCGGGTTGTAGAGGGAGGCCGAGGAGGGCGACCCGGCGGCACCTGAGGTGGGGGGGTTAGGCGATGGCGGAGGAGGCACGAGAAGGCGTTGGCGCTAGAGAATGTTAGGTTGGGTGGGGTGAGGGTGGCGGGGGAGGGGGAGACGGCGGCACGATGAGGCGAGGCGACGAGGTTGCCACCGACCGCTGGTGGGGGAGGTGGGGGTGGAGGGGCGCGGAGCAACAACCGTGGGGGAGGAGAGGGAGAGGAGGGGAAGTTGCGGTGGTGGAGGACTGGAGGCAGCCGCGGTGGTGATGGGCCTCCCGACGGTATAGTGTGTGGTAGTAGCTCCCATTATAAAAAGCCAAAACAAACAGAACCTAAGCCCACGGATCGAGACTGACCGTTATTTTTCTTGTGTTAGTAGTACTCTATGATTGCGTCACTCTTAGCGTAATGACAAGCATCAAATTACCTAGCCTTCTTATATTGGAGTGGCCCGGGTTTGAAATAACTAAAGTAGGGAAACTTTGCATAAATAACTCTTGGGGTTGTTTATGTATAAGGTGGTTGAAACTTTCTTAAGCATATGTCATATTTTTATTAATCTTCGTACAAATTGAATAGTTACAAAAATTGACTTATGCTTTTAAAAAAGGCTTAAGTACATGTGTCGTCCCTCAACTCTTGCCCTAATTTAGTTTTTGTCCCTGAATTGTAATACCGGATAAAACGCGTCCTCCAAGTATCAATACCGCGCAAAAGATATCCCTTCATCTATTTTAGAGCGGTTTTGACCAGTGTTTGACCCACGTGGCTTTCCAGTCAGATAAAAAATTGCCAGGTCGGCCTCGGTCACGTCTCCTCCCCATTCTCGTTTCCTTCTCTCTCCCCATGGCTCTCTTCCTAGAGCTTTTATTCTCCATGGCTCCTCCGCATCCAAACCTCTCTCCTCCTGCACTTTCCCTTCCTCCAAGGTCTGCCACCACCGACCCCTTGGCTCGCCGCCCGCTCCGTCCAGTTCTCTGCAGCGCTCATCAAGCGCTCGTGGGGTCTGCCTGCTGGTTTCCCTGCATACTGGCGGCGCCCTCGGCTCACAGGCCGTGCCTCCTCTCGGCTCACGGCCTCTGGCTCCCCACCTGCCTGAGCCTCGCCCATCTCCACGGAGTTCACGCCTCGGCCTCTCCCGTCCCAGATCGCCTCGCCAAGATCGCCGGCCACACTTCTCTGCAGCCCGTCTCCAAGGTGTGGTTCGGGAGTCGGGAGCCGGGAGAAGGCGGAGGCCGGAGGATTTGGAGTCTGAACACGTCTTTGGAGAGAGGTGGGAGGATTTGGAGTTGCGCCACCACGTCCGTCTTTGCCGATCTTGGGCACTCGAAGGGAGCGAGAGGCGAGGCGCCGGGTCTTGAGGGCGACGATGAGCAGGAGGAGGCCGCAGGAACCCGCCGCAAGCCTCTTCTTCTCCATCTCCGACCAACACTGCTTCTCCTCCACCGCAGCATCTTCAGTGAGGCATAGTCCAATCCTCGGCGTGTGAAGCATCTAGCAGTAACTCAGGAGCGCACCATTTAGCCTAGAGCGTCTCGGGTTTGCGAAATGCAATGTTTGCCCGAGGCTCGCTGGCCACCGCTGCTGCAGTGCCAAGATAGGACCAAGTGGACCTCGCCGCTGGTACCAATAGGTCCACCCCGGCGAGGCGGTTCCATTTTGTCCATTAGCCCGCGTCGCCATGCTCCCTAACACCGGCGACTAGCCAGAGAACCAAGCGCTCGGAAGCTCCTCTGCCCTGCCCCGGCTGTGCCTCACCCAAAACCGTCCGATCCAGATCTGACGATCCAAACCATCGGTCCGAATAGCCCAACCCTCTCACTTACGCACGAGCCGTCCGATCTAATTTCAACCATTCGGATCGGTTGGAACGTTCAGACCACCCGAACGTCCCGCGCGATCCTGACCGTCAAAACCCAATTGGACGGCTCGAACTTCACACCGCACCAAGTCGCACCTCCTTGTGCGACTGACCGCCTGGGCCCGCGCGTCAGGGTCGTCCTCAACCTCGGCAGCCCGCATAGCCTGATTGTGTTACACCGCCGCCGCCAAGTGGAAGCGGCGAGCGGCGGTTATGGCTGAAATGGAACCAGAGAGGTGGGGTGAACCGAAGGGAGGTGGTGGCTTTACCAGAGCTGGTCGGCGGCGGCCGGGAGGTGATGAACGGCGGCCGGCTGTGGAGGTGAAAGGAGGGTGACGGCGTAGGGTGGAGTGGTTGATATTTAGGAGGCGCATGAGCAGCAGGAGGCCGAGTGGGACTTACCTGTGTGCTCGGAGGAAGCCGAGGGCGACTCAGTTGGGCCGGCGGCTGCGACCATGGGCGGCACGGGTGCTCCAATGGTGGCGACGACCTGGAGAAGAAGAGAGCACAAATCAGAGGTAGGGGGAGGTCAAGGGGTGCTAGGAGATGCTCAAGGCGAAAGGAATCGAGCTCAGGCTCGCTAGAGAGGAAGTGGCGGTGGTGGAGGCGGATGTGGCCGGTGTTGGAGAAGATGCCGAGTGCGCAATGCTCCAGTGGAAGAATCCTCGAATTGGCGGAGGTTATTTGTTGCTAGAGGTTGAAGGCGTGCCGTGACGCGGTTGTGGGTGTCTAGGGCTCGCCAGAGCGGCGTGGGTTGCATGGCGGCTGGGCGGCGTGGAGTTGGCTCTACGCACTCGGGCTCTCAGAGCTCAGTGAACGTGGGCAAGAGACAAGAGGTGACGGCGAGGCAGGGGGAGAGCTTTAGGAGGCGGCGGCGGCAGGAGTGGAGGGAGCGGTCAAAGGAGGCGGTGACGAGAGTACTCCCCTGCTGCTTCGTGGTGGACCGATGGCGGACAAGCATTATAGCAGGAGGAGGGGGAGGGGGAGGCTGCGTCGACGGAGGAGGAGGCGGCGGCGAGGAGGAGCAGAGGCGGTGGAACCCAGCGGCGACGGAGCGGCGCTTGGTCGGGGAGCCAAGGACGGTGACGGTCTTGAGAGATTTAGAGAGACAGAGAGAGCATGGGGGGGGGAGCAGAGGTTTGCCAGCGTGGACGCTTGGCTGGCAGGGGAAATGATTTTTTTTCACGTGGCACGAAACACTGGTCAAAACCGCCCTCGAACGCACGGAGGGACTCCTTTTGCCCAGTATTGATACTTTGAGGTGCGTTATATCTGGTATTTCAGGTGATGAACGAAAAGTAAACTAGAGCAAGAGTTGAGAGACGAAACTTGTACTTAATCCTTTAAAAAAATTCGTAGCAAACCTGACAACTCTTTTACATGTGCATGCATACTCTAGACCACACACACGCAACTTTCAAGTTTCAACAACAAGCTCCTGTAGGCAAGTTTGGTGTGGTCTATAGCTGTGAGACGATTCCCACACCGAAAAACGCTAAAATATTTATAATTTGACAAGTTTTATTATTTTTACCACATATTTTCGTACTAGAGTCCCTCGCAATTCCCTCTCTTTCACGATAGTTTGTAGAAGACTCACATGAACACACTTGGTGGAGGTAGAAGATGGACACATTAAAGTTTTGTGACACCGCAACTGCTTGGCGTCATTTTCTCTGCTCTGTGTTACTATTTCTCTTCTGACTGAACTCAACTTGCTTACAAAATAGATATCAGAGTACTTAGTGCGGCCAGCGGCTAACAAACTTCATCCGCAACCCATGCAACCTGAATAAGCTCCACTACTCACAACGTGCGCCTTGACCCAATCTCTCTCTATATATATGCAGCTACATGCAAGACTGTGCCTTGACTCAATCTCTCTGTATATGCAGCTACATGCAAGATAATTCAGGAAAGACTTGACACGTCAACAGTGCCATGCAAACATACGAAACCTGACGTGGAAAAACAACAAATGCAGCATGATTACTACAATAGGATGCAGGTGGACGCATGCCGTCCGCAAAGCCAACCCCACAAAAAACAGTAAGTGGAGGCCGATCCTGTGGCTGCCGCCGGACGTGATACCATCGAGTCTTGCTCGAATCACAAAGAGACAACTGCATTATCTTTCCTTCTCTATCTCTCATATCAGCAAAAGTCATACATAACAAATTATATAAATGGTTGACATCACATCATTGTACATGCCCTATAAAGGCGAGGGGGCAGGCGCACTGCCACCTTGTATGCTGTGTGTGATGTCTATCACACGCAAACCCGGTAAAACAATTATCATAACCAAAAACGCCAAAAAATTTATAACACTGAACAGAAGCAGGTTGAGTACGGAAGCGTCGGCGAACGGATACTGCCTCCTGATACGCCTCTGCCCTCCTTTTAAGCGAGTGTGCCATAGAAACCTCCAGATTGTGTGCAACGACGCGGCAGGTGCAATCCACTTGCTGATGAACAAGATCAAGACATAAATGCACACGTATATAGCTAAGTACACGTTGTTGACTGTCCATGTGCTCGCCGTCGCCACCGTTGCGATCACAGCGGCGTAGAAGGCCAGCATCATGCTGATTAGCGACACCCACAGGAAGTGCAGCGACGCCACGAAGTTCTTCCACGAGCCGGCAGAGCGTGACGCCTTCCCGTAGACGAGCAGGATCACCGCAACCACGGAGGTTGCCAAGGCGACGGCGTCGAGTAAAAGGAAGCATTTGAAGACGATCTTATCCATGAGATTCGCCTTGCCGTTGTCTCCGTACCCGCCAGGCACGTTGAACGCCGCGGAGAAGGCCACGGTGGCGATGAGCGCGGCCACCACCGCGAGGCTATCGGACGTCGTCTCTATCCCCTTCGCTATGCCGCGGCCGCTCCACTGCTTCATACGGTCTTGCCTTCGCGGCCGGGACTGTGCCCCGAAAGCAACCAGTGTCACCACCAGGCTTACCTGCACGTACACCATATGAGAGTTTTTAGCGACAGTGTTGTATAGCAAATCCGATTAAGTAATAGTGCAAGATTGTGTATATGCTCACCATGGTGAAGAAACTCGTCGATTTCGCGGCGAGATCTAACGGCGTGTGCCCATCCTTGTTCATAACATCGGCTCGCACTCTGCCTTTCCAAACCAGGGCCTCCGCGACGCCGGACGAGCCCGCGACCACCGCGAGGTGGAGCGGCGTATTACCGTCCCTGTCCTGCGCGTTCAGGAGGCCGCCCAGCATCGGGTCCTTGATGGCGAGCGACACGACCGAGGAACGCTTTTCCTTGGCCGCGGCGTGCAGGAAGGTCCAGCCATGGTCGTCGCGGAGCTCGGCGGCGTCGGGGCAGTCCTTCAGCAGCTTCTTGACGACGCGGTCGTGGCCCATCAGTGCCGCGACGTGGAGAGCCGAGAGGCCGTCCGAGTCCTTCATGTACACCGTGTTCGGTGGCGCGGCGCGCAGGATTGCGCTTACGATGGAACGGTCGCCGTCGGACGACGCGAAATGGAGCGGGCTGCTGCCGTTGCAGTCGACTTCGGCGGCCAGAGATGGATTCCATTGCAGTAGCAGGTCAACCATTTCTGACAATTAATGGAGTGAACACATTATTCTTAGGCGCTTGGAAGTTGTAACTTGCGAAAGCACAAAAGATGAACGTGTACTGCCACAAATGCGATAAAGAACCCTGAAAGAAGCAACTAACCTGAGCTCTGGAAGACGGCAGCGTGCAGAGCATTCTGCGAGCTCGGGCCGACTGATGATGCATCCCTGCACATGGTTATCGCTCTAACGGCATGCACCGACGTGCTCATCACCGCCAAATACAGGGGCGACATGCCGGCGTTGTTCAGCTCGGACGCCAGCTCCGGCGCCGCCGAGACCAGAGCCTCCACCGCGGCGCCATGGCCTTGCCTCGCCGCCAGATGAAGGGCCGTGTCCCCGGCCTCGTTCTTGCAGCCGAGGATGCTTTCCCCGTAGTCCTGGGACAGCTCGACGAGGAGAGACACGACCCTGTCCCGCCCCACCCTCGCCGCGCAATGAAGCGGTGTGTCCAAAGTCGAGTTCCGGGAAGAGAGCAGATTATTGTCCCTGAACCTGAAGTAGAGCTCCCGCATCATCTCGTCATGCCCTTGCTCCGCAGCTACGTGAAGAACAGTGTTTCTCCCCGCGCTCACCTCGTGTATGTCACACTGTCCGTGCTGAGTGCCTGAAACAAATATATTTTGTACGGGTCTAAGTTGTTATTCGGTTAGGACGTAGGTAACATCTACTATATAATAAAAATCAACGACACACGTTTTTACAGCTGCTTAGAAATTCTCACAAAAAAGAAGTCATCTGGCCTTAATCAGGGTTTTCCTTACCGGTTGCCAAAAAAATTTGGAGGCTAGCGATAGGCTCGGTTGCTGTCGGTAACCAGTTTTTTCGGGAAAAAATTCGGCCAATTTTGGATTTTAAATTAAAAAAAATCAAATTCTAACAAAATTCAAGCAAATTCGTTTTTTTTTTTGACAAAATTCATCCAAACCGAAAAAAATTTCACTGGCCTTAATACGATGTACCCTAATTACCTACAAATATAGCCATAGGATATATTGCTTAGAGATATATTACTTGATAATTTTAAAACTAAAGGACAAGACAGTCCTTTCATTTTGTGCCATACAATAGCCAACGGTACCATTTTAGCCAAAAACTCTAAATTGTAATGGTGCGGAAAACATACAAAAAAATCCATACCACTCATAGAAAAATCCATACGTACGCAATTGCGTGGGCAACTCCCACGACGAGTTTAGTGGAAACGTTGTATGCTTGGCTAAAGTGGATTTAAGGTATTAATTCTACGGCGTTCTTACATTTTATCAATATAAAAGCGAAAAAGAGCAGCTCTTACCAGTGGCTTGATCTGCTGCAATTAGTGCCATGACCTTCTCCATTTGCCCCCTGTACACGGCAAGATAGAGAGAAGAGCACATGAACAGGCGCGCGCCATTCGACGGCTGCGCGGCCGCCGCCGCCTCCGCCTCCGCAGATGCTGCAGGGCGAGTGAGCTGGATGAGCTGATAATCCATTCGATCGAAACCAACTCACGTTAACTACCGCACCAAATCTAATGTGCACGTATGCATCGGCAAGAGAAGATAGAACTACGTGAATTAATATATAGGACGCGACACTGGTGGTCGAAAGGACTACTGTTCATATAATTGAGATTTTGACTGGCCAGAGCGAGCAGGTGATCGAAAGAGATTTTGACAGGACTAGTCGAAAGGTCTAGTCGACGACACTGGTGGTCGAAAGGACTACTGCTCATGAGTCGCAGGTGGCCGACAAGCCAAACGTATGCATGGGCAAGAGAAGATGGGGCTACGTGAATTAATATATATAGGACGGTATATGTACCCCGCGTCACTGGTAGTCGAAGGGTTTACGTCAGATTGTGCCTGGCCTGAGCAGTTATTTGGATACAGCGCAGGAAAAACACAAGAATTCAATGCACGAAGCAAATTAGTTCCAAAACAGTTATTTGGATACAACGCAGGAAAAAACAAAAGAATTCAATGCACAAAGGAAGAGAACGTGAGGTTGAGCGCTTCCTCCAAAATTCCTAAGGACATATTCTATAGAAAATTCAAAGGAATCCTCTAGTGTTAAAATAATTATCACTATTAATTAGTATATTTGAGACGAATTACATTGTCACAAATCTCTCCCTTATCTAAAGCTCAAAGAATTGCCAAGCCCTAAGAGCTCTCACGTTATCGTTTTTCAAAAAGCCCTGCATTCTCTAAATTGTATTGAGGTCTCATTTCGGCGGATGTCACCAGTTGGATCGCGATCGTACGATAGACATCGGGCGAGTGCAGAGCCATTGGATCACAGTTTTGAGATATCATAGATACAACTTTGTAGGATCGTTAATGACAATCAGAGGGGGGGTGAATGATTGTGGAAGATTTTTCGTACTCGATCCTAGGAGAAAGGATCACGTGGCATTGCACACACCAAAAATTACCAGATCAGTTCTCTGTTCTACTAATGCGGCAACGTTGCTGCAGTAGATGGTGTTGAATTGATAACTCGCGCAGGACAAAAACACTGAAGATGCTCTGAAGATCACTCAAACGCTGCCACAAGGTTCTTCTGGAGATTACTCAACCCAAAAGATCAAAAAGGCAAAAAGCTTTTTCAATTAATGCACACAGCCAAAGCATTTGTCCTCATGCACAAAATCCAAGGCCACCAAAAAGTATATGTATATCCTGGAGTTCACACTAATTTCCAAACCTGCATGTACGACACAAGCACAAAAGCCGGTGCTAGCACAATCCTTGTGCAAACGCAGACGCAGCACTTTGCTTCATCCGAAATCTGTCTACGGAACACGCGCATGTGCAGTCACCGCCGCTCCTTTTGCAATCAGCCTGTGTACTGCCGCCGGCCCTAACCTTTTCTTTCCTGTCACGCTCAGAACTGCGCCCCTGTATACGGATATATATACTAGCCCTGCACCCTAAACGTGTCCTTATCCGACACGGTTTCATAATTCTAATCCAATCCTAACAAACAAAGATTTCCTAATTTTTTCAGCTTTCCAATTTTGGACACTTCCAAAATTGTCACATGTTGTAGCCTCCGAAATGCACCTCCGTGGTTTCAACACGCATCATCCATCTTTGATCTCCACGCGCCTAACTCGAGCTCGACTGCTCCTCCAGCATCCTCGACCCTTTGGACCATGACTTCGCAAGTCATCTCGATCCACCGCCAGAGACCACGATCGCCTCGAAGTTACCTGCACATGCAAAGACCAAAACAACATATTTCCCCGGTACAAGTTCTTCCTATCTTGACCGACATTAGTCCACACACACCACACGTCTCAAATAATATCAGTATCCAACATTGTCAATTATTCATCAACTAAAATAAACTAGACCTAGCCACATGGTCTAACAAACTTCAAAGTTTTTTAGCATTGTGTTGGCGAGTTATGATAAAATTGTACTTTTCTTCCATAAATGATGTTTTTTTAAGAACCCGTAGAGAGTATTCATAGCAAGCACATTGATGTAATTTTCGTGAGATCAATCCTTAATTCTAAATACATTTGTCTATAAACTTTGCCTGATGTATGCCATAGACTAGTGACCTGTAATGTGAAACCAAGGCATCTCCAGAATCTTTACTCTTTGGTCATAGTTAGCTGGATTCTTCAGAGATTGCAACATATCAAGACGTGTAGCTCCAAAGTACACAGTTTACCGGATCTTAGTCTACTCGAAAGGAAAATAGGGCAGAGATTGTTCGTATCCTGAAGGACATCCATGATCTTAGTCTTGGTTTTAATTAATTCTGAGTTAGCTCTATGTCAGGAGGGAGGCAAATTGTGCGGCTTATTTTTTGCAAGTTTTAAAGAACCATGAACTAATTCCTCGTCAAAGGAAAAAGGAACCATGAATTAACGTGTATGGGCCCGCCGCCCGCGTGAACCATCGGTACGTGGTTTGACCTTTCACTAGGCGCGAATGTCTCGCTGCTGACCTGGGCAACATCAGCATGCTGCATGCCCAACTAGCAAACTAGCAAAGAGCTACGGCTGGAATTAAAACACGACGTTTTCAGAAATTTTTTTTCTCTCTGGTGTACGGATGAGTTTTAATGATCACATCTTAGGCACTGGGCGCGGATCCAGAGGTGAACAGTACATGGGGCGTTAGGACGTACTTGGAGAGGCCACACATAACTCGTGGTCCTCAAACAGAGATACAATTTAGAGTAGGGATAATTGGCTATGGGACACTGTCTATTGTCCATTTTTGTCAACAGATACTAAAAAAACGTGGTTTAACCAGAAAACACTGACAAAACACGTAATTTGGACCTAAGACACTGAGCCCCTTATTTTATCATTTCCCGGTCGCAGTGGAGAGAGAAAGTATGCGAATTGTCCTTTTTGCCCTTTGATCAGACTTGATTGAGATGGACCATTTAGGTCCACTCCTTACCCGGCCAGACTTGATCTCTCTATGTCGCGCTTTGACTCTCTCTCTCTCTCGCCTCTCTCTCTCTCTCTCTCTCTCTCTCTCTCTCTCTCTCTCGTCTTTGTGGCCGTGGTGTTGCTTTCGGCCAGGGCATGGCTAGTGGTTCATTCTTTGGGTCTTCTTCCTCGGACAGCGTGAGGCTGGCCGACTCATGAGTGGTAGACTCTGTGTAGTGCCCCTTTGCGGGACGTCGGTGGTGGAGTGCACCTCCGGACGAGCTCCAATCCGCAAGAAGTTCTTCAAGTGCCCAAGAATGAAAATGTGGGTAGTATTTGGTGTTTTGTTTGTACTTGGTTATGCATTTGTGTTGGAATTTGTCGGATTCAATTGATTGGTTTTGTGCATTGGTCGATTTTCAGCTCCTGAACCATTGCAAGTTTTTCATGTGCGAAGATAAGTACGAAGCCTATTTGGTTGATAATGGTTTGTTCCTTTTGACATTGAGATTCTGATGATGCTATGACCCGAGTCTTGCGTGGCGGCCTCCATGGAAGCCCTCCTGGATGAGTTGAAGGTGGCCGTTAAGGAGGTCCAGGAAACTATGGAAGAAATGAAGGGTTCCATTGTTGCAATTCCTCCCGTTTTGACTGCGATGAGGAATACTATGAATGGAATGTATGGTGAGATGAAGGGACTAAGGTTTGGGATGGCTAGCAATGTGGTGAACAAGAATCGTTGCCTGCGTGAGAGGATGATGATGCTTGGCTGGTCGATTGTCTTCCTCCTTGTGGCTATCCTGGTAGTATCTCTTAAGAAGTAGATTTAGATGTCAATGTTAGGAATATCATAATGTAGATGTTAGGCATGGCACTGAATTTCGTCTTGATAATATGGTGTGCTGAAATGGTGCATGCAATGAGGAACCTAGAATTTCCCCTATGTATTTTGTTGACAATATTCTGGCTTGTAATGCTGAAATGGTCTATGCAATGAGGAGCTCAGAATTTCCCCTATGTATTTGTTGACAATATTCTGGCTTGTAATGCTGAAATGGTCTATGCTGAAATGGTCTATGTTGTAATGGCAAAACTTCAATATTGACATGACAGAACCATGGTAGAACCATACCAGAACTAAACATTGAGATATTCCATACCAAAAGTGCTGGATTACATGACATATTGAGATGTCCAGAATTCATGTTCAACTCGATAATCTTGGATTACGTGTTCAACTCCTCAACTCGAAGTACATGCACTAGTGTCATTACTCTTACAAAAGCCACTGGAACTCAGTGGATTACATGTCCATAACATTCTATTAAACAAAAGTCTTCCTTCTTCTCCCATCCATGCCTAGCATTCCCGGGACTGCTTCAGATTCACTTGCCTAGCCTCCTAGGACTGCTCTGGCTGTTGATGAACAAAATGTTACAATGAGTATAGACATGTACAAACTAGTAAGAACCTTACAAGATTAGAGGACACAAGATTTACCTCCTTGTTACTGGACCAGGGACTTTGTGGTATTCCAGACAGAGGATTGGAGGAGCATCTGATTCATTGCTAGCGACTACTTTCTTAGCTACTTTGCGAGTCTTTCTCTTTGGCTTTGGGGGTGTAGGTTGAGGAGCATCTGGGTCATCAACAGGCTCATTGCATGTCTTCATCATGTGCCCAAACTATCCACACCTCTTGCACCTGGTTCTCCTTTTGCCAGAACCTCCTTCCTCACATCCTTTGTACCTTCTTTTCCTTGGCCTTCCTGCTTTGCCTCTTGAGTATAGGTGGCCACACTGAATCCTAAGTCAACCTTAGGCCACGATGCTTATGTCGTCATTGGCATCACTAAACTGCATATGCCTTGAATTTGTCCACACTATAGTATTCATGCACATATCTCTCAAGTTCTTCATTTCTCTTGAACAAGATGAGGCAAATAGCATGAGTGCAGGAGGTAGTCCGGTGAGTCGCCACTCCATGCAACAGCATTCCTTAGCATTCAGATCAACTGTATGCCTCTAAGTAGTCAAGTCTTTATTGGTGCCACCAACCTCTCTTGTGAAATTATGACTATGGAAGATTTTGAATGGTAGGTTTCTGCTCTTTGCATTGAGGACTTTGATGACATGGGGTATTATCAATCCTGCGACTTGTCGACAAGGTTTCTCTGGTGTACATCTTCGCATGATCATTTGCCCGATTCTATCCATCAACTCCATAACAGGAGTGATTTCTCATGCTTCACCCAAATTGTTGAATGTCTCTGCAATGTTATTTGTGACATAGTCACATTTACTTGCAGTAGAGAACATGCTCCTAGACCATAGATGCTTGTGGTTCTCCTTAATCCACTCCATGGCTCTAGGTGATGCTTCCTCCATTACCTTTTAGTGCATGTCAAAGTTGGCCCTTTTGTAAGCCCTGGAGGCAGGCCACAGATGCCTTTGGAAAACCTCCCCATGAAACCTCTTTTGGAAATTTTTGACAAGCTGCCTCATACACTCCCTATGTTCAACCCCATTGGAGAAGATCCTAGTAAATCCAATATCAATGCCTTTACCTGCATCTGTAGATACCACGAAGCCAGGGGGTAAACCAATGGCTCTGTGCAAATTCTGCATGAACCACTGCCAATTCTCAGCACTTTCTGATTCAAAGACTCCATAAGCCCTGAAACATCCAATTGTGGCCATCAATCCCTATGGCAGATGCCAAGCGACCCTCCGCTGCCGGTGAGCACGCTTGAGTCAATGCCTAAGTAAGGTCTACAACCATTAAGGAATCCATCAACACAAACCTTGAGGGCAACAAACATCTTGCTAAACCATATCTTGTTGCCAACCCACTCATGCTCTATCTCTACTATGCTGCCAGGACATCTCTGTAACATCCCAAAGTGCTGTTACCAAAATAAAATAAATAAAGTTATTATTTTGTTGGACTTTCTGAAATTTGAAAGACTTTTATGGCTTTATTTGAATTTCTGAAGCTTCAAAAGTCAAAAGTAAAATTTATTAAAGTTTTTGAAGTTTTATTTGAGTTAGAGTTGAAAAATAAAAAATTAAATTAATTTCTAGAATTTTCTAGAATTTTAAAAGCTTTTTCTAATTATTTTAAATCTAAAATAAATTTATGTGCAAAAATTATTACCAATTATAAGTTGGAAATATTTTATTTAATTCCAAAATAACTCTAGGAATTTCTGTGAATTTTTCTAGAATTTTTGGATTTTATTTTCTATTTTCTAAAGCCTTTTTGAATTACTAGAATTATTTTAATTGGAAAATCAAAGAAAATCCGTGAATAGTGTTTGGGCCGAATTCGCCTGGCCCATTCTTATTCCTCCGCTCCACTCGGCCCGATTCCTCCTGACTGTCCGATTTGAATCGGACGACCAATGCACGCGCGATCCCGTCCGTTGATTCCGGATCGGACAGCCGCCGCTCTCTCTCTCTCCTCTCTCTCACTGCAGGTGGGCCCACGTGCCATCTTCCTCTTCCCTGCTAGCTTCTTCCTCGACGGCTTCGTGCCTTCCGCCATTAGCGCGTGCGTGAGCTCCGTCTCGGCCGCGTTTCCTCTCCCCTCTTCACGCGATTCACTCCGCAAGATCACGTTGCCTTCGCTCCGTAATTACCCTTCATGGCGCACGATTTCTTTGGATTGAGTAATGGTGCTTGGCCGCGCCAACTCCACGCCCGATCTCCTCGCCCGGTACCCCTCCGCCTCTATAAAAGGGAGCCTCTGGTGCCCCTCATCCCACTCGTCTCCTCCCCCAACTCGTAGCCCCTCCCCTCCTCTCCTCCGGCCACAATCGAGGATTTTCCTTCGCCCGCCGCCGCACCTTTGGCCGCCGATTCTGCCGCCACCATCAACGCCGCGACCCCGCCGCCGCCACCGTTGGCATCGCTGTCCCCAAGGCTACCCCATGCTCGCGCTAGATCCGACGGAGAAACCCCAATCGCTGTGCCATTGCAAGCCCCGACCTCCCCGCCGCCTCTCACCTCGCCGCCAGCGTTCCCCTCACGCCCTCACGCCGCCTCGGTAAGTGCCATGTTCCCCATCGCCACCTCTTCCTTCCTAGCATCTCGCCGCCAGCAGCCGCGCCGTCGTTCCCCGGTTCCATAGGGACCCGAGCACCATCCCCGTCTGGCGCCAACGTGGTGCCATGTCAGCGCCACCTCGGCGTTTTTGTGGATGTGGCGGCCATGTGGCTCCCGCGTGTCACTGACGTGGCGAAGCCGCATATCTTCACGCACCCGGTCCACCATGGACCCGGGCCCACATGTCAGTGTAATAAAAAATTCAACCGAATGGGATTTTCCAAACGATGACATCAGCGTGACGCCATAATCAGAGTTTCCTTTGCAAAAATAATTCCAATATCCCAAGAAATTCCAATTTCATCATTTCATGTGGCTTTAAACTTCCAAAGCCCATATCTTTTGCATCCGAACTCCGATTTCGTCGATCCAAATTTCTAAATTCTTATAAAATCAAGATCTAGCTAAATAAACCAAAATTATTTAATTTTGAGTTCATTTGAATCTTTCTTTGAATTTTGTTTGAATTTGGCTTAATTTCGCGTATAGATTTCGACGACTTTGGAGAGTCAGATTTCGACGCCGTTTGAGAACAACAATTAATCAAGCAAGGCAAGTTATACCTTTGATCATATTTGACCCCAGTATTTAAAATTATTTAAATTCTATTTTAAATTATTATGGTATGCGATTTATATTCAAGTAATTTAAATTCCTATTTTAAAGTTATAGTTATTCCCAATTCCATTGTATAGCCCATCTTGATATTGAATTAGTCACCCCTTGACACCATAAAGGAAAATCTAGTTTATACAATAGTGTGAACTAGAATTCTTTGGAAAAATATATGCTTAGTTAAAGCTTAGACCAAAAATGTTTGATTTGGGGAATTTCAGCCAAAAATCAAATATTGTTTAAATGACATCCATGGCATTGGTGTGTCATAGAAGTTTGCAAATGATTTGAAAAATCAAATTAAAGGAAAAGTTGGTTTGTACTTGGGCGAAATGGATGGTTGGTGGGTGCAGGTTTATGCACGGGCTCAACATGGTCAGGGTTGAGGCTCTGGGTTTTATTAGTAGTCGCCAAGTCAGTTAAGGATGGCGTGAGAGCTACTTTTTGCTAAACTCCACCGTATTACCACATGTCTCGAGCAGGCGGGACTGCTAACTAATTTGCAACGCTTTCACCGTGGTCGTGCCATCCGGTTGCGTGGCGTCTATTATGACCTACTTTTATTCCCTTTGGCGCAAGAGGGGCTTCGGAGGATGGATACCCAATGAAAGCGAAACCTTAGCGGAGGGACTACGGTGGGATGAAGTATTGTAAAGGCCTTGACACCGTGCTCTAGACTGCTTACCTAAGGTAGTGAGCGGTGGTATCGACGAATGCCAAACAAACTAGAGAATTCATATCTTGTGGGTAAAGCTGTACAACCTCTGCAGAGTGTAAAACTATTCAAATAGCTGTGTCCACGGTCATGGACATGTTTAGCATTTGCCACTCAAAGTTAGACTTTGATTTTGTTTTGAAAAGACATTATCAAATGGTTTATTCAAATGGGAAATTGGGCAGGAAGCCAGGTGATAGGAGGGTATCCTTCACCATTCACGTGTGAATGTTATATAACTATAAAATTGAGAATTTATAAAAATGAATTTTAGTTATAGAATAACTGCTTTGGAACTTAGTACAAGTATTTCAAGAAAACATTGCTTTATGCAAATTAAACCAATAAGCCTTCCTTTGAGATACCCTTGTATGCATGCATTCAATCTGTTACTTGACGGGTATAACTTGCGAGCACAGTAGTTGTGCTCATTCTTGCTTTATGCAAACAAATTTCAGAGGAGAAGGACTTTACTTTCGGTGTGGATCTCGACGACTAAGCCGCTACCCTCAAATGATTGCTGGCGATCAATTGGACTTCACTACATCTTGTTCGTCTTCTGCTGTGTTCTTTATTGTTGGCTTGTAAGCCTCTTTTGTAATAAACTCTGTTGATTATTATTAATATTGTGCGATTTATGGATGTTACCATATATGTTTACTGTGTGAACTAGCTACTGATCATGGGAGTAGTTCAGAAATACACAGAGGATTTGGAGTGTTAATCCCGAGTCCGACAGAAGTGGTATCAGAGCCATATCGACTGTAGGTCGGGACCTAGTTAGAATGGCCGTAGTTGAAACTTCAAAACTTATTTTATATAACAAGAAAAATAAATTGTTCTCTCCTCATCCTGGTCATCTATCTATCTTTAGCTTCTTCATAGCAATTCTTCCTTACCTAATTCTCTCTTCACCATTTTATAATGTTAAATGGATCCTCTTTCCCTTGAAAAATTCCTATAGAAGGTCAACACAATTATTAACCCTTACGTTCAAGATTACTAGACATGGAGCCATCGAGAAAGTATCATCGTCGCCACCATCCAATGACAACGGACAAGATATACCGAAGATCGTTTTGTCAGCCCAACCATATAGCTTAAGATTTCCAAGGCTTATTCTGTGTACTGAGTCGTTTCACCAGATTAAAAGTCTCGATCGAGTAGAATGTTGTACTGTTTCTTAATTTGTATAGTGTATTTTCTTTTGGTACGTCGTACGTAGATCCTTTGATCTTGTGTACAACGTTTGCTTAAGTGGGTAGACTTCTCTCCTCATAGTTTTCTTTCTCATCTTTTGCTTTTTGCTTCTTCTCTAACAATCCATTGGACTCCTAACCTATCCATGCACAAAGGACTTGAAGGACGAATCGATAATTCAAAACTTCGAACAACCCAACACCCGTGGACATAACACCAACTTGAAGATAGACTCTGTCTATCTCTCAATTCATTTATCCTATATCGTATTCTTTCTTTCTAGCCTCTCTGAATCTCGTGGATGAGATTCCCTTTAAGGGGTAGTTTGTAACATCCCAAAGTGTGTTACCAAAATAAAATAAATAAAGTTATTATTTTGTTGGACTTTCGAAATTTGAAAGAGTTTTATGGCTTTATTTGAATTTCTGAAGTTTCAAAAGTCAAAAGTAAAATTTATTAAAGTTTTTGAAGTTTTATTTGAGTTAGAGTTGAAAAATAAAAAAATTAAATTAATTTCTAGAATTTTACGAAATTTTAAAAGCTTTTTCCTAATTATTTTAAAGCTAAAATAAATTTATGTGCAAAAATTATTACCAATTATAAGTTGGAAATATTTTATTTAAGTCCAAAATAACTCTAGGAATTTCTGTGAATTTTTCTAGAATTTTTGGATTTTATTTACTATTTTCTAAAGCCTTTTTGAATTACTAGAATTATTTTAATTGGAAAATCAAAGAAAATCTGTGAATAGTGTTTGGGCCGAATTCGCCCGGCCCATTCTTATTCCTCCGCTCCACTCGGCCCGATTCCTCCCGACTGTCCGATTTGAATCGGACGGCCAACGCACGCGCGATCCCGTCCATTGATTCCGGATCGGACAGCCGCCGCTCTCTCTCTCCTCTCTCTCACTGCAGGTGGGCCCACGTGCCATCTTCTTCTTCCCCGCTAGCTTCTTCCTTGCACGGCCGCTCGTGCCTTTCGCCATTAGCACTCGCGTGAGCTCCGTCTCGGCCGCGTTTCCTCTCCCCTCTTCACACGATTCATGCGCATTCACTCCCGCGCATCATGCCGCCTTCACTCCGACCGTTACCCCCTTCATGGCGCACGATTTCGCCAGATTGAGTAACGGCCGCCGTCGCCACCTCCGCGCCCGATCTCCTCGCCTGGTACCCCTCCGTCTCTATAAAAGGGAGCCTCCGGTGCCCCTCATCCCACTCTCTCCTCCCCCAACTCTTAGCCCTTCCCCTCCTCTCCTCCGGCTGCAATCGAGGATTTTCCTCCGCCCGCCGCTGCACCTTTGGCCACTGATTTCGCCGCCACCATTGACGTCGCGACCCCGCCACCGCCACTGTTAGCATCGCCGTCCCCAAGGCTACCTCGTGCTCGCGCTAGATTCAGCGGAGAACCCCCCAATTGCTGCGCCGCCGCAAGCCCCAACCTCCCCGCCGCCTCTCACCTCGCTGCCGGCGTTCGCCTCACGCCCTCACGCCGCCTCGGTAAGTGCCATGTTCCCCATTGCCTCCTCTTCCTTCACAGCATCTCGCCTTGCGCCGCGCCACCGTTCGCCGGTTCCATAGGGACCCGAGCACCACCCCCGTCCGGCGCCGACGTGGTGCCACGTCCCCTCCACGTCAGCGGCACCTCGGCGTTTTTGCGGATGTGGCGGCCATGTGGCTCCCGCGTGTTGCTGACGTGGCGAAGCCGCATATCTTCGCGCACCCGGTCCACCATGGACCCGGGCCCACATGTCAGTGTAATAAAAAATTCAGCCGAATGGGATTTTCCAAACGATGACGTCCGCGTGATGCCATAATCAGAGTTTCCTTTGCAAAAATAATTCCAATATCTCAAGAAATTCCAATTTCATCATTTCATGTGGCTTTAAACTTCCAAAGCCCATATCTTTTGCATCCGAACTCCGATTTCGTCGATTCAAATTTCTAAATTCTTATAAAATCAAGATCTAGCTAAATAAACCAAAATTATTTAATTTTGAGTTCATTTGAATCTTTATTTGAATTTTGTTTGAATTTGGCTTAATTTCGCGTATAGATTTCGACGACTTTGGAGAGTCAGATTTCGACGCCGTTTGGGAACAACAATTAATCAAGCAAGGCAAGTTATACCTTTGATCATATTTGATCCCAGTATTTAAAATTATTTAAATTCTATTTTAAATTATTATTGTATGCGTATTTATATTCAAGTAATTTAAATTCCTATTTTAAAGTTATAGTTATTCCCAATTCCATTGTATAGCCCATCTTGATATTGAATTAGTCACCCTTGACACCATAAAGGAAAATCTAGTTTATACAATAGTGTGAACTAGAATTCTTTGGAAAAATATATGCTTAGTTAAAGCTTAGACCAAAAATGTTTGATTTGGGGAATTTCACCAAAAATCAAATATTGTTTAAATGACATCCATGGCATTGGTGTGTCATAGAAGTTTGCAAATGATTTGAAAAATCAAATTAAAGGAAAAGTTGGTTTGTACTTGGGCGAAATGGATGGTTGGTGGGTGCAGAGTTTATGCACGGCTCAACATGGTCAGGGTTGAGGCCTGGGGTTTTTAATGGTAGTCGCCCAAGTCAGTTAAGGACCATCCTGAGAGCTGGTTTTGCTAAACTCCACCGTACTACCACATGTCTCGAGCAGGTGGGACTGGCTAACTAATTTGCAACGTTTCACCATGGTCGTGCCATCCGGTTGCGTGGGCGTCTATTATGACCTACTTTTATTCCCACTGGCGCAAGAGGGGCTTCGAGAGGATGGACAGGTCAATGGAAGCGAAACTTTAGCGGCGGGACTACTGACTGGGATGAAGAATTGTAAAGGCCTTGACAGTGCTCTAGATCGCTTACCTAAGGTAGTGGCGGTGGTATCGACGGATGCCAAATAAACTAGAGAATTCATGTCTTGTGGGTAAAGCTGTACAACCTCTGCAGAGTGTAAAACTATTCGAATAGCCGTGTCCACGGTCATGGACATGTTTAGCATTTGACACTCAAAGTTAGACTTTGATTTTGTTTTGAAAAGACTTTATCAAATGGTTTATTCAAATGGGAAATTGGGTGGAAGCCATGTGATAGGTGGGTATCCTTCACCATTCATGTGTGAATGTTATCTGACTATAAAATTGAGAATTTATAAAATGAATTTTAGTTGTAGAATAACTGCTTTGGAACTTAGTACAAGTATTTCAAGAAAACATTGCTTTATGCAAATTAAACCAATAAGCCTTCCTTTGAGATACCCTTGTATGCATGCATTCAATCTGTTACTTGACGGGTGTAACTTGCGAGCACGGTAGTTGTGCTCATTCTTGCTTTATGTAAATAAATTTTAGAAGAGAAGGACTTTACTACCGGTGTGGATCTCGACGACTAGGCCGCTACCCTAGTCGATTGCCTGTTGCAGATCAGCTGGACTCCACTACGTCTTCTTCGTCTTCCACTGTGTTCTTTATTGTTGGCTTGTAAGCCTCTTTTGTAATAAACTCTGTTGATTATTAATAATATTGTGCGATTTATGGATGTTATCATATGTGTTTACTGTGTGAACTAGCTACTGATCATGGAACTAGTTCAAAAATGCACAGAGGATTTGGGGAGTTAATCCCAGGTTCGACAATCTCCTCTCTAATTCTGCCTTGAAGCTGAAAATGTGTTGAAAACTGTCCTCCCATCTGCCTAATATCTCATCCAATTGCCATTTGCCTCCCATCCCAAACAACATAATATGATATGTTGATTTTGAATTTCTCCTCTAAAAACTTCTTGAGTTGTAGCACCAATTGTAGGATCTGTCTCAATTTTGCAATAACCCTATCCCTAACCAATGCATTAGTAGCCATACAATTCTTTTCTACTTGGCTAGAGCTTGGACATAAATGTTTATATGGCATCTTCCTAATCTGCAAAGGAAAGCATTAGACATGAGTACATGACAAAAGATGTATACTATGAAAACAGAAAGCTTACCATCCATGTCCTTCCATCCTGAAGCCTTGACGCATGTATCCTCCACTTGCACTTCTTATCCTTGCAATGTGCTCGGTACCTCCATGCCTCACTGTAGGTAGCTGCAAGTTGGACCTCATTAAGTACTGCATATTGCCTTATACACCTCTTAAAGCATTGACCATCCTCAAAAGTAACTCCAACATCTATGTTAGGATTCTCTATGTCAGTTACATGAACATTAGACTGACAATCAGCCTCATCATCAACCGAAGACTCACTTTGATCATCATCACCTGGCACATACTCCTGGTCTGAGGTATCGTCACCTGACATCAAATCTTTGTACTAAAGCCGCTCATCATCCACACCCACATAATCTTCTTGGTCATCATCACCTCGGCCCATTTGTCCACATCGCCAGACAGCAGGTTTGCAAGGTCTGGCTCATTATGCAGGCAAGTTTGTCTGCCTTGTGTTGGCAAATCGAGGGCAAATGGCAATGTCTGCTGTGAGGAGGTGGCCTGTTGGACACAAGACAGGTTGCTAGTACTTGCCTGCCTACATGCATTGGAACCAGATACACTAACAACTAGAGGGAGCCTCCTCATGCCCCAATACTTGTCAAACGCATCAAGCAATCTTTGAGTCGAAAGCAACCTTAGTATATCTACTGCACTTTTTGTTCCAAATGGTGACAGCAAGTGTTTGGTTGCTTCCATGTCGCACCTCATCGTCAAGATCTTTCAGTAAGTCAAGGAAAAAACTAGTATCCCTGTCTAAAACCCAGTTAATGTCCCGGCTAACATAGTACTCTTGCCTACCGTCGTCAGTGACCTCGACATAAGAACCAACACGCACAGCTACTTTGCATGCCACTCCCGAATCCATCCTACGCACATTAGAATGGAGCGAAGATAGCAACATCGAGCACAACCCTAAATCGCGCGACAATACAATGGAGCGAAGATAGCAACATCGAGCGCAACCCTAAATCGACGCACAATACAATGGAACAAAGATAGCAACATCGGGCGCAACCCTAAATCGATGCACATTACAATGGAGCGAAGATAGCAACATCGGTGCACAACCTAAATCGACA
The DNA here is from genome assembly GCA_036346405.1 of Phyllostachys edulis. Classification (NCBI taxonomy): domain Eukaryota; kingdom Viridiplantae; phylum Streptophyta; class Magnoliopsida; order Poales; family Poaceae; genus Phyllostachys; species Phyllostachys edulis. Next base: position 10,609,599 of record CM070566.1, read on the forward strand.
CACATCAACCCGGATCTAAACTACACACCGGATCAACTCCAAATCGGCATGAGGAAGAACCTTACCCATCGGGGACCCATGAAAGCTTCACAGGCTTTGACGGGGAGTCCGTGCTCCTGAGGCACCGCATTTTCGACATCAGCGCCTTCATCTCCGATAGACCTCAGCCCTCAGCAGCCCATGCTCCAGCTGAATCCGAAAGGTGGCGATGGGGTGGTGATGGGGAGAGATTTGGGGGAGAAGAACTGTGAGGGAGATAGAAGAATTTGCGAGCGACAGGGAGAAGAACCGTTGCTTTAGGGTTCGATCGTATCGGGTATGCTAGGGGCACTCTAGTCTTTTTGGAAATTTTCTTTCTCCCTCCCGCTGGGAAATGATAAAATAAGTGGCTCAGTGTCTTAGGGCCAAATTACATGTTTTGTTAGTGCTTTCTAGCTAAACCACGTTTTTTCAGTGTCCGTTAGCAAAGGTGGATAATGGGAAGTGTCCTGTAGCCAATTATCCCTTTAGGGTAAGGTTATATGGCTTCAAGGGAGACTTGTCCTTAGCTTAGAGTCTGATATATAATTAAAACTAGCAATTCTCCTGTAAACTAGAGAAAACATAGAAAAATCCATCACAATATTTCACCAAAAAAATGTATGGCCCTGCTAGTACATATGACCCATCGAAGTCATATAAAAAGAGGTAATATGTGATAAAAAAACATATTTATCGCAAAAAACACTTCAATAGAAGTTCACAAAAGATATTCCTTTTTTATGTCTTGATTTATATTTTTGACCAAATTCCATTAATGTGTTCATCCTAATTTTTGAAGCATTGTTCTACTCATTTGAACCACTAAATTCGTGTAGAATTCTCCAGTGTTCCTCGCCAAAAGAAAAAAAAAACTTCAATGAACCAAGCTAGCGATGCACACATATATCGATAATAAGCATGTCATTGCATTGTAATCTTGGTCATTTCACATTAACCAACCAATTCAAATTGAAGAAAGATACTCCTTGGACGTCTCCCACTGTTTTTGATCAACAAAAAAAAATGCCCCTTGACAAAGACAGGAAAGAAAGAATTGTATTGACACTATCAGGTTAAGGGCATCCTTGTAGAAATTTTGGCATTTCGACTACGAAACTACAAGAGACTTTTGTGTAGATTTCGACGTCTTGGAAATTCAAGTTTGTTTTTTCCCCCAAGCCTTTCAAACTGGAAAATCCGACGTAGAAGCATAGAACCACTACTACGGATCACCTCATCACAACGGTTCGGAACCGTCATCACAGACGGTTTCCAAACCGTCTGAATTTGTTCGTCTATGATAACAGGCGGTTATCACAGACGATTCAAAAACCGTTCGTGATACGGAATATCACGGACGGTTTTTTGTTGAAACCATCTGTGAAGGCATAGTATCATAGACGGTTTCCATTAAAAACCGTCTGTGATACGTAGAATATCACAGACGGTTCTTAAATAGAATTATGCGTGATAACGTAGAAATATGACAGATGGTTTGTAAATTGAACCGTCTGTGAGATTTGTACGTATCACAGACGGTTCTTAAATAGAACCGTCTGTGATAGTCTATGTATCACATACGGTTTTTAATGGAAACCGTCTGTGATACTATACCTTCACAGACGGTTTCAGCAAAAAACCGTCTGTGATAGTTCATTACCCTAACTACTTGTTTTTGATTTTTGGCTAGCCTCAGGAATTGCTAGCCATGCCCTCTGAAAACAAGCATGTAGAAAACAGATACATCACAAATAATCAATTGTTGACAACTCAAAGTGATCATTACTCAAAATAAATTACAAAAGATCGAATTTGTTCAAGTATTGTCGCTATAGTTACAATTGGATTACAATTAAGTCAATTGTTTGCAGGTGGTTGAGAGGTGTCGACGCGGTGAAACTCTGGGTCGGCGACGGAGTGAAACTCTCCTTTGTCCTTAACGATATCTGCCATGATAAAGGCGCAGAGCTTCCCTCGAACGTCCACGATCTCTTGCGCAATGAGTGAATCTAATTCTATGTCCAAGCCACATCGCTAACAAGAAGAGTAAAGTGGTAAGCATATATATTTAAATTTATAATTCGAAATAATTATTTCAAGATTGACAAACCTCGGGATCCTTCATCTTAGAAGTAATGATTTCTTTGCATATGATGGCAAACATAGAATGCACATAGCTCATCACCTTTTTTCTTTGGCACCTTGCAAAAATAGAATTACATATATAGGTATAGTCAGTTCGAGATGCATTATTACGAAGTATGATATAGCATTATTGTGTTGTAGCGCGTACCGGATATTTCATCCTGTGTGTTAGTGTGGCGTCCGATCCCTTGTATAGTCCTCCCTTGGCAACATAAGCGATGAACGAACTACATGATTCCAAAAAGTTATCCTCGGCTATTTCAAACGAAGGAAGACTACAATAGAGTTATGTATGGAGTAAATGAGCATACCTGTCGAGTATTCCTTGCAGAATGCTGAAGTTGTGCTTATTTCTGACTAGGGAATCCAAGTATATTACCTTGTTCCTCCTTGGTATAATGACTAAAAGGATCTAGTGGTACTTACTCATGTATATTGCTATAGTCATTAAACCTAAGTTCGTGCTGCGTATAAAGTACAAATGAAATTTGTATAGCAAGTAGTGAAGCACTTACCCCTGGTTGTAGGGCACTAGTATGTACTCCTTGCTGTCCTGACGAAGCAATGCCGTCGTTACGTATTTCTCGACGAAGGATGGGTCTATTTTGATGGTTTGCATAGAGACCACGTGTGGGTTGAGGAACCCACCGGTTCTCGCTATGCCCGGGCTTTTTTCATCATGTATCTATACATAAGCAATGAGTTATGATATTTATCGGTATTACGTGAATATAGAACTTGATTGTACACACTTACAATGTCCAACATCGTAGAAGCGAGGCGTCGAGGGCAACGAGGTTGAATAGGTCATATAAGTCGTTGAAGCCCACGACGAAGTTGCATGACCCGTTGAAGAAATGCTCATCCTTGTATCTGACGGTGATTCTAGTATCGCACCCCTTCTTTTCGGTCTTCCGCATGTACCAGTGATGCAAAGCCTAACAAGCATATCCAGCGCGGGTTAATACTGTGTCGGAGCACAATGGTTTTCCAATGGAGTACTTCCCGGACTTGGGAGGCGTCTTAATGTTCACCGATTGCGATTTGACCTTAACGACTGGCAGCGTCTTCCTGCGAGACGATTCGGGAACCGATACGGCGGCCCGCTTTTCCTGTTCCTTTGGCGTCTTCTCCACGGGAACCGATGAGGTGGCCTTCTGAGGCAAAGGATCATGAGGTGGAGTCATCGAGGGTCCCGTTGGAGAGGAATGGTCGTGTCGAGATCGCGGCACCGATGGGTCTAGGGTGATGTCCTTCTTGGGCCTTTGGATAAAAGAGTGTTAGGCATCCCCTAGTGTTACGATCTCTTCGTTGGGGCGAATCTCCAGTGGGACGGCCAAGAAATTCTCATGTACCATGTCCACCTCGACCCTGGCGTAACCCTGCGCCAGCTGGGCACCATGCTGCACTGCCCCTTCCTGGTATGGAAACATCATCCCATGCCCAGCTCAATAGAAATGGACCCAACCATCCTCACTTGGAGCTTGTAGGGCATTGCCCCCTACAAAATGATACGCAATTAGCTAAGGCGTCCTATAGGTCTATCTTTGGTGCATTCCATAGATGTATATTACCTTGATGTCATCTATCGGTAATTGGATGTCGTCATGTTTAGAATTATGCGTGGACGTGACGCTACTTCGATGTCGAGGAGGACTGGCTCCCAAATTAACGGGGGCGGCTTGTGACTGGCTCAGAAGTTGATTCATTTGATCCTGCAATTGTGTTATTTGTCCTTGAAATTTTGTAGTAATCATCTGTACCAATCGGTCCTTGCGCTCAGCCTTGGATCTCTTCCTACTCCTATACGTGCAGTAGTCGTCTGCGAATCCATAACTCCAAGGTACGTTAACCCCAAGGCCTCGCGTGCGACCCAAGTGCTCCTAGTTTCCTAGGGCCGTAGATAGTATATCCTTCTCCCTATCTACTTGGAAGGAGCCTTGGGAAGCTTGGGTAGTCAATTCACGCTACAAGAGGTCATCATGTTATTATAGACACTATGAAGTTATGGACTTATTAACAACTAGGTAGTTCGACATATTTACCACACATTGGGACACTTCCTGGTTTGCTGGGTTTGTGAAAGAGATGTTGCCCGAAGGCGAGACTTTTGCCCTCGCTTTTAACCAAACTTAGGGAGCGCGGGTCTGCGGATCCCAAGAAATGGCCCAGTTCGTTCTCCTCCTCCATTTGCCCATTCCACGGATTTAGCCGCGTACCCAGCGGTGCCGAGTCTGTGGGGGGTGAGTGTTTTGTGTCTGGAGAGCTTTGTGCGCCACACTTTGCTCCTTAAATTCGGCCATCGTCTTCATAGCCACAAAGGCGTCCTATGTTTCCCACGTCAAGAATCCAAACTTCGCGAAGGGCGTCTGACCCGTGTTCGCGTACTTCATGACAAGAATGCTCTTGAAGGACCTCCAGGAGTGATCCATCGAGAGCAACGCTTGTCGTTCCTCGCTTGCCATGTCTGCTTCTGGGATAGTTAACTTGCTTGAAAGTTCTGTCCACAGCACGCCTTTCTCTTCTTTTGTCAGAGACTTCTAGTTTGGTTTGGTGATGGGGACCCACTCCCTTGCAAGTATCCCGCAGATGGTCTGGAATCTCTAGGGACTCAGAGGGACCCCAACGTCACTGACCTCCGTGATGATCAGTCGGCCTGCATGCATTTTCGATTTTCCTCTGCCATCTCGCTTACGTATCATTATCGTCGACAAAAATCCAGACGCATTAGGCGGCGTCGGTGACGGAGGCGAAGACGGCGCCCCTGCCATCTGCGGCATCAGTGACGGCGGTGAAGACAGCGCCTCTGCCATCTCGCTTACTTGTTATCTATATAAGTTACATACACTCAACATGTGCAATATTAGCAAATAATAATAATAAATTCGGGATAAATATGAAACAATAAAGCATTAATCCAACAGCATTGTGAAAAATAGAAAAGAGCAATGATATCAAGATAATCACAATATCATTTCAAACAATAAGCCTTATCCACAGTTGAGAATAACTATGTAAGTATCTCGAACTATGCAGAGCCGACAACCAAAAGGAATAAAGATATATATTAAACCTAACAACGAGAAAGCAATAGTTTTAGCTCAAGATTGTTTCCAATTTGAAGCCAATCCAGCACATTCTTTTGTGCATACATGGACCTGATTATCAAAGATATATAATTAACATTCTTTTGTTCATTCAATTCACAGATTATCAAAGACTATCAAATTCACATATTATCAAAGATATATAATTAACATTCTTTTGTTCATTCAATTCACAGATTATCAAAGATATATAATTAACATTCTTTTGTTGCAATACTCACAGTGCAAGGAGGAGGCCAGTGTAGGGAGGAATCCGGTGGGAGGAGAACAACGCTGAGGGGAGGGCAGCCTTGAGGAGGAGGCGGCGGGGAGGGCCACGGGAGGAGGCTAGGGAGGAGGAGGCCGACACGGGAGGAGGACTAAGACGGGAGGAGCCTGGCAGAGGAGGACGCCGACACGTGGAGGCCGCTGTCAGACGAGTGCGTCGTCGATGTCGAGTCGGGACGCGGCCATCGAAGTTCGGGCGGCAGCGTCGAGGTCGTGAGGCAGGCAGGGGAGGAGGCCGACACGGGGAGGTGAACGGGCGAACCCTAGAGGAGGCGACCCCTAGAGGAGGCAAAGGAGCGAGAGCTGAGCGGGCTAAGGGGCAGGAGATGAATGGGCGGCAGTGGGGAGATAAATGGGCGAGCCTAGGGTTATGAAGGCCTATCACAGACGATTATATTATGGGAACCGCTCAGGAAAAGAAATCCTGCAGCGGTTACGTTCAAGAACCGCTCGTGATCGTTCCATACGGTCGGTTCTATTAAAGAACCGTCAGGATATATCACAGAGCGGTTCTTTAGCGTAACCGCTCGTGATAAAATGATATCATAGATGGTTCTATTAAAAAGCGTCAGTGATTCCTTATCACGACGGTTCCATCATAGAACCGCTCTGTGATAACTCGATGAAAATTCCTATCCACATGAACACGGTGACAAGTCTCTTCATTTTTCCACGTGTGTCTCTTCGTCTCACGATTGCACGTCTCTTCGTCTCTTCATTTTCCAGCGTCGCTCTGACTCCCAAATATCTCTTTGTCTCACCTCTGGCTTTAGTACTTGTTCTATAAATAGATATTCCCTTACGCAAGGGATTTCTCACGAACCTCCTTGATCCCCTTTCTCCACAAACTCCAAATGGCTTCCCCTCTCGTGCCAGCTGTATTGGCCTACATTGTGCTTGTTTACTCGCACCTCTCTGGTCGTAACTTGGCCCAAGTCATGAGAAGCCTTACATTTCAATGTCATCCGTTGTAGGCCCTCCGATCTCTAGGAGACCATAGCGCCATCATCTGTCATTGGAGCTCCTCCTCGGACGGACCAATCAGGGTCTGCGGCATCCAGTGAGTAAACCTCATCATGGAGATCGTCCTATGGAACTACTTGGTCCGCGACCGAGGATGCAGCGGGAGAGTCGAGGATGACATCTGGATTGCGAGGAGGCGGGTCGACCTCGCCGAGACGGGAGGAGACCAGGGTTGATGGCCTCTAGGCTATATGGGGCTTGGTTTTGGAGTCGAGCGGCTACAAAGCGAATCGAGCATGCAAGGTCGCGGGTGAGGCGTTTGATCGCGATCCTAACGATCCGCCACCACTGAAGCCGGCGAGAAGGATTATGAAGATTTGAAGGTAAGATAGGATCGCTAATCCTTTTTATCGTCTGTGAAGTAAAAAGGATATGGTCTTTTTATCGTCTGTTTATTACAAGCACATAACATTACAATGAAGTCCACATTGACATCAAAATTAGAGATGACAATTCCATGTTGACATCAAAATATATAAGAGATCACAAGTCCATAACACATGGCAAGTCCACATTGACATGTCTCATGTTATGGAATAAATTAATTACAATGGAGTAAATTCTTAATTAAAATATAGCCCTTCATGATGATCGACACGTATATAGCTAGCTTCCTCACTGGTTTCTTCCTCGAGCCTGATGCTGTCTCCGAAAGGAGGCAACTCATCAAATTGATTGTATTCTTCCTCATCCACTACATTCTCAACTCCGACAATCCTCCTTTTTCCATGAAGAACTACGTGGCGCTTCTTATTTGCTGGGTCGGTTACATAGAAGACTTGAACAACTTGGTTAGCTAGTACGAATGGTTCGTCTTTGTATCCGACATGTTCGAGGTCCACGGTAGTGACGTCGTACTTGTCAACCTTCACCTGTGGTAGATGAACCCAATGGCACCGAAATAGGGGGATCTTGAAAAGCACGTAGTCGAGCTCCCATATCTCCACTATTTGCCCATAGTAGGAGCTCCTCACCCATCGATCTTGAATGCATCTATCACGGACACCGCTGTTTACGGATTTGTGCTCTTCCTATCTGAGTAGCCAGTATAAAATGTGTACCCATTTATGTCGTATCCTTGCCATGTGACAATTGTAAATTGTGGATCTTTTGCCAACCATAGCGTATCATCACTTGATGACCTCCCGATGATTCGCACCTTTAACCATTTGTTGAACTAACGGTTGTGCTCTCTCATGACCCAAACCTCCGACGATGCGGATTAGTTGGCGTATCATGTCTTTGTGCTCGTCGATGTATGGGGGACACTTGGGTCATGTGTTGCAAGACCGTGAAATGGGCTTGAGCGTACCTATCCAGATCGGGAGTGATTGATTTTCTTCCGATGGTCCCGATACCATCCAGTCTCCCCTCTTGACGAGATAGAGGCACGCCTATCGGTTCCACTTGAGCCATGTAGTCGACGCAGAACTCAATGACCTCTTCGTTTGCATAACCTTCGATGATGCTGCCCTCCGATCGAGATCTATTCCATACGTAGGACTTGAGAATTCCCATGTACCTCTCGAACGGGTACATATGACGTAGAAACACAGGGCCGCATATCTTCATCTCTTTCACAAGGTGAACAATGAGATGGACCATGATATCGAAAAATAATGGAGGAAAATACATCTCAAGATGACATAGAGTCGTCACCACCTCGGCCTGCAGAGCATCTAGTCCTTGGGGATCGATGACCTTCTGAGCAATTGAGTTGAAGAAAAAACACAGCCTCAAGATTGCCACTCGGATCTTGTTCGGCAAGATACTCCTAATTGCAACAGGAAGCATTTGTGTCATCAGCACATGACAATCATGAGACTTCATACCAATTAATTTTAAATCTTGCATAGAAACAAGTTTCTTAATGTTAGCGGAGTAACCGGACGGGACTTTCACACCATGCAAGCTCTGGCACAGTTTATTTCTCTTGGCCTTGGACAGAGTGTAGCAAGCTGGTGGAAGGTACGTTCGTCCTTTATCGGTCTCTTTAGGTGCTAACTCGGTCCTTATGTTCATATCAACCAAGTCACGCCGTGTGTTAACACCATCCTTTTTTTTTTGCCACTAATGTTCAGTAAGAGACCAATCAAACTATCACATACATTCTTCTCTACGTGCATGACGTCGTTGCAGTGGCGAACTTCTAAGTGCTCTAAATAAGGCAAGTCCCAAAAAATTGACCGCTACTTCCAGATGTTCTTCTGACGGGTTCTTAATTTACGTCCCTTCCCAAGAACAACATCGATATCCTCAACCATATCATAGACCTCTTTCCCTCTAAAAGCCCTTGGAGCTAAACCGTCCTCCTTATTTCTGTCGAATTGTTTCTTCATCTTGCGGTATGGGTGACTCCTGAAAAGGAACCTACGGTGACGCATATACACAGTTTTGCACGAGTTGTTTAGCCATACACTCTTCATAGAATCTAAGTAGTGCAGACAGGCTTTGGCTCCTTTTGAACTGAAGCCCGACAGGTTACCAAGGGCAGGAAAATCATTGATGGTGCAGAACAACATGGCGCGTAAAATGGAGTTCTCTCGTTTGTACGCATCCCATACCTGTACCCCTTCGTTCCACGGTGTCACAAGATCTTCCAGCAATGGTGCTAGGTACACATCAATATCATTCCCAGGTTGCTTCATCCATTGGATAAGTAGTGACATCAAAATGTACTTCCGCTTCATACACAACGAAGGAGGAAGGTTGTACATACATAGATTCACGGGCTAGGTGCTATGTCGGTTGCTCATGTTACCGAAAGGATTCATTCCATCTGTACTCAACCCTAACCTTATGTTCCTCGGTTCCGCACCAAACTCTTCGAAGCTTCGATTGAAGTTTCTCCGCTGGGCAACATCAGTAGGGTGTCTTTGCTTTCCATCTCTCTTACGCTCTTCCGAGTGCCAACACAACAATCTTGCCTCCTTTGGGTTAGCAAATAAACATCTCAAATGTGGGATCACAGCAGATACCACAACATCTTAGCGAGAGGTCCTTGCTTCACCTTAGCGATATTGTAACGGTTGTATCGGGATGCTTTGCACACATGACATATATGCATGTGCGCATACTCTTTCTGATAGAGGATACAATCGTTCGGACATGCATGTATTCTTTCTACTTCCATTCCCAATGGACAAAGAACCTTCTTTGCTTGGTAGGTGGTGTTGGGCAACACGTTTCCCTCTGGAAGGATGTCCGCTAGGAGACCTAACAACGCCGTGAAACTCTTATCGGACCAACCATTGCTTGCCTTCAATTTCAGCAGTTTAAGCACGGTTGACAACCTTATGTATTCTGGCTTGCAGCCAGGGAACAAAGGTCTCACCGAGTCCTCCATTAATCCCTCGAATTTACAAAACTCTCTCTCATTGTAGTTTTCTTACGCATCGCATAGCATCCGATCTAGATTGTCATCATCGACCTATCCTCATCAAAAGCACAGTCCACATCCAGCATATCGTTGACTTCCTCGGTGATGCCGTCATTATTAACTTCCTGTATAATCTACTCTTCACTATGACTGGTCCAACATGTATACCCTTTTTTGAAACCACTTCGAATGAAGTGCGCATCGATCTGTGCCAGGTTTTTAAACATCTTCAGATTACAACAATCAATGCATGGACAGTACATAAATTTTATCCCATTCTTCAACATATCCTGCTTGGTGGCTCTTCTAAAAGCAACCACGCTATTAATGTACTCTTGACTCACACGGTTCACATCATACATCCAGTTTCGGTCCATCTACGCTACGCATGTAACAAATTAGTGTCAAATTAGATTAATAAACCGCAACTACGTACTATTTCTATTTACCAAACATATTTAAATTGATTAGCGATTAATTTATAGCAAACATAAAGGGTTATAGATCGTTACCCTCGGAGCTCACGGCGAAAATACCAAATATCTCTCGAGAATCCTCTCCTTCTCATACGCTCCCTTCCTCCTTCCTTCCTTCTTTCTCTCTCTCGTCGGCGCAAGGGGGAGGCACAGGTGGTGGCGCAAATGGGAATGGGTAGAGGGTGCAATCGGGTCGAAATTTATAGTGGAAGCCTATCACAGGCGGTTCTTATAGATGAATGCATGATACATAATCCTGAGATGGTTCGAGAATAGAAAATGCGTGATACAAGTTACCTATCACGAGCGGTTCTGTTATGAAACCGTCGTGATAGGTAATCCTGACGGGTCTATTACAGGTAACCGCGTCGTGATACGCCCTTTCGGCCGTGGTGTGCGGACCGTCCGTCGAATCGGATAGTTCCGTCGGAGGAGACGTTCGGATGGTCGAATGTCTCCTCCGATCGGGACCGCTCGATTTTGATCGAGCGGTCGAAAAAACCAGGATCTATAAAATAGCAAAAAAATCATAAAATCCTGAAATAATTCAAGGATGTTCCTAAGATGTGATAATACTCAAATAAAATTATTTCAGGATTTTATGAATATTTTTCCTATTTTTTGCTATTTTATAGATCCCAGGTCTGTTCGGACCGTTCGATCCGAATCGGACGGTCCAAACAGACTGGACTCTATAAAATGAGTAGTGGGACGTATCATAGACGGTTCTATTAACGAACCGTCTGTGATAATTCACAGACGGTCTTTCTTGAGAGCCGTCGGTGATACCAGTGATTATCACAGACGGTTCGTTAATAGAACCGTATGCGAATTATCACAAACGCTTCTATTCACGAACCGTCTGTGATATTGAGTATCACAGACAATTTGTAATATGAACCGTCTGTGATTTGCTGGCACGGCACAGGCCTCATCCCGACAGACCCAACACAGACGGTTCCATTTTAACCGTCTGTGATGAGGCGTCTACTATGGCCTGTTTTGTAGTAGTGAACAATTGGTTCGACATCGTAGCGAGACGAGTGTTGGGTGGTGCATATGTGGCCAACAAGGATTAATACCCTTGTCCTGTGGAGTTGTGTTTTGGAGTATGCCTATGGCGATAATTTTCCCACTTAATTTCTGTGCTGGGGAATTTTCAATATGAACTTTCTTTGTGCTAAATATATTTTGAACCACTTCGCTCAACATTCATGCAGGTCTCAAGATATGTTAATCAACCATGCGTAAATACAAGTAGTACTACTCATAGCCATGCATGAAACAAAATTAAGATGACTTTGATTGGCTATAATTTGTTTATTGTACAATATTAACTTCAATATGTTTTATACTGTAGGTACTATTATTGCATTTTTTCAAAAAGTGTGCCTTGTGATAATCATCTAGCAAACTGAAATTGACATATGTAGGAGTGACGACATGGAATATTGGAAGTCTTTGCATACATCTGAACAACCAAATTAACTAAGGGCAAGGTGTTGTCATGAAGAAAAATCATCCATCATCCTTTCTCACACTACGCAAGTCTTGTATCAAAGTTTCTCCTCTGTCTCTCTCGAGTGCAAATGTTGAACAGCCAGTCAAAAATCCTTTGAGCTTATTCGCAAGGAGAGCATATCCTGTGCACTCGGCCTTAATTGTGCTACCATGCTTCTACTCCTCAGAAAATGGTCGAAATGGTCATAAAAAGTTCTGAATTATTTTTTAGATAGGGTATGATATAGTCAAGCATCCTACAATTTTTCAAATTAAAACACGATGTATATCAGAAGAAAAAACAAGACAAATTTCAATGAATAGTAGCTTTATCTTTTTCCTTTTTATTTCGGATTTCCTTCTCAACAGAATTTGTTTTTTATTTCCTAATGTGGAGATCAAAATTAGATTTGAAATTGTTTGGCATGATAGAATAGTTTTGTGTGAGTATTAACAAAAAAATTCATGGCCATTTGGATCATTTTCTGATAAGTGAGAGGACGAGTAGCACGATTAAGGTCGGGATTCTGTTCTCCGAACGCAAGACAAGATCTTGCTTCAGTTTCCATTACAAAAAATACTTGCATCGTGCCCAATATTCTTTGTAGCCCAATACATACATACAAACATACGTATGTACGTACGTACGTACACACACAGACATATATACAGACACACATACATACATACATAATTTTGTTTATTCAAATAGTTTAAAATGTTTCTAAGAAAGTGACTTGCACTTGACTTATTCAACCTCTTGTCCCGTGTCATAATTATCTCCCTTGACGGACTTAAATTTTGAAACTGACAGAGACAACAACTTGGAAGTTTTTCCTACGCAAAACGCAAACAAACAAAAAAGAAGCAGCAAGGATGACTTGGAAGTCTTTGGCATGCGAACAAAAAAGAAAATTAAGAAGCAGAGGAAGACACCGGAGAAGATACACGCATCGGTCCCTGTCTATTCACAATCACAATGGCAAAATGAGAAAAATGAAAGAAGGGGTTTCAGTTTGCGTTGCAGGAAGATATCTGCTAGCCTCATTCATGGTGAAACACAATTTGCAGTTGGGTACCATACTCGTATGATTTTTATGTCCCAATTAGCATACTGGCCTAGTTCTTGCAAAGCAAATTTCAACGTTTATGGCGCGTGAGAGTTCTACTCAACAAGTAACTCATCTCGGCCGGATATCTGAGACCTCACAAGGCCCTGCCACACCACCGATCGACCCTTTGACGACTGACGATGTGAATTGACACGCAAGTGTGTGTGCAACCATAACCCTAGCTAGTTGTAGAGTTGCAAATTGTGAAATGTAAGTGCAACTATAATTTGGATAGTAACAATAGTACTTGAAAGCTTGGAGGAATAGATTGAATTGCCACACCGAACGAGGGAATGACCCGCATGACCGGGTGGGCACCGAAGCATTTTGATTGACGAGTGCTTAGGCACCTCGACCTAATCACCATGTTAGGATAGTCTCATATCAGTTTTGGAAAGAAAAGGAGCACAACTTATAAATGTGGAGTACTCCACCAACACGTTAACCTTTTGGAAGAAAGATGGCCCAAGTACGATCCAAAGGCACATGCGAAAGCGTCATTAATTATGCGAACACACCGAATTGGGCGCGTGTGTTCCCACTCCCAGAAATAATGACCCGCATTAATACTTGTAGCACTCATCAACAAGTGCAAAGTCAAGAACAGCTATACCAACCAAGTATGGGGAAATGTAATTAACCAAGTGTGTACACGCACGTGACATCCATTTAAACAAGTAACTATGTTAATATTGTTGGGTCGATCGAGGGGGTCAATATGAGCTTCTTGAACCCCAACCCCCCTAAACTTTAGATTCTTCTTCTCGAATAGCTATGGAAGCTATCAAGATTAGAAGCAAGCGGATATCAAATCAAATAAACCAAAACAGGATGAGCAACCAAAGATCAGAAGCTCTCAACATCGGTTATATAGGCGGGCGCTCGTCTCATTCTACTCCCATCAGGATTTTTCCCAACGCCCGGTGTACGTTGACAACTGTCAGGAAACTAATTGTCAGGAGGTCTTTAAAAAATAAATTCCCTAGAAATTCCAAAAAGACAACATCTAACCTTTAATTTGGTGACTCTAATTTTAAAGGCTCAGATTTGATAGTTGGTTTAGAGATATAAGAATTAGAAATAATTATAAAAAAAGAGAGGAAAAAGCATGCATCCAATCCTTAATTTGGTGGACCCTAATTTTAAAGGTTTAAATTTGATAGCTGGCTTAGAGGTATATTAAATTTAAAAATAAAAAAAATATAGCACTACCTATAATTCAAAAGCTGAGAATGTGTAAATTTGCTAGCTCCCAATCCTATCTTTCAATTGGGGGAGAAAGATATAGAATAAACCGTGCTAATTAAATATAAAACCAAATATCCAAAATATATTTTATTTGCAAACAGGAATTTCATCCTTCGGAATTCGCAAAAAAATTAATTCTATACGCTATACTAATTTCTGAAGGGACTCCCTTTTTCCGTCACATCTTAGCAGCTACTGTCTGCGATCAAATGGGCAAGTATTTTAAGCTCAAGTCTTGTACATCGGTCGTTTGATTGCCAGAATAACCCCGCGTATGTGTATATATATATATATATATATATATATATATATATATATATATATATATATATATATATATATATATATATATATATATATATATATGATCCAAATCGATATACACTAGCTATTACTGTAGATTTGTACTAACTCATCTCTCTATCTATTAATAAGTGTACGTAGCTTGTGATTCTTCTCGCTCACAATGAATAAGACACGTCTAGTGTTTAATTTTAGCGCTCCTAGTATCTAATAGTTTAGCTCACGTACTTAGGTGTAGTAGACTTGTTCAACAGGACATGACTTGCTAGGCCACGCATCAGACAAATTCAAGGCTCTGGAGCTCTTTTGAGATGCTATTTCCTAAGTTGACTACTTTGCCATCGTGAAAGGCTCTGGAGCTCTTTGCGATGCTATTTCCCAAGTTGACTCCTTTACCATCGTTGTAATTAATTTCCCGTGAAAGTAACTGTTTCCAGATCGGATGGGACATTTTTCCTTGACAAGTTTTCCTGAAGCTTCTCGGCTAAGGTTTTTAATGAGACAATTCGTACAGTACAATAGAACATGTTTTATATACTCTTTCTTTAAATTTTTTTCACTGGGTTTTTATGGA
This sequence comes from Phyllostachys edulis, assembly GCA_036346405.1. Classification (NCBI taxonomy): domain Eukaryota; kingdom Viridiplantae; phylum Streptophyta; class Magnoliopsida; order Poales; family Poaceae; genus Phyllostachys; species Phyllostachys edulis. The sequence goes on from CM070566.1 coordinate 10,624,754, forward strand.
GTTTTGACGAGCATAAAACATGACGGATGAGTACCCAAGGGGGAGTGTTAAGAAACCGAGCCTAGGCCAGCAGTCCTGGCCCACGATAGCCTCCTCATCCATCCAGTAGCCTATAAAAAGGAGGGAGGACTCCAACCATTATACTACTGTTTACAGAAGAGTAGTAAAGAGAAGCCAGAAGTCTTTTCATATCTCTGTGTTCAATCTACTATTATGTTCTTGTATTGTTCTTACGATTCTGAGTTTGTCTACGAGGTAATCGCTCGGACTGGACTTGCCAGCAACGGTTCCTCAATACGTTATTAGCTCGATCGACTCTCCTCGGAACGAAAGGTAACCGTCGAAAAACAACGCTCGTAGATCGAATCGTTTTCTAGATTGCTTTCAATTCCGCAATTGTGGCTTTCTAGATTGCTTTATCCTACGCTGCAAATCCGCTCTAATCTACCGCGAGCCGACTTGAAGTCGCCGGCCAATGCCGCTTGATAGATTGCATGAAAGAGTAAATGATGATTACACTGTAGATTGCAAATATGTTCTAATCTACCGCGAGCCGACTTGAAGTCACCGGTCAAGCCGATCGGTAATTGCATGAACAATACACGAAATTTTGTTTTTCCTTTGCACATGACAATTAGCCTGAAGCCGCAACGTGTCAAGCCGACTCGAGCTGCATACGGCCTAAAGCCCGCCGACCAACGAGCATGAAGCCTCAGACGCACAAGACGCACCGCCCAAGCTCGCTCGACCTAAACGCCGTGTGCAACCTCAGACGTCTGGTGCGCTATGCCGCACTCAAGATCATCGTTGGAGATCATCGGGTTGTCACAGTATCCATGTTCGCTAGGCGAGCATACGAACGATACAGAAGAGTTCCGGAAGGGATTAGACGGAATCGTTCTAGATTGAATGAAGATCAATCTGGGTTTTAAACGATTCCCACGGTAGATCAATTGACGATACTCATACATGATCTATCTACAATGGTTTCGATCTCAGATTGGAATAAGAAAAGCAAGCGTAACATACAACAAGATGGCGACCAAGACGCACACGCCGCCGGCCAAAGATGGTCGCGACGCCATACACGCCGCCCTAGAAGGCCACACGCCGTGTTGCCATTGCCTCCCGCACAAGCGCCGTGCCGCCGAAGTCGCGCGTCACACCATCAATGCCGGGCCGGCGCCGCTGCTCTAGATTGAATGAAGATCAATCTGGTTTTAAACGATTCCCACCAGAGATCAATTGACGATACTCATACATGATCTATCTACAATGGTTTCGATCTCAGATTGAATAAGAAAAGCAAGCGAGTAACATACACCAAGATAGCGATCAAGACGCAGACACGCCACGGCCCAAAGATGGTGCTGACGCCATGCCGCCGGCCTAGAAGGCCACACGCCGTGTTGCCATTGCCTCCCGCACAAGCGCCAGGTCTCGCCGAAGTCGCAAGGCGTTGCACCTCCTACCATGTCGTTGTCGTGCTTGTGCGTGCCTCGTGGCTCGCCTCGGGCGCGTTAGCCACCCTGTGCAAAGACCCGCCCGCCACATGCCCACCACACCACGCAGTACCGCTACTCCCACATGAAGCACGCAGCCGCCGCACCAGCCCGCCTTGAGCCATCAGACGGCCTCACGCCGCACGCGGCTTGCAACCGCCCTCGACCGCCGTGTAGGCACCGGCCACGCCGTACACTGTCAGACGGCTTCCGCGACGCGCCACTGAGCGCGCGCCGCCATCGCTTGTGGCGCCATTGGTTGCGCTCGCTTCCACCACGCCGCGTCATCGCGCCTTACCGTGCCTGCGTGCGTGCCCACTTAACCGCCCACAGGGCTCTCGTGTTATAGCACCTTGTCACGCACGTGTGTACCACCACAAAGGGAAACATGTAACATCCCAAGGTTTTGTTACTATTTCAAAATTAATAAAATATTATTTTATTGATTTTAGTTTTAAAAGAGTTTTATTGTTTTTTCAAATTCCTTTAAAATAAAAAAATAAAAATAAACTATGTGCAAAATAAAAACCAACTTTAAGTTGGAAGTAATTTTAATTATTTCAAAGCTAATCTATTTTTTTCAGGCCTTTTCAAAGTTTTCAAAATAAAAATCACCATTTGATTTTCCCTAATTCGTTAAAGCTTAAATTTGAAATTTCAGAAGATAAAAACAATTTAAACGAGTTAATCAGACTTCAATTAAATCAAAACTTGGTTTATTTGCATTTCTTGGACTTTATTGGTTTCAAAGTCAAAAAGAGTGCATTAAGTATTTTCTTGGATTTTCCGGATTTTAAAAAGGGCTTTCCTTTTTGCCCAATACTCAAAAAAGAATAATTTATTCAGAAAATTCAAAAGCTAAACTATAGTTATAAATAATTTTATTAAGTTCCAAATAATTCAAGGAATTTTTGTGTATTTTTCTAGAATTTTTGGACCTAATTAACTATTTTGTAAAAAGCCTTTTCAATTTCTTGAATTATTTTATTCAAAAATCTAATTAAATCCCTCCTATTCCTTTCGGCCAAATTCCTCGGCCCATTCCTATTTCCCTCATGCGCTTCCGCGCTCATGGCCCAACAACCAAGACCCTTCACCCGCCGTCTCAGGTGCTGCACCGTCCTCCTCGTGGACCGTCTGATTGAAATCGGGACGGCCCCATCCGCGACCGCAAGGCATCTCCTCGCCCTCGACGACGCGGCGGGCCTCCGCCAAAGATGACGCCTACGCCGCTATCCCCTCGGTCTCTTCCGCCCGTTGGCACCCTATGCCGCCGTGCGTCATTGCGCCTCCCCCGTCGCGTCGCCCTCACTCATCCCCGCTCCCCATTTCAACGCACATTCAATGCCGCGTTCTCCGCCGCCACCATCGCCCTTTTTCGCTTCCACTGCTCCTAACGCTCCGATGTCCTGTCGCTCTGCCTTGAGCTTTCCCCGCACTCGCCTGAAACCGCCACTCTCCTCCTCCCCGCTGCCTATAAAAGCGCGCATCGGATACCCCATCCTCTCCTCTGTCTTTCCCCTCTCCTCCCCTTCTCTGTCTCGTCCTCGCCCGCTCCAGATTTACGGCCGAAGCTCCACGACCGAAGCTCTCGCCACCGTCACCCACGCCACGCGGCACCGCCTGTCGCGGCGCGCACCTAAGCTTCGCCATGATCCACCTAGAGCCCACTGAGCACCGTCTCCACCACTGCGTGCCGCTTTGGTTCGCCTCGATTCACCGCCCCTCTTCACGCAGCCGCCACCCATCAGACTCGCCACTTGACGGCGCCGGCGTGCTTGCTGCAAATGAGCGCCACCGTCGTCGTTGCCGATGTGGCTCCACCTCATCGTTGACGTGGTGCCACCTCGCTGCTGTTGGAAATATGCTCTAGAGGCAATCATAGAGATGATTATATTTTATTATGTTCATAATATTGGATAATATGTTATCTTGTTCCCAGAATAATAACGTTAATATTTATTATCAAGTATGTGACTTGATTGTGAAACTCTACATTTCTGCGATGATTTTTCTTAAACAATCTCGGTCGGAAACATACGAGGACACATATGAATAGACTAGCATATATATTGGTTGATGACTATGTTTCACAGTCATGGATATGGAGATATCAAACTAATAATATGGACACATGTTAGAGAACATGATGTTGGATAAGACCCACCTTGAGACACTATTGAGATTGTTATGATTGTAGGTGTCATTAGTTGGTCTCAAGCAATGATGATGTATAATCCTTAGACCGAGATCAAGATGGTTTCCTACATATGTAATAGCACTCATAGGGGTTGCCAACGCGTCAGAATTAGGTAGTTATAAAGGTAGCTTTGGGTATGCTATGAAACATGTAGAGGAATGTGATCGGCCTGGGATATGGATTTGCCCTCCCACTACTACAAGAAGTTACATCACGCATTTGGAATCGTCATCACGAACATTTGCTTTCGAACCGCCTTTGTTTGTTGGTCTGTGATAACAGATATTATCACGAGACGGTAAAAACCGCTCGTGATATGAAATATCATAGGCGGTTTTACTAAAAACCGCTCAGGAAGGTTAGTATCACGCATAGTTTGGACTAAAACCGCTCGTGATCCGAGAATATCACGAGCGGTTCTAAATAAAAACCGCTCGAGATGTGGTTTAGAATCTTTGAATCTAAGTGTTATCCAGGTGGATATTTTCAAAGATGTTAATACTTTGAGAGAATCTCAATTCTGGAAGAATATACGGAAAGTGAAAAGAATTGATTCAATTGGGATGCTCGAATTCAAATTGGGAAGAATTGTAATATATCCTTCTAGAGAGATATTTAGGTTAGGAATTACCCGTTGAAGAATCAATTCAACAAACCTTTAGTATTTGTTAGTTCTCAGATATTAACATGAATAACGGTTGTTCTGAGGATAGGTGGGAGATGGATTGTCTCAGAAACTTTGGTGAAGAGAAGAGAATTCAAAGGAATTCGCTAAAGAATTGTATCATGGACATTGACTTGAATAAGGATTTTGATAAAGTTGTTTGGAGTTGGAGAAATCAGGATTGGTGGGACTGCAGAGGACATTGATCATATACTGTTTTCTTGTGTTTTAGCCAAGTGATTTGATGTTGTGTGAAGGAGGTGCAGAGTTAGAAGCGCATTCCAAATTTCTTAGATGATTTTCAAATTAAATGGTGAAAAGGAGAGGGGCTAGTAATATAAGGATTGTTTTGATTAGTCTTGTAACACTGGTTTGGATTCCCTGGAAATATAGAAGCAGGATGACGATTGAGAAGAGTTTTCCTAGGCAACCTATGGATAAGACTTTCAAATTATGTCCTGATTGCAGAATTGGTGTGTTCTTGTCCATGGATTGATCCTAATAACTTGGATTGTTTCCTCACTACTTTTGAAGGCGGGCTAAGATCATAGCTCTAACCAATCTACGCTTTTATCGTAGTCTCAGAACTTCTTTGTGGTTGAAAAACTATGGTTTGATCCTTGTCCTGAAAGCTAGTGTTCCTAGCGTGCTACATTTTCGGATTTTCTTGTAGCACTTAGGTGCGAGGTGCGTAGATTCGGATTAAAAAAAATGAAATTATGTTCATAGTATATTGGACCATGTTGGATTTTAGAACATGAAGATACCAGAGTGTATAGGTCCAAATTACCAAGCTAGTTATCAATAGATTCATGAAGTATTCCATGCCACCTAGCTCAGATAATGCACATGCAAGCCTTTGTAGCACCTAACCAATTTAAACCCACCCCTACAAGACCTAACCTACGAAGATCCTCCAGTGAAAACTTCAGTGATAGAAGACCAAAAGCTTCAGAACCAAACCATTCGTTCATACACAGATCGGTGGAGGAATCATTCCTTTGGTAGAGCCACCTGAGAAAACGACGGAGAACTACGCAAAGCCTATCGCGACCTACTTGAGGGAGATCTCAATTTCGGGGACGAAATTTCTCCAAGGGGGGAGGATGTGAGAACCCGCATAATTAAACCAAGCTTATCAACAATAATCATGTAATTAACATAAGTAAAAATTTCATTAAATTAATTTCAAGCATAATCTCAGTAATCATTTAATTATGTAATTAACTCAATGAACTTGGGAATTTTGCAATCATCGGTTCATTTCATCACAGTTTTACAACAGTCCAATTACAAAATCAAATTAAAAATATTACAATCCAATGCTTAATTCAGAATTAATAGTACAACTCTTTTACAAACACTAATTACAAGAATTAAGTAATTTACAGCTGAAAGTGCTTGCATTCAATTCGTCGAAGCTTCCTTGCCATCTCATCCAACCACCCTTTGCTTTTCCTGTCTTTCAACCAAAAGCTCAAGGAGTTGTTAGTAAAACCAAAAGCAGTAGTACTAGCTAGAGTAGAGGAGAAGGATTGCCGCCAAGATACCAAGTTCAAGGGTCTTCCATACTAACCTAGGTTAGCGGTGTCCTCGATCGCCAAGATAACCCGACCAACCAAAGTTAGCTCAAGACCGTGTGGTAACCAAGATATCCAAAACCAAGCTAAGCTAGTAGGCAACCATTACTTCTGAGAGTTTCATCATTCGGCGTCGTGAGAGCCAACACCCACCTTATTTCATTTGCCTCAACCACATTAGAATCCAACAATGCATTCCCATTCATTTCCGCCTCTGCTCAAAACATCATCTAGCAAACCGAATCCAACACCCACAATATATTTCCGATCAATTGAAAGCCCACAGTGGTAGCCACATTACCATTTGTGCCCATATTTAGCTCATATGCATCACAGTGGAGAGCAGCCAAGAATAGGAGGTAATAGGAATTAGGGTAAATAGGGTTATGGTAAATAGGAATAGGAAGGCCGTAAAAACGAAAATTACCACAAATGAGGATGAGATCAACCTCAGCCAAGGATAAGACCAATCACAGCACCATCCCAATCCCCATTCTCAGTATCTTAGCCACAAGAGGAGGGAGAGCACAGGCAGGAGATAACCCAGCCGAAGGCAGCCCCAATCCATTCCCCCACATAAGCCACATTCCATTCACAAACCCCCTCTGCCATTCCCCAAGGTCAAGGCAACCAGGCATCAAGGCAGCAAAGAGGAAGAGCCCAGCATCCACACCACCACCACCTGCAAGCCCCAAACCGCAGGGGAGAAGAAGGGAGAGCACCAGTACAGGGCCAGCGCTGCAACCCTCTTTCCCCCATCTCAGAACCCAACCAGAGGTAATCTCAGTTCACCCCAGTTTGCTGCACAGCCACATCATTCACAATATCACTAGTTCTCAGTAGCATCATCAAGGAGCCCTCAGATCATCACCATCACAGAGCAGTAGAGGGGAGGAAGTAGAGGAATGGATGTAGGGGAGGTAATACCTCAGTGCAAACCGACCGAACCACCACCACCATCATGCATATGCATCCACCAATCTCTAAAACAACACAAGTAAATCTGAATCAAACCAAAGCTTGAAAATCATGAGTAGCAGATTAGGGTGGAGAGGTAGGGAACCGGGCTCAGCTGGGGAGCCAGAGGGGAGCCGAGGCGCCAGCGGCCATGGGCCGGCCGGCGGTGAGCAGCGGGCCGGGAGGCGCGGGGCCCGAGGCGGCGCGTAGAGGCGCGTGAGTGCCGGCACTGGCCCCAGGCCGCGCCGGACTAGAGGGAGAGGAGATCACCGGCGACGGCGTAGGGCGGAGCCAGCAGGGGAGGGGGCCGAGCAGCAGCGGCGTAGCGGCAGCACCGGGCCGGAGGGAGAGAGGAAACGGCGCCTCAGGGAGGCGGCGCAGCGGCGGCGGCGGCGCCACACCGCTCCAGGCCAACCGGGAAGAGAAGAAGCTGAGGGAGAGAAGGTGCCGGAGGGGGAGCGCAGGGCCGAGCAGCGTGGAGGAGCCAGGAGGCGGGTTGCCTGAGAGGAGCCGTGGGGGAGGCATCGGCTTCATGGAGGAGTAGAGAGGGAGTTTGAGGAAGAAGGAGCTAGGATTTGGGGTCTTCAAGAGGGGGTCGGCCGAATAAATGTGTGTGGGTGTAGTTGGCCGGTTGAAGAAGATTAGGGAAATAGGGGGTAGATTGGGAAGAGAAGAGTTGGGTTAGAGATTTAGGTTTAAAATGCTAGCTTTTGGGTGTAATTGTGGTAGATCAATAATCTTGACTCGCTAAAAATTATTTAGCTAAATTAGATTAATTAAGTTCATTAACTTGCGTTTATTTAGAAAGTTGAAGTTTTGCTTCCGCGTTTTACTAAAATCAAATAGAGGTAAATACGCAAATAAAACTTGTTAGACTTACTAAAATACGATTGTGTGTAGCTTTTCTCGTAGCTCATTAGATCGTGTGTATCATCGATACTAACTCTAAAACAGCATGCCGAACGACAAGGCGGGGAGTGCTAACGTGACGATAGTCGAAAAGGGTTTGTTAACAAAAATCCACTAATAAAAAGAATCATTTAACTAATATACATTTAGTAGCACCAAAATGTCACTAAGTATTTATTTTATTATTTATTATCCGTTCTGGTCGCATAATTGCGTGAGCATTTGTTTTACGAGGCGAGAGTTGAATCGGATTTTATCGACAAAGGATCTTTTCTACTCGTTTCAAGGCAAGCTACTCTCTTGTTCATTAATATAGCTATATTAAATGTGAGCAAGATACTTTATTCTATTGTATATGTATTGCATCAAAACTATTTCTCAAAAACTCAAATCAAATAAATGAGATGAAAATGAGAAAGATAAGAAAGATGAAAGAAAAGACGAAAATTAACTAATGAGAAACGAGATGAAAGCAGTAGTATTAATATGGTTGGTAAAGGGTGCTGGGGTAAGGATGAGAGAGGCAAGAGGTGGGACCCTTTACTTATGGTTATAATATAAGGACAAACAAAACTTTACTCGATCGAGACCAGAATTAATACCAACCATTTTCCCGTTTTTGCTGACAAGAAAATGCTACGTTGTTATGTGATTTCGCTCTCCACACCGGTATGTAATATGTGTGAGTGTGGTGTAAGAAGAGGTGCTATAGCACTAAGTGGAGTGTTGAGTGCGAAGGGATGAATCGCCCAACCAACATTATCGAACTTCGGTGGAGGGTAGGTGCACTCAGACACCGACGGAAGGTAATGGGTGGAGAAAAATATTCACGAACTCGAAAACGCTACAGATTCAAACCGAAATCACATCAAAGGAAATGCGGTGGACCCAGTTTAAAGAGGGTTCAGGGTAGCTGTGGGTAAAGTAGTACAAGCTTGCGCAGTGCTATATAAAATCATGAATTCATGCCAGTCTCCTGGATTGGAGTTTACGGGAACCACTGGGGGTCTATTTTCTCTCCGAGTAATCAAGTAGTCTTTTCAGAATAAAATATGCAACCTAATGTTTTAATGTCTATTTTCGTAATAAGAGAAGAGGTAAGAATGTTGCTAAGGACTAAAAGTTAGAATCATCATTTGCATTTTAGCTATTAATGCTTCTTCGAGTACACTATAGTACTCACTCTTGCTATCTTTCCTTGCTTAGACCCTAGTTTCACGGGAGCAATCCCAGTAGGAGGAGGGTTTTGCAAGCAGAGATGAGGCTCACAGGTGATGAGGGCGATATGTTGTGAGCAAGGCGAGATGGACTTCCCTTTTGACTCGTGGGACGAGTAGATTGCTAGAGAAACCTAGCAGGCAAATGCGGGAAGTGTATTCCTGTTTGTGTAATTAAATAATTGTATTCAAAACCCTAGTCTTGTGTGGCTACTGTTGTAATAAAGAGCAGTTTCTATTTTATTGTTCTATTGCATTAACTCTGGTAAATGGCTTACTATTCGTTGGAGCAAGAGTTCTCTCGGGCAAACGAATAGTAATCCGTATGCTTAAGTGTGATTACCTCCGGGTAATGACACGGGCGCTAGATATACTCAAAGTTATCATCTCATTCTAATTGGTGAATAGAGGAGATGTTAAGATATGCAAAGTTCATACGGATTTGAATATTGTCGATCCGCTGACAAAGCCTCTCACTGACCAAAGCATGAGGCACACACAAGAGCTATTGGTATTAGATACCTAAATGATTGACTCTAGTGCAAGTAGGAGATCGTTGGAAATATGCCTAGAGGCAATCATAGAGATGATTATATTTCATTATGTTCATAATATTGATAATATGTTATCTTGTTCCCGAATAATAACGTTAATATTTATTATCAAGTATGTGACTTGATTGTGAAACTCTATATTTCTGCGATGATTGTTCTTAAACAATCCCTGGTCAGAAACATATGAGGACACATATGAATAGACTAGCATATGTATTGGTTGATGAATATGTTTCACAGGTCATGGATATGGAGATATCAAACCAATAATATGGACACATGTTAGAGAACATGATATTGGATAAGACCCACCTTGAGACCCTATTGAGATTGTTATGATTCTATGTGTCATTAGTTGGTCTCAAGTAATGATGATGTATAATCCTTAGACCTGAGATTAGCATGGTTTCCTACATATGTAATAGCACTCTTAGGGGGTTGCCAAACGCTCATAACTAGGTAGTTATAAAGGTAGCTTTCGGGCATGCTATGAAACATGTAGAGGAATGTATTTGCTTTCGGATATGGATTTGCCCTCCTAACATAACAAAGAGATGTCTCTCGCCCTCGTTATGATCGGATGAAGAAAGTGCATGGCCATGCCACTAGTGGTCGAAGTGTTCGACCACGTGAAGTTATTCGACACTCGATCGAGAAAGTATTGAACAGTCCATGGATGACACAACATCTCACCTAGAGTTCAACCAGATATCGTGAGGCAAAGGGAGAATACACGAGTAGGTCACTTAATTCGATAAGTTATGAACTGGTCGTATGGAGATATGAGCTGGTCGTAGACTGGTCGAACGTAATCACAGAGTGGTCGTAACCTGGTCGTAAGGAGTTACGAACTGGTCGTGACCAAATACGAATTGGTCGTACAAAGATAGGACCTGGTCGTAAGTGATGAGGACATGGTCGTATAACATACTGTTTTAAGGTTCATCCGATATAATTTGTGTGTATTCAGGAATCGTTATGTTCTGCTAGGAACCGCTAATGACTCGTGATCGGAAAGGGTTTCCGAATCACAATCGATTGCGCATAAACCTAATGGGCCACACACTTAACGGGTTGGAACAAACCAGTACGGATACGATTCGTAAACGTATTCGAATAGGATCCGTTACGAGCACTATATAAGGAGATGCGTGAGGCTGTTGGGCATTACGTGAGTTGCTCCACCGAAACCCTAGCCGTTTGAGTTTATGGGTTAGTAATGACATGAGGTCATCACAGATGGTTTTCGAACCGTTTGTAATACATAATGTGGATGTCATGAGGACATTGTGGATGTCATGTAGACATGCTCATGATCTTAGGTGATGAGACAATTGGCAATTGCTTTGAGAGTTTGTTGAAATCTGGAGTTTTCAGCAAGTGTTAGGTAAATCGGTAGTATGGGCGTTGAAGGCTAATGGGTACTACTGGTGCAAGCGGTATGACCGCCAGAGTTCGGTATTACTGCGAGTCCTTGGCGCGTTGGTTTTCTTGTATGCTCAATCGAAATCGGACGACCAGCATTGGCTTGAGGGCTTTTGAGCGTTTAAGTGGAACAGTAGTACCGCTAGGATAGTGGCGGTTATATTGCGATCTTGTAACACCGTATTTTAGTTAGCGGTTGCGATTGTCCGAGAAGGTGTCTTTGGAGTGTGGATTTTCTCCGGCGGTAGTACCGAGTGCTTTGTTGTTTGTAGTACCGTTAGCGGAATGACCGCGCGTGAGCGGTATGGTTTTTCCAGAGGAGTTGTTTTGGAGATTTTGGGATTTCTCCAAAGTTGCGTACGCATCGCGGTTGATTGAGTGTATAACCGCAATGCGGTAATACCGGTGAATATATGGCGGTAGTACCGCTTGTGGATTGAGTTGTTCTGATTGTCAAATTTCTTGGAGATTTGATTTTGGGTTAGGTCAAGTTCATGTTCATCAGTGCATATGTGTTGCATGATGCGTGTTTTGGCTAACGTGGGTCAAGTTGTGAAGAACTTGTTCCCGGAAACGGTTTGTTTGTCTATTGTTGTGCAGGTTGCTTTGAGGTCAATGACGGTCAACGGCGAGGTGGATCGGGACTAAGCTTGGAGAGCCGAGGTCGAGAATGATCAGGATGACGGGAGGTCGAGGACTCAAGCGGGCGCAGAATGGACAAGGATGATCGAAGCAGGCGATTCGGTCGTTGGTTGGATCAAGCGGCCAGCGAGTCGATGCAAGTGCTATGGTGGGTGGAATGCGGGACGGAGAGACTTGTCGACATGGAGCCGCTGATCAACCCACACGTGGCGAAGCATGGGATTGCTTCACGATCGTGGACTCGATTCTTGGAGAAGGATCGAGAAGGGTATTTTGGTAATTTCACCAAATACCGCCTTGGTGACCTTTTTGACTAAGCGCGGAGCGAAATCAAGATGGTGAAGTGGTTTAGATCAATCGACGATGAAGACGACGCTTTGAGATGCGTGCGTATGTGTAACCCATTGTGTGTTAGGGTTTAATGGGTGCCCTAATGGAATATTCCCTAGATGCTAGTCTCCATATAAATAGAGGGTTGGGCCGGGCTTGTCATTCTTTGGAGGAGAGCCGCCAGAGCCAACCCCATTTGTGCTGCCCTTTTTGGTTTAGGGTTTTGAGGAGAAAAGAGGGGAGAGCTAGGTTCTAGGGTTTGGATTGAGAGTGTGCTCACGAGTTGAGCTTTGTCCTCCTAGATTGGAGTGGCTGTAAATAACAATCATCCATCTATCTCATTCAATCCAACCAGTTTGCTCGAGATCTGTCCTTTGTGTTCTTATTGTTTATTTGCTGTTTTTGGGGCTTTCTTTGATCTATGTTTTCCTTCTTGTGCTCCTACTGTGTTTTGGGTTGCTGTGACATGTGGGTATACATCAGAGATCATCTTGTTGATCATCCTCCCACGAGCAAGTCCCAAATCATTTGAATCTCAGTTTTCGTATTTGGCATAGTACTTGAACAGACTTTGTTTAAATCGATAAAGGTTGGAACTTTTGTGTGGATCTATTCGATCCTTGTTTGGAATAGGTTCCTAACCTCTTAGACAAGTCTTGTTTCAAGTTTCATCGAGTTTGCCCAAGTAAATCAATAGTTGTGCCGTTTCTTGTCTCAGTTTTCATCTCTCGGGTTGAACCTTCAGGAATATCGGTCATACCGTAGGTATAACGCCGGTAATACCGCAAGATAATGGCAGGTCATACCGATTGCAGAGGTTTTTCAAGCTCTTGGATTCTTTTCCAGGATAATCGGTAGCTCCGTTTTTGATTGACGGTAGCACCGACGTGCGGTAGTATCAAGATCTTTATTCTTGATAGTACCGTTGTCCTGGCCATCCGCCGCTTAAGCGTGGCGGTTGTTCCGATTGTCCTATTTATGCAGCTCTTCCTCGGTTTTGCTTACTGAGCTTTGGGGGTTTAGGAGTGGGTTCATTTCAAGTCTTCCACTGTGCTTAAGCATTCATCTTCATAGCTCTCATAGCTATTGGAGTGATTTGCGAGTTGAATCCATTCAAAGTGAAAAAGATTAGATGCTCCTATTCACCCCCCTCTAGTCGCCTTTCCGGTCCTACACATAATATCACAGATGGTTATTAACTCAAAACCGTCTGTGATAGTCTCTATCACAGACGGTTTGTAGATAAAACCATCTCGTGATAGTCGAAAAATCACGAGCGGTTTGTAGATGAAACCGTGCGTGATAATCGATTATCACTGAGCAGTTTCGACTACAAACCGCTCTGCGATATTCTTTGCATTGCTAAATCTATTTCTGTTTATTGGCTAGCCTTAGGAAATGCTAGCCATGCCCTCTAAGAAAAGCACATCCAATTCGCATTCATTTTAGAAGCACATCAAATTTGCATTCATTTCAGAAACAAGCACATCCAATTCACAAATCAATTAACTAAAACTAACCATTAATGTACATTTACACACATGTACCATTAAGTTCAATCTATCCCAATCAAGTTCAATCTACACTGTGGAAACTCCCATCTGGATTTATGACCTGACTGTTCAAGAATGATGCAAGGTGTGATAGAACTTTTATGAGCTCGCTCTGTTCCAACGCAGTTTCGGCGATGGTCGTAACCTGTCGATAGGAAGATTAAATTCGTGCTTATATAAATTGGTAAGTATATATGAAATAATTGTTGCAAGATTGACAAACCTGAGGATCATTGGTGATCTCGGAACCGATGAGTAGTTCCATGTTGTGGCAAACATAGTATCCACAGACGTATGCCCAACTACTTTGGTGGCACTGCAAAAATAGAATTGGTTTGGTCGAGAGGCATTACTACGAAGTGTTATATAGGATTAATGTGTACTAGCTAGCGAGTACCGAGAAAGTTAGATCGTGTTGCAGCGACCTTCCCTTGCATTTCCCTCCTCTAGCATATAGCACGTCGAACGCCCTACGTGACTCCAAGAAGTTAGCCTTAGCCATTGTAAAGGAAGGAAAGACTACAATAGAGTTTCTATGGAGGAAAGGTGTTCACTTGTTGATTAAATTCCGGATAACTGTGAAGTTGTGAGTGGACCTCTTTAGGGAATCTAGGTATATTACCCATTTCCGTTTTGGTATAATTACAATTAGAATCCAGTGGAAGCTACACAGGTATGTCAGCATGGTCATTAAACCTAAGTTCGTGTTGCTTATAAAGTACAAATCAACAAGTATAGCCAGTAGTGCAACACTTACTCCTGGTTGTAGGGAAAAAGTATGTATTCCTTGTTGCGGCGAGCCAGGAAAAACTCTATAATGTAATCCTCGACGAATATTGCATTCGCCTTGATGCTTAGATCGGAGACCACGTGTGGGTCGAGGAAACCTACCGGTGAATTCCTTCTTTCGCCCGGATATCATGTATCTATATACAAAAGCAAGGAGTTATATATAACATTTATCGGTATTACTAACATTGACCGTGATTGTGCACACTTACAGTGTCCAGCATCGTATGAGTGAGACGTCGACCTCGTCGAGGTTGAAGAGACAGAACAAGTCCTTGAAGGTCACTGTGAAGATACAGTCTTGAAGCTCGTGGTTAAAATGATCCTCCTTGAACTTGACGGTGACACCCGAGCGTCGTTTTTCAGCCGTCTTGTTGGCTTGTTCCATGTACCATGTATGCAATGTCGTGCAAGCCGATCCTATGGTAGGGCTGTCTAACCTCTTGACCAACGGCTCGCCTAGCATGAATTTTCGGGCCAATGGCAAGAAGGGGATATCAGAAAAAGAGTCGACCATCTTCGATTTGCCCTTGCTGCCTCGCTTTGTATAGGTCGACTCCACAAGAGTCGACTGAGCACAAGGTGTAGATGCATCTGATGCACCAGGCCCTTGCAGCGTCGGTGCAGGTAGCTTCGGTGCAGTAAGCTCCCGTGGACTTGATACCGTTGCAGGATATTCTCGTGAAGTTGACACCGGAGCAGGTAGCTCCAGACAGATGTCCCCCTTGGGCCACTGGATGAATGTTCCAACGGCTTGCTCTAGAGTCATGACCTCGTCGTTTGGGGGAATATGCAGCGAGACGGCCCCGAAATTGGCACAAACACCGTCCACATTCACTTTTGCGAAACCCGGCGTTACATTTACACTGTGCACCGGATGGATACACCTGGCCCCAAGCAGCATCTAGGGCAACAGAGGCATATCTCACTTGGAGCTTACACTTCATAGCCACCTACATAACGATACAAAATTAGCTACTCCAACAAACCTATCAATGGATCGAGCATTCCAGAGATAATAATTATTACCTGGATGTCATCGACAGGAAATCTGCTGTCGCCTATTGGGGTAGGGTTAGGGTTGGACACTTGACTACTCGAAAGTTTGGGGGGTGGCTAGCACAAGAGGCGAGGGCTTGCAAGCGATTTGGGACTTGCAACTGAACTTCCTAAGCCTTTCCTCAAAGCTCATCATGACTACCGCTATGTCATAGACTCGATGCGATCTTCGATCTCATCTCCGAGGGATTGATGATCTCATCCTTGAGGATTCACTTAATCTCCTCTCATAGCTTTGCATCGCGCTCGGCTTTGGCTCTCTTCCTACTCCGTGCGATCCGAGTCCGCTTGGAACGAATCGCCCATGTAACATAAACACGGCGCCTCTCGTGCAACCGGATGCTCATTGTTTCCCAGACCGCAGAGAGTATATCTCTATCCTATGCACTCGAATGAGACTTGGGAAGATTGTGCACTCGGCGTTACTGCAATAGCCCGACATGTCATTTCACTTCCTATGAAGTTATGGAGTAATTACAAACTAGGTAGTTCGATATCTTACCAAGCGCTGGGATACTTCCTGGTCTGCGAGGTTTGGAAAGGAGACTTCCCCCATAGGTAGGGTACGTAACCTCCCAAATAACCCTTTGTTGGCCAGCATATTAGTGATATTGGGAAATGGCGGAGAGACATTGAGCGGCTTGCTCACTTTGGTCCTGATCCCTCCATATCGGGATTTTACCCTTATACCCAGCAGTGCTAAGTCTGTGGGGGTGCTTGTTTTTTGCTTGGAGGGCCGTGTACACCGCACTTTCACTCCTACATTCATCTGTCGTCTTCTTCACCACAAACTCGGCCCAGGACTCTTCCAAGAATGATACTTGTGGAAGGGCCTCGATTCTTCTCCGTAGTTCTTGACAAGCGTGCTCTTGAAGTTCTTCCATGCTTTGCACGCAGTAGCAACACGCGGTCGTCGCACACGAGTCTAGGTGTTGTTAGGGATCTCGAACGATTTGAGAATATCCGCCAGCAGCGCAGCTTTCAGTTCTTTGGGCAACTTCTTCCACGAATCGTAGGTGACGTTGACCCGTTCCTGTGCAACTATTCCGACCATTCTCCGGAATGCGAACATTGCTCGGCGAGGATTGATAGGGGTCCCAGACTGATCGACCTCCGTGATGATAAATCAGCCCGAGGGCCTTTTTGATATTCCTCTTCTTCTACTGCGGTTGGATATTCCAAAAGATGGTGCATCATCAGACACATGAGGTGGCGATGACGAAGAATGAGCGGAAGACATCTTCACATAATTGACATAAACATGTAAATCCTCCAAGTCATTTAAAAGGAATAATATGCTCAACACAAACATCATGTGAACAAATGAAATCAGCATAAAGCTAAGATTTAACATTTTGATATTGCTATCAGATGTAGAGTAAGCATTCCAATTAGAGCTCAAGTTCAAACCCGATTTTTAAAACAATTTCAGCACAAGACTATTATCATCACAGAGCATTCATCTCAAGCCCACCACACCACATTGCAATATATTCTAGTAGCAGTATCAAAACAAATACCATATGAATAACTGACTAGAACAAATACAAATTCCAAAAACTCTACGCTTAGTTGAAGCTTAGCTCAAAATATTTAATTTGGGGACTTTAGCCAAATGTTAAACTATTGATTTAAATGATACTATGGTACGGTCGTCTATACCATAGAGATTTATGAAATGTTTTTATGTGGTAAATAAAATGAAAATGGTTTGCATTTGGGCGAAATGGATGTTTGGATGGGTGGATGTTCATGCATGGGATCGATTCATCTCTATGATTGAGGCCCAGGGTTCTTTTGGAAAGTCGCCCAAGTTAATTAAGGATTAGTCTTCGAGCCACATCTTGCTAAGCCACATCGTACTACCACAAGTCCTGAAGTGGGTAGGACTTGGCTAAATAATTTAAAGTGTTCACCGTGGTCGTGCTATCCGGTTGCGTGGGTGTCTTTTATGACCTACTTTTATGTATTCCCACATGGCGCAAGAGGGGGCTTAAATCCGGCGGGTTTCTATCCAACGGAAGTGAAACCTTAGCGAGGCGGGACTACGGTGGGATGATACATTGTAAAGGCCTTGTGATAATCTCTTAGCCGCACACCTTCGAAAGTGTGTGAGCGGACAATATAATTGATTATCTCTTGTGGGTAAAGCTGTACAACCCCTGTAGAGTGTAAAACTATTCGAATAGCTGTGTCCACGTTCATGGACATGCTAGCAAAGCCACTCCAAGTTATATTTTGATTTTGATTTCAAAAGACTTTATTAAATGGTTTTGGATTTCTATCCAAATGGGAATTGGGCGGGTAGCCTTGTGATAGGAGGGTATCCTTCACCACTCGTTGATGAATGTTATCTGACTATAAAACTTTAGAATTTAGAAAATGAGTTTTAGTTATAGAATAACTTCTTTGGAACTTAGTACGAGTATTTGGAAGGAAAACATTGCTTTATGCAAAACAACCATATAAGCCTTCCTTTGTTATACCCCTGCATGCATTATAATTCTGTTATTGGGTGTAACTTGCGGAGTACATTCATTTGTACTCACTCTTGCTTAATAAAATATTGTTCAGAGGAGTAAGACTTTGCACTTGCTGAAGATCTCGACGACTAGGCCGCTACCCCAGTCGATTGCCTGTGGCAGATTAGCTGGGTTCTACTACTTGCTCATAAGCCTTTCTGGTAATCAAACTCTGATATTTATTATTAAATCTTTGCGATTATGGTTATGGTATCATGTTTGTAGACTGTGTGAGCTAGCCAACGATCATGGGACTAGTTCGTAAATGCACAGAGGATTTGGGTGTTAATCCTGTGTCCTACAAAGCACTAGTGCCCCCCACTCATTTTGACTAGGCCTAATAGGCCGACAACATTGTGGGTTGGGCCGGCCCACAACCAATAAAAAAAAATAGGGGGAGAGGAATGAAATCCAGGTGATGCCTTTGATTTGGTCGGCCTATTCAATTTCGAAAGAACAAAAATTTTAGCCGGTCCAAACGTTTTCGGAAAGAAAAAAAAGGGAGAAAACCGAAAAAGGAGATTTTGCAGAAAAGGTCCTTCGAGATTCTGAATATTTTGGGGATCCTTACGCGAATAAGGAATTTTTGCAAGAAGGCCCTCAGACTCTCTGAAAATTACGCGAAAAAATTCTCAAAATTGAAATTTAGCGGTTTAGCCCCTGGAAATAGCAAAATTCGCCGAAAATTCATATTCCAGCAGAAAAGGGCCTCGGGAATTCAAATTTTTAATCGGTTTTTGCATTTGAAGCATGTTTAATTTTATTATTCTTATTTCTATGCAATTTATTTATTGTATTTACTATTTTGATTATCTGTGATTGTTTACATTGCTTTTAATCACTAAAAATAGTAGTAAATCATGAAAATGCATAGAAAAATCTGAGATCACAAACCGGAGTTTGAAGAGCATTATGAGAATTTTGCAACTATTTTATGTAAATTACCAACAAGAATCTTATGAACTCTTTGTATGAATATGAAGATGACTAGCATCACGAACCATGAGTTCAAGAACCCGACCAAAGATGGCGAGAATTTGTACAAGTCTTCAATTATGTGGTAAGATAACCATGGATGAGCAGAAGATTGAGAAGACTCTCTCTACCTTTCACCCAAATGTGTTGCAATCCACACACAACTATCGTCAAGACGGCTACAAGAAGTATGCCGAATTGATTGACATCATGTAAGTTGCGGAAGCTCAAGATGATGTTCTAAGGAAGAACTATATCTCACAGCTAGCTACCTATTAGCAATATTTGCCATGAAGCCAATGCTAGCAATTACAAGGTGAGAAAACCTCTCACAAAGGAGAAGGGCAAGAAGGGTAAGATCGTGGGTCGCACGTTGTTGATGTTTTATAGACTAAGGAAAAGGGCAAAGGACAGCATGAGGCACACCTCGCCATTGCAGGCACAGAGGGTCCACAACCATTAGTTGCACTCATAGATGTGGACAGCCCAGTAGTAGCCCTCATCACCCCTCCTTTGGACATCGCAGTGGCCGCAACCATAGTTGCCCAAGAGGAGAAGATCGCCATGGAGCATATTCAGGCAGAAGTTTCTGCATACTTCACTGATTCAATCTAGTGCACACATTGCACTTAGATCTTTTTACAGTCACTCGCAGTTTATGATTGTGATGGAACATTGAATTAATTTATTCTTTGAATAATGGTTGTAAGCACTAGGAGAGCAAATCATTAAATTATTATTATGAGTTATGCAAGGCTTATTTTCCCGTATTTACAATAGCAAGCTATGTTCTGATATCTAAAGTATTTTATTTATGTGTTGCTTGCTTTCACGCATATTAATAAAGTACATAATATTAGAGCGTGTGTGGCGCCCTATGGAGGAAGTGTGCTTAGCGGTAGCAAAGACAATGAATACCACCTTGAGAGAAAGCGAAATCTTTCAATGATCAAGAAGAATCTTTGGTAGTCTTACGACAATCGCAGATAGTGATACTTTTATAATAGGCTCAGGAAGGGGTACAATTATACTCCCGATGGGCACAACTTTGGTCATTAAAGAAGCCTTATTGTACCAATAATCGACTAGAAATCTTAAGGATATTCGCGCTAACGGTTTCCATGTAGAGACTGAAGAAGAGTATGGTAAGGAATACCTACTCATTACAAAGCGTGAAGAAAATAAAAAAAATGGTATTAGAACGACTTCCTTCATTTGAGGCGGGATATACTACACTATTATTAAGGCACATCACGACCTATCTTTGCTCTAAAACCGTATTTAGAAGCTCTTAACTTTTCTATCTCTTGCGTGATAGATTATGTTGTCTAGGTCCTAGGATGATGAGAAATATAATTAACAATTCACGGGGACATAATATCAATCTAAAGAATTTCCCGAATAAGGAAGATTTAGTGTGCCCGCATGTGCCAACGGAAAATTAATTACTAGACCTTCGCTCTAAAAGCGAAGGATGAAGTCCCTACATTCCAGGACCATATCCAGGGAGACATTTGCGGTCATATACAGCCCCTATCAGGGCCATTTAGATATTTTATGGTGCTCATCAATGCTTCCTCGAAATGGTCGCATATATGTTTATTGTCTATGAGAAACTACGCTTTTACAAAGCTATTCTCGCAGATAATTAAAATTAAGAATAATTTTCACGATCATCATGTGAATTCCATCAGAATGGATAACGCCAGAGAGTTTATTTTGAAGGCATTTGATGATTATTGCATGGAAATGGGAATTAAAGTTGAGCATTATGTCTTTGCATGTCCACATCCAGAATGGACTAGTAGAGGCATTAATTAAAATGATTAAATTTTTGCTCGATCACTTTGAAGAATTGTAATTTACCAACTACATGTTGGGGACACTTGATCTGCTCATGACAACTCTCATCAATTTTAGACCGTCGGCATATAACATCTATTCACCTATGCAACAAGTGCAAGGATCAGTACCGAAAATTTCTCATCTTTGCAGGTTTAGTTGCAAGGTTTATGTACCTATACCACCACCACAGCGAACTGCAATGGGCCTTCTCCGAAAGTCTGAGATATACGTTGGTTAAGAAACAAAAATCCATAATCAGGTATTTGGACCCTATGATGAGAGATTTGTATACTGCCCGTCTCGCTGATAGTATATTAGATGAGAATAGTTTCCGTCATTAGGGGGAGGAAATCAACCCTTGATGAAAATATCGAGAAAATAAAGAAGTCCAGAAGATAATTAAAGTCTAGAAGACAAATGAAATCTAGAAGACAATTGAAGTCCGAAGATAATTGATTTGTAAGTATTAGCGAATCAACTGTTTGACCACTTTCTTGATTTGAAGAGCGTGACCAAGTCGCATGTGCTCGAATGCAATGCACCGTAGAGGGTTGAAATACCGATGAGGGTATCACTAATCCCATCCTAAGGCCTCGTAAAGGGCGAGAACTCGCCCTCGAATCTGAAGTAACGGGGGCGCTGGTGAAAAAGAATAAGAAGGATTTGACACAACACGTCGATTTATCAAATCGCCGATCTTATGAAAATAAAAGGAGGAAAATGGCGTAGAGTATCCTCGAAGAGAATGAAATTGCTCTTTATTTATATGAACTGGCTTACAAGACTTAACTAGGACTATCTCCAATTACATTGAATGTATTGAATACTACCGCTTGACCTTCGTGTTGCCTTCATTTGTTTTCGTTGTGTGTCTCTCTATGTCCTCGTCTTCTGCGCTTCACCATTAAATAACTCGAAGGCGGCGATTACTCTCGGAAAGACGCCCCGATGAAACGTTATAACCGACGGAGGTTTAAGGTAGTTAACAATGTGCTAAGCGCCTTGTGGTTAAGTATTTGTGAGACATTTAACCGCAAAGTGGTTTATCGTCGAGTCTTGTATGTTACCGTAAGTTATGGAGCGTTTAACACGTGTTCCATTCATCATCTGGTTAATGGTACTGCTCATAGCATTTCGAAGCGTACCACCGGTGGAACCTAGTCCGCCAGGTACCCATCGTAACCTCTCGAATCCTTACGACCAAAGGAGGTCGTTAGCCTTAGGGTTACGACCATGAAGATGTATGGTCTTTTATGTATTTAAATTAATACATAGAGGTTTTAATCCTCGTCGGCTAGCCCCTAACTTTAAATGAAGCAGTCGTGTGAACGCCTTCTCCCGATGAATTCATATCGGGCGCACTCACCATTTAATGTCGTGACATCCGAGGTGGTTTGTGTTCATTCTAAAGTTGAGAACTTGCCTTGGGAACCAAAGAGTTTCTCTGTCCGTTGGGCGAAAAAGAAGCTTTTTGCCATTCATACTTTTATGGATAACTTCCGATCGTAATTGAAAGACCCGAGGCTATAAAATCCCTATCGCTAGACCTTTTGGATTCTTTATGCCTCGGATCCCCTTTTCTAATCTCTTTACCCGCACAAAAATCTTCATCCTTCCTTTCTTGTTCTTGACCACAAAAATCTCCTGCGAAGTTCTCGCTCATCCTCAAGGATTTTCATCATGTCGAGCAAATCACGAAGTGGTTGCCGTCTTGAGTTGAGCAAGAAAAGCTTGAAGCTTTGGAGTAGATTGGGATGCTTAGGACAAGAATTTGATCGATGGAGATCGGCATTTGGAGAGCATTTCCCAAGTCGCTAAGATGAGGAAATTCTGTTTTCCTCGCCACATCGAATGTGGGCCGAGATTATTGTACACAAATTCCTTCTCCGTGTTCTTGAATTCTACGGAGTGGAATTAGTGAATTTGGCTCCAAATTCCATCGCCAACATCAGCATCTTCACATATTTGTGTGAAGCATACCTGGGATTGCCTCCGAGTTTGAGGCTCTTCAGGTATTTTTACCGAATGGTGATGGGGAGAACCACGGAGACTCCCGGGGAATGTACATTGCGCCTTCACGATGGAAAGGCCGATGAGTACATTCATATGTACTCAAAATCCTCGTGGTCGCTATGGAAGAAGAACTGGTTCTATATGACTTCTGAGGGACGACTACCTCTATTTAAATCGGGATGAGAGCAACGGAAAATCCCAAATGGAGAAAGACCGTGGAGAAGACAGAGCGGTTGGGCGATGGGTGGATGCCATCTACGACCCACGAGTCAAAGGCTTGACCTCTTGGCATGTGGTGAGGATTTCACCAAGCGCCAAATTAGCCCATTAAAGCGGACTCACTCACCGATCTGGTCCATTGGTCGTGATGAAGCTATCTCAGAGGTGGTAAGTCTTGAGATAACTCCCACCAAGATTTTCATTTGATTAATGTACTACCTTAAAACATGTTCATGTCTTATTTTTCTCTTCTTTTGAAGCTCTTTCCCGAGGAAGTTAGAGAAAGGATTAGGCTGATCTATGCAGGGGAGCCTGGAGAAAAGGCTGGATTTCCGAGATCTTGGCCATAGCCCCTACCGAGGAGAGAACAACAAGGCTTAAGGTAAAAAAATCTCTTTTATCATGTATATATATATATTCTCCGATCAGGTTGTTGATCATGCTCTGTTTTTGTAGTAGTCGGGTTGCTAATTACACACTTGGTGAGGCTAAACATCCCACCGTTGTTCCAACCGACTCGTGCCAGATGCACCGGAAGAGTATGAATCTCCGAGGTAACAGTAACATTTAAAATATATATATATATATATATATATATATATATATATATATATAGTTTAGATAAAGATTTCATCACCTAACCAAATTTATTTGTTGTTTTAGGTGGAGAAGGTCAAGGCCACCAAAGACGCGACTACGGAGGTTGTTAACCCTGCATCGGTCATTGATTTACCGGACAGCTTGTTACCGAACAAGCTGGTGTGGAGGCCGGTGAAACCACTCGTCGACCAGATCATCAAGGACGAACTTTTGACGAGCCGATCGAGAATATCAGATCCGATATTCATTGGATAATGCAATGATTTGGTTAATCCCGCGGTTCGAATCGCAAGGTCGAAGAAAAGAAAAGGAAGGGTGACGGTATAGATTTTACTCTTCCGTTTCAAAGCCAAACTCAAAATTAACTAGGTACGCCAAATGAAAGTGGTTATATAAGTGCATACCTTTAATAATTTCTTGATGATTTGATACCCCCTTTTTTAAACTTCCCTTCTTTGCTTAGTATAGATCCTCCTGGCGTTCGATCGCTTCCTACCGATTCCTTCTAAGGATCCGATGCTTGAAGAGGTCCATGAGCGCACCACTTCCCCAGAGAAAGTTCCCGAGAAAGGGTGGTCGAGAAGCCCCCGAGCAAAGGCGTCAAGGCCAACAGTTGAGTTGGAACCATTGGTAGTTCTAACTCGTTATGCGGAGGTAGATGCCCCTAAAGGCCCTCAACAGTTCCGACCATTGTTGGTAATTCTCGCTCAACCCGACAAGTTCCTTTTCGCCTCGATTCATCGAGGATAAGGAGCTTGACGGGGCATGGGGAAAAATATCGACCATCAAATCAAAATGCATCCCGATTCCATTTTTGGTGGATACAATGATTTGGCAATCCGGGTAAGTATCTACGACTCGGCCATAATCTCTCTAAAAAGTCTTTAAAGAGAATTTTAAAGAGGAAAATGCTATTTGAACAAAGATATGGTCGAGAACTTTCTTTGTGGTCTGAGGATCGACCTAGAGGATTAAAGACTTGGAGCGAAACACATCTAATTAGAAAGTAAGAACTTTCCCTTAGCCTTTTTTCTTTCTTCAATGCTTCACCTTTGCTAATTATTCTCCTTATCGTATTTGATAGATTTGGAGAAAATAAAAGAAGAGATCCCGGCCGAGAAAGCCAAGACAGCTCTGCTTGAAGTAGAAATCAAAGCTAAGGACCGTCGATCGTCGAGGCTACGACCAAGAAGGAAGACCTTAACAAGAAAATTGAAGGTAATAGGTCGTAAACTTGACTTATTATTTTTCTCCAATTATTTTCGTGCTTATCACTGCTTTTACTCTTGCAGAGCAAAAACAAGTTTTGGACAGAGTAGAAAAAACTCAAATTTGAGCAAGACAAGGAGGCAGCCTCGCTCAAAGTTTAGATGAAAAGACTATATTTTTGAACAAGATGATCTTTGACATGGGATCGGGATCAAGCCCGCCTACCTTAAGAGATCCGAGAGAGAAAATGAACTATTTTGGTCAACTTCTAGAGGATCTTAACAATCGCTTCAAGACTACTCGGAAGAACTATGCCTGTGCCATGAAAACAAAGCGTTGTCGATGGAGTTAGTTTTGCTTTGGCAAAACCGAAAGTTTCAAACCCTCTATTGATTTCCAAGTTGTTGAAGAAGACTTCAACCGCCTACCGAGAAGGCAACCAAGTTCATGGAAGAACTCAAGCCACTTGGAGATAAAGTAGTAGAGGAAATGGAGGTCGGATCCCCATCAAGCAGTAATTAGTCCGGGAATATTTCTAGAGTAGACTCTGCAAAAAAGTGTAAGAATATTGAATATGTGTAAAACTTACCTTTTATGTCATTTAACAATGCCGTTGTTTTATCCTATTTGACTATTTTTAAATTCTCACACACCTCCTAGCTTTCAACCCCCGACTGCTTTATAGTAGAAGAACTTTACTATACAAGCAGGTAGCCAAGAAAGAGAATAATAAAAAGTCGAAACCATAATTTTGAAGGTATGTGCCGATATGAAGTCAAAGCGATCGCACCAATACTAGGAAATCATTGTGGTCTAACCAAACTTATGACTTGGCGTAGTTATAGATCCTTGTTTGCCATGATCGAAATACCAATCAAAAGTTATATATGGTTGGATAAGAGACCTTGTTTTGTGACATAAGGAGAAATGCAAAATGAATGCAAAGAAATTATAAGTGAACTTTGTTTATATCTATTATTCTAAAGTCTGTTGGAAGGAATGCTTTAGATCTGAATTCACATATCATATTTCATTTAAACGTGTTCAAACTCTCTATCCGACCGGTAGCGAGGATCGTAAGAAAAGGACCGTCGCTAGGAAGCTCCTTCCGAAAGGCGGGACCACGCATAAAAAGGAGTGACTTCGACTAGGAGGCTTTCCGTGTCCCACCAAAGAGCTGACAAGAGCAGAGCAGTATCTTGAAATAATGAAATATAACCTCGCATAATCTTAGGCATATCGTTCAGTATGGAAAGGTATTTGTACGATGCTTTGATTACTCATATATTTCCTTAAGAAAAGAATGTTGTCGTGCGTGGTAAAATGCTCACGACTAGGACAAATACGGCGTACGACTTAGAAGTCGTTGCCAGATAGTAACAGAGATCCTTAGAAAGGATATCAGAGAGAAAATTGTCTTCTCCAACCAGTTTAAATTAACAACCATGAGCGACAAGCCTATAGGTATATATATATAAGCAATGTTACTTATTATTATTTTTTTTAGAAAGTAAATGAATTTATTAAAATTGAAAGAAATGAAAGAAAGTGAACAATAATTAAACATAGAACTTACGCAATTGATCAATGTTCCAAGAATTTGACAAAATTTGCCCATCGACATAGCCAACAGACGGAACACCGGTCGGGTAACCGAATTACAGTGTAAGGACCTTCCCACTGGGGGAAGTTTATTGCGATTTGCTGGCGCTCAATTTTTTCGAAAACGGATCACCTACAAAGAAGGCTGCGAGGTTGCACCTTACGACTATGGTACCTTCGCATGGCTTGTTGGTAGACTACTGATCGTACAAGGGCTTGGTTTCATCGTTCTTCAAGGAAATTGACGTCGTCGAGTCTTCGTTCATTCTGATCGTTTTCGTTAAAGTGATCAATTCGAGCAGAGCCAATTTTGAGTTCTGGAGGAAGCATGGCTTCAGCCCCGTAAACCAAAAAGAATGGTGTTTCACCGGTCGCACGACTGGTCGTGGTTCGAACGGCCCATATCTGACGGAGTTCTTGAACCCAAGCTCGACCGTTTGATTAAGCGTCGAATACTCGGCGTTTGATCCCTTGCATAATGATACCATTAGCGCGTTCAATCGCTCCGTTGTTCTGCGGATGAGCAATGTAAAATGAACTTTACACCAAGTTCATCATGTAATTCTTGAAATTATTTGCTAGTGAGCTGGCGCCATTATCTCGTGATTATACGACTAGGTACACCTAATTGTGTGATCACATTTTTCATTAGGAATCTCTTAGCGGCCTCGGTTTTTGTTTTAACAACCGCTCGGCCTCGATCCATTTTGTAAACGTGTCAATCATGACGAAAAGGAATTAAGCCCGGTGCTCTTGGGAAAGGTCCCGAATATCCGATCCCGAGGTTGTAAAAGGCCAAGAAAGTGGAATTGTTTGTAAGGCTTGTTGGTGATGTACTTGTGCGCTATGAAACCGACATTATACGCGCTTCGTCACAAGTTCTTTTGCATCATGAAGGGCGATTGGCAAGAGTATCCTTGCTGAAGGCTTTATCGACCGTAGTTACAGAGGAATGATGTGCTCCATGACTCCTTCATGGATTTAGGTTAGCAACTTAATGCCATCCGTTTGAGATATGCATCTCATCAACACTCTATGAGATCCTCGTTTGTACAAGGTACGCGTTTGATTAGAGTGTATGATTTGGCTTTTCGTGCTATACGATCAGCCTCTACATCATCTTCAGGAATTATGTCATCTTCAAGATAATTGTAGATCGATGTCATCCAATCTCTACCTTGATCGTGATACCAACCGTCAACGACACTGTGGAGCATCCATGTTCTTTTGATCGGTTTGTTCGACCAGAAGAATCATATATGTTCTCGGAAGGCTCGACTACCGAGGGTGAATCGAGTTGCTCGAGAAAAACTCGGCCGGGACGGTTGACCTCGTGGAGGCCATCCGTGCCAACCGGTCCGCCGAAAGTTTTCCTTTCTAGGAATATGTTGGATCCGAAAACCAAGAAGTGCTTTTCGAGTTTTCAGACTTCCGCCAGATAAGATGACATCTTGGTACTTGAGCATTGATACTCTTTCCCTACTTGATTCGCTACCGTTGAGAATCGCTTTCACTAGTAATCTGCGAATCCCGAGCTTAACGAGTGCCGAGTCCCTTAATAAACCTTCATATTACGCCATATTATTTGTGGCGGAAAATTTAACCGGATGGCGACTTGATGTGTTCGCCAAGAGGGATATAAGGATCACCCGGCCCAGGCCCTTTTAACATCAAAGAACCGTCAAAGTACATTGTCCACCTCGTGGTGTTCGTATTACACGGGCCCTTGGGTGGGTTCGTGGTTTGTCCATTCGCAATGAATTCTCGCTCGCCACGATTTTATCATTTGTTAAGTGAAATGAAATGGAGGTCGAACGCCCTAGCTCAATCGCCCATTTTGCTATTAGCCCCGATGATTCCTGTTTCCAAGGACTTGACCAAGGGGATATCTCGTCGGTACGACCACTTTGTGGGCCTGAAAGTAATGCCTTAGCTTCCTTGAAGACATAAGGAGACCATAGAGAAGCTTTTGTACCTGTGGGTATCTTTGCTTTGGTCCATGTAAGACCTCGCTTATGTAATAAACTGGTCATTGGATGTTGTCCCTTTCCACGACCAGTACACCGCTCACTGTTTGTGGAGTTGCTGCCACGTACATTAGTAGTATTTCTTCGGTCTCGGAGACTAAAACCGAGCACTTGTAAGGTACTTTTAAGTTCTTCAAAGGCATCGTTTGCCTCTCGATCCATTCAAAACTCCCATGTTTAGGAGAAGTTTAAAGAAAGGTAACCCTTTTTCTCCTAACCTTGCTATGAAACGACTTAAGCGCCGCCATCTGCCGGTTAGTTTTGGACTTCTTCTTCGTGGTCGGAGGTCACATCCGGTCGATGGTTGCTATCTTTCTTTGGATTAAACCGATACCTCTAGCGAGACTACGAAACCAAGCAATTTTCGCAGAAACTCCCAACACACACTTTTGGATTCAACTTGAGGTTATGCCTTCTCAAAGTTCTTTGAAAGTTTCTTGTAAGTCGAGATGTGATTGCTAGCATTGGTGGTCTTTACGACCGGATCATCAACGTAAGCTTCTAAATTCCGACCTATTTGCGGACTAAAGGTTTTTGCATCAACCTTTGGAAAGTTGCACCAGCGTTTTGAGAACAAATGGCATCTTAACGTAAAAGTAAGTGCCATATGGAGTGATGAAGGAAGTTTTCTCCTCATCCTTAATCTGGTGATACCACGAATCGCATCTAAAAAACTTAGTAATTCGCGCAGGTAGAATCTACCAGTTGATCAATGCGTGGAAGGGAAAATCGCCCTTCGGACAAACTTTATTAAGATCGTAGAAGTCGATACACATTCGCCATTTCCCATTATTCTTCCTAACCATTACAGGGTTGGCGAGCCACTGAGGGTGGTTGACTTCACGGATGAATCCAGCTTTGAGAAGCTTGTCAATCTCTGATTGGATTGCCTCCTTCCGATCGGCGTAAAACGCCAGTAACTTCGCTGATCGGTTTTTATCGGTGGAGAGCTAGCCTCATGCTCGATCACCTCGGGGACTCGGGCATATCGGACGCCCGGCGAATCGCCCTGATTTGCTCGGAGGAATGAGACGAGCGACTCTTCCTATTTAGGATCGAGCCTTGCCCCACCGAGAACCTTGCGGCGGTGGGCGGGATCTTCTGGTCGAGGTAACGACTTGGCGCTGTCCGGAGAAGTGCCTTTGTTGAGGGATACCTCTTTTGTCTGGTCGGAGGGTTTTGGTGTCATCTTCGGTCTTGTGTGCTTGGCCTGCATGGCAAATGGATTAGCCTCTCTGGTCGGGAGTTCATCAACCAGTTCTAAGGATTTTCGGTCACATGCATAAGCCATTTTACGATCACCCCGAATAGTAATGACTCCTTCGCCCCAAAGATTTTCAAACTTTGATAACCGTAATGTCGTGGCTATCAAGAATTTTGCTAATGCCGATCGACCAAGAATCCGTTGTATCGCGGATTCAAAGTTTACCACATCAAGCGAAATTTTTTTCGCTCGAAAGTTATCGGGCCTTCCGAGCGTAACGTAAGGAAACTTGTCCTATCGGCTTAGCGGTGGAGCCAGAACTATGCCATGAAAAGCATATTTCTTGGTTTCACCTTTGACATGGGGACCGTGCATTTCTTCTAAAGCCCCGAAAATAATATATTCAAAGAACTACCTCCATCTACCAGGACTCGATTAACCCTACAATTATTAATGGTTGGATCAACAACAATAGGGAACCTACCTGGTCGAGTCGAAGGAATGGGGCGATCGTCTTCTTGTCAAGGAAATTGCAATGTCTGACCACTTTGATTGCTTGATAGTGTTCGGAGATTCGACGAGGTTGACCTCCGCTCCACGGCTTTCGGATGACGTTTGGATTCAGTATGAAGAAGATCCTCCAAAAATCATGTTGATTGTATGTTGGGATCACAGTACTCCATCTCTTAAATCGCCATCCTTATCCTTTTGGAGCTCGTTTCTCCGGGTTCTTGTATTGCGGGAAATGGTCCTTCACCTGCATAATAATCTTCCAATTTCTTTTGCCAAACTCGACAGGTGCGTAGATCATGCCCTGCCTGCTAGGGCTGGAAAAATAGCTCGAGGCTCGTGGCTCGACTCGGGCTCGTCATGGCTCAGCTCGGCTCGGGCTCGGCTCGTGAATTTTCGAGCCGAGCCGAGCCCACTTTTTGGCTTCGGTGAAAATTCGGCCGAGCCGAGCAGAGCTCATGGCGGCTCATAAGCTTTTTGGCTCGGCAATTCCTCAAATCATTTGTGCGTCGCGGCCGATCGCCCGATCCCCTTTCTACCCTTCCTCCCTACTCAAATCCGTAGTCCCTTTCTCGGTTTCTCCCCATTCCTCATTTCCTCCCTCGATCGGACAGCACCTCCACCCCGTGACCTCCCACTCCCACCCTTGCAAGACTCCTCCCTCCCTCCGTGGCGGCTTATACCTCCCACCCCCCCCTGGCCGGCGGCAACAAGACCTCCACCCGCCGCTCCTCCACGGCCACCGGATGATTGTTACTCCTCCTCCCTTCCGCCTGGTCCCACCTCCCTTCCTCCGTCATTGTGCTCTCCACCTCGCCCGCTGGTGCGGCCGTGCTCCCAGTCCCCAGTCCTCCACGTGGAGAAGCGATGCGTCGCCCGGCATGGTGGGCGCTACATCCTTGATGGCCTAATGGGCGCTGCTCAGGCGCGCCACGCCGCCGAACGGATCTGGTGGCTCGGCGGATCCTCGGCCAAGACGAAGCTCCCGACAATCGCGGTTATCATCGCCGTTTGCGCTGCAGAGTTGGCAAGACGCCCATCAAGCTCCTCGACCGCCCGAGCCCCGACGGCAGATTCTCCAAGACTCAAACCCTTTCTCTCCCGCCGTCGCCGCCCGACTGCCACGCGCCGAGACTTGATTGTTGAATATGATTGAATGGATGCACATGCAATGATTTTGTTGATTGATGATTTTGTGATTTTTTTTGATTGAATTTGAATGGATTATGGATGGATTGGATGCACTCGACTGCGATTCACATAGCATTTGATCGGCTCGCGAGCCCTCGTGAGTCGGCTCGAGCCGCCGAGCCGAGCCGAGCCGTTCTTTTGCTCGTTCTAAAAGCGAGCCCATTCGAAGCCGAACTGCTGCGGGCTCGAGCTCGAAGGAAGCCGAGCCGAGCCTGGCTCGGCTCGGCTCGCTTTCGACCCTTTCGCTTGCTAGTGAAGTGGACACCACTTCTTCTTTTTGGAATCCCGGTTGGAGCTTTCATCTTGCCCGACCGGTGTAGTCCTTTTTGCCCTTCATGAATTTATCAGAATGGCTAGGACCTCCTTGTCGTCCGGATCTGCGGTTCTTTTTCTTCTTGAGAGACTTCTTGTTCTTTTCTCTGGTTTGTCCGGCCGGGTGAGAATCTTGTCTTTCCGATCAATGGCTTCACACCACTCGATTGCTTCGCTAGCGATGGCATACTTATCGGCCATATCAAAAAGCTCAACGGTTGTTTTTGGGGTTCATTGCTATGTCCTCCGTGAAACCGTCGATTCCTCGCACTTTTGAAGGCTGAATAACGAGAGGATTCTGCGACCTCGGGAATAGAATTGCGAACTGGCTAAACCTCTTGATGTATTGGCGTAGAGTCTCATCGAGTTCTCTGCGGATTCGGTGGAATCATCCTCCTTTCGAGGCGATCGTACATACCCTGAAATTTGCAATCGAAGGTCCGCGAGTTGCTCCCAAGTATAGATCGTTCGGCCGGTTGGTTCAACAACCACGACCGAGCGGAACCCTTCGAGCACGGTGGGTAGATAGTTGGCCATCACATTTTCATCGCCTCCAGCAGACTCGATGGCGGTGGTATAGATTTGGAGAAATTCCAGCGGATTTTGAGTTCCATTAAACTTGTCCAAATTGGCGGTCCGGAACTGTTAGGCCAGCGATAGCTTGGAGCCTGCAGAGAAGGCGGGCAACTGTGATTGATTCATAGCGCCTTCTCGGGAAGGTGCGGATTATGTCGATGGGAGACCGGTTCCTAAGATTGGAACACTTGGAACTACGGTGTCTGCCGATCCGGTCGTGGACATTGGTATGATGTCTCCGATCGCCTACTTGATTCAAACGATGCGAAGATCGTCCAGTCAGCGATGGTTCTTCTCGGCGTGATGGGGAGTGGCTTCATGAAATAACCTTCTCCTCATGACTCCTTGGTCGGAATCGCCGAGGAGGCCTTGGTATCGACTATTCCCGAGTATGACCATCTTGTCCCTGGCGAGGGAGGAGCGGTGAGATGAAGTCATAGTTTGACTCCTGAAACCCTTTGTTCTGATATGCTTCGGTCTTGTTGC
The DNA here is from genome assembly GCA_036346405.1 of Phyllostachys edulis. Taxonomy (NCBI): domain Eukaryota; kingdom Viridiplantae; phylum Streptophyta; class Magnoliopsida; order Poales; family Poaceae; genus Phyllostachys; species Phyllostachys edulis. Next base: position 10,657,426 of record CM070566.1, read on the forward strand.
ATGAGTGCATTGGAGAATTTTGGATACTTGACCTACAAAGTCGCATACAAAACACAGGTTCTGCTAAAGCAAGATCGAATTATTTAATATATCTTGAACACGTCGCAAGTTTTGTACGATTCTGAGAAGTCTCTCGGGGCTTCGGGTCGTAGGTGTCTGTGGACTGAACCTTCTTCGACCCTCGGTTTGATCGCCCTATCAACTATTCTGGGTGGGGGGTGCGTGCGAATTAGTTGATGGGCGTCGATCAGTTCCGTGGCCTCCGGAGTTGGTGCTGGCGGCTCGAATCATCTCTAACAACACGTGATGGCGTGGTAGAGAGTGTAGGACGCGCGAGGTATCTTGATTTTCATCTCCGATCACGTTGACCGTGCCTCCGGCGCCGATCTTACGATGAGCTTCCATCGTAACTAATGGAGAGCTTATCGATTCTACCAGTTTCCTGACGGAGGCGGTCGGAGATGAGCACCTCTGAGGTCTCCTCGGCTGATTCGGCGTCTTGCCGATCGTATCTTGAGCATGATTATCCCCGTGGTTTATGACCGGTGGATGCTTCATCGACACCGTTACGGATGTCGGTTGACTCTTGGAATTGCGGCAGTAGGAGAGTATCTTTCACCATGATTTCGCCGAGGTATAGAGATTTTTGGTGATGGTGCTGAAATTTCTTCACCTGTTTGCGGTCGGAAAAGGCGGACTTGAAGAGATCCCGACATTCCGAGCTGGTGAATGGCTAGTTCTCGATTGCGCCACCGTAGCGGTGGCGCATCCTCGTCCATCCGGTCGATCTACGCTATCGCCGGCGACATGCGAGCCGGCAGACGAGGAAGATGAGGATGATCTGCCATTTTCCTCCATGGCACGAATGCATCCTTCCATATCGAGGTTGTCGTGGTCCGCCAAGTCGAACCAATTCTCCTCATCCCAAACTCCGGGCATATTCGCATTAACGATTGCCGGAACTTGGGTGAGAATTTGTATGGCTTAAAAGTTTCTTCAAGAAACTTCGTCTTCTTCCCCAGACGGCGCCCAATTGTCGACAATCAAATCGCCGATCTTATGAAAATAAAAGGAGGAAAATGGCGTAGAGTATCACGGAAGAGAATGGGGGCTGCTCTTTATTTATATGAACTGGGCTTACAAGACTTGACTAGGGACTATCTCCAATTACTTGAATGTATTGAATACTCTTGCTTGCTTGTGTTGCCTTACATTGTTTTTTGTTGTTGTGTGTCTCTGTGTCCTCGTCTTCTGCGCTTTACCATTAAATAACTCCCGAAGAAGCGGCGATTACTCTAGGAAAAGCGCCCCGATGAAGCGTTACAACCTGCTCGGAGGTTTAAGGTAGTTAACAATGTGCTAAGCGCCTTGCGGTTAAGTATTTGTGAGACATTTAACGCAAGATGGTTTATCGTCGAGTCTTGTATGTTACCGTAAGTTATGGAATGTTTAACACGTGTTCCATTCATCATACGGTTAATGGTACTGTTCATAGCATTTCGAAGCGACCACCGGTGAACCTAGTCCGACAGGTACCCATCGTGTAACCTCTAGAATCCTTCGACCGGTGAGGTCGTTAGCCTTAGGGTTACGACCATGAAGGCGTATGGTCTTTTATGTATTTAAATTAATACATAGAGGTTTTAATCCTCGTCACAACCGATCACCGAAGTTCCCCGAACCGGAAGGGGGCAGTTGAGACCTAGTACCCGATATGGAACCTTCGAAAAAAAGGCATACCAAGAATTGAACATCCCCATGAAGGGAGACATCAACATGGATGTGTGCGTATACATTGGAGCTGAAAAACTAAAGGATTTGCCCCCGCAGTTGGAAGCAGCGGTGAGCAAGTAGAAACATTAGAAGAATCGCCCCATGAAGAAATAGCTATAAACTTTGTGACCTTGGGAGAATCTATGAATAAGACAACAGTCAATGTCGACATTGATTTTGCATTGCCACAATCATCGATCTTGATCCAGAGCCTGTATTTCTCGTTGAATGTAAGAAAAGATTAGATTGAGAAGATTGGAAGAATGCCATAGAAACAGAATTATTTTCTCTGAATAAAAGATGGGTGTTTGGGCTTGTAAGCCGCACGTCTCCTCATGTGCACCCCGTAGGGCATAAGTAGGTATTTGTTCGAAAGAGAAATGAAAATAAGCAAGGCTCGTTGCACAAGATTTTACTCAACGTCTAGGAGATGATTATGAAGAAACCTATTCCTCGGTCATGGGCGGAACCACCCTTTAGATATTTAATCTCAATGGCAGTGAACTTGAATTTAGAAATGAAATTGATGGATGCGGTAACTACATAACTTTATGGAAATTTGGATTCGGACATTTATATGAAGGTACCTGAAGGTATCCCTGTCCCGAACCAAGACAGAGCAAATAGAACTATGTACAGTGTGAAACTCAGAAAGTCGATGTACGGACTTAAGCAATCAGGCAGGATGTGGTATGATTGCTTGAAGCGACTTTCTATGCAAGAAAGGCTACACGAACAATGAGAATTGTCCTTGTGTATTTATAAGATAATCTCAGGATGGATTTTATATAATCTCAGTGTATGAAGATGATCTGAACATCATTAGAACCCTGGAAGGTATTAAGATAGCAAGCTCTTACCTGGAGTTGGAGTTCAAAATGAAAGATTTAGGTAAAACCAAATATTGCTTAGGCTTGTAGCTTGAACATGCCCCTGAAGGGCTTTTCGTACATCAGTCAACCTACACTCAGAAAGTGTTAGAAAGGTTCGTCTTTGAAAAGGCATATCCTTCGAAAGTACCGATGGTCGGGAGATCCTTGCAGCAAGACAAGGACCCGTTCAAACCTAGAGAAGAGGGGGAGGAAGTCTTAGGACCAGAATTCTCACACTTAAGCGCAGTAGGAGCACTCATGTATTTAGCAAACTGTACTAGACTGGACATTGCTTTTGTAGTGAACCTATTAGCAAGGTATAGTGCAGAACCTACCAAAAGGCATTAGCAGGTATTAAAGGACATCTTTCGATACCTCTAAGGAAGCAAAGATCTTGGTCTGTTCTACAAAAAGAACCAAGACCTAACTATGACTGGCTATACAGATGATGGGTACCTGTCAGACCCGCATACAACTAAGTCTCAAACAGGCTATATATTGCTATGTGGTGGAACTGCAATTCTATAGAAATCGTCTAAGCGAGTCTTGTATCGACTTCGACGAACCACTCGGAAATCATAGCACTGTACGAGGCCTCACGAGAATATGCTTGGATTCGGCGGATGATTCACCACATCTAGTAGTCATGTGGATTGAATACCGTACAAACCCCCACTATTATCTATGAAGATGATGCAGCTTGTGTTGCACAAGTGGAGGTGGGTTATGTGAAGAGTCAACTCAAAAAGCATATCAACCCCAAGTTCTTCTATGCTCATGAATTGCAAAAGATGGACGAAATTAAAGTGTTGCATATTAAGTCATGTGAAAATCTTGCAGATTTATTCACTAAGTCATTTCCAGCATCTAGCTTTGAAAGATGCATACGTGGAATTAGAATGGTGAGACTTAGAGAAGTGCAGAATTTAGGGGGAGAATCTTCATGAACTCATTATTGAAGCTTGATCACGAAGATCGAGTACCCAAAGAATAAATCCTAGAGATTATATGAAATTGGGTGGATTGTACTCTTTTTCCCTTGACAAGTTTTCCTGAAGTTTCTCGGATAAGGTTTTTAATGAGGCAATTTGTGCAGCACAGTAGAACATATTTCATGTACTCTTTCTCTAAATTTTTCTCACTAAGTTTTTATGGAGTTTTGATGAGACATAAAACATGACGGATGAGTGCCCAAGGGGTAGTGTTAAGAAACCGGGCCTAGGCTAGCAGTCCTGGCCCACGATGGCCTCCTCATCTATCCAGTAGCCTATATAAAGGAGGAGGGACCCCAACCATTGTACTACCATTTACAGAAGAGCTATAAAGAGAAGCCAGAAGTCCCATCATATCTCTGTGTTCAATCTACTATTTTGTTCTTGTGTTCTTGCATTGTTCTTACGATTACGAGTTTGTCTCACGAGGTGTCGCTTCGAATTTGACTTGCCAAATGACGGTTCCTCAACAAAAATAAGGTGAACGGTTTAGATCAAAAGGCTATATTAGCGACTATAGTAATAAATAGTAAAATCGCTATAGTACTTCATGCTTCAAAGAAAGCCGGCCACGGTTTACCGCAAAGATTTTTAGTATGCTTATTCTTTGCGAATACTATACCACAAGACTCGAAATACACTTTGTCGGAGCATTCAAAAAATTTCATAATATTTGGAGCTCATTTTCGATATTTAGAAATTCCTACAACTATTAGCCTTTTCTAGAGGATGTTTTTCCACGCCTTTGGGGCCGGACGAAATATTTTCGTGCCCACGAGAGCGGACGCACTAGTACATACAGCTCATCACAGCACGGAGCTGTCATCATCACTGACGGTTTTTAACCGTCTAAATTTGTTTGTGCGTGATAACGATCGGTTATCCTGAGCGGTTCAAAAACCGAGGATACGATTATCACAGACGGTTTTTGTTCAAACAAATGCGTGAAGGTATAGTATATGCGAGCGGTTTCCATTAAAAGCTATGCGTGATCGTAGGATATCTGAGCGGTTCTATTTACAAACCGTTTGTGATTTGAAAATATCACGCACGGTTTGTAAATAGAACCGTCGTGATATCTACGTATCACAGACGGTTTTAATAGAAACCGTATGTGATACTATACCTTCACAGACGGTTTCAACAAAAAGACCATCTGTGATAACTAATTTTGTGGTTTGTAAATAGAACCGACATACCTTCACTGACAGTTTCAACCAAAAATCGTCTGTGATAGTTCTTTATACCTAACTATTTTTTTAAAAATTTTGGCTAGCCTCAGGAATTGCTAGCCATACCCTCTGAAAACAAGGATGCAGAAAACAGATACATCACAGATAATCAATTGTTGACAACTCAAAGTGATCATTACTCAAAATAAATTACAAAAGAATTTGTTCAAGTATTGTCGCTATAGTTACAATTGAATCAATTGTTTGCAGGTGGTTGAGAGGTGTCGACGGGGTGAAACTCTGCGTCGGCAACGAAGTGAAACTCTCTGTTGGGGTTAATGATCTCTGTCTTGATGAAGGCGCAGAGCTTCCCTCGAACATCCGCGATCTTTTTCGCAACGAGTGCATCTAAATCTATGATCAAGTCCTGTCGCTAGCAAGAGTAAAGTGGTAAGCATATATATTTAAATTTATAATTAGAAAATAATTATTTCGAGATTGACAAACCTCGGGATCCTTCATCTTAGAAGTAATGATTTGCTGCATATGCAAACGTAGAATGCACATAGCTCATCATTTTTTTGCTGGCGGCACTACAAAAATAGAATTACATATATAGGTATAGTCAGTTCGAGACGCATTATTACAAAGTATGATATAGGATTGTTGTGTTGTAGCGCGTACCGAAAATTACGTCCTGTTTCGATCCCTTGTATAACCCTCCGTCATCAACATAGGCGATGAACGACCTACATGATTCCAAAAAGTTATCCTCGACCATTTCAAACAAAGGAAAACTACAATAGAGTTATGTATGGAAGAAATGAGCATACCTGTCGAGTATTCCTTGCAGAAGGCTGAAGTTGTGCTTTTTGCTGATTAGGGAATCAAGGTATATTACCCTGTTCCTCTTTAGTACAATGACTAAAAGGATCCAGTGGAACCTACTATTGTATGTCGCTATAGTCATTAAACTTAAGTTCGTGCTGCGTATAAAGTACAAATGAAATTTATATAGCAAGTAGTGAAGCACTTACTCCTGGTTGAAGGGCACCACTGTGTAGTCCTTCTCATCCTGACGAAGCAATGCCGCCGTTATGTATTTCTCGACGAAGGATATGTCTTCTTCGATGGTTTTCATAGAGACCACGTGTGGGTCGAGGAAACCCACCGGTTCAAACCATTCCCGGGCTTTTTTTCATCATGTATCTATACATAAGCAACGAGTTGTGGTATTTATCGGTATTACGTGAATGTAAAATTTGATTGTACACACTTACAGTGTCCAACATCGTAGAAGTGAGGCGTCGAGGGCAATGAGGTTGAATAGGTTGTATAAGTCGTTGAAGCCCACGATGAAGTGGCCTGACCCATTGAAGAAATGCTTATCCATGTATCTGACGGTGATTCCAGTATCACACCCCTTCTCTTTGGTCTTTCGCACGTACCAGGCATGTAAAGCCTGAAAACCTACTCGAGCACGGACTAATACTGTGTCGGAGCATAACGGTTTTTTGATGGAGTACTTCTTGGACTTGGGAGGCTCCTTAATGTTCATCGATTTCGATTTGGCCTTAACGATTGGCCCGCTACATGTCTTCCTGTGAGACGACTCGGGAACCAATACGGCGGTACACTTTTCTTGTTCCTTCAGCGTCTTCTCCACGGGAACCGATGAGGTGGCCTTCTGAAGCGAAGGTTGAGGTGGAGTCATCGAGGGTCCCTTTGGAGAGGAATGGTCGTGTTGAGATCGCGGCACTGCTGTGTCCAGGGCGATGCCCTTCTTGGGCCACTGGATAAAAGTGTGCATGGCATCCCCTAGTGTTCTGATGTCTTCGTTCGGGCGAATCTCCAGCGGGACGGCCATGAAATTATTATGTACCATATCCACCCGGACCCTAGCGTAACCCACGCCGTGGGCATCGTCTTTGCTTGTCCCTTCACTGGCATGATACGTCATCCCCTTGACCTCAATAGAAATAGACCCAACCATCCTCACTTGGAGCTTCTGGTGTCGGCTCCTACAAAATGATACACAATTAGCTAAGGCGCCTATAGGTCTATCTTTGGAGTATTCCAGAGATGTACATTACCTTGATGTCGTCAATAGGTAATTGGACGTCATCATGTTCATAATTATGCGAGGACGCGATGCTACTCCGATGTCGAGGAGGACTGGCTCCCAAAATAACAGGGCCGACTTGCGACTGGTTCAGGAGTTGATTCATTTGATCCTGTAATTTTGTTATATGTCCTTGAAATTTTGTAGTAAGCATCTATACCAACCAGTCCTCGTGATCGGCCTTGGATCTCTTCCTACTCCTATACGTGTCATAGTCACCTCGAATCCATAACTCCAAGGCACGTAAACCCCAAGTCCTTGTGTGCGACCGGGTGCTCCTTGTTTCCCAGAGTCAGAGATAGTATATCCTTCTCCTTATGCCTTAGAAGGAGCCTTGGGAAGTTTGATGAGTCAATTCATCTTTGCAAGAGGTCATCATGTTATTATAGACACTGAAGTTATGGACTTATTAACAAATAGGTAGTTTGACATAATTACAGACGTTGGGACACTTCCGGTCCAGGGCTTGTGAAAGAGATGTTGCTCAAGACGTGACTTTTGCCCTCGCTCTTAACCAAATTTTAGGGCACGCTGTCTCGTGATCTCAAACAAATGGCACAGTAGTGTTCTCGATCCTCCCTCCGCCCATTCCGTGGATTTACCCGTGTACCCGGTGTCCGAGTCCGTGAGGGGTGAGTGTTTTGTGCTCGAGAGCTTTGTGCGACGACTTTGCTCTGAAATTCGGCTGTCATCTTCATCCGCACAAACTCGTCCCATATATCCCGTGGTGACAAGAATTTATACTTCGTGAAGGGCATCAGACCCGTATTCACGCATTTCGTGACAAGCGCATTCTTGAAGGTCCTCACGCGTGTCCCATCGCGAGCAATGCCTGCTTGTTCCACGTGTGCCATGTGCATCGCGGGATAGTGAACTTGCTCAAATATCGCCCATAGTGGGCCTCTCAGACGTTCATCAGAAACTTCTAGCTTGGTGTGGTGATGGAGACCCGTTCCCTTGCAAGTATCCCGTAGATGGTGCAGAATCTCACCGCCGATCTCGGGGACTCGGAGAGGATCCCAACGTCAGCGACCTCCGTGATGATCGATCGACCGAGCAATTTTGATTTTCCTCGCCATCTCGCTTACTTATCACTATCGTCGACATCCGGATGCATTCGCGACGTCGGTGACGGCGACGAAGGCGGTCTCTCGCCATCTAAACACTTGCTATCTATATAAGTTACATACGCAATAAATGGATTGCAAGATTTGACATTCATCACAGCGAAATAATTATGCAACAAGCATAATACGGCAAGTAGTAAATCATCAATAAGCGGCATAAAGCACGTAAAATTGATGATAGTTTGTGCTCTCAGAAGGAGAGTCGCACAAGAACAAGTCTTTGCCATCTCAACCAGTCTATACTCTTCACTAATTGACTTTGACAAAACAATATAAGCCTTGAGCTCTAAAAACTTCTAATCTATCAAATATCCTAGAAACAGTAACAACAAGAACAATGTTCACTGTTAACATAACACCAATTCAGCAATTAAAAAGGCCAACAACCTTGATTTAACAATATTGATTCACTGACAGTGAACAACCATAGTTAAAGTCAGGTCAACAACAAGTTTTCAGGACTAATAGAATAGCATGAGTAGTATGTTTAACAGGAAAACATTAAAAGGGTAAAGACCATACAGGTCTTTAAGTATCCAAAAGTAACAGACTAGTATCTCAAGATCAATTGTGATTTGAACAATACTTTTAGACCTCAAGTCTAAACCGGATTGCAATGTCAATTTCAAGATATGATTGATTTCATCACAGAGCATTTACAATATCCCACAGAGAAATATGTCATCATATCTAGCATCCCAAACCCTAACCATCAGAACACCCACCATGTCCAGGGACCAAACATTCACAATCGAGGATTAACCTTCACACGAGTGCAAGGAGGAGGCAGTCACGGGGAGGCCGGTCTGAAGGAGGAGGCCGTCTTGCGGGGAGAAGGACAGCATGGGGGACGAGGCAGTCTGGGAGCGGGCCACGGGAGGAGGTCGGGTGCAGAGGCGGTGACATGGGGAGGAGGATCACATGTGAGGAGGCCAGGCAGAGAGGAGGAGGCCGACACGGGGAGGAGGACGGCGCGAGAAGGAGGCTAGTGCAGGGAGGACGCCGTCGACGGGAGGAGGCGCAAGACGCCGAGGCGAGCGGCAGCTGGCCATCGATGTCCAAGGCGGCGACGCCGAGGTCGAGGCGGTGTCGGGGCTTACGGGGAGGCGAACAGGCGAACCCTAGAGGAAGAGGAGCACGAGAGCTTAAGGAACCATCGAGAGCGGGCTAAGGGCACTGGGAGTTGAACGGGTAAGCCCTAGGGTTATGAAGGCATATCATAGACGATTCTACTATGGAACCGTCTATGATAAGCAATCACAGACGGTTCTGATATGGTCCACATCGCAAGTCCTTAACAAAACTCCAAATAATTTGACTGAAAATTAATTTATCCACTAACAATTTAGTTGACTTCAAAAATTCATATCTAATTCAACTCAACTCCAAATCAAGTGAAACCAATTTTGATGCTCCACATTACAATGAAGTCCACATTGACAACAATATCAAAGATTACAAGTCCATAACACATTAACACATGAAAATTCCATGTTGACATCAAAATATATGAGAAATTACAAGTCCATAACACATGGCAAGTCCACATTGACATGTCTGATGTCATGGAATAAAATTCTTAATTAAAATAAAGCCCTTCATGATGATCGACGCACATATAGCTAGCTTCCTCACTGGGTTCGTCCTCAAGCCTGATGCCGTCTCCGAAAGAGGCAACTCATCAAATTGATTGTACTCTTCCTCATCCACGACATTCTCAACTACGAGAATCCTTCTTTTTCCATAAAGAACTACGTGGCGATTCTTATTTGCCGGGTCTATTACATAAAAAACTTGAACAACTTGCTTAGTGAGAACGAATGGTTTGTCCTTCTCTCCGACACATTTGAGGTCCACAGTAGTGATGCCGTACTTGTCGACCTTCACACCTTGCAGATGTTTAACCCAATGGCATCAAAGCAAGTGGGATCTTAAAAAGTACATAGTCGAGCTCTCAAATCTCCTCTACAAACCCATAGTGGGAGTTCAACCCCGTGCCTGGCGGTATTGAACGCTTTCGTGAAACACATCTATCACGAACACGGCATTACGGGTTTGTGCTCTTCCTATCACGGTGTTGTATAAAATGTGTACCCATTTATGTCGTATCCTTGCCATGTCATAATTGTAAATTGTGGCCCTTTTGCCAACCATAGCGTATATCATCACTTGATGACCTCCCAAATGATTCGCACCTTTAACCATTCGTTGAGCAAGCGGTTGTGCTCTCTCGTGATCCAAACCTCGACGATCTGGATTCTATTGGCGTACCATGTCTTTGTGCTCGTCGATGTACGTGTACACTTGGGTCATGTGTTGCAAGACCATGAAATAGGCTTGAGCATACGTATCCAGATCGGGGTGATTGATTTCCCGATGGTCGATACCATCCGGTCTCCTCTCATGACGAGATAGAGGCACACCTATCAATTCCACAGAGCCATGTAGTCGCCTTGAGAACTCAATGACCTCTTCGGTTACATAACCTTGATGATCTTGCCCTCGATCGAGATCGATTCCATCGTAGGACTTAGGAATTCCCATGTACCTCTCGAGCAGGTACATATGGTATTAGGAACACAAGGCCGCATATCTTTATCTCTTTCACAAGGTGAACAATGAGATGGACCATGATATCGAAAATGATGGAGGGAAATACATCTCAAGATGACATAGAGTCGTCACCACCTCGTCCTGCAGAGCATCTAGTCCTTAGGGATCGATGACCTTTCTGAGCAATTAAGTTAAAGAAATAACACAACCTCAAGATTGCCCCTCGGACCTTGTTTGGCAAGATACTCCTAATTGCAACAGGAAGCATTTGTGTCATCAGCACATGACAATCATGAGACTTCATACCAATTAATTTCAAATCTTCCATAGAAACAAGTTTCTTAATGTTAGCGAAGTAACGAGAGGGACTTTCACACCATGCAAGCTCGACCACAGTTCATTTCTCTGGCCTTGGGCAGAGTGTAGCAATTTGGGGAATATGCGTTCGTCCTTTATCGGTCTCTTCCGATGCTAACTTCGATCCTTATGTTCATATCAACCAAGTCACGCCGATGCGTTAACACCATCCTTTGTTTTGCCACTAATGTTGATGAGAGACCAATCAAGCTATCACATACATTCTTCTCCACGTGCATGATGTCGTCACTGATGGCGAACTTCTAAGTGCTCCAAATAAGGCAAGTCCCAAAAATTGACCGCTTCTTCCGGATGTTCTTCGGACGGGTTAATTTCGTCCTTCCCAAGCACAACATCGATATCCTTAACCATATCATAGACCTCTTTCCTCTAAAAGCTCTTGGAGCTGAACCGTCCTCCTTATTTCGGTCAAATTATTTCTTCATCTTGCGGTATGGGTGAATCACGGGAAGGAACCTACGGTGGCCTATATACGATTTTGCACGAGTTATTCAGCCATACACTCTCCGTAGTATCTAGCGGTCTTGAGCAGAGCTTTGGCTCCTTTTGTACTAAAGCTCGATAGGTTACCAAGAGCAGAAAAATCATTGATGGTGCAGAACAACATGGCGCGTAAAGTGAAGTTCTCTCGTTTGTATGCATCCCATACCTGTACCCGTTTGTTCCACAGTGTCACAAGATCTTCCAGCAATGGTGCTAGGTGCACATCAATATCATTCCCGAGTTCTTTGTGACCCTTGGCTAAGTAGTGACATCAAAATGTATACGCTTCATACAAAGCTAGGAAAAAGGTTGTAGATACATAGATTCACGGGCCAGGTGCTATGTCGGCTACTCATATTACCGAAAGGATTCATTCCATCTGTACTCAACCCTAACCTTATGTTCCTCGGTTCCACACCGAACTCTTGGCTCGGATCGAAGTTTCTCTCAAAGAATCGGCGAGGTGTCTTAGCTTTCCATCTTTCTCACGATCCTTGAGTGTCAACGCATAATCTTGCCTCCTTTGGGTTTGCAAATAAACACTTCAAGCGTGGGATCACAGGCAAATACCACAACATCTTAGCGAGGAGGTCCTTACTTCACCTTAGCAAGTATTCTTACGCTTGTACCGGGTTGCTTTGCACATGGGACATACATGCATGTCTGCATACTCTTTACGGTAGATGATATAATCATTTGGACATGCATGTATTCTTTCTACTTCCATTTCCAATGGACAAAGAACCTTCTTTGCTTGGTAAGTGGTGCTGGGCAACACGTTTTCCTCTGGAAGGATGTCCGCTAGGAGACCTAACAATGTCGTAAAACTCTTATCGGACCAACCATTGATTGCCTTCAATTTCAGCAATTCAATCACAGTTGACAACCTTGTGTATTCCGGCTTGTAGCTAGGGAATAAAATCTCACCGAGTCCTCCATTAAGCCCTCGAATTTATAAAACTCTCTCTCCTTTGTAGTTCTCTTACGCATCGCGTAGCATCGATCCAGATTGTCATCATGTGACCTATCCTTATCAAAAGCACAGTCCACATCGGCATATCGTTGACTTCCTCGTGATCGTCATTATTAACTTCTGTATAATGCTGCTTTACCGTGGTGGTCCAACATGTATACCCTTTTTGAAACCCTTGAATCAAGTGTTGCTTCGATCTGTATTGGGTTGTTAAACATCTTGAGACACATAATCAATGCATGGACGATTACATAATGGGGGGAGGCGGCAGGTGGAGGAGGCGCTAGGCGGGGGTCGACCTTCTCCTCTCTAAGTGGCGCAATAGGGAGGAGCAAGCAGGTGGAGGAGCTAGAGGCAGGAGGTGGCGCATGGGGAGGAGCGGCGAGTGGAGCCAGAGCCAGCGGCGGGGTTACTGTCAATGCATTTATAATGCGAGAATATCATAGATGGTTCTTATTAAGAACGAATGCGTGATAAACCCTCATCACGAGATGGTTTATAACTAGAATAAATGCGTGATAATGCCTGCACGGTTTGTAATAAGAACTGCATGCATTATCATAGACGGTTCTAGTTATAAACCATCTATGATAAATGCATACGCAGAGCGGTTCCAAATGAACCGTGCAGTGATGAGGTGTCTTCTATAGCCTATTTTGTAGTAGTGACGAGGCATTTCCGTGTCCGTAGGGTACGGACAAGGTGTCATTTTTTGCATTTGAGATGAATCAAAGGAATCCTCTATAGAAAACACAAGAACGTGTGGTTGGGCGCTTCCTCCAAAATTCCTAAGGACATATTCTATAGAAAATTCAAAGGAATCCTCCAGTGTTAAAATAATTATCACTATTAATTAGTACATTTGAGATGAATCACATTGTCACAAATCTCTCCCTTATCTAAAGCTCAAAGAATTGCTGAGCCCAAGGAGCTTCACATCATCGTTTTTTTGCGAAAAACCTTGCATTTCTCCAAATAGCATTGAGGTCCCATTTCGGCGGACATCACCCATTGGATCGTGATCGTACGGCAGACATCGAGCGGATGCAGAGTCATTGGATAGTAGCATTGTCATAGACAGCCCAGATCCGCCTGCCCCACCTCCACACACTACAGGACACCCCCTCCCCCTCGATAGAGGCGCTTTTCTAGAGACATTTTTTTAATTTATCTCTAAAATAAGGAGTTATATAGTCTAGATGCGCTTTTTTATAGACACTTTAAAAATCACACTAAATTTTTTTTATGCCAAAGACGGTTTTGAGATGTTTTCAAGATACATCCAAAACGCTCATATATAATACTACATACTCTCTTCGTTTCGCACTCCGTCTTGCGATCTTCTTGACTTGTTAAGATCTTCAGGATATCATAGATACAACTTCAAAGTTTTTTAGCATTGTGTTGGCAAATTATGATAAAATTGTACTTTTCTTCCATAAAATGATGTTTTTTAAGAACCCGTAGATAGTTTTCATGACAAGCACATTGATGTAATTTTCGTGAGATCAATCCTTAATTCCAAATACATTTGTCTATAAACTTTGCCTGATGTATGCCATAGACTAGTGGCATGTAATGTGAAACCAAGGGAGCGTTAGAACTGGTGCATCTCCAGAACTAATCTTTACTCTTTAGTCATAGTTAGCTGGATTCTTCAGAGAATGCAACATCAAGACGAGTAACTCCAAAGTACACAGTTTACCGGATCTTAGTCTACATAAATTAACGTATATGGGCCCGCGTGAACCATCGGTACGTGGTTTGTCCTTTCAACTTGCTGCCTTCACTAGGCGCGAATGTCTCGCTACTGACCAGGGCAACATCAGCAAACTAGCAGAGAGCTACGGCTGGAAGAAAAACATGACGTTTTCAAAAAAAATTCTCCTGGGAGTGGTCCAACGTTGCGTGGCGGCGGAGTGGAAAGATACCATTCCTGACAAGTGTACGGATGGAGTTTTAATGATCGCGTCTTAGGCACTGGCCTGGATCCTCATAGTCCTAAAACACAGATACAGTTTAGAGTAAGTTTATATGGCTTCAAGGGAGACCTGTCCTTAGCTTAGGTTCCCGTATATAATTAAAACTAGAAATTCTTACGTAAATTAGAGAAAACATAGAAAAATCCATACCACTTATTTGGTGGGTCCAAATTGTAATGGTGAGGAGGCGGAGGCGAGCGAGAGCTAGTGCGGTCATGTAGGAGATGAGAGGGATTGGGGATGGGGATGGTGGCGGCTGACGGGGAATGGCCGAATGAGACGTACAATTTTATAGAAGAAAAGTACAATTTTGTCATAATTTTATCATAATTTGCCAACGCAATGCTAAAAAACTTTGAAAAGTACATTTTTGTCATGAAAAGTATCGCACTCCGTCTGTCTTGTAATCTTCTCCAAGTTCCTAGATCAGTAGCTAGTGCTCACAATTACATCATTGGATATCAAACACATATTACGAAAATGTAAAGCTATTGCGTAATAATAAACAAAGTGTAAATATACCTTACAGCTTTTAACTTTCAAAATGGCTGACCAGGCCAAACACCTTCGAAGAATCAGAGTGGAAGCAAAATCTAAAATACCACACGTGGAACTCTCACGATATATCTACATACAATTGACTAGGGCCCAAAACCTAATCCATGGCCTTCTTGTCTTCCAGCCTTCACGAACGCGCATAAGTGTCCATATAACCTTCTTATGCCATACTTATTGAATAATAATATTGAGCGAGCATGAGTACACAACCGTACCCACGAGCCAACACACGAGAATCTGATTATATAATATTCAAGGTTGATCAAAGGAATGGCTTATGGTTCTTTTGTTTACATAAAGCCACTTATTGAATTAGATTAAGTAGTAGCAAATCCACGAGACCTAGCATTTTGAACTAACACAGGTTTTAACAAAGTTTTCTGAACTAATAAAAGAAGGGGTTTACCCCCGCGCAGCGGGACAATCATCCCACCTCCTCATATGAAAAAAATAATCCAATGAAGCCGAACAGCTGACGAGTCCCTCGCCTACCCCAACTACTCCTCTCCCATTCCAACTGCCCACCACTTCCCCTCCCTATCAGCCATCGCCTCGGCCCTCCCCCTTCCCCCCTCCGACCTCGCTTCTGCTCCACATCTCTGGTTGGCCACCACCGTCGCCATCGGCGCGTGGAGACGCCAGCAAGGAAGGGAGATGGAGGCGACGGCGACGGAGGGAGGGAGTGGGGGGACGAAAGGCAAAGGCTCGTCCCGCCGGCACACATCGGCCGTAGCTCGAACACTAACCTTCTTGCTTCCACTCCACATCTCCGGTCGGCCACCACCGTTGCCATTGACGCACTCGCCAGAAATTAATATTTACTACATGGTTTAGGATCATGTCTGCCGGTACATCTTATCCTCTTTTAGGACTTTGTTGCAATGCACAGGCACCCTACTAGTGTTGTAAAATACTAGTGGAGGCTCCAACCTCCTATATTATAGGGTGACTTGAGCCACCCAATGCTCATGTTTTTTCTCGGGTGACATTTCGTACTTCGACTCGTTTGGTCTAGTGGTGGTTTTTTTGGTTGACAGTCAGATTTAGCGTTAGGTAATCATTTGATCCAGAGTGAGGGCGAGAGGGATCGGGCTCTCGGGAAGTCTGCTGGTGCAAGGAGTTAGGACTCCAATGAGAGGGAGAGAATATTCATAGGAATATTCTGCATTGGTTACCTAGATAGGAGAGATCACCTAGTTACGTCGAACTCTCTGACCCACCTTCGGGTTATGAATTGTCCTTCTATTGGGAATGGATAACGATTGATGATAGCTGGATTCTATATGAGGTTGATTGGTGGTTGATTACTATCATCCACTTGGGAACGTATCACTGCTACTCATACGCGGCACCTAGTTGATCTAATGATTTCTTTTGTTATTATTTCCTATTTATCGAGGAAGTTCCATAAAAGTCATGTGAGACCTATGCAAAGGTATGGGGGTTTACATAGGGTAGACATGAGTCTCACCGACACGTGGGGTATAGTTTACTTAATGATGTGTTTTATGGTTTGGTATTTATCATGGAAGTTCCATGAGTCTTAGCTGGAACTTTGAAGCATTGGCTAGACACTAGTCTTACATTTTTAGTGGTGTCTTCGGGTTTGGATTTCATCTTTGAGGTAATATTTACTTAGTCTCATTACTTGTGTGGTTTGGCATATGCTAAAGTAAACCTATCACACTAGGTTGACCCTTAGCTCCAGCACCTACTAAAGACTACTCCAAGTTAAGTAGATGATTACAGTACAAGACCTACGAGTCCTTACCTACTAGTCCTTGTCTAGCGATCAACCCTATCACTTTGATTACTATTTCTAGCATGAAGCTAGCTCATAGCTACCGCTAACCTCCATGACTATCTAATAGTACTAATAACTTATATGCCATGGATTTTACCCTTGAACTTCTGGCTCCAATTAAAACCTGGTTATGTGTGAGATACAATTGTCATGTTTCTACTATCATCACTTACATGGGATCCAACCATTATTGAGATACTAGCATGACTGTAAGTTTCAACTTAAGCTACAGTCAAGATTTTTAAATAAACTATTTTAGTCGGGTACTAAACAACTTGGCTTATTGGTTAATTCAATATTGTGTTTTATTCATTAACATCTTCATGTAACACCTGCTGACTAACCTTAATCAAGTATTCGTAATGCTTTTATCATTTTAGCATTGACCTAGGGTTTACATGTCATTTAGAGTAGATATGTTCGAACATGACCTTTAATCAAGGTTGCCTTCTAAATGCATGTTATTGTCATTTAAACATTTCTAGCTAATCTCTAATTACTTTCTTTGAACGTCCTAATTTAGTTACTAATGATACAATTAACCTACCATTGTTAGTTGAAATATCCAGTTGCTAATTACCTACTAATTGTTTAACCATTCCTACTTAACCTTCTAATAGACTTGTAGGTAACACCACCTAGCCTCAACATACTAACTGCCATTGGTTTACTTACAAGTGGGCCCCATGGTCAGTTTGTCACTCACCAACACAGAGAGAGAGAGAGAGAGAGAGTACAGAGACAAAAAACAGGGGAGGGCCGGAGGCGGGTCTGGCAGGGCTCATCACTGGCAAGGGAGTCAACGGCAGCGGTGGAGGATGGGGAAAATGGGTTTCGGGAGGATAGAGGAGGGTGGCGTCGTGGCACAGGCGGTCTTTGGGGTGAGCCGGGCAGTGGCCGAGGCAAGGAAGAGATGGAGACGGCGACACCCAAGGGGGACAGGGAGAGGAAGAGGAGGAGCACGAGCATAAAGGAGCTACGGGGAGCTCACCCATGTGGTTGGTCGGGGGACAGGAGGATCGAGGCGTCCTAGCAGCGTGAGCTCGTGGCTCTGTGGTGTGGTCGGACGCTGCGGCATTGTGGAGAAGGGAGGCACGGGTGAGTGGTAGGGGAGAGGAGAGGGGAATGTAGGGGTGCTCCGTGCGAGAGGAATTGGAGGAAGCTCAACGTGTGGCGGCGGCGTGGGGGTGGGCGGCTTTGGCGAGCGAGGAAGAAGATGACGTCTTGACTCTCCATTGACTAAGTGAAATCGGTTGAGGGGAAATAATCTTTGGGGGCTAGAACACGTTGTGACATGAGTGGTTCAGGAAGGAGCGTGTTGATTCGGCCGGAACGTCGTGGTCGAGGCGATGACAATGCCGGGCGAGGCGCCACCAGCGCGGAGGAAGACGGGGCGTTCCCGGGTTTTGGTGGCAGAGGGAAGGATAGGAGGTGGGCGCGAGGATGCAGGCGTAGAGACGGCGCTGGTGCACACAGTGGGAATGGCGGTGCTTTCATGGAGTGGCTCGACCATCTGTGCCGATGTAAGATCGAGGAGGCCGACTAGAGGGGGGTGAAGAGGCGTTTTAAAATTCTTTTCGCTAAAACCAATTTCTAATGTGGAAGCTAATACAAATACGGTTTTACACAATTAAAGCCTAAATCAACTAGGTTCACCTAAGTGCACCAACAATACAAGTCTATTGATAAATAGCAATTAAGCAAAGACTTGTAAGCTATTCAATTCTAGCAAAGTAAATAGCACAAAGCTAGGCTAGCATTCATTCACAAAGAATAAGCAATTTAATACAAGGAATATAAATTGCACAATGTAAAGCACAAGAATGCAAACCACAATTGACACGGTGATGTTTTACCGTGGTGATCGGAGACTTGCCGGTTTTCCCTAATCCATGTTGAGGCAAGCCCAAACTAATTGGATCGGCTCCACGAATTGAGCACCCGCCTCCGAGGTAAGTCCAACCGCTTGGACCGGTTCCAAACCGAACCAACACCTCGCTCCACTAGGGTTGCTCTTTCTTCCACTCCGGAGATGGCGAGCACCACACCACTCACAAACCGCTCGGGTCTTCTCACAAGCTTCTTTGAGAAGATCACCGATGCACGACACCTCCACGCCGTCTAGGTGTTGACAAACACCAAGAGTAATAGGTCAACAACCCTCACTTGAACCAATCAAGTGTCTAAGCTCAATGGATACTAAATCCACCACCTAATGCAACACATGCACTAGGATTTGCTCTCTAAGCTCACTAAGTGCAACATATGCACAAAAGAGAATGAGAGGCTTGCTCTTTGCTCAATAGAAAGTCTAGGGGCACCAGCAACCTACCCACACACGACCAAGGTGGGTATTTATAGCCCACACACAAAAACTAGCCGTTGTGGAAAAGTCTGTGAAAAAATCGCGAGGCGGTTCAACCGACAACCAGGAATCGGTACAACCACACTCCCTCCAACGGTTATAAAACTAGCCGTTGGACACTGGTTCGGTATAACCGCCAACTAACAATCAGTACAACCGCATAGCCCGGTTGAATCGCATTGACGCATGGTACAACCGATCGCAGGGTTTCCGAATCAGCTGAAAGACATGCTCTCTGGAAAACATGAACCGCCATAGAAAGATCGGTACAACCGCAGCGCGGTTCAACCGATTTACGAATGCGGTTCAACCGATTCTCAAGAGAGCTCCAAGTCGAAATGACATCGGTTCTGGATTTCTTGAACCGCCATTTCGAAATCGGAACAACCGATTTTATTTTCGGTCAAACCGCACCAAAAATCCGGTTGAACCGCCCAATACACGTTGGTACAACCGATTTCCAGAGAAAATAGCAGCTTGCATTTCCTTTTTAATCTCAACTTTGCAAAACACATTTGCAAATGATATGAAATGCAAACAAGGGTTTACGTGAGATTCTCAACAAGCCGCAAAACACATTTGCCAACTTTTAGAATCACACCACAAGTTGCACTTTGCTTTAACTCAATTTGCAAAACACTTTTGTCAAATTGACGCCATGATGCAAACAAGGATTCAAGTGAGATTCTCAACAAGTTGCAAAACACATTTGCCAACTTATAGAATCACACTACAAGAAATAAGGTACATGGACTTACACCATTTGCAAAACACATTCGCAAACTTAAGTCACATGCTACAAGGATTATCCATGAGCCACAACTATTTGCAAAACACATTCGCAAATATTGGCAACATGTTAAGGTGAGCTAGAGCAAACATAATGAGCTATCAACACATGACTAACTCAAGCGACTAGTCAAAGACCCCTCTTAATAGTACGGCAACCTATACTAGCAATCCGGTCTCCCAACCAAACACCAAGACTGGTAAAAGACTAGGAACACATCCTTAGCCCTAGCTAGTCATACCTTTGCCTTGTGCAACCACTTGAAGCTTGATGACGCACATACTTACTTCAAGTCCGGGTTCTTGACTTGAATACTCATCAACACATGATGAGTTCTTCACTTCACCTTCATCAACACATGATGAAGCTTCACTCCAGGATCTTGACTTGATGCTCATCAACATATGATAACATCTTCCATCCTGAGTCTTAATATGCATCAACACATGATGCACTCTTCACTTGACCTCCATCAACACATGATGGGTCTTCACTTAACTTGATGATCAACACATGATCATCTTCTCTTCTTGAACATCATCGACACACGATGATTCCTTCACTTGACTTCCACCAACACATGATGGAACTCCTCTGGACTTGATGACTATCAACACATGATATCATCCCAAGTCTTCATCACTATGGAACATAACCTGCTTATCCAACTCATGGAAAATGTTAGTTCCACAATATGATTACCATTAATTACCACAACATACCACTAACTCATAATGGTGGGACAAGATACCACAATCTTTCCTCTTTGGTAATTGATAATAACCACTTCAATAACAGATAATTGAATGTAGAATGGTATGAGTATATAGGCAATACACAAGTTGTATATACTCATACGAATATATATAACTACACAAGTTATATATACTCAAAAGATATATGAGCACACATGTCTCATATATACACATGAATATATTAACTACACAAGTTATATATATATATATATATATATATATATATATATATATATATATATATATATATATATATATATATATATATATATATTCAAGATATGTGAGTATACATGAACTACACAAGTTATGTTATACTCACATATAAGTATATTTAGACTACACAAGTCTTATATACACACATGAAATATATTAACTATGCAAGTTAAATATATTCAGGATATGTGAGTATACATGAACTACACAAGTTATGTTATACTCACATATAAGTATATTTAGACTACTCAAGTCTTATATATACTCACATGAATATATTAACTACACAAGTTAAATATATTCAAGGATATGTGAACTACACAAGTCTCATATATACTCATATGAATATATTAACTATGCAAGTTAAATATATTCAAAGGATATGTTTCAAAGTAAAGATCCTAAATATATGTGGAAACAGGAATATGGATCAATACTAATGAAACCTCAAAATATAGAATGAACTACCCCTATATGTGTGCATACATGAATATGTAATAAGAACATATACACATATTTAGGTTAATCTTTTGGTAGAGTTCAACCTATATTTTGGATCGAGGAATGCAACAATATATAAGAATACAAGGTAGAATGCATACCTCTTTTGTTCTTTATATCCAAACGAGACTAATCATAAGATAAGGCAAATAGAATGGTTAGTCTCACAAATAGATTTATCATTATAAATGCATATCTATTTAGATTTTCCTTTTGTTTATCCAATGAATTGGATTTGTCATTAATCACATGCATGCCTTCATGATTTTCACATTTATATCCAAATAAGACTACACAATATGTATATCAATAAAAGTGTTAGTCTCACAATTAGATTTGTCATTAATCACCAAAACCCCATTAACACATAATGGCGGCTCTAGATCTTTCAATCTCCCTCTTTTTGGTGATTGATGACAAATCCTTTACAAATGACAACATTTGGATATAAATCAACATAAGATAAGATAATCAATTAAGCTATTTGATTATATGCATGCATTGAAATCACAAGAGAATCTCCTTTTGGTAAACTCCCACTTTTGGCACCACAAGATTCTCCCCTTTGGCAACACAAGAGAATAACAAATAAAGCTCATAGAGAATAACAAATAAAGCTCATATAAATTAACATCCAAATGAAGCTCATACAAATTAACATCCAAATGAAGCTCATACAAATTCTCCCCTTTTGGCATTAAACACCAAAAATCGAAATAAATCTTAAGCCAAAAGAGAGTCTTTGTAACACCTATGAGCTTGGCAATTAGAACTAAAATTATTTTGATCAAATAAACATTTTCCCCCTTTTTGGCATTAAATTTCAAAAAATCCAAAATGAAACGAAGCCATAAGGGAGTCTTTTCAAATTTGTTTTCCCATATAATATATTACCCATTATAAACAAAGCTTAAAACGTTTTTCATTATTATAGTTTTTCAAAAGCTTTTTAGGAAAACTCCCCCCTTACACAAAGGTTCTTCTTGAAGACAAACTTCTCTTCTCCTTTGACACACAAAGGTTTTCTTCTTGACGATACTTCTTTGACACACAAAGAGTTTTCTTCATCCAATCCATATCTTTGCTTTTGACACACAAAAGCTTTCTTTAACCAATCCATATTTCTTTGCTTTTCACACACAAAAGCTTTTTCCATTAATTTCATATCTCCTTCTTTGTCATCCTTTTGAAATATGTCCATTCAAAACTCTTGATGACTTCAACCTCTTCTACTTGATCTTTGATTTGCATCCAAAAACTCTCTCTTTGACATTAAGCACAAAAGCATTCTCCCTCAAAGTCTTTATGTGTATCTACTTGTAAAATAATCCTTTGAACATTATTGTAGATACCAATTTAAACAAAGCCACTTGTTGGTAACACATGTAGATACCACTTGAAAATAATACTCATAGATATCATTTGTAAATCCACATGTTGATACCACTTGTAGAGAACATGCGTCGACAAGACTGAAATCTCAAGGTGCTTGAACTTCTCTTACAAAGATCTTCAAAGAATGCATCCAAAGAGAAGAGAGAAATAGAGAATTCACTTGAGAGAAAAGATGATACCAAGAATAATTGATTCCATTTGTAGAAACTTGGTACCACTTGGAGAGATAAGCCTTAGAGAGATACCACTTGAAAAAGTATACCATGAATCGGAGGTATCTGAGAGAGCTTGGTTTGAAAAGAATTGATTGGCAAGGAATGAAATGGATATCACTTGTAGGTGGGTACAAGAAAGATACCACTTGAAGGATATCACAAAAAGGAATAAGATGATATCAATTGAAGAATACCACTTATAAAGACAAGATGATATCACTTGAAGAATACCACTTGTAAAAACAAGTAATATGAATTCCATGCCAAGGTCAAGGTGATCAAAAGGTGCTACCACTTAAAGGAATACCACTTGAATGATAAACATATCACAAGGTGATCAAAATGGTACTTGGAGTCAACAAAATATATGTGGGTAGCATGCAAGGATAACAAGGATCAACTTGACTTGAGGGAGGCAGTCAAAGAGATTTAGAATAGAATAGAATTGAAATGGATTCAATTGACTACAATGTCAGCAAAATCGGTACTACCGCAGTTCAAAGGCCAGTCATACCGATGTTCGAACGAACCGCCGTTCAAAGGCCGGTCGTACCGAAAAACGGTTATACCGTGGGAATAACGTCGGTTGATCCGATTTTCCTGGAGATTCAAGGATAGATCTTGGAATGGAGAATTGTGCAAATGATCCTCAGTTTTAGTATTCAAATAAATATATCTAGGATCATTATGCATTAGATTGGAGATAGAAACAACAATGAATATAGTTTTTATGAATTAGTCTTTTGATTTTGCAAATAAAACTCATTTTTGATGAAACTTCTCCAAAAGAACCAAAATGAGCAAATGAAGAATTTAAGGCATCAAATTGTATGTATGAATTATTAATACCATTATGGACCTATTTATGTGAACAATTTAGGTTCAAATGGCAAAACTCACTTAAGTGCTAGAAAGTGACCATTTTGGTCAACCTAGAATTTTGGACGAGTTTCAAAATTAAATAACCTTTTCTAGGTTGGCATTTTGGAAATCTTTTGAATACCAAAAATGTTTAGAATAGCCAACTCTAGGATTTTCCTTTTGGGACAATGGTCAAATTCTTTTTAGAATATATTTTACACAAAAATCTAGTTTTGGTCAAAAACAAGATATTAAGATCTAGAATTTTGGTTAGAAACTCATTTTCATTTGAAATAGGTGTTTCTTGAACGAAAACCTTTGCAAAACATTTGGAAATCATTTGTATACATTTTGCAACTAGTTTTTCAAAGTTTATACTAATAATTTCAAAATTTTGACTTTTGGCCAAATGGCTCATTTTGAAAAACAATACTAGCATTTAATTAATTTGGGCACACTTAGGGATGTGATATACATGTATATGACTTAGCACTCCCCCTTAATGTGCCACTACCAACTTTCTCAAGATTTTAATAAACAAGTTTTAGCACAAGAGCAAGAACAACCCTTTTAAGATTTTCATGTAATGCAACCTACACAAGATAAAGGGTCTAGATACTTTAATGTAAATACTTGTTACTAGAGATGGCATTGGCTTATGATATGAATTGATCATCCTTAAGCTTGGCTCCAATTTTGCACATGGTGGATTCCACCTCTTCATGTGAGCCAAAATTCCAATGCCTCTCCAAGTACCTATTTAAGCATTTAAGCGTATTTTGGTACCCAATACTTGGTTGGGTCCATGAATGTTAGTCACAACACTTTTGGGCACCCAAATGGCCCTAGCATTAGTTTTATGTAAACTAACATTTCTAGCAAACACATTGCCATTTCTATCCTTCCTAAGCAAATAATTATTATTATAAATAAAAGGCTTAGGAGTGATACCTTTAAGACATTCCTTACTAAAATGTCCCTTCTCCCAGCAATTGTAGCAAGTAGGGCTTTTGCTTCCCTGACTTATCTTCTTATCTTGCTCAATGCCGGCTTGCCTCTTTGTTGAATGTCTTGGCTTGACATCCTTTTGATTTGGGCACACCGAGGCAATGTGACCATTCTTCTTGCATCCAAAGCACTTGATATTTTTGAATTGTCTACCATTTTGCTTTGGGATGCTCTTCACCTTCTTCTTGGTGGTGAAGCCAAGTCCTCCCTTGTCGATTTTCTTGTTAGGACATTTGGAGGCAATGTGACCCCTTTCATGACACTCAAGACATTTGATATTCTTCGTGTGTCTTGCATTGTGCCTCATCTTGCTATTCTCCTTCTTCTTCTTGGGAGTGAAGCCAATTCCACTCTTATCTTGCAAGCATATTTGCTTGCTCAATATTTCATCGAGAGCGGCCTTCCCTTTATAGCTTCTTTCCAAGTCAATTGTCAATTTCTTGACTTGGGCCTTGAGCTCATTATTTTCTTCTACAAGGTTAGTTTCAATGCACATAGAAGAAATAGAAGCATCTATTTGAGAGCAACAAGGCATATCAATTAAATCATCACAAGAAGTGGATATATTGATTTTAGATGAAATGCAAGAATTTGCAATTACACATGGCATATCATTAATTAAATCACATGTTATTCCAATATCCACTTTAGACTTTTTAAGCTCATTTAGGAGGAGAATTTCATGATTATCTTTTAAAACATTATAATCATTTTGAAGTGAGACATACTCATTCTTCAAAACTTTGAACTTAGATTTCTCCTTTCCTAAACAATTATTTAGCTCTTCTAGCATATCTAGCAACTCATCATATGAAGGTTCATTGTTATCATCATCATTATATACCTTGTTTTTACCTTTTGCCATAAAGCAATGAGTCGATGTTGATGGAGTTGATATGTCATCATTATCGAAGCTAGAAGTTGATGTGGAGGGGCTTGTGGACTCTTCATCGTCGGAGTTGGAGATTGAGCATTCTTCTCCTGACGTCCACTCTTGTATGCAATCCTCATTAGATGAAATGGACCTTTCATAATATTCTTGTAAATAGGTCCACATCTCATGAGCGTTCTTGAGATCGCATATGGCATCAAACACATCTACACTCAAAGCACTAAATAAAGCGTTAATTGCTTGAGTGTCGAGATGTAAGCATTTCTCTTCCTCAATTGTTGGAGCAAGATGATCCAATGGAGGAGAAAAACCAACATCTACAATCCGCCATATATTTAGGCCCATGGCCTTAAAATAACATGATATGCGGATTTTCCAATGTGCATAATTTGTGTCATCAAATTTAGGTGCTTCACCTAGGTGCACTAAATCTCTAGTCGCCATCCTTTACTCTCTAGACGGTTAAGTCTAATAAATGAGAGACCAAGCTCTGATACCACTTGTAAGATCGAGGAGGCCGACTAGAGGGGGGTGAATAGGCGTTTTAAAATTCTTTTGGCTAAAACCAATTTCTAATGCGGAAGCTAATACAAATACGGTTTTGCACAATTAAAGCCTAAATCAACTAGGTTCACCTAAGTGCACAAACAATACAAGTCTATTGATAAATAGCAATTAAGCAAAGACTTGTAAGCTATTCAATTCTAGCAAAGTAAATAGCACAAAGCTAGGCTAGCATTCATTCACAAAGAATAAGCAATTTAATACAAGGAATATAAATTGCACAATGTAAAGCACAAGAATGCAAACCACAATTGACACGGTGATGTTTTACCGTGGTGATCGGAGACTTGCCGGTTTTCCCTAATCCATGTTGAGGCAAGCCCAAACTAATTGGATCGGCTCCACGAATTGAGCACCGCGCCCGAGGTAAGTCCAACCGCTTGGACCGGTTCCAAACCGAACCAACACCTCGCTCCACTAGGGTTGCTCTTTCTTCCACTCAGGAGATGGCGAGCACCACACCACTCACAAACCGCTCGGGTCTTCTCACAAGCTTCTTTGAGAAGATCACCGATGCACGACGCCTCCACGCCGTCTAGGTGTCGGCAAACACCAAGAGTAATAGGTCAACGACCCTCACTTGAACCAATCAAGTGTCTAAGCTCAATGGATACTAAATCCACCACCTAATGCAACACATGCACTAGGATTTGCTCTCTAAGCTCACTAAGTGCAACATATGCACAAAAGAGAATGAGAGGCTTGCTCTTTGCTCAATAGAAAGTCTAGGGGCACCAGCAACCTGCCCACACACGGCCAAGGTGGGTATTTATAGCCCACACACAAAAACTAGCTGTTGTGGAAAAGTCTGCTGAAAAATCAGCAGGGGCGGTTTAACCGCCAACCAGGAATCGGTACAACCGCACTCCCTCCAACGGTTATAAAACCAGCCGTTGGACACTCGTTCGGTACAACCGCCAACTAACAATCGGTACAACCGCATAGCCCGGTTGAACCGCATTGACGCGCGGTACAACCGATCGCAGGGTTTTCGAATCAGCTGAAAGACATGCTCTTTGGAAAACATGAACCACCATAGAAAAATCGGTACAACCGCAGCGCGGTTCAACCGATTTACGAATGCGGTTCAACCGATTCTCAAGAGAGCTCCAAGTCGAAATGACATCGGTTCTAGATTTCATGAACCACCATCTGGAAATCGGAACAACCGATTTTCGGTCAAACCGCACCAAAAATCCGGTTGAACCGCAGCTCGGTTGAACCGCCCAACAACTTTGCAAAACACATTTGCAAATGATATGAAATACAAACAAGGGTTTACGTGAGATTCTCAACAAGCTGCAAAACACATTTGCCAACTTTTAGAATCACACCACAAGTTGCACTTTGCTTTAACTCAATTTGCAAAACACATTTGTCAAATTGACGCACGATGCAAACAAGGATTCAAACGAGATTCTCAACAAGTTGCAAAACACATTTGCTAACTTATAGAATCACACTACAAGGAATAAGGTACATGGACTTACAACATTTGCAAAACACATTCGCAAACTTAAGTCACATGCTACAAGGATTATCCATGAGCCACAACTATTTGCAAAACACATTCGCAAATATTGGCAACATGTTAAGGTGAACTAGAGCAAACATAATGAGCTATCAACACATGACTAACTCAAGCTACTAGTCAAAGACCCCTCTTAATAGTACGGCAACCTATACTAGCAATCCGGTCTCCCAACCAAACACCAAGACTAGTAAAAGACTAGGAACACATCCTTAGCCCTAGCTAGTCATACCTTTCCCTTGTGCAACCACTTGAAGCTTGATGACGCACATACTTACTTCAAGTCCGGGTCCTTGACTTGAATACTCGTCAACACATGATGAGTTCTTCACTTGACCTTCATCAACACATGATGAAGCTTCACTTCGGGATCTTGACTTGATGCTCATCAACACATGATGACATCCTCCATCCCGAGTCTTGATATGCATCAACACATAATGCACTCTTCACTTGACCTCCATCAACACATGATGGGTCTTCACTTAACTTGATGATCAACACATGATCATCTCCTCTTCTTGAACATCATCGACACACGATGATTCCTTCACTTAACTTCCAACAACACATGATGGAACTCCTCTGGACTTGATGACTATCAACACATGATATCATCCCAAGTCTTCATCACTATGGAACATAACCACCTTATCCAACTCATGGAAAATGTTAGTTCCACAATATGATTACCATTAATTATCACAACATACCATTAACTCATAATAGTGGGACAAGATACCACAATCTTTTCCTCTTTGGTAATTGATGATAACCACTTCAATAATAGATAATTGAATGTAGAATGGTATGAGTATATAGGCAATACACAAGTTGTATATACTCATACGAATATATATAACTACACAAGTTATATATACTCAAAAGATATATGAGCACACATGTCTCATATACACACATGAATATATTAACTACACAAGTTATATATATATATATTCAACGATATGTGAGTATACATGAACTACACAAGTTATGTTATACTCACATATAAGTATATTTAGACTACACAAGTCTTATATACACACATGAATATTTAACTATGCAAGTTAAATATATTCAAGGATATGTGAGTACACATGAACTACACAAGTTATGTTATACTCACATATAAGTATATTCAGACTACTCAAGTCTTATATATACTCACATGAATATATTAACTACACAAGATAAATATATTCAAGGATATGTGAACTATACAAGTCTCATATATACTCATATGAATATATTAACTATGCAAGTTAAATATATTCAAAGGATATGTTTCAAAGTAAAGATCCTAAATATATGTGGAAACAGAATATGGATCAATACTAATGAAACCTCAAAATATAGAATGAACTCCCCTATATGTGTGCATACATGAATATGTAATAAGAACATATGCACATATTTAGGTTAATCTTTTGGTGGAGTTCAACCTATATTTTGGATCCGAGAAATGCAACAATATATAAGAATACAAGGTAGAATGCATACCTCTTTTGTTCTTTATATCCAAACGAGACTAATCATAAGATAAGGCAAATAGAATAGTTAGTCTCACAAATAGATGTATCATTATAAATGCATTCCTGTTTGGATTTTCCTTTTGTTTATGCAATGAATTGGATTTGTCATTAATCACATGTATGCCTTCATGATTTTCACCTTTATATCCAAATAAGGCTACACAATATGTATATCAATAAAAGTGTTAGTCTCACAATTAGATTTGTCATTAATCACCAAAACCCCATTAACACATAATGGCGGGTCTAGATCTTTCAGCCGAAAATGGAGAGCTCAAGCTTCCTGTCTGCTGGTGCTCAATGGGGAAGGTGGAGGGGAGAGGGGGAAAGACGACTCGTTGTTGGCCTCGACGCTAGCTTATAGTGGCAAGACAAGGTGGTGCAATTTCTCACGAAAAGCACAGCGACAAGATGAAGCTGTGCTCGGCGACGCCGGCACAGTGTCGAGGACGTGACGGTAGGCATCGTGGCTCCATCGACAGCAAGTGAGAGCATGGTGATGCGACGGGAGTTGGCGGCTTGCGCGCTGTGGTGTGGTGACACGGGTGATAGCGTGGCTCCAGTGGCCATGTGGGACGAGAGTTGCTCGCATGGGTAGCGTGCTAGCATGGCGCCAGCGGCAAGCGAGGCGTGTGTGGCGCATGGAGACAACACACGGCCGAGGGTGGGAGTAGGTGCAAGCATGCATGGCTGTCGGGCGCGGTCGAGAGCAGCTTCGGCGAGACGGAGCACGATGGAGAGGGGACGACGAGACGGTGTGTCATGGTGCCAGTGGGTGCCATCGGGCGAACAGTGGAATAAGGAGCAAGAAAGAAGAGAGAAAGAAGGAGAGGGGTTGGCACGTGGGTCAGGGAGGGAAAAAGAAAGAGAAAATAAAAAGAGAAAAAAGAAAAAGAAAAGGGAGGTGTCGGCTGGGACGGGTTGTTTTCGACCCGGACCGTCCTTTTGGGTTTTTCATCTTTTTTTCCTTTTGTTTTGAGCTCTGGTTCGAATTATGACGAAGTTCCAAATGACAACCCAGAAGATCAAATATCGACGAAGCGGAATAAAAAGTTTTAAAAATGCCACATTTTTAAACAAGTGGGCTGAAAGTGAATTTTGGAGTGTTACACCCATGCTCGCGTATGTTTGCCCGATGGGTAGAGGATTGCTCCTATTTCCATTTCCGTGGACAAAGAAAGCCCTATGCCTGGTTCTATTAGGCCATTTGCCCGCGAATAATCAGGTACAATCGCCATCCCTATTTCCCAATGTTTGTCATGGGGCGAAATTTGCGGCCTACCATTTAATTCAAACCTAGCCACTCATTGAACCGCTACTTGGCTGCTTTGGGCCTACTTCCCCTGGGGTACTAGCCGATTGTTCATCGCCAAGTTTTAACAACCAACAAGGCCCATGGTTAGGTCCCAGGAACTTCGCTAAAACCGAGGATTTCCGAAATACCTTGACACTATTGCCAATTGTTCAATCACACTACGATTAGGATCATCTACCCATGATCTCCACACAAATATATTTTATACGGATTTTAAGTTGTTATTCGGGCAGGACATAGTTAGTATCTATTATATAATAAAAATCAACGATAGATGTTTTATAGCTGCTTAGAAATTCTCACAAAAAGAAGAGTCATGTGGCCTTAATATGATGTACCCTAATTACCTAGAAATATAGCCATTGGATATTATTGCTTAGAGATTTATTACTTGATAATTTTAAAACTAAAGGGGAAGACAGTCCTTTCAATTTGTGCCATACAATAGTTATTAATGAAATCAACTTCCCAATCTTTCGATCCATCTAATTTTCCAATCCTCAGTATAAAGGAAGGGAAAAAGAGAGCGAGCTCGCTGGGCCACGTCGTCTCCACTTTTTTTTAGCCACCGGATTCTGCGCGCTTTGCCTTCCCTGCCGCACGATTTCCCCGGCCAAACGCACGCTCGCCTGCACAGGCGCAAACGACGCATCGCGACGCTTGCTCCCTCCACGTGCGGGCCCCACGCACGGCCGTGACTCCGCTTGCTCCCTCCACGTGCGGGCCCCACGCACGTGGAGGCCCCATGCACAGGCGTGACTCACACGTCCAAGAGCGCGGCTGGCTACTAGTAAAAAACAAAAGAAGAGAGAGGGAGAGAGTTCGGAGGGCTGCATGCTCATCCTCCTTCGTTAGCCCTCAGTCCGGCCTCCTTCCCGTTTTTTATTCTCTTGTCCTGGGCAAGAGAAGATGGGGCTACGTAAGTTAATATATATAGGATAGTATATGTTACCCCGCGTCACTGGTGGTCAAAGGGTTTGTGTGGGTTAATTGCAAGCAGTAATAATTCAGATTGCGACCGTAGGAAATTCCTGAGGACCTATTCCATGGAAAATTTAAAGGAATTTTCGAATGGCGTTCCTTTGTTCCAAACGTAGTCATGGGGCCAAAATTTGCAGCTCCGTCTGAGCCCAGCCCAACTCAAACCTGGAGCTGCGACTGGGCTGTTTGGGCCTGCTCCCTGGGGTACTGGGCCGATCGCTCATCGCGAAGTCATGACAACCAAGGCCCATGTTCATCTCCAGGAAAAAATAACAAGACCCACGGTTTTGTTATCCTAATTTCACTTGTTTAGGTAGGTCCCTCCAGAAAAAGAAGAAGAAGAAGGTTTAGGTGGCTAGGCTGCTCTAAAACTAGTTGAACCAAATTTGTCTTTGCTTATACTGCCCAAACAACCCGTTCTAAAAAAATGATGCGGACGAAATAGAAAGCATAAATTTGCCGCCCAAGCCCAGCCAAAAACACATGGCCTTATGTGAAAATGTCCGAAGGTCAAATCGGACAATCCATATTCCAAGGATGGTCCGCCGGCCTGAATTTCAAACTTCACTTCTTCGCCATGGACGATCTGCGACCTGCAAAACCTACAACCAGCAGCATTTCGCAATATTTTCGAGGCAAGCACTAGATCCAACAGAACCAAATTTATTAGTTACTCTGTACTCATCACAATAACATGTGGAACACATGAGTTCAGGACCCTCACATGGTCACACACATTTGTTGATTAGGTGAATTTTGTTTCATGTTTCAACGACAAGCTAAGAAGGTGGTGTCGGTCGAGATGAAATCGACATTATGGCGATTAGCGCCCCAAAATACGCTATAGTATTTATAGCCACGAACATAAACAGGTTGCGTGAGTATGCGCCGGCGAACGGATACAGCCGAGTGACTCGCCTCATCTCGATAACATGCTGTCTTCCAGGCAAGGAGCTGCGCCACAGAAACTTGACGATGGTGTTCAACGACGCTGGCTTAAATATCCAATGCACGATGACCAAGCCCAAGGCATAGATCCCCGCGGATATGAGCTGGAACGTGATCGAACGAAAGATCGCCGTTCTTCCCGTTACGGCAACCAAAGAAGCCGAGAAGGCCACGATCATGCTGATAAGCGACACCCATATGCAGTGCAGAGAGAAGACCAAGGTTTTCCATGAGCAGGACGCCTTTCCATAGACGAGCAGGATCACTCCAACTACAGAAGCTGTCAAGGCAATGCTGTCGAAGACGATGAAGATTGCGTAGCAGGTATTCTCCTGGAGGATCGCCTTGCCGTCCTCTCCGTAACCCCCTGCGACGTTGAACGCAGCGGAGAAGGCGACGGTGGCGATGAGAACCGCTACCACCGCGAGGCTGTCGGACGTCATCCCTACCAACTGTGTTATGTCGCGGCCGCTCCATTGCTTAAGGTTGTCCTGCCTCAGCGGCCGGGATTGCGCCCCGAAGGCTGTAAGCGTCACCACCATGCTTACCTGCACCATGCGCATATTAATTTGTAGTCGAAAAAGGGGAGCAAACACACTGAAATTGGGGTCTACATGTAACTCACCATGGAGGAGAAACTGGTCAATTTCGCGGCGAGATCAAACGGCGCGTGCCCATCCTTGTTCATAACATCGGCTCGCACTTTTCCGCTCGACAGCAGGGCCTCCGCGACGCCGGCCACGCCCGCGACCACCGCAAGATGGAGAGGCGTGTTGCCATCCCTGTCCGGCGCGTTCATGACGCCGTCCAGTATCGGTTTCTCCATGGCAAGCGACACGACCGACGAGTGCCCTTCCTTGGCCGCGGCGTGCAGGAAGGTCCTGCCATGGCCATCGCGGAGCTCGGCGGCTTCGGGGTAGGCCCTCATCAGCTCCTCGACGACGCCGGCGTGGCCCATCAGCGCGGCGACGTGGAGCGCGGAGAGGCCGTCCGAGTAGTCCTGTTTGTACACCGTGCTCGGTGGCGCGGCGCGCAGGATTGCCCTTACCATGGATCGGTCGCCGTCGGACGACGCGAAATGGAGCGGGCTGCTGCCGTTGCCGTCCACTTCGCCGGCCAGAGATGGCTTCCATTGCAGTAGCAGCCAAACCATTTCTGACAATGCTCAGATGGGATTGATGAGCACATTCTTAGCAACCTAAAAGTTGTACTGTCTCCATTTTTTTAGTAACACCCTAAAATGCGATCAAACTTTCTACTAATATATCTAAAAATATTTAGATTATCTACTTAAAAACTATATTGTTATATTTTTCATTAAAAATACTTTTATAATTTTATTAGTATTTAATAGGACAAAATTATCGTAAAGTAATAATCAATGTCACGCTCGTATACCCGTAAAAAGTAACAAAACTTTACTTAGAAACGAGCGGAGTGTACGAAAGTGTCTGAAATGGAGAACTATGCGCAATCTATACAACATTAGGCACTTGGAAGTTGTAACTTGCGAAAGCACAAAAGCTGAACGTGTACTACCACAAATGCGATAAAGAACCCTGAAAGAAGCAACTAACCTGAGCTCTGGAAGACGGCAGCGTGCAGGGCATTCTGCGAGCTCGGGCCGACGGGCGACGCATCCTTGCACCTCGTCGTTATCGCTCTGACGGAGGGCACCGACCCGCTCACCACCGCCAAGTACAGGGCGACAGGCCGGCGTCGTTCAGCTCGGATGCCATCTCCGGCGCCGCCGACACCAGAGCCTCCACCGCGACACCATGGCCGTGTTTTGCCGCCAGATGCAGGGCCGTGTCCCCGGCCTCGTTCTTGCAGGCGAGGATGCTCTCCCCGCAGCCCTGGGCCAGGTAGACGAGGAGAGACACGGCCCTATCTCTCCCCGCCCTCGCCGCGCAGTGCAGCGGCGTGTCTAGCGCAGAGTTCCGGGAGGATAAGACATTCTTATCTCTGAACCTGAAGTAGAGCTCCCGCATCAGCTCGTCGTGCCCTTGGTCCGCAGCTACGTGAAGAACCGTGTTCCTCTCCGCGCTCACCTCGTGTATGTCGCACTGTCCATGGTGAACGCCTGAAAACAAATCAAACAAATACTAGTACACATTTAAGCATGTAGTTAATCTGCGGTGTTTATATTATGAGTTTCCTGGTAAAAAAACCGGGTATAAGTAATTATTCCCTCTGTTTAAGAATACATGACGTTTTGAAACGTTGATACGGTCAACTTTAACCACTACTTTTTATATCAGGATGATCACAAATAATATAAAATTATTATACCGTGAAAATCTTTTCCATGATTAATCTAATGATATTATTTTCACATGACCAATCTAATAGTGTTTTACATATATTAGTAATCAAAGTTTGAAAAATTTGACTGCACGCTTTCTCAAATATCATATATCTATGAATGGAGGGAGTATATATTATGCATGAAAGTACAATGGTGCGGAAAACATAGAAAAATCCATACGCTAGGCAATTGCGCAAATCCATACGCTAGGTAATTGCACGGGCAACCCGATGAGATTAGTGGAAACGTTGCATGGATTTAAGTTGCTAATTCTACGGTGTTCTTACATTTTTATCAATATAAAAGTGAAAAAGAGCAGCTCTTACCAGTGGCTTGTTGTGCTGCAGCACAGTGTTGTCGCTGCAGAAGCAGTGCCATGACCTCCTCCATTTGCCCTCCGTACACGGCAAGGTAGAGAGAAGAGCACATGAACAGGCCCACGCTATTCGACGGCTGCGCCGCGGCCGCCTCCGCAGATGCTGCAGGGCGAGTGAGCTGGATGAGCTGATAATCCATTTGATCGAAACCAACTCAAGTTAACTACCGCACCAAATCTACTGTACACGTATTCATCGGCAAGAGAAGATGGGGCTACGTGAATAGTAATATATACATAGGATGGTACATGTTACCCCGCGTCACTGGTGGTCAAAGGGTTTGCGTGGGTTAATTGCAAGCAGTAATAATTCAGAATGTGAGCGTAGGAAATTCCATGGAAAATTTAAAGAAATTTTCGAATGGCGCGAAAGGTCTACTGGTGGTCGAAAGGTCTACTGTGCACATAATTCAGATTGTGACGGCAAGCAGTAATATAGAACGCGACACATAATTCAGAATTCGACGAAGCACGTGCTCATGCATGGTCCGGACTGGGACAAATAAATTTCGGCTGAAAATCAGTGATAATTGGCTAAAATTCATTAGAAAAATCAAAATAGCTTATCAACAAAGTCCATGGTCGGTCTATCCATGATTCATCAATAGAGCTGTCACTGATCTCGATTCTCCAATAAATTCCATGATTCATCTATAGAGCTCGTCAACAAAATGTTAGTAAATTCCATGATTCCATCAACAAAAGTCACGAACTAACATTATCCCTTCTGAATGCTGAAGAACAAGAACGTGAAACCAACAAAAGCAACCAACCAACATGGAGTAGTACCTCCGGTCGCTATCGCTGATGCCGATTTTCCATTAGTCTGACAAACACCGTTGGACAGGGACACGGCGAACCGCCCCTTGATGTGACTACTTGGTAGCACACCTCCACCCATGCAACACAGCCTAACCTACTTCCTGAGTACCAATGTCAAGAATCCATAACTTACTAAGTTAGGCCCGTCCCATACCAGGTATGTGGTTGTACGAGAGGCTCAGTTCAATGGCGCACAAAGTTAAGTACTTAATTGACCAAGACAAGACTTCCAATTAAACTACAAATCCCTATGCACACAGGTTATTAAGCCCACGCACATAGCTCCACCAAAATATCACACAGTCCACTTGCCTCCGTCTAAATCCTTTCCCACTTTGTTGGTTAGTGCAACATATGCCATCAACGAGTAATAGCACATAGAGCACACAGCTTTCTATCACATAGTTCCATAGTCACTTAGTCAAGTTTATATTTACAACTTACATGAGATGATGACTCGTAGCATGGCTAACAACTAATCAAGATCTAACCAACCCACTTTGGTAATACACTAGCACCAACTAAATTAACCAAACTAGGGTGACAAAAGATTATGGCATACAACTAGACAAGGAGGTCATAACAAATTAGATATTAACTAATCCCAAAAACATTGAAATAAATAATTTAAATCAATATAACTTTTGAAAACTGGGTTCAATATGATCAAAGGTATAACTTGCCTCGCTATAGCAATGAGGATCTTATTTTATCTTTAATCTTCTACTTTCTTGATCTTCAGCTCCTTCTTGATGAGGACTTCTCGAAGTAACAACGTCTACTCGCAAATAAGCAAATAAACCAAATAAATAAATAACAGAGAGCAAACAAACTCCAAAAATAAAATAATAATCTCAGATAAATAGATCTTGAATTGGGATGAATTTAGGAATTTGAATGAACTCAATCAGAGTTCGGATTCAAAAGATATGACTCTCGGAAGAATCACATAAAATGATGAAATTAGAGAGGAAAGAATATTCAGAGAATATTCCTTCAGATTAAAACAAAAAAACAGAATTGGAGACTTACAAGTGGGGTCCACTGGTAAGTGAGAGAGAACAAAAGTAGTGAATGGCATGTGGGACTAACTGGGTAATTGAGTTTCAGAAATTCAATTAATCTCCGAAAAGGACAAAGAGGATGACAGGTGGACCCTTGGTCCATAGACCAAGCCCACGATCTAGGGTTTAGGTTCATGGTAGATCGAGTTCATGATAGATTAGGTCCAAGGCTAGGGTTTGATTGGCGTGCACTGGCAAAGGGGACCCCACAAGTCATAGACTAGGTCCACAATGAACCACGTCTATACTGCTCCAACTTTAGGATTAGGTTAGGTGGCACACGAGTGGCGGCTTAGGTGGCATAGGTGATTGCGTGGCATGCACATAGCAGCGATGTGGCGGCCACGGAGGATCACCAGATGAGGTGGCGGCTGATGAGGCAAGTGACGTGGCACCGTCAACAGCACAGGCTCGGTTCCAAATAGATGCGTAAGACGGACCGCCACCATAGAGACAAGAGAGGAAGAGAGAGATGAACGGCCCACACAAAAGCGGAACAGCGGAGGTGGAGGTCCTGGGTGAATCCCGTCGGTGACAAAGGCGGCCAGTTGGACTCCGGCGACGGCGGTGCAGGGCATCCACGGAACCAACAGCGGTGGCGGCTCCGGCGGGGTCGGGTCAGGTCGAGCGTGGCACCGACAGGCGTGAGGACGGCGCAACGAACCGGGGCGGGGAAGCTTCGGATCTGGACGGGACGTCCGCGCGGCTCCGACGAGTTGGGCAAAAAAAAGGAAACCAACGAGGTTGGAGAACGGAGAGAGTGAACGAAGGT
The DNA here is from genome assembly GCA_036346405.1 of Phyllostachys edulis. Classification (NCBI taxonomy): domain Eukaryota; kingdom Viridiplantae; phylum Streptophyta; class Magnoliopsida; order Poales; family Poaceae; genus Phyllostachys; species Phyllostachys edulis. The sequence continues at coordinate 10,695,426 of CM070566.1, forward strand.
CTTACCAGATAGCAGATCGAACAGGCGGCGGCGCGAGGAGCTTCGGTCTCCACTAATGGCGATGGCGGCTCGGGGAAACTTGATGGTGAAAAACGATGTTGAGGCGGCGCGGCGATGACTCTGGAGGAGAAGGCACCCGGCGACGGCACGGAGAGCGCGGCGTCGGCTTCGGAGAAGAAGACCACGGGTGGCGGGCTTGGCGGCGCAGGAAGGCGTCCCGGCGGAGGAGGAGCTTGGGCGTGAAGGCGGCAAGATGAGGCGACGCGGACGCAACGGATGATGTTTCGGCGGCTTCTGGGCGGCGCCTGGTGGCATTGGGGCGGCACGACGGGGCGAACGCGATGCGCACAAGGGCGGCGCTATTTATAGTGCCGAGGCGCGCTAGGGCACGGCGGCTTTTTTCAATTGATGTTTAGATTAGTCAAATTAAATATTTTTAATTTGAACTTCCCAATTAAGCTTTATTAACTCACATAAAATTGGTGAAATTTTCAGGACCTAAACTACTTAAAAGATTTTTGAAAAGCCAAATTTTGGGACGTTACATACCGCAAGTCTTACACAAAGATAAAATTAGTTATGCATAGAGGACATTCAAAGGATAGCATTAGTGGCTTTAGTTTTGCGAAAAACGCAACAAGTTTCCAACCAATGCATACTAGTTTATCAATTGCCATTTTAAAAACAGGTTTGAAGTAGAAGTAAAGCATATGATAAAGTAGTACAAAGTCAAACAAATGAATCAAACATACACCAAAGTGGCAGCCCACTTTGATACTCTAAAATGCATGAACACCCATTCATACCGAATACCAAGTTGTACCAACAAATTTTAATTCGAAGTCTAATAGTAGTAACCACATACTCAAGCGATCGTCTATAACTACGGACATGGCTATTCGAATAGATTTATCTTTGCAGAGGTGTACCACTTTACCCACACGACTTGACTAGCCCGTAAGCCTACGGATGCCTTCGAATAATGACACACTTCCTTTGGTATGTTGGCCGGGGGGAATCGAGATACGGTCGTTTTCAGCAAGAAAATCCTATTGGACTAAGTCCCCCTTGCAAGATGTTCCCTTACTTAGTACAAGCGACTGATAGCAGTTGCTAAGCGGCTCACAAGTTGTATTAGAAATACCGATGCAATGCAAATATTAAAAATTGGTGCTCCTGTGCACACTATAGAACATTACATTAGCTCCTACGGACAAATGATCAACACAAGTGCCCTTACACCACCTTCGGACTTATCACAATAAAACCTTCCCCCTACTTAACCGTACAGCACCCATATACCGCATGTGATAGCATGAGTTTTACTTGAATCGTAGGTACCAAAGTTCGGTCCTTAATGTTCCAGACAAGTCAACCACATACCCGATCTCGTGCACAAAGGGACCCTCACTAGCATCCATTTGTCCAGACCTCAAAACTCATTTAAAAATGACAAAATTTAACTCATAAAATAGATACGAAGATCTGAAATAAAAAGAATATAAGAAAGTGTGTTTCTCCCATAATTGTCGGGTTAATCCCGACTTAACCCGACAATCAAACTACCGTTCTAGACTTGCATGGCTAAGAAAAACCGTACAATAATTTACACAACCTATCTTAAGCCTGTGGTACTGGAATAATTCAAGATTAACCTCAATGAATAGGATATAACTAACTACATATCACAAAAATAGCGACATAGCAAAATAAGCATGCAAGCAATTATCATTGCACTAACTTAACAAAAATAGGATCAAATATGATGCAAAAGAAAGTTCAAATGATGCTTGCCTTGCTGGTAGATCAGTTGTTCACTCTTAGTGGCGTATGAGTCAATATCAATCGTTTCGGAATCTAGAGAAATAACGATATCGATAAACACCGAGAAATACCTCAAAAATCAAAATACTCAAAAATGCATGATTTTTCTACAGTGGCTAGTGTATGATTTTAAAATAATTTTGGTGAAATAATTGTTCTACTTGGAGTTATTATGTGAAAGTTATAGCAATTTGAAATTCAGATTTCAATATATCAAAGTTCATGCAATTTAATTATTTGGCCAAAATTTATAGGGAAGTGGGGGATACAAGGATTATATAGATAAATGTAGAATATTATTAAAAGTCCAAAATATCTGGGTTCATCACATTTGGAGTTTTTATGAATTAGTTATGCATTTTCAAAGTTTTCAGCCTTTTTCTATTGTAAAAATAATAGGTTTATGGATCACTTTCCAAAATAATATTCTCTGCTATAGAGACAAGTTTGAAACCAATTTTAAAATAAAGTTCATTAAAAATGAAAATTATCAGCACTAGTTTCAACCATTTTGGAGTTGAGATGAATTAGTTATGTATTTTTGATGTTATTTATATTTTTCAGTGTGTAAATAAATGGATTTTGAATTTCCTAAAGCAATTATTAATTTTTCTTACCGGGCGCCACGCTAGCCACAGACACTGACCAGCGGGCCTAGTGAATAGTGCATTTCCTAAATAACTTCCGATTTAAAATTTTGATCTGACGTGTGGGACCTACTGTCAGCGACCCAGTCCACTGGACTCAGTCCACCGACACATGTGCATAGTGCACGGCGCTTAAGCGATTGGGCCCACTCGTCAGTTGCTAGGGGGGTTTAAACCAAAGCGCCCGTTTTCTGTACGCGGGGCCCACATGTAAGCGACAGCTTTAACTCGTTAAGACATCACTTAATGCTAATCATCCGCGTTTAACCCTTAAGGATCTTGCTACAGTGTTTTCCCACGTACGACAACGGGGAGTTTGTCCCATGCATTTGCCCGGTGGCTCGCAGGTGCTACGCGCCGCGGCGGAGCCGGCCAAGGACTGGGATAGGTGCGCAATAGCCATGCACATCTAATGGAGGTGGTTTCAGTGCTTGAGGTGGTTCAGCACGTGGTGGCCGAGCTAAGCAAAGAGTGGTTCTTACGGCAAACATGCATGCAGCAAAATAGAGCTCCGCAGCACATACAAGCTGGTGCCTGAGGTCCTAGGGACTATTAGTGAGCTACCTGAGCGACGAGGAAGCTCAGGGAAGCTTGGGAGTGGTTGGAGCAATGTCGGCACCGGAGAAGATGACTACAAGCAAGACAGCCATGGGAGAGGAGTCCCTGAGAAATCCTATGGATAATGAATGATCAGAATGGATTAAGGACCATATGAGGATGATGTATAAGTAATGAATCGACAAATACCTCACCGGAGTAAGGTGGGAGACGAAGGGTTAGTTCTTCAGCCGAAATGGGGAAAACTTCGATTCACCGCAACCCTGTCGTGCATTATCAAAATTGATTGAGGGGTTTCCATTGTCATGCTAAATGGCATGATATGACGCGAAAGAAAGAACAAGAAACTCACCGGAGGCAAGGATGGCTCGATGGTGTCCTCGGGGACATGCTCTGAGCAACCTGAAAGGCATCAAGGTGGATTGAAAGCTACAAACAACCATGGAAGCTGTAATGGGGATGTTGTCCCGATCTTTCGATGAGGATGATACAACTTGATTAGTGGAAGCTAACTCTCACGATCCAAAGCTACAACCGCAGGTGACGACCGTTGCACCCGCAATCGCCGAACCAACTTCACGTCATATCGACCTTGCCAGAGCGTAGATCGACCGACCACGAAGGTCTTTTCCCGCATGCAATCAAGAATCAAGCAAGAAAATAGATGAAGCAACGAGCTTGTCAATAGAAATTGAAATTGTATTGAAAAGTGGAGTTCCGAAGACAAAGTTTGGTTGTACTAGCCGCACAAGCAAACGATGTATAAAGTAGCAAAGCTAAACTTTAATCTAACAAAACCCGCCGAACTAGATGGCAATGCCTGGCCTTATATTGGCACCTAAGGGTGCGGCCAACTCTCACACGACCTAATGTCGATTATATCTCTAACTTCCATATCAAACAAGGATTCTTTCCTAAAATAGTTATGGAAAGATTACAACCGATTCTATCTAAAAGATATATGCTGCAACTAAGGGTGGTCTTTGCAAAAGGCCAGGAGGATTGTCTTTGCAAAGACCACCTCCTTGCTACAGTACCCATGGTGAATAGTATCGAAAGACCACCTTGCTACAGCACCTCGAAATGCCACCTTGCTACAGTACTCGAAAGATCACCAAGGAGAGGTCTTGGGTGGTCGAGATTGATCCACGATGATGCTCATGGAGAGGTCCTGAGTGGTCGAGAGTTATCCACGTTGATGCTCATGGGGAGGTCCTGAGTGGTTGAGATTGATCCACGTTGGTGCTCTAGGGAGAGGTCTTGGATGGACCAAATGGATCCTGGGGAGGTCCTGGACAGTTCAGATTGATGCGCGTTGGTGCTCCTAGGGCTCATGGAGGATGTCCTAGAGGGAGGTCCTGGAGCGCCACGTGTCCTGGAGGAGGTCCTGGAGCGCCACGTGTCCTGGAGGAGGTCCTGGAGGGAAGTCCTGGCGAGTAGGGTGGTCCTGGCGAGGAGGTCTTGGACCCTTTAGCTTGCCTCCTGATCCTTGATTCCTAAGTAAAATAAGATCACTTGCTTTAGGCAGCATCATAGAGTTCATCAAATATGGATGCACTTCAAGAAACGAATTTACCTGATAATTTAGTTGGCGAGCACGTGCTCTAGTAATTGGTCCTTGGATGTCCGAAATAGTATGGATGGTTGTATCGGTGGAAGGGATGTCCTCATTAAGCTGAGCTTAGCAAAAATGGACATGGCATTGAAGGTAGAGGAGAGGAGAACCACGCGGGCGAAGCTTACCCAGGCGTGGTGCTCAATTGAGCGTCTTCCTTCTCAGCCCTGAGAGAAGGAATGAGGTGAAAGGAGGTAAAAGTGGGGGTATTATCCTCGGGCGTTGACGGCAACGGAGGCGGCGTGAAGTGGAGAAGCTCCCGGAGTGGTTGGAAGGGGCAGTGTGGTCACGGCGTCGACGGAGCAGGGCAGAGCATCGCGGCCGCGTGGTGAAGCAGCTCTGCGTGAGCACCAGCGCAGGAGGGAGACAAAACTGGCAGCTCAGGCCCACCTTGCTAGCAACTCACATGCACATGCGAGAGCCCTTGTAAGTGAGTCCATTTGGGCCGTTCGATCTTGATCGAATGGTTGACAACGCGCGCGATTGTTCGAACTGGGCCGAAAGGTTACGAGATCTGTGCCGTCGATTTCTAATCGGACGGTTCGCACTCGGTGCAATTAGGTGGTTTGATCAAGTCAGGTGGCCGGGTCGGACTCGAGCCCAAGGAAACATGTAGGTTAGTTAATGAAGTTTGACTGAGATTTAATTTGTTTTCTCTACGTTGACCAAGCCACTAAAAATAGAAATAGAAATCCTAAAAATCTGAAATAAATTAGAGGGGTTACTGGTATGACCTAGTTCCTATAAAAATTATTAAACCTCACTATTCATGTTATAACTTGCTCAGTTTAAATCCAAACCCGAGATAGGTTATTGGATTGAGTTTGAATTTTTTGAGGTTTAAAACTAGTCCCATAAATTTGGAAAAAATTATATTAATTCTTGATAATTATTATAGTATTTGAATAAATTATTTCTAGAGGACCAACATAAGGTTTTGTTCCAGTTTTATTTTGGAGTTCGATTTTGAAGTGTAGGTTTAACACTTGTTTGAGATTTTCCTAGTGCAATAAATATGCAAAAGTTTACAAAACATGATGCATGTTGATGAGATGCATACTGTAACATCCCTTTTGTCCAAAGTTTTGAAAAGTTTTCAAAATAAAATAACCATTTGGTTTTGTTGATTTGCCCAAACTTAACTTAAAGATTTTGGAAATTTGGAGATTTAACTTGAACTAATCAAACTTCAATTAATCCTTTTTGGGTCGATTTGGAGTTATTGTTGTTCTTTGGTTTTTAGCCCCTTTTCTCTGTTTGCCCTGTGTGTCCCTCGGGCTAGCTTCTCCTTCCCTAGACCTTCCTCTTGCTGGACATTCCTCTATGTCCAGATTCCCCCTTTTGATGGACATCTCCTGATGTCCAGATCCCTCTCTGACCAGACCTCCCTTCGTTTGGACCTTTTTGTAGGTTTAAACCTCCTTTGCTCTCTGGACCTTTCCTTGTATCTTTTGTTTGGACTTCCTTTAGTTCAAACCACCTCTTTGCTGGTTTGAATCTCTGTGTGTTTAGGCCTCCTCTTTGGTCTAAACTTTCATATCTGCTCTAGATCTCCTTTGATCTAGGCCTCTTTCTCTGCTTTGGGCCTCCCCGTGGACCTCTCAAAGATTCATTTGAACTTCTTGAGTTCATTGAACGTCTGCAGTTCCTTTGACCTCCCCATGTCCATAGGGACCTCCTCGTGTCCATATGGAACCCTCTTTTGAACTCCCTTGTGCCCAATTGGACCTCCGGTTCGGGCTTGGACCTCCTCCACCATTGAACCCCTTTGGGTTCATTTGATCTTTGAGCTCATTTGAACCTTCTCGGGTTCAAATAGACCTCCTATGTCCTCTCACCCTTGTTGGCTCCAGATTCTATCGCAGAATACCGCTCCTCTATCGCGGTCAGACCTCTCCTATCACTTGCCAATTGTTCTCTATCGCCAGAACCGTCCGACCAGGTCGAACGGCTTGATCGCATTGCAACCTCCGCTCGGTCCAAATAGCCCAATCCATTGGCTCCGTTCGATCAAGATCTGGCGGCTCTATCCTTCCTCGTGCTTTTCCTCGTTATCGCTCCATCTCCCCTTGGAGATCTTAACCGTCAGGACCTCCCCTTGTTTAGATCTTGACCGTTAGGACCTCCTCTTGGAGATCTTGCCCGTCAGGACCTCCCCCTTGGTAGCTCTTGGCCGTCCAGGATCTCTCCTTTGTAGGTCTTACGTCCGTGGCCTCCTGTTGTAGATCTTAAGTGACGGACCTACTTTTTGGTCCTGATCTCCTCGCCCTCCTTTTGTCCTCCCTGGATCTCCTTCGTTGGATCCTTTTCCTTTGAATCTCCTCCGTTAGGATCTCCTTTTCATCTGGATCTCCTTTCTAGTCCAGACCTTCCCTTTGTCCTTTGCGCGGTCCGCTCCAGCGCCACGCCCTTCCCTCTCAAGGATCATACGATCAGGATCGCATGGCCCTACTTTGCTATGCGCCTTTTCCTTTGTCCCCAGGACCTCCTCCTGGTTGTTTTGCAAGACTACCCTCTTGGTCTTTGTTGGCCTTTCTACAAAGACCACCCCATGGATTGGACCTCGAGCTCAATCCTCCTTGCCTGCAGGACTTCCTTATCCTCCAGACCTTCCCTTGGTCTTTTGTAAGGACCACCCTCGTAGTCCAGGACCATCCTCGAGGTCATGACCTTCCCTTTAGTCAGGACCTCCTTGAGGCCTTCTCTTTTGTGGTTTAGACCTCCTGAGAGGTTTAGATCTCTCTTGAGGTTCAGATCTCCTTTGAGGTCTAGCTCTTTCTGTGTTTAGACCTCTCTGTGGTCTAGACCCTCCTCCTTGTGTTTAGACCTTTGTGGTCTAGACCTCCTCTTGTGGGTTTAGACCAGCTCGGTTGTGTGTTTCAAACATCCTTAAACTCCGAAATTCTAAATCTGGGTTGATTTCCCCTTTCCCTAGAACCTCCTCGTGTTCATCTGGACCTCCCTTGCGTTCATCTTAACAGTCGGGATCTCCCTTGTGATCATCCTGACCGTCGAGATCTCCCTTGTGATCATCCTGACTGTCGAGACCTCCCTTGTGTTTATCTAAACCGTTAGGACCTCCCCTCTTTTGTCGTTTAGCTGCGACCTCCTCCTTGTGATCTTTTCCCAAAGACCACCTTGGCGGTTGAGACCACCCTGGTCCTGACTTTCCCTTTTGGTCGCAACTATCCCTTTGACCGATCTGTTTACCTGAGTCTAATTGGCCCCACTTGTCGGTCCTACTCACTTTCTCAATTCCTCCGCCTCTAAAGTCCTAAGTGCATTTAATGTTTGTTGCATCACATGAAATGCAGTCACATACGTGGTCACTTACGTGGCACCTTATTATTCCTCCTTGTTCCCTTCCTTCTCAACACAACATGTTCTGATTGTCCTTCACCAAGTCGATCGTGACACTTACCCTGACTCCCACCTACCTTTGACCCATATGTCTCTAAGCCTCCCTGTGGCTCTCTCTTTTTCTCCTCCCTGTCTGGCTATTTATATAGCCGTGTATGCCTTCCTTTGTCACCTTTTCCTCATTTCCTAACTTCCCAACTCTTGCTAGTTCTTCTCCGAGCTTGTGCTTGAAGCTTCACAAAGAAGTGCCCAAGGAAGCTGTGCCACCACCTCGTCATCACCCAGAAGATCATCGGAGACTCAGATCGCTGCTCTTCCCAGAGTTCACCAGAGTGCCCGTGTCGTCCTCTTGCACCGCAGTTGTCCCTCTGATCTCCTCCTTTTCCGTCTCTTTCTTGGTTTTGGTAAGTTTCCTTGTGCCTAATCTTTTCTTGTTCATACGACCACTTTGTGTGATCGTATTCTTCTCACAACTACGTTACGTGGTCGTGTTCTTTTTACGACCACGTAGAATAAGTCGTGTTTTCCTCATGACCTCTTTTGGCAAAGACCACCTCTTGGTCTTTTCTGGTCTTCCTACGAAGACCACCGTTATAGTCTTTTTGCAAAGACCACCCTCTCGGCCATGGTCGCCTCTCAGCCATGTCTTGGTCTTTTTGCAAAGACCACCCTCTTTTGGGTTGGACCTCCTCTCTCGCTGAGACCTCTTGTTTTTTTTTTAGTTTTTGGTTGAGATTTGCTTAAGTTCTTTTGAGTCTTTTAAGTTCTTTTGGATTCCTCGAAGATCTCTACAGGAACTCTCGAGACAGGTCCTCACACATACCAATTATCATTAATAAACTTGGGGATGTGACAAGTATGCACTTATCTGTGATTTATCTATTTTCTGCTTGCTTGTTTTCAAAGGGCATGGCTAGCATTTCTTGAGGCTAGTCGAAAAAAATATTTAGGTATAGAGCGAACTATCACAGACGGTTCTGTGGTATAAACCATCTGTGAAGACCTACTATCACAGACGCCTACCACCAACAACCGTATGTGATATGTCGGATATCACAGACGATTCTTTTTTACTAACCGTCTGTGATATGTATCCAATTACAGACGGTTGGTACATATAACAATTTGTGATGACCGACGTATCACAAACGGCGTTTGGTAGAAGCCGTCTGTGATAGTAGGCCTTCATAGACGGCTTCGGCCAAAAGCCGTTTGTGTTGTGACTTATCACAGACGGCTCAGAAACGGCTCATTATCACAAATATATAAATTGCACTGCTCGTAAACCTGTCTGTGATGACCCTTTGTGTAGTAGTGTGTGAAAATCTTTTCCATGACAAATCTAATGATACCATTTTCACATGACCAATATAATAGAGTTTTATATATTAGTAACCAAAGTTAAGAAAATTTGACTGCGCGCTTTCTAAAATATTATATATTTCTGAATGGAGGAAGTATATATTATGAAAGTACAACGGTGCAGAACACATAGAAAAATCCATATGTTACGCAATTGCGCGGGCAACTCGGTGAGTTTAGTGGAAACATTCCATGCTTGGCTAAAATGGATTTAAGTTGTTAATTCTACGGTGTTCTTACATTTTTATCAATATAAAAACGAAAAAGAGCAGCTCTTACCAGTGGCTTGATCTGCTGTAGCACAGTGTTGTTCGTGCATGAGCAGTGCCATGACCTCCTCCATTTGCCCTCTGTACACGGCAAGATAGAGAGAAGAGCACATGAACAGGCGCACGCCATTCGATGGCTGCGCCGCCGCCTCTGCAGATGCTGCAGGGCGAGTGCCACCATGCGCCGTTTGCACCACCGCCCTGAAGCCGCTGGCTGCCCACATGGAACCCCACCGCGACGCCCTGCATGGCCGCGGTGCTACACCGCTGGGAACCGGCGCCCGCATGTGCCTCCTGTAGCTACACCGGCCCATCGCCAGCCCCTCCCACACGCGCCCACATGAGCCGTCGGGAGTTCACACCCACGTTGCACCTACCCACGCTCGCACGTGCCGCCTAGATCCCGCACAGCCGTGCCCCGCTGCTCTTGCATCGCCCCGCACGAGGCGCCACCAAAAGCTCCCACTCGTTCTTCCGCACGAGCGTCGCTCGCCTTGCACAGGTGCACCGTCGTGGCCGCATGAAGCGCACTGCACCAGGCTGCCACTCCATGCGCGTTGCGCCGGGCAGCCACTGCCGCGCCACACCTCCACGCCGCCGCCACCAGTAGCCCACGCGCGCCCTCCGTGCGGCACGCGCCGCCACTCGAAGCCGGCTCGCGATCGCTCACGGCCGCTTTGTGCCACCAAGCCGACCAAACCCAGCTGCCGTGTTGCACCACCACGAACACCGGAGGTCAGGCGCATGTCTTGCCGAGCGCCTTGGCCACGCCATGTGCCTCAAGATCGCCCACGTGCTTGCGCCACGCCATGGAACAGGGGTAGGGTTTCCCAACCCTTCCCCTCATCTTGAATTGGCCGAGTGGGCCGTGAAAAGGGGAAAGAAAAAGGCCCAGTCTGAAAGGAAAACCAGAAAAAAGCGGGGAAATTGGGGCACTTGGGCCGAGATGGGCCAAAAGAAGGGCACGACCCAGTGGAAATTCGGGAAAAGAAGAAAAAAAGGGAGGAAAGGAAATCCTGGATTTTTCCAGAAAGGCCCTCGGGTTTTTATGAAATTACGCAAAAATGTTATTAGAACTGAAAATTTGCAAATAAACCGTCGAAGTTCTGAAAATTACAAGGAAATATTTCGGGAAAGAAATCCTTGCAGAATAACCCATCAGAGATTGAAAAATTGCGTAGAAAATTTTCTCAGAACTGAAAATTAGCGGTTTAACCCTAGAAAATTGCGGAATTCACCGAAAGTTCATTTTCCAGCAAAAAAAGGGCCTCGGGAATTCAAATTTTGAATCATTTTGAACATTTGAAGCATGTTTAACTTTGTTATTATTATTTATATTTAATTTATATATTGTATTTACTGTTTTGATTATATGTGATTGTTTATATTACTTTTAATCACAGAAAATAGCAGTAAATCATGAAAAAATGCATAGAAAAATACGAGAACATCATGAGAATTTTGCAACCATTTTATGTAGATTACCAGCAGTAACCTTATGAACTCTTTGCATAAATATAAAGATGACTGACATCATGAACCAGGAGTTCAAAGAGCTGGCCCAGCATGGCCAGAATTTGTACCAGTCTTTGGAACATTGAATTATTTTATTCTTTGAATAATGGTTGTAATCTCTAGGAGAGCAAAGCATTAAATTCTTATGATGAGCCCTACAAGGCTTAATTTTTTCATATTTATAATAGCAAGTTATGTTATGATATTTGAAGTATTAGAACGCATGTGACGCCCTGTGGAGGAAGTGTACTTAGCAGATAGCAGCACAACGAATACCATATTGAGAGAGACGATATTCTTTCAATGATCAAGAAGAATCTTGACGATCTTCACGACAATGTGAAACGATGCTTGGATAATAAGCTTAGAAAGAGCCACAATTATACTCCCGATGGGTACAACTTTGGTCATTAAAGAAGCCTTGTTGCACCCAGAATCGACTAGAACTCTCCCAAGTTTCAAGGATATTCGCACTAACGGTTTCCACGTAGAGACTAAAGAAGTGTACGGTAAGGAATACCTACTCATTACAAAGCGTGAAGAAAATATAAAAAGGGTATTAGAACGACTTCCTCCATATGAAACTGGGCTATGCTACTTTAATATTAAGGCACTTGCAGCCTATACTGTCCTGAAAACCATATTTAGAAGCTCTGAACTTTTCTATCTTTGACATGATAGATTATGCCACCAGGTCTTAGGATGATGAGAAATATAATTAACAATTCACAAGGATATAATATCGTTGTAAAGAATTTCCCAAATCAGGAAGATTTTATGCGCCCCGCATGTGCCACCGAGAAATTAATTACTAGATTTTCTACTCTGAAAGCGAAGGATGAAGTCCCTATATTCCTGGACTGTATCTAGGGAGACATTTGCAGTCCTATACAGCCCCTGTCAGGGCCATTTAGGTATTTTATGGTGCTCATCGATGCTTCCCCGAAATGGTCGCACGTATGTTTATTGTCTATGAGAAATCATGCTTTTGCAAAGCTAATCTCGTAGATAATTAAAATCAAGAATAATTTCCCTGATCATCATGTGAAGTCCATCAGAGTGGACAACACTGAAGAATTTACTTCGAAGGCATTTGATAATTATTGCATGGCAACGGGAATTAACGTTGAGCATTCTATACCGCGTGTCCACACTCAGAATGGACTAGCAGATTTTTGCAGAATTATAATTTACCAACTATATGTTGGGGACATGCAGTTCTGCACGCAGCAACTCTCATCAATTTTAGACTATCGGCATATAACATCCATTCACCTATGCAACTAGGGCAAGAGTCAGCTCTGAAAATTTCACATCTTCACAGATTTGGTTGCAAGGTTTATGTACCTATACCACCACAGCAGCGAACTGCAATGGGTCCTCTCCGAAAGTCTAGGATATACGTTGGTTATGAGATAGTATCCATAATCAGGTATTTGGACTATATGACGGGAGATTTGCATACTGCCCGATTCGCTGATAGTATATTTGATGCGGATAGTTTCCCGTCATTAGGGGAGGAAATCAACCCCTTGATGAAAAAATGTCGGGAAATAACACGGCAAGCTACGGGAATCCATGCACATGATCCACGCCCTAGTGAAGCAAATAGAGAAGTCTAGAAGATAATTGATTTGTAAGCATTAGCGAGTCAACTGCCTTACCACTTTAGTGATTTGAAGAGCGTGACCAAGTCGCATGTGCCTGCACGCAATGCACCAGAGAGGGTTGAAATACCGAAGAAAGAAAAAGGTATCCCTAATCTCGTCCTAAGGCCTCAGAAAAGGACAAGAACTCCGGCCCCTCGAATCCAAAGTAGCCGGGACGCTTTGGTGAAAAGGATAAGAAATACTTGACACAGCCGATCACTGAAGTTCCCCCGAACCAGAAAGGGATCCAGTTGAGACCTAGCACCAGTATGGAACCTCCAGAAAAAGGCATACTGAATTTGAACATCCCTATGAAGGGAGACATCAGCATGGATGTGTGCGCATACATCGGAGTTGAAAAACTAAATGGACTTACCTCGTAATTAGAAGCAACGGTGAGCAAGTAGAAGCATTAGAAGAATCGGCCTATGAAAAAATAGCTATAAATTATGTGACCACGGGAGAATCTATGAATAGGACAACAACCAATGTCGATATTTATTTTGTAAAAAAAATTGCCATAATCATCGATCTTGATCTAGTACCTGCATCACTCGCTGAATGTAAGAAAAGATCAGATTGGGAAGATTGGAAGAAGACAATAGCAACTGAATTATTATCTCTGAATAAAATAGAGGTGTTTGGGCATGTAAGTCGCACGCCTCCCCATGTGCACCCTGTAGGGGATAAGTGGGTATTTGTTTGAAAGAGAGAAAAATAAGCAAGGCTCGTTGTACAAGGTTTCACTCAACGTCTAGGAGTTTATTATGAAGAAACCTATTCCCCGTTTATGGGCGAAATTACCTTTAGATATTTAATCTCAATGGCAGTAAACTTGAAATTAGAAATGAAATTGATGGATGCGGTAGCTACATACATTATGGAAATTTGGATTCGGACATTTATATGAAGGTACCTGAATGTATCCCTGTCTCGAACCAAGACAGAGAAAATAGAAATATGTACAGTATGAAACTCAGAAAGTCACTGTACGGACTTAAGCAATCAAGAAGGATGTGGTATAATCGCTTGAAGCGACTTTCTATGAAAGAAAGGCTACACAAATAGTGAGAATAATCCATGTGTATTTATATGACGATCCTAGGATAGATTTTGTATAATCTCAGAGTATGAAGATGATCTGAATATCACCGGAACCCTTGAAGGTATTAAGAAAGCAAGCTCTTACTTAGAGTCAGAGTTTGAAATAAAAGATTTGGGTAAAACCAAATATTGACTAGGCTTGCAGCTTGAGCATGCCCCTAAAGGGATACTAGTGCATCAGTCAACCTACACTCAAAAGGTGTTAGAAATGTTCGACTTTGAAAAGGCATACCCTTCAAAAAGTGACGATGGTCGGGAGATCTTTGCAGCAAGACAAGGATCCGTACAGACCTAGAGAAGAGGGGGAGCAAGTCCTGGGACCAGAATTCCCGTACTTAAGTGCAATAGGAGCACTCATGTATTTAGCAAACTGTACTAGACTGGGCATTGCATTTGTTGTAAACCTATTAGCAAGGTATAGTGCAGAACCTACCAAAAGGTATTGGTAGGGAATAAAGGACATCTTCTGATACCCCCAAGGAAGCAATGACCTTGGTCTATTCTACAGAAAGAACCAAGACCTAACTACAAATGGCTATGCAAATGTCGAGTGCCTGTCGGACCCGCATACAGCCAAGTCGCAAACAGACTATGTATTCCTATGTGGTGGAACTACAATTTCATTGAAATTGTCTAAGCAAAGTATTGTATTAGCTTCGACGAACCACTCGAAAATCATAGCACTATACGATGCCTCACGAGAATGTGCTTGGCTTCGGTGGGTGATTCACCACATCCAGTAGTCATGTGGATTGAAAACCGCGCAAAATCCCTATTGAATCTGTCTTCCTGTTGGCGCGCGGTTTTGGGTTAGATCCGAGTAGATTCAGGGATTAGTGTCTCCTGGAGATAGATGGGAATTTTCGTTATCTTTCCATAAAGTTCTAATTCATAACTTTTGGATAAACGGTTAATTAGTTATGAATTTCCCAAGAAAGAGTGCTAAATCAGTCTTAGGACTTGTGCAGCGAACGTAGATCTGTAAATTTGATATAGGAGAAAACCAAATTGTATGAGTTGGTCTCCTTGAGAGATGTAGGTATTTGAATTGTGATTCCAGAAAGTTAAATTTCATAATTTTTGGATTTCTAGATCAAAAGTTATGAATTTTAGAATCTCAGGCTGTAATCTGCCTCTCTGTTGTGGACAGAAGATTTTTACTTGACTATTTACAGTATTTGTTGCACAATGGAAATATTTGAGATAATTTTATTGAGATAGTTTGTTTCCTATAGTTTCCATAGAGTATTAGAACAATGTGTTTGGTTGAGCCAAACAAAAGTTATGAAATTCGCAAGTTAGTAGTACCGGAGATGGCAGATCGGTCTTCGGGATTAAAAACAAAGACTTAGATGAACTAGTTTGATCTTTAGGTCACCTGAGAAGTTGTAGCTAGGCTTGTGTAGGTTCTAGGAAAATTGGATTCATGGCTTTTGGAGTTTTGACTCAAAAGTTAAGAATTTTTCCTTAACAGCTGTTCGTTTGGACAGATTTGAGAATTTGAGAGAGTTTTGATTAATTGTTGGGATTGCGATTAGGGACACTTGTTCTCTTTCTGTTTCATTGCATTGCTGTACACTTTTGGTTGGTGTACTTAGTATATTGTTTTACGGCTGCTAGGTGGTGGTGAACCCCGGGGCTAGAGCTTTCTATCGTTGACTTCCGAATCACGGTTGAGGCAAGTACAATTGATTTGTCTTGTTTATTGTTTGTTCCACTTGATTGATGAATATGAAATGGGTAATTTCGGTATTCCTTGTGTTCCCTTCATAGTTGATATACCATGATTCTTCAATAATAAGACTATGTTCCTTACATTCATTCGTTCCTTCGCTCCTATTCACCCATGGGAGTGGGTAGTGAAGTCTCATTATTCCAATATGGGCAAGTACATCGTGTGATGTACTGCTGTCGATTGTTGATAATGTTTTAAGCTCATGCCATGACTGAGTACTATGGTATGTGAGTAGTTTTTGTTTACTTCTACTTCGTTTCTTGTATGTGAATCATGCTTCTTGAGTTTTCTTTTTACAAATTCATATATATTCATTCATTCATTCATTCATTCATGGTTCATGATTCACCCACGGGAGTGGGATGTAAAGACCCATCAATTCCAAAGATGGGCACGTAAGACCCATCAATTCCAAAGATGGGCACGTAAGACCCACCATTCCAATGTGGGCGTTTGGGACACCGTGATGAAACGTTCTTCATACGGGACTTGGATCCGCATTTTGTTAAATGCGGGCTTAGGTGAACACCGACGGGTGTGTCACCACTATACCGTATATGCATGTGTGTAGTCTCTTCATTTCATTCAATTCATTCATTCCATTCATTCAAATATTCGTTCTGTGATTTATTCATATTCTTCAATGATGTTGTCATGATCATGTTTGTTGTATGTCCCATTTATTTTCTGTACTTGCTGAGTCTCGGACTCATTCTTGCGTTGTTTGTTTTTTTAGGTGATCATTGATGTTGGCTCTTTTGGGAGGGAGTAGACATGCACTACTCATTCACTTCACCTTAATCAAGTCCAAGATTACGATTTAGTTCTATTTTTCATTCGTTATTGATGAACTGTAGTAAATAAATTTAGATGGTGAATGATACCTAGTGCTATGTTATGGTTGATTAAGTATTACTTGTGATCTTTGATCATTCCTTCGATATAATTGCTTGGATTCAGACTATATCCATGCCATGGTTCTATTGAATATTGATCTCTTTATGTCATTAGATGAGATAGTGTTCAAATTCTTCCGCATTATGGTTGTATGTTAGATTATTTAGGTGGCATCTTGGTTTTCGAATAGCCAAGGTGTTACAGTTGGTATCAGAGCGGGCTTTAAGTCCGTGGTAATTAAGTTATTAAAATGACACAATCGCTCACGATGAGGTGGGGTTTGGGTAATCCATTGCATCCGCATTTCTAGTGGTATGTTTCAACATATTGAACTATTCTTGAATTACTTACGTACTATCATTTTGTTGTTAATCTATGATCCGCTATGATCTTCTATATCTATAAATTTATTCTATGACTACTATGAGATGACCTTATATTCATAATTGATTATATTGGTTATGCGTATTGGTACCGGACGTTGAGAAGTTGAGATCGTGGTTGTTGTCCCGGTTTTGCTAAGCTACACCACCGCTCGTGGTATGGGAATAGAGAAGTACTTACCCCGCTCCATAGTTATGTGTTGGGCATGAGTTCTTTAATGAAGATGTTGACTTCCTTGAACTTGTATTTGGTCTTACGTTGTAGTTTCTTCGTTGATGAACTTCCTTTGATTGGTGGTTTAATGAAGTGGGCAAGTTTCAATTGGTCTCTATTTGTTCTTTGAAGCAAGTATTGTTCTTTCGACTAGTGTGATATTTCAGCTACTTGTGAATGTTGTTAGTTTGCAAGATTGATCTTTTCACGGAAGTTCTGTTTTTATTCCCTGTTGGAAATCGTAACTCATTTATTCGCTTGGTATTTAGGCAATGGAAGGTTTCTTTTGCAAGTTCTTTATTATGTGGAAGCTTTGACCTTGCGTATTTCTTTTGGATTAATTCGAAGATTGAAGTTTAGTACCTCTCTTCTATGAAAGAGTGTGATAAAACCCTTTATTGTCATGTTAAACTAAGAGGTTTTAATTAAATGAATTAATATGGTATGAGTTATCAGGTTGGGACATTAGCGTGGTGCAAACCAATGATTCTTAGCTAATATCTTTAGAGATGAAGTTGATTAATTTCAAGTTGTCCTGTAGTAATTTCTTGAACATTGTTGAATAAGAATTTGTCTATACATGTTTGAGACTCATGGAGTTAATTACGGGTGTGTTAGGCTATTGCCTCGGTAACTATTAATCTTGACTCTATCTTCTATTCAAATACATGATGATTTTGTACAAATGCTAGATTCGCCTGTTTTTGCCATGCTAAATTATTGTTATATGTATGGAGAAATGGATGATGGTTGTTGTAGTGACTCACAAAATCTTGTCTTATAAATATTCCATTGTTGAAGATTAAAGATATTTCATTCTAACTTCTGAACAGAGATAGAACTATGAATGCTTCCATGATTAGATAATCATCAGTTGTTAGTATTAATTGTTAGAGTGCTATTAGTGTGTGCTTTTATGGCATTGAGCGTTAGTAAGGGTATATGAGTGAAATCTAATAAGTGATTTAACTTTGGTGGGTTTTATGAGGTTGTCTTGTTCTAGAGTGAGCTTGTTAAAAGAGGTTTGCTTGACTTTGTGGCTTTCGCACTAGATTTCTTTTCTAGAATGAGTTGTCATTACAATCTTATATGGTGATGGAAATTCTATAACATGATTTGTTGTGTTCCTTTTGGAAGATTTATTGATGTGATGGTAAGGTATAATGAATGTTACCAAGAATATATGTTATTGATGTTAATAAAATGTTCAAGAATGTGAGGGTGATGTTGATTCTTTTATGGAGAAAGAATTTTGATCGTCTTTTGTGATATCTCTTAAATGAAAATATTTCAAAAGTTGCATTCATGATCTCTTGGTGTTCAATATTTTTGTGGTAGTTGAATTTTTGTCGAGTAAAGCATCGGGTTGCAAAGCTCTATTGATTCTTGGGTGATTCAGTGACTTGATCTTGAAGGCTCGTTTGTTCCTATCGGTTAAGGTTTGATATTCCTTCTTGTGAGGCTTGTGCCTCAATTGTGGTCCTCCTTATGTATTCTGCGTTTATTGCCTAATCGATTTTTTTTCCTCGGTCTTGTGTTCATTGCGAGTGGTGAATGTTTTTCTAGATGGTGAAAAAACTGTTTTCATTTGCCTATTCGTTTCACATGGGTCTTCCGAAGTGTTTATTAATTGTTGTTGTGCGATCTTGGGTTGTGAGCTATTTGAGGAGCATTAGAGGATGAATTGATTTCGTGTATAATTCTTGGAAAGAATCTTAGTATACCCAATGGTTGTCTTTGGGCTGAATTAATTGCATTGTTGCAACTATTAGAACCTATAGTGATTTATGGACCAAGATTCTTTGTTCATTTTGTGGTGTAGCGTAACGAGGGAGAGATTAGCAAGGTAATCTAATCGTTAAAGCAATTTATGAGATAATAGAGATTGTTGGATTATTTGTCAGGTATGGTTTGGTCTCAATGGGTAACTCTCTTGGAGTTAGAATCTTTCAAAAGATAATTTGGTTCAGAGTATAATTGTCTGTTGACCTTATTGGTCGAGTATGGTTAGGTTGTGGGAGTTTTATTCATCGAATCGATGATTTCCTACCCTTTTACACCAGAAGTTCATTCTAGGGGTCCTAGAGGTTAAATGTTTGGGCCGCTTTTATATCTTGGGGCTTTGGTCGCCCAAGGATTTTGTGTAGCGAAAGTATAATAAGGGTGGATTCGGATTGTGGGATGATCTTTGATAGGACCCTTTTGATGTAGTACGTGAGAATACGTGATGTCAACCATAATTTGGTTATTATTAAAGGATTGAGGTGATATGATTGAATGTGAGATTTATTTTGAGATACTTTGGGAGTCATCCGTCAAAGTAATTCCGTCAGTAGAGGAGTTGGTAAGAATAAGTCTTGTGGAGTCAAGAGAGCCTTCCTTTAAGCGGGTGGTCGATGTATTCGTTCGAGCTTGGCGTTGAGGTTGTCAATTTAAGAAAACGAGATAGTGTCATATGATGAAATCGAAATTCATAATTTGAGAGAAGTTATATTCCTAAAAGAGAAACTGAGAAAATGATGTTTCCTCGGGTAGTGAAACGTTTTCTTATTTCTCGTTTGAGTTTTGTGTTGTTGACTGAGGTCATCCGCAATTTGATTTGGCACTGTGTTGGCATATTTGATTCTTTTCAATTCAAACAAACCAAAAGAAGTATTTAGTTTGAGCATTCGAGTGATTTCTCCTTTGGCTTTCATGGTGTTCATTCATAAACTGCATATTTAGAAAGTGGAATTGTTTTCGTGATGAATTGTCAAATTTGGATTTGACCCTTTTGTTGGAGAGTTGGCATTGTGTGGTTGCGATGAGAAGTCTTTATTTTCAGCTGGATTCTCTTTTTAAAACACTTGTTTAAAAACAAGTTCCGTTGTGCATTATTAAGATGAAGAAACAGATTGAGTAGTGGGACAAGAGTTCCATGTGTGTGGTGCATGTTTGTGCTTTTGGTACCAAAGAGAAAGTTGGCCCGAGGTACATTAGTTTGTTTTCATCAGTTGCGGGAATTAGGAAGCGGGCATATCGCTATGGCGTCTCGGGTCCATACGCTGATACGCAATGTCCGGTATGTTTCGGTGCTAAGTGAGTACCGAAGCGATCCAAGCTTGGGATTTCGATTAGAGAGTTGGCCAACGAGTAGGATCTTATCTTTGAGTCTGCATGTTAAGAGAAACTGTGGGGGTCGAGGCGAGTGTTGAGGTGTAAGCCGTTGGTATCCATCATTTGTGATGTGGTTCCATATGTCCGAGAGGAAAGCGACATGGAAGCAAGGGTCTCGCCTGTGCGAGCAATATCCGAGTCGGTTCACGACTAGTATGTGTAATTTGTTGTTTCATTTCAGTGGCAGTTGTTCTTCTGTTTATTTCGACGGTTAGAATTCGAGGTCGAATTCTGTTTAAGGGGGGTAGAATGTAATATCCCGTTCAAATATAAAACATATAAGTGACTAGTACTAGAATTAAATATAATTAGAAAGGGAAAATTTAGAATTTTTGAGGAGTTTTTGAACTCGGGCCTTTGGCCCATAGCTCTTTGGGCCCATGTGGGGGGGAACCAAACCCTAGCACCCAAGCACTGTAGCACGGGCACTGTAGCGCCGCCGCTACTGTAGCACAGTGCTACTGTAGCACGCCCTTCCCCTCCGGTGCTTCTCCATTGTTGCCGGCCATAAGGAAGAGGAAGGAGAGGGAAGAAGAGAGGAGAGGAAGAAGAAGAAGGTGGGGGTGATCTTCACGAAGGTTTCAGCGGCATCTCGTGTCGTTCTTGTGGGTAAATTCGTGATCCCAATTAGTTTTGGTAGATAATTCGTATGCGATTCGTATTCATTAGATGTTCTGAGATTTCTGTAGTAGATCGGTTGAATCTGTCTTCCTGTTGGCGCGCGGTTTTGGGTTAGATCCGAGCAGATTCAGGGATTAGTGTCTCCTGGAGATAGATGGGAATTTTCGTTATCTTTCCAGAAAGTTCTAATTCATAATTTTGGATAAACGGTTAATTAGTTATGAATTTCGCAAGACAGAGTGGTAAATCAGTCTCAGGACTTGTGCAGCGAACATAGATCTGTAAATTTGATATAGGAGAAGACCAAATTGTATCAGTTGGTCTCCTTGAGAGATGTAGGTATTTGAATTTTGATTCCAGAAAGTTAAATTTCATAATTTTTGGATTTCTATATCAAAAGTTATGAATTTTAGAATCTCAGGCTGTAATCTGCCTCTCTGTTGTGGACAGAAGAGTTTTACGTGACTATTTACAGTATTTGTTGCACAATGGAAATATTTGAGATAATTTTATTGAGATAGTTTGTTTCCTGTAGTTTCCAGAGAGTATTAGAACAATGTGTTTGGTTGAGCCAAACAAAAGTTATGAAATTCGCAAGTTAGTAGTACCGGAGATGGCAGATCGGTCTTCGGGATTAAAAACAAAGACTTAGATGAACTAGTTTGATCTTTTGGTCACCTGAGAAGTTGTAGCTAGGCTTGTGTAGGTTCTAGGAAAATTGGATTCATGGCTTTTGGAGTTTTGACTCAAAAGTTAAGAATTTTTCCTTAACAGCTGTTCGTTTGGACAGATTTGAGAATTTGAGAGAGTTTTGATTAATTGTTGGGATTGCGATTATGGACACTTGTTCTCTTTCTGTTTCATTGCATTGCTGTACACTTTTGGTTGGTGTACTTAGTATACTGTTTACTGGCTGCCGGTGGTGGTGAACCCGGGGCTAGAGCTTTCTATCGTTGACTTGAATCACGGTTGAGGCAAGTACAATTGATTTGTCTTGTTTGTTGTTTGTTCCACTTGATTGATGAATATGAAATGGGTAATTTCGGTATTCCTTGTGTTCCCTTCATAGTTGATATACCATGATTCTTCAGTAATAATACTATGTTCCTTACATTCATTCGTTCCTTCGCTCCTATTCACCCATGGGAGTGGGTAGTGAAGTCTCATTATTCCAATATGGGCAAGTACATCGTGTGATGTACTGCTGTCGATTGTTCATAATGTTTTAAGCTCATGCCATGACTGAGTACTATGGTATGTGAGTAGTTTTTGTTGACTTCTACTTCGTTTCTTGTATGTGAATCATGCTTCTTGAGTTTTCTTCTTACAAATTCATATATATTCATTCATTCATTCATGGTTCATGATTCACCCACGGGAGTGGGATGTAAAGACCCATTAATTCCAGTATGGGCACGTAAGACCCATCAATTCCAGTATGGGCATGTAAGACCCACCATTCCAATGTGGGCAGTTTGGGACACCCGTATGAAACGTTCTTCATACGGGACTTGGATCCCCGCATTTTGTTAAATGCGGGCTTAGGTGAACACCGACGGGTGTGTCACCAGCTATACCGGTATATGCATGTGTGTAGTCTCTTCATTTCATTCAATTCATTCATTCCATTCATTCAAATATTCGTTCTGTGATTTATTCATATTCTTCAATGATGTTGTCATGATCATGTTTGTTGTATGTCCCATTTATTTTCTCAGACTTCGAGTCTCGGACTCATTCTTGCGTTGTTTGTTTTTTAGGTGATCATTGATGTTGGCTCTATTGGGAGGGAGTAGACATGCACTACTCATTCACTTCACCTTAATCAAGTCTAAGATTACGATTTAGTTCTATTTTTCATTCGTTATTGATGAACTGTAGTAAATAAATTTAGATGGTGAATGATACCTAGTGCTATGTTATGGTTGATTAAGTATTACTTGTGATCTTTGATCATTCCTTCGATATAATTGCTTGTATTCAGACTATATCCATGTCATGGTTCTATTGAATATTGATCTCTTTATGTCATTAGATGAGATAGTGTTCAAATTCTTCCGTATTATGGTTGTATGTTAGATTATTTAGGTGGCATCTTGGTTTTCGAATAGCCAGGGTGTTACATGGCCCATGGGTGGGTGCCCCATCCAAAACCCTAGTAGGGTCTCTAGACTATAAATAGGGGTGCTAGTCATTGTAAAAGGTTGATCACATGAAGAACGAATAAAGAAGAAGAATACCCCCTACACCTTTTTCTCTTTGTGTGTTCAATCTACTATTTGTTCTTGCATTATTTGATGTGATTCCACGCTTGTCTATGAGGTGATCGCTCGGACTGGACTCACCATCGACGGTTCCTCAACAGAATGTTCCAGGAAGCTAGTGGAGTCCCTCGTCAAGACAAGGACGCAAAAAAGTTCCAAAACAGTTATTTGGATACAACGCAGGAAACAACACAAGAATTCAATGCACAAAGGAAGAGAACGTGAGGTTGGGCGCTTCCTCCAAAATTCCTAAGGACATATTCTATAGAAAATTCAAAGGAATCCTCTAGTGTTAAAATAATTATCACTATTAATTAGTACATTTGAGACGAATCACATTGTCACAAATCTCTCCCTTATCTAAAGCTCATAGAATTGTCGAGCCCTGGGAGCTCTCACGTCATCGTTTTTGTGAAAAACTATGCATATCTCCAAATTGCATTGAGGTCCCATTTCGGCGGACGTCACCCGTCAGATCGCAATCATACAGCAGACATCGGGCGGGTGCAGAGCCATTGGATCGCAGCTTTGTCACGGACAGCCCAGATCCGCCCACCCCACCTCCACACACTACAAGACCCCCCGCCCCTCGATAGAGGAGCTTTTCTAAACACGCTTTTCAATTTGTCCATAAAATAAAGAGTTATATAGTCATAGAGGCTTTTTAGAGACACTTTAAAAATCGTCCTAATTTTTTTATGTCAGAGAAGATTTTGAGATGTTTTTGAGATACATCCAAAACACTCGTATATAATACTACATACTCTCTTCGTTTCGCACTCCGTCTGTTTGTCACATTACTATAGAAAAGGTCTTCACAGACGGTTCAAAAACGTCATCATAGACGGTTTCCGGAGCCGTCTGAGTTTATGGGTCAGTGATGACATGAGGTCATCACAGACGGTTTTTGAACCGTCTGTGATGCATGATATCACAGATGGTTATTAACTCAGAACCGTCTGTGATAGCTGACTATCACAGACGGTTCGTGTTTAGAACCGTTTGTGATATATATTCCCTATAAAGTCTCCAAGCAGTGGCTGCTTGTGCCTTTAAAACCGGCTTCATATATATATTATATATATTGTTTGTAGTCCCCAGCCACTTTTGGGAGGTCGTGAGTAGGATGATACAGCAGTCACGGGCAACCTCATCGAGCCTGCAAGTTTAAGAAGCACGGCTGCCAGGAGAGCGCGTGGACATACAATTACCTGGATGTCATCGATAGGTAATTGGACTTGACATCAAGGAATGGTTGGATGCTAATACATGAAGCCACTTCCTAGTCGGATACGCGCATCGGCTCCAATCGGGCGGGCACGAGCGTGCGTGGACGCGATCGGACGGTCACGGTCTTCCTGCCGACGTGGCCCGCGTGAGAGATCTACGATTCTACATGCTTTAAAGAGAGTAATATACATTTGTCTATAAACTTTGCCTGATGTATGCCATAGACTAGTGACCTGTAATGTGAAACCAAGGGAGCATTAGAATTGGTGCTTCTCCGGAATCTTTACTCTTTGGTCATAGTTAGCTGGATTCTTCAGAGATTGCAACATCAAGACGAGCAACTCCAAAGTACACACTTTACCGGATCTTAGTCTACTCGAAAGGAGAATAGGGCAGAGATTGTTGGTATCCTGAAGGACATCCAGGATCTTAGTCTTGATTTTAATTAACGGATTGTCTATTTGTAAGGTGACTGAAATTTTTCTAAGCATTAGTCAAATTTGTTATCCATTGGATCAACATCAAATCACATGGCACATCAATCTCTATACAAATCCAATAGTCACAAAAATTAACTTAAACTTTTAAAAAACTAAACGACTTAGAAATAGCAAATCCTTTTAATTAATTCCTCGTCAAAGGAAAAATGAACCCGTGAATTAACGTGTATGGGCCTGCGTGAACCATCGGTACGTGGTTTGACCTTTCAATTTGTGAATGCCTCGTTGCTGACCTGGGTGACATCAGCATGCTACATGAAATTGTATTAATTAATTTTGTAAAAATTCTAGAAAAATTACACAATCAAGTCCACTATGTAAGGAGCCTAAAAAATTCATAATGTTTGGACCTTATTTTCTATATTAGAAAATTCCTACAAACGGTATAATTAAATGAATTTTAGAGACAAAATCAGAATGTATAAAGTTTTGAAAAAATACACAAGCAATTAAACTGTGTCGGGAGACTCCACAAAAAAAATGATAATTTTTTGAGCTCAGTTTCTATATTTTAAAAATTCTGGAAACGAAGGTAACTGGCCAGGATGTCATTTGTCTAATTTTTCGATGTTCGCGATGTTATTTTCCAACCCGAGGAGAACGGAGGGTCATTCCTCCGATAACGCTCTAACGCGATGTCATTGACCTAATTATTCTTAAAAGGAATGGCTTATGGTTCTTTTGTTTGCAAAAAGCCACTTATTGAAATAGATTAAGTAGTAGCAAATCTTAAGGCCTAGCATTTTTAACTAACACAGGTTTTAACAAAGTTGAGTTTTCTTAACTGATAAAAGAAGGGATTTACCCCCGCGCAACGGGACGATCATCCCACCTCCTCATATGGAAAAAAATCCAACGAACCCGAACTGCTGATGAGTCCCTCGCCTATCCCAATGACTCATCTTCCCTTCTAACTGCCCACCACTTCCCCTCCCTATCAGCCATCGCCCCGGCCCTCCCCCCTCTGACCTCGCTTTCGCTCCACATCTCTGGTCGGCCACCACCGTCGCCAACGGCGCGCGTAGACGCCATCAAGGAAGGGAGATGGAGGTGGCGGCAATAGAGGGAGGGAGGGAGTGAGTGGGGGCCGAAAGGCAGAGGCCCGTCTCACTGGCACGCATTGGCCGTAGCTTGAGCACTGACCTTGTTTCCACTCCATATTTCCGGTCGGCCACCACCGTCGCCATTGACGCACTCGCCAGAAATTGATATTTACTGCATGGTTTAGGATCATGTCTGCTGGTACATCTTACCCTCTTTTAGGACTCTGTTGCAACGCACAGGCACCCTACTAGTATTGTAAAATACTAGTGGAGGCTCCAACCTCCTATATTATTGAGTGACTCGAGCCACCCAATACTCATGTTCTTTCTTGGGTGACATCTCGTACTTCTACTCGTTTGGTCTAGTGGTGGGTTTTTGGGTTGACAGTCAGACTTAGGGTTAGGTAATCGTTTGATCCGGAGTGAGGGAGAGAGGGATCGGGTTCTCGGGAAGTCCGCTGGTGCAAAGAGTTAGGACTCCAATGGGATGGAGAGAATATTCATAGGAATATTCTGCATTGGTTACCTAGATAGGAGAGACCACCTAGTTATGTCGACGGAGGCGGCAGAGGATGGGGAAAATGGGTTTCCGGGAGGGATAGGGGGCGGGGGGTGGTAGTGTTGCGTCACGGGGTGGTGCTAGGGTGAGCTGGCGGTGGCACCTGGCGGCCGGGCATGGGGAAGAGATGGAGGCAGCGGCACCCAAGGGGGACAGGGAGAGGAAGAGGAGGAGCACGAGCATAAAGGGGCTACGGGGAGCTCACCCATGTGGTTGGTCGAGGGAGAGGAGGATCGAGGCATCCTGGCAGCGTGAGCCCATGGCTGCGTGGTGTGGTCGACGCGGCATTGGCACTGTGGAGAAGGGAGGCGCAGGTGAGTGGTAGAGGAGAGGAGAGGGGAATGTAGGGGTGCTCCCGTGCAGAGGAATTGGAGGGAGGCTCACTGTGGCAACAGCGTGCGGGGTGGTGGCGTCTTTTGGTCGGAGTTGAGGAAGAAGATGACGTGCGGCTCTCCATTGGACGCAAGCCAAAATCGGTTGGGGGGAAAGAATCTTTGGGGGCTAGAACACGTCGTGACGTGAGTGGTTCAGGAAGGAGCGCGTTGATTCGGTTGGAACGTCGTGGCCGAGGTGACGATAATGCCGGGCGAGGCGCCACTAGTGGAGAGGAAGACGTGGTGTTCCCGGGTTCTGGCGGCAGAGGGAGGGATAGGAGGTGGGCGCGAGGATGTAGGCGTGGAGGCGGCGCTAGTGCACATGGTGGGAATGGCCGGTGCTCACCGAAGTGGCTCGACGATGTGGCGGCGGAAACAGAGAGCTCAAGCTTCCTGTCTTCTAGTGCTCAACGGGGATGGTGGAGGGGAGAGGGGGAAAGGCGACTCGTCGTTGGCCTCGACGCTAGCTTATAGGGGCAAGACGAGGTGGCTCAATTTCTCACGAAAAGCACAGCGACGAGATGAAGCTGTGCTCGATGACGCCGACACAGTGGTGAGGACGCGACGGTAGGTGTCGTGGCTACATCGACAGCAGGTGAGAGCATGGTGATGCGACGGGAGTTGGCGGCTTTGCGCGACGGGGTTGTTGCACGCTGTGGCGCGGTGATGCAGGCGATAGCACGGCCCTAGGCCATGTGGGACGAGAGTTGCTCGCGCGGGTAGCGTGCTGGCATGGCGCCAGCGACAAGCGAGGCAGGTGTGGCGCATGGAGACACTCACGAGGAAACGTGCACGCGTGGGCGAGGCAGTTGGTGCGACTGAGGGCGGGAGTAGGTGCGAGCACGCATGGCTATCGCGCGTGGTCGAGAGCAGCTTGGGTGAGATGGAGCACGACAGGGCAGGGACGACGAGACGATGCGGCATGGTGCCAATGTGTGCCGTCAGGCGAACAGTGGAATAAGGAGTGAGAAAGAAGAGAGAAAGAAGGAGAGGGGTTGGCAGGTGGCCAGGGAGGGAAAAAGAAAGAGAAAAGAAAAGGAGAAAAAGAAAAAGAAAAGTGAGGTGTCGGCTGGGACGGGTAGTTTTTGACCCGGATCGTCCTTTCGGGTTTTTCATTTTTGTCCTTTTCTTTTGAGCTCTGGTTCAAATTATGACGAAGTTCCACATAACAGCCCAGAAGATCGAATATCAACAAAGCGGAATAAAAAGTTTTAAAAATCCCACATTTTTAAACAATTGAGCTGAAATTGATTTTTGGGGTGTTACACCCATGCTCGCGTGTGTTTGCCAGATGTGTAGAGGATTACTCCCGTTTCCATCTCGGTGGACAAAGAAAGCTCTATGCTCGGTTCCATTAGGCCATTTGCCTGTGGTCACGCGAATAAGCAGGTACAATTGCCATCCCTATTTCCAAACACTGTCATGGGGCCGAAATTTGTAGCCCCGGCCCAGCCCAACTCAAACGAAGCCACTCGTTGGAACTGCGCCTGGGCTGTTTGGGCCTGCTTCCCCTGGGGTACTGGCCGATTGCTCATCGCCAAGTTTTAACAACCAACAAGGCCATGGTAAGGTCCCTCTAGAAAAAGAAGAAGGTTTAGTTTGCTAGGTTATAAAACTAGTCGAACCAAATTTGTCTTCGCTTATACTTCTATAAAAATGATGCGGAGGAAATAGAAAGCATAAATTTGCCGCCCAAGCCCAGCCAAAAACACCTGGCCTTATGTGAAAATGTCCGAAGGTCAAATCGGACAATCCATATTCCAAGGATGGTCCGTGCCCACACGGCAGACGGTCCGCGGGCCTGAATTTCAAACTTCACTTCTTCACCATGGACGGTCTGCGACCTGCAAAACCTACAACCAGCAGCATTTCGCAATATTTTCGAGGCAAACACTAGATCCAACAGAACCAAATTTATTAATTACTCAATACTCATCACCATAACATGTGGAACACATGAGGAGTTCAGGATCCTCACATTGTCACACACATTTGTTGATTAGGTGAATTTTGTTTCAAGTTTCAGCAACAAGCTAAGAAGAAGATGTCGATCGAGATGAAATCGACATTATGGCGATTAGCGCCCCAAAATACGCTATAGTATTTATAGCCACGAACATAAACAGGTTGCGTGAGTATGCGCCGGCGAACGGATACAGCCGAGTGACTCGCCTCATCTCGATAACATGCTGTCTTCCAGGCAAGGAGCTGCGCCACAGAAACTTGACGATGGTGTTCAACGACGCTGGCTTAAATATCCAATGCACGATGACCAAGCCCAAGGCATAGATCCCCACGGATATGAGCTGGAACGTGATCGAACGAAAGATCGCCGTTCTTCTCGTCACGGCAACCAAAGACGCGCAGAAGGCCACGATCATGCTGATAAGCGACACCCATATGCAGTGCAGAGAGAAGACCAAGGTTTTCCATGAGCAGGACGCCTTTCCATAGACGAGCAGGATCACTCCAACTACAGAAGCTGTCAAGGCAATGCTGTCGAAGACGATGAAGATTGCGTAGCAGGTATTCTCCTGGAGGATCGCCTTGCCGTCGTCTCCGTAACCCCCTGCGACGTTGAACGCAGCGGAGAAGGCGACGGTGGCGATGAGAACCGCTACCACCGCGAGGCTGTCGGACGTCATCCCTACCAACTGTGTTATGTCGCGGCCGCTCCATTGCTTAAGGTTGTCCTGTCTCAGCGGCCGGGATTGCGCCCCGAAGGCTGTAAGCGTCACCACCATGCTTACCTGCACCATGCGCATATTAATTGTAGTCGAAAAATGGGAGCAAACACACTGAAATTGGGGTCTACATGTGTACTCACCATGGAGGAGAAACTGGTCAATTTCGCGGCGAGATCAAACGGCGCGTGCCCGTCCTTGTTCATAACATCGGCTCGCACTTTTCCGCTCGACAGCAGGACCTCCGCGACGCCGGCCACGCCCGCGACCACCGCAAGATGGAGAGGCGTGTTGCCATCCCTGTCCGGCGCGTTCATGACGCCGTCCAGTATCTTTTTCTCCATGGCAAGCGACACGACCGACGAGTGCCCTTCCTTGGCCGCGGCGTGCAGGAAGGTCCTGCCATGGCCATCGCGGAGCTCGGCGGCTTCGGGGTAGGCCCTCATCAGCTCCTCGACGACGCCGGCGTGGCCCATCAGCGCGGCGACGTGGAGCGCGGAGAGGCCGTCCGAGTAGTCCTGTTTGTACACCGTGCTCGGTGGCGCGGCGCGCAGGATTGCCCTTACCATGGATCGGTCGCCGTCGGACGACGCGAAATGGAGCGGGCTGCTGCCGTTGCCGTCCACTTCGCCGGCCAGAGATGGCTTCCATTGCAGTAGCAGCCAAACCATTTCTGACAATGCTCAGATGGGATTGATGAGCACATTCTTAGCAACCTAAAAGTTGTACTGTCTCCATTTTTTTAGTAACACCCTAAAATGCGATCAAACTTTCTACTAATATATCTAAAAATATTTAGATTATCTACTTAAAAACTATATTGTTATATTTTTCATTAAAAATACTTTTATAATTTTATTAGTATTTAATAGGACAAAATTATCGTAAAGTAATAATCAATGTCACGCTCGTATACCCGTAAAAAGTAACAAAACTTTACTTAGAAACGAGCGGAGTGTACGAAAGTGTCTGAAATGGAGAACTATGCGCAATCTATACAACATTAGGCACTTGGAAGTTGTAACTTGCGAAAGCACAAAAGCTGAACGTGTACTACCACAAATGCGATAAAGAACCCTGAAAGAAGCAACTAACCTGAGCTCTGGAAGACGGCAGCGTGCAGGGCATTCTGCGAGCTCGGGCCGACGGGCGACGCATCCTTGCACCTCGTCGTTATCGCTCTGACGGAGGGCACCGACCCGCTCACCACCGCCAAGTACAGGGGCGACAGGCCGGCGTCGTTCAGCTCGGATGCCATCTCCGGCGCCGCCGACACCAGAGCCTCCACCGCGACACCATGGCCGTGTTTTGCCGCCAGATGCAGGGCCGTGTCCCCGGCCTCGTTCTTGCAGGCGAGGATGCTCTCCCCGCAGCCCTGGGCCAGGTAGACGAGGAGAGACACGGCCCTATCTCTCCCCGCCCTCGCCGCGCAGTGCAGCGGCGTGTCTAGCGCAGAGTTCCGGGAGGATAAGACATTCTTATCTCTGAACCTGAAGTAGAGCTCCCGCATCAGCTCGTCGTGCCCTTGGTCCGCAGCTACGTGAAGAACCGTGTTCCTCTCCGCGCTCACCTCGTGTATGTCGCACTGTCCATGGTGAACGCCTGAAAACAAATCTATCTATCTATACATACATATACTAATTGAAGGCTCTTATAGAAGCCCCCATATTAATCCTATAAAGTAAAAAAAGATAGAAGTTCCCATATTAATTGAAGAAAAAAAAAACTAAAAATTCCCACATTAATCAAAGAAATCTAACCATCCAATTCAAGCTTACGATGCAACCTGCGGCTTGGATTTTTTTTTCATCCGGCAGTCTGATGGACTCCGATTCAAGCTTTTAGAAGCAAAGGCTTGGATTCTTTTTTGGTATCCGGCAGCCTAATGGACTCCGATTTAAACTTTTATTTGTTTCGCAGGGCTGTGACGGCTCCGTGCTGATCGACTCGACGGCGAACAACATGGCGGAGAAAAAGACGCGCCGCGAACCGAGAGCCTCCGGGGCTTCGGCTCCGTCCCGAGAGGATCAAGGCCAAGCTCGACGCCGTGTGCCCGGACACCGTCTCCTGCACCGACATCCTCGCTCTCATGGCCAGGGACGCCATTGTCCTGGTGCGTGCAGGAAACAGAACAGAAGCAACGTTAGATCATTGCATTTGAGAACAACTTGATCACTGATCAACAATTGCGTGTTTGTTTCAGTCCAAGGGGCCGTACTGGGTGGTGCCGCTCGGCCGGAGAGACGGCCGGGTCTCCATCGCCAACGAGACCAACCAGCTCCCTCCTCCGACGTCGAACATCACGCAGCTCATCCAGATGTTCGCGGCCAAAGGGCTCGATTTGAAGGACATTGTCGTCCTGTCAGGTAACTAACCATGCATGCATGCATGAATGATGATGCATAACATCGATCCTAGCTAGCCTACCTTTTCTAGCTAACTAATGTGTTGTGGCTAAGCACCAACCACTTTTACGTACTAATGCATCGTCCAGTAAAACGAAACAAGCACGTACCACACTACTTAACACACTTAATTTAAAGCAAAATGAAAAGCTTGCTTATAAAATTATAGTCCAACCGGTAAAACATCGAGCAGGTTTTGATCGCCAGTTAACTCATTGGAAAACTGAAGTATCTAATAAAAAATTGTAACCATATATGTGCAACTAGACCCTACAGGGTCAAAATCCTAGCTCCGACGTTGTTCTTTGCTAATGGATAATCCATGGTGGATGATGTGATTTTTTTTCTCCTATTAACAACGTGAGAATTTTTAGTCTCTCAAAATAAATGTGATGGTTTCAGAATCCGAGCTCTATGCGGTTGTTCCTACCTAACAACAATATCTACCACGGATCTATCTATCTATCTATCTATCTATACATATACTAATCGGAGGCTCTCCTAAAAGCCCCCATATTATCTGCGGTTGAAATGTGTCCATGTTGGGCTCTAGGGATGTGCGTGACCTTGAATTGGTTTCGGCCAGCAAGGTGTACGTGAGTCTGGGGGATATAACCCCAAGACCTCGGCCATTGTTAGGGAGTTCAGATTATTAGTTTATGGAAAAACCGAAAAGCCACTTGGCGTCTATCGAGTGATCTTTTGTTCATTGCTTGCTGATTTTGTGAGAAAGAGAGAGGGAGAGATTGCCGAGAGAGAGAAAACAAGCTAGAAATTTTCACAATAATCATAAAAAAAATAGAAATTTCCATGTTAATTGAAAAAAAGAAAAAAATCTAGGATTAAATATAGATATGTTCGTGTCTTCTAGAGTCATACAGTTCAAAACAAAAGAGAGTTTGAATAGAGTGCTAAACACAATCTTTGATGTATCGTATTGTACTCCGGGAAAAAAAATAAAACAACCTGCCTAGATAGATGAGACTATGTCGGACTTGAACTAAAAAACTAGATATACGGATGGACCTATAGAAGGTCGTGAGTCTGACACACACATGCAACAATAATATGCTTGCATCCAACTCAATTTAGTTGGTCCATTCATCTTGCCATACCTAATATATACGTGCATGGAGCTAGCTACTAAAAGTATTAGGTGCTAATTAAATACCATGTACAATAGTTAACTTAATTTATGTGAGAAGAAGATAAAAGAAAGTTAAAGATTTGCACATTAAGACCCGCTTAGAATACAAGAATTTAAAAGAAACAAATCAAAGGCTAAGCTTGGTCAACAAGAAGGAATATATAATAATAAAATTAAAATTGGAGACAAATTCAAAATCGAAATTAATCAGTTTAGAGAAGAAAAAAATTTTGGAGTTAAAACTTAATTGAAAAACTTAAATCTTTAAAGAAATTTGAATTTCACTTAACATTCCTATTATAATTTATATAAATTTTGAAACAAATGTTCTAAAACTCCAAAATTTTCAAACTTTGGAAAATAAATTCTAAAATAAAACTACACCATCCAAATATATACATATTTGGGACTGACATATAAAAAACAAATCAGTTTTGAAATATTCACCTTTGTGAAACTTTTAATTTTAAACTTTTATATTTTGCTCATAATGTTGCGTTTGTATCCCATTATGCCAATTTTTAAAGTAAAATTTAATGTACTACAACTAATAGAAGGTAATGGTTTGTAATGTTTTATCCTAATTGAGGACGTTTGAAAAACAATATGGCACTTAAAACAAAAGCAATACTTAAATAGGTAGGCCGCCCCGTGTAGTTGCACGGGTTGATGACTAGTCAAACAAATACTAGTACACATGTAAGCACGTAGTTAATCTGCGGTGTTTATATTCTGAGTTTCCTGGTAAAAAAAACCAGGTATAAGTAATTATTCCCTCTGTTTAAGAATACATGACGTTTTGAAACGTTGATACTATCAACTTTAACCACTACTTTTTATATCAAGATGATCATAAAATAATATAAAATTATTAAAGCACGGGGAGGTTCGGAGAGGAGGACGGCGCATTAAGTGCACACGACGGGAGCAGGTAAAAGAGGTGACAAAAAATGAAAAGACAAGGTATGGTGGAGGTGATAGCATTTAATGCTACACAACAGCATTAAATGCATGAAGACTCCTGCGGTACTGAGACACTACAAGAGGAATAAGAAAGTGAGCAGAGGACCTGATAAGGAGGTCCCACTGGAAGGGTGGTTATGACCACAAAGGGCGGCCTTGACCGAGGGAAGTGGTCTTTGCAAAAAGACCGGAGGGGAGGTCGTGACCACGAGGGAGGTCGTGACCACCAGGGAGTGGTCTTGACCACCAGGGTGGTCTTAGCAAAAAGACCACAAGGAGATGGTCTTTACAAAAAGACCGAGAAGGGTGGTATTTACAAAAAGACCACAGGGAGGTCCTGACCAAAGGAGGTCACAGCAAAAAAACGACAAAAGGCGGAGGTCACGGCAAAACAACAAAAGAGGAGGTCGCGGCCTCAGAGGGAGGTCGCAGCAAAACGACAAAAGGAGGAGGTCGTGGCAAAACGACAAAAAGAGGAGGTCGTGGACCTCAAAGGGAGGTCACGGCAAATGACAAAAAGAGGAGGTCGCGGACCTCAGAGGGAGTTCACGGCAAAACGACAAAAAGAGGAGGTCGCGGACCTCAGAGGGAGGTCCTGACCACAAGGGGTAGTCATGACCAGGAGGGTGGACTTTGCAAAAAGACCAAAAGATCCTGAGGACAAGGAGGTCCTGAGGAAACAAAGTAAAGCGCGGCAAAGCAGGGCCGTCCGATTTTGATCAGGCGGTCCAAAAGGGATATGAATGTTCGGACCGTCCGAACGCTTCATCCCGATCGGGCCATCTAGGCACGATCGGACGGCTCGGACCGAGCGCGCTCACGCGAAGAGAGAGAAAAAGGGATTGACTGCGGGGAGGTCAAAACGAGGAGAGGTCTAAACCCTTAGATCCAAACGAAGGGAAGTCTGGACCCTCGGATCCAAACGAAGAGAGGTCTGGACGGTCGAGATAAACACAAGGGAGGTCTTGACGGCCAAGACGAAGCCAAGGGAGATCCTGACGACCAAGATGAAACCAAAGGAGGTCCTGACGGTCAAGATGAAATCAAAGGAGGTCCTAACGGTCAAGATGAAACCAAAGGAAGTCCTGACGGTCAAGATAAAGCCAAGGGAGATCCTGACGGCCAAGATGAAACCAAAGGAGGTCTTGATGGTCAAGATGAAACCAAAGGAGGGCTTGATGGTCAAGATGGAGCCAAGGGAGATCCTGACGACTAAGTTGAAACCAAAGGAGGTTTTGACGGTCAAGAGGAAACCAAAGGAGGTCTTTGACGGTCAAGATGAAACCAAAGGAGGTCTTGACGATCAAGATGAAGCTAAGGGAGATCCTGAGCCAGCAAAGGAAAGAGGGTTGAGTGGGAAGGGGATCCAGAAAGGAGAAATTCAACCTAAACCTTGAATTTCGGAAGTCAAGGACATTTGAAACACAAACCCGAGCTTGGAGCACCTCAAGGGGTGATCGTGACCCAAGGGAAGGTCAAAACCGAAAAGGAGGGTCTGGACTGGAAGGGAGGTCTGAACCGCAATGGGGATCTGCTGAGCCTAAGAGGACACAGCATGAACAGGAGAAAGGAGGTCTAGACCTAAGAGGCGATCTAAACAGGGAGGAGATTTGAACCAAAGAGGAGATCCAAATAGGGAAGAGGTCAAAGGAGGTCTAGAGAGGTCAGATCGAACAGAGAGAGAAAAACATGACCAGAACTCGACCAACTCCAAATAAACTAAACTTTTGCATTAGTTGAAGTTCGATTAAGTCATGTTAAATCTCCAATTTTTTTCCAAAATCTTCAAGTTAAGCTTAGGCAATTAAACAAAACCGAATGGTTATCCTTATTTTGAAAACTTTCAAGAACTCTAGAAAATTGGGATGTTACAGACCTACACCCCTTAAAGGGAATCCCGACCCCGGGATTCAAGGTAGCTAGGGAAAAGGTGTGGGAACTCGGTCTTCATGTCCTCTTCATGCTCCCAAGTGGCTTCTTCCTCAGAATGGTTGCTCGACTGGACCTTGCAAAACCGAATGACCTTGCTTCTTGTTACTCGCTCGGACACTTCCAAGATCTTGGCAAGTTGCTCCTTGTAAGAGAGGTCTTCTTAGAGGTTGACTGCTTCTAAGGGCATTTGCTCTTCAGGACACGCAAGCACTTCCTCAACTGGGACACATGGAAGACATCATGCACTCCTAACAACTGAGGTAGAAGCTCCAACTGGTAAGCAACTTCTCCCTTTCTGGCAAGAACTGGAAACAGTCCAATGAACCTTGGTGCAAGCTTCCCACTGACTCTGAAACGGCGCATTCCCTCGAGAGGCGACACCTTAAGATACACATAATTTCCAGGAGCAAAGGCTAACTCTCGACGATGGTTATGCGCATAGCTCTTACACTGGTCTGAGTAGTCTTTAGCTTTTCTCTTATTGATCTTACTTGATCTTCTGCTTCCTTCAAGAGGTCGGGTCTGAGCACTTGGCCTTCGCCTGCTTCAGTCCAATACAAGGGGGTCCTGCACTTCCTGCCGTAGAGGGCTTCAAAAGAGGACATCTGCAAGCTTGACTGATAGCTGTTGTTGTAGAAAAACTCTGCGTAAGGTAACATCCGATCCCAACTGGTCTGGTTCTCTAGAGCATAGGCTCTCAACATATCTTCTAGAATCTGATTCACTCTTTCGGTTTGACCATCCGTCTGAGGGTGGTAGGCTATGCTGAAGTTCAAATTGGTGCCCAAAACGTCATGTAGCTTTTGCTAGAATCTTGAAGTGAACTGAGATCCTCGATCCGACACAATCTTCTTGGGCACTCCATGTTGACATACAATCCTTGCCATGTATATTTCTGCTAACCTGTCCCTGGAGTAGGTGGTCTTGACTGGGATGAAGCGAGTAACTTTGGTAAGACGATCCATAACTACCCAAACAAAGTCATGACCAGCTTGGGTTCTAGGAAGACCAGTGATAAAGTCCATGCCAATTTCTTCTCATTTCCATTCTGGTACGCTTAGAGGCTGCAGGAGTCCAGGAGGTCTTTGACGTTCGGCTTTAACACGCTAGCAGACATCACATTGTGCCACATACTCAGCGATCTCACGCTTCAAGCTGGGCCACCAATAGAGCTCCTTGAGGTCTCGATACATTTTCGTGCTTCCAGGGTGGATAGAGTATAGGGTCTCATGTGCTTCCTTGAGTATCAGCTGCTTGAGCTCTCTCTGATCCGGCACACATATGCGCTTGCTGAACTAAATAGTCCCATGCTCATCTTCTAAAAACTCCAAGCATTTACCCTTCTTCATGTTGCTTTTGATCTCTTGGATGTCCGCATCTTCGGTTTGAGCCTTCCTGATTTGACCTTGAAGGGTGGGTTGGACTTCTAGAGCAGCCAAGAAGCCTTCTCCCACCAACTCAAGCTTGAGCTTCTGGAACTCTTCATGAAGTGCCGACTGACTTTCCTTGATCATCAAAGTGCTGCAGTAGACCTTCCTACTTAATGCATCAGATGCCACATTAGCCTTGCCTGGATGATAATGGATTCCAACATTGTAATCCTTGATCAATTCCAACCATCATCTTTGCCTCAAATTGAGATCGGCTAGGGTGAAAATGTACTTTAAGCTCTTGTGATCAGTGTACACTTCACAGCGATTTCCAATAAGATAATGACGCTATATCTTCAACGCATGCACTACGGCAGCCAATTCTAGATCATGGGTGAGGTAGTTGACTTCATGAGGTCTTAGCTGCCGGGAAGCATAAGCCACTACTTTCCTCTCTTGCATCAGAATACATCCAAGACCTTGTCGAGATGCATCACAGTAAATCTCAAAGTCTTTTCGGACATCTAGTAAGATCAACACTAGAGCTGAAGTCAAACGCTTCTTCAATTCTTAGAAGCTCTGCTCGCACTCGGGTGTCCAAGCAAACTTCTTCTCCTTCTTCAACAGCTGGGTGAGAGGTCTTGCTATCTTGGAGAACTCTTCTATAAACCGACGGTAGTAACCTGCCATACCGAGAAAGCTCCCGATTTGAGGTACTGATTTGGGTGGCTTCCAGTTGAGCACATCTTGGACCTTACTGGGATTGACAGCGACTCCTTTTTCTGACACTACATGGCACAAGAAGGTAACTTCCTTCATCCAAAACTCACACTTGTTGAACTTTTCATAGAGTTGGTGGTCTCTGAGCTTGCTCAAGGCTAATCGAAGATGCTCTTCTTCGCTCTTAGAGTACACTAGGATGTCATCAATAAAGACAATGATAAACTTGTCCAGATACTCCATGAACACATTATTCATCAAGTTCATAAAGTAGGCTGGGGCATTGGTCAAACCAAAAGGCTTGACGGTGAACTCATACAGACCATATCGGGTTGAAAAGGCTGTCATGGGTATGTCTTCCTAGCGAATCTTCAACTGGTGATAACTTGACCTCAAGTCTATCTTAGAGAACACTCCGGCCCCTTTTAACTGGTCGAACAGATCATCTATCCTAGGTAGAGGGTACTTGTTCTTGATGGTGATTTCATTGAGTGCTCTATAGTCCACACACATCCGCTGAGTACCATCCTTCTTGGCAACAAAGATCACTGGAGCTCCCTAAGGTGAAGAACTCAGTCTGACATAACCTTTCTCAAGCATCTCCTCAATCTGCTTCTTCAACTCTACCAGGTTATCAACAGGTAGCTGGTAAGGTCTCTTGGCTATTGGGGCAGTCCCTGGGACTAGGTTGATGACAAACTCTAGATCTCTGTTTGGGGGCATTCCAGGTAGTTCATCCGGGAAGATGTCTGCGAACTCGCAGACCACTGGCACGTCCTCTAAAGACACGGCTTGGACACTGCAGACCAAAGCTCTCTCGGGCTTCTCAGAGGTGGCTTCAAATTTCACTTTAACTCCCACTGGGCTAACCAAGGTGATGCTTCTTCCACCAGAATCCAAAACTGCTTGATGAATAGCAAGCCAATCCGTGCCCAAAATCACATCTAGGGACGGGGTGTCGATGAGAATCAGGTTGGCTAGATACTCTACCCCTTCTATGATCACTTTAACTTGTGGACAACCCTGGTTCGCACTTAACTCCGAACCGGGGGATTGGACTAACAAGGAGGTCTTAAGAGGCAAAACTTTCAGCTGATGCTTTGTAGTAAAAATTCGAGAAACAAACGAATGAGAAGCTCTAGAATCAAACAAAACAGTGGCTAGTGCTGAATTTACAATAAACTTACCCAGCACGACGTCCAGGGCTGTCCGGGCCTCCTCAACGATGACATGATTCACATGTCCTCTCCCAAGAGGTGGGGAGGTCTTGGCAGGCACAGAGGAGGTCTGGGGAGCTCCACGACCTGCTCTTGGCACTAGAGCTCTAACTGGAGTGGCGCCTTGATTGAATCGGACCTGGCCTGGTCCTTGCTTCTGGGGGCAGTGGCTGGCGTAGTGTCCCAACTGATGGCAATTAAAACAAGTGATTCCCGCGGCGGGGTTGTTGCTCCTGGAAGGTTGACTGACAGTGCTGCTGCCAGAGATGGGGCTGCGGACAACTGAGGTGACTGGGTGAGACGCTACTAGAGAGGTCCTGGAGATGGCCTGAGGAGCAAATCGGACAAGATGCTGAGCACTGGTCCTAGCAAAAAGACCACAAAGAGGTGGTCTTTACAAAAAGACCGAGAATGATGGTCTTTACAAAAGGACCATAGGGAGGTCCTGACCAAAGGAGGTCATGGCAAAAACAACAAAAAGGCGGAGGTCACAGCAAAACAACAAAAGAGGAGGTCATGGCCTCAGAGGGAGGTTGCGGCAAAATGACAAAAGAAGGAGGTCACGGCAAAACGACAAAAAGAGGAGGTCATGAACCTCAGAGGGAGGTCGCAGCAAAACAACAAAAGTAGGAGGTCGCGGGCCTCAGAGGGAGGTCCTGACCACAAGGGGTGGTCATGACCAGGAGGGTGGTCTTTGCAAAAAGACCACAAGGGTGGTCTTTGCAAAAAGGCCAAAAGATCCTGAGGACGAGGAGGTCTTGAGGAAACAAAGTAAAGCATGGCAAAGCGGGGCCGTCCGATTTTGATCAGGTAGTCCAAAACGGATATGAACGTTCAGACCGTCCGAACGCTTCATCCCGATCAGGCCCTCTAGGCACGATCGGACGGCTCGGACCGAGCGCGCTTGCGCGAAGAGAGAGAAAAAGGGATCGACGGTGGGGATGTCAAAACGAGGGGAGGTCTGAACCCTCGGATCCAAACGAAGGGAGGTCTGGACCCTTGGATCCACACGAAGGGAGGTTTGGATGGTCGAGATGAACACAAGGGAGGTCTCGATGACCAAGACGAAGCCAAGGGAGATCCTGACAGCCAAGATGAAACCAAAGGAGGTCCTGACGGTCAAGATGAAACCAAAGGAGATCCTGACGGTCAAGATGAAACCAAATGAGGTCTTGACGGTCAAGATGAAGCCAAGGGAGATCCTGATTGCCAAGATGAAACCAAAGGAGGTCTTGACGGTCAAGATGAAACCAAAGGAGGTCTTGATAGTTAAGATGAAGCCAAGGGAGATCCTGACGGCCAAGATGAAACCAAAGGAGGTCTTGACGGTCAAAATAAAACCAAAGGAGGTCTTGACGGTCAAGATTTAGCCAAGGGAGATCCTGAGCCCACAAAAAAAAGAGGGTTGAGCGGGAAGGGGATCCAGAAAGGAGAAATTCAACCTGAACCTTGAATTTCGAAAATCAAGGACATTTGAAACACAAACTCGAGCTTGGAGCACCTCGGGGGGTGGTCGTGACCCAAGGGAAGGTCAAAACCGAAAGGAGGGTCTGGACTGGGAGGGAGGTCCGAACCGCAATGGGGATCTGCTGAGCCTAGGAGGACATAGCACGAACAGGAGAAAGGAGGTCTAGACCTAAGAGGCGGTCTAAACAGGGAGGAGGTTTGAACCAAAGAGGAGGTCCAAATGGGGAAGAGGTCTGAAGAGGTCAAGGGAGGTCCAGAGAGGTCAGATCGAACAGAGAGAGAGAGAGAGAGAGAGAGAGAGAGAGAGAGAGAGAGAACAAGACCAGAACTCAACCAACTCCAAATAAACCAAACTTTCGCATTAGTTGAAGTTCGATTAAGTCATGTTAAATCTCTAATTTTTTTTCCAAAATCTTCAAGTTAAGCTTGGGCAATTGAACAAAACCGAATGGTTATCTTTATTTTGAAAACTTTTAAGAACTCTAGAAAATTGGGATGTTACACTTTGCCTCACAACATCTGGTTGAACTCCGGTGAGATAATTTTTCATCTATGGACTATTCAATACTTTCTCGATCAAGTGTCAAATAACTTCATGTGGTCGACACTTGACCACTAGTGGCATGGCCATGCACTTTCTTTATCTGACCACAACAAGGGGCCCAAAGACATCTCTCCTGTAATGTTAGGAGGGGTAAATCTCATATCCAGGCCAGTCACATTCCTCCGTATGCTTCAAAGCGTGCCTAAAGCTACCTTTATAACTACCCGATTCATTGAGTAGCGTTTGGCAACCCCTAAGAGTGCTATTACACATGTAGGAAACCATCTTGATCTCGTGTCTAAGGATTATACATCATCATTGCTTGAGACCAACTAATGACACATAGAATCATAACAATCTCAATAGTGTCTCAAGGTAGGTCTTATCCAACACCATGTTCTCTAACATGCGTCCATATTATTGGTTTGATACCTTCATATCTATGACCTGTGAAACATAGTCATCAACCAATACATATGCTAGTCTACTCATATGTGTCCTCATATGTTTTTGACTAGGGAACGTTTAAGAATAATCATCGCAGAAATACAGAGTTTCACAATCAAGTCACATACTTGATAATAAATATTAACGATATTATTCTAGGAACAAGATAACATATTATCCGATATTATGAACATAACGAAATATAATCATCTCTATGATTGCCTCTAGGCTGTAGTTGATAGGCGTTTCTTCTTGGGACGTGCAGCATGGTAAGGAACCTCCATGTCTGTCGGGGCTTGCTTTGGGTGATGGCAACAAACATCCATGTCTGAGCAGGTTATCCCCCACAATGGTGAGCTCCAGGTCGCTGGTAAATGACGTCCAAACTTAGGGTTAAGCTCATCGGGTGGGTTGGTGTTAGAGCATGGTATTGTAAAAGTCTTGTGATAATCACTTAGTCACACACCCCAGAAGTATGTTAAATGGACATTATAAGCTGATTATCTCGTGTGGGTCAAGCTGTACAACCTCTGCAGAGTGTAAAACTATTCGAATAGCCATGCCCACGGTCAAGGACGGGCAAGGTGCGTTTTCACATGGTAGATTGTGGTTTTTCATTTCAAAAGAGTGAATTTTGGTAACCCAGGAGAAGTGGGACTCTTGGGTAGATATTCTGGCCTTTGAACCTATGCAGCTTAGAGCATTGATACTAGTGGTTGGTAGATAAACCTTCACTAGTGATACAATTAATTTATTTATCGAAACTACTTTTTGTCAAATGTGCTTTATGAAAAACTGTTGAAACTTAAAATATTGCTTTGTGCAAAAGAACCATTAAGCCTCAATTGTTAAAGCTATGCATATGCATATTTCCCAAGACTCACAGATACTTTATGTACTCACATGCTACACTCAAAATAAATCTCGAAACCTTCAATGATGCCGAGGAGGACTACGACTACTTCGCATGTGGCTTTGGTGAAGGACACCTGGAGTACTAGGTTGCGCTCCCTAGTCGAATGGCGGTGGGCAATTTGATGGGCCATCACTCAGAGTTTAACTTTTGTTGTTTTCGCTGCTATAAGACTCAAGGTTTTTTGACCTCTTTGGTAATAAGTGGTCATAAGGTCGGTACTCAGTTGTTTATTAATGTTATTTCATGATTCGAACTTGTTATCAACGATGTTTCTACTATGTGCACTAGCTACTGATCATGGGATTGGTGCAGAAATACACGAGGGTTGGATTCGTAAATCCGGTCCCAACAAAGTGCCAATGTTATATATGGTTGCTAAAAATATGAACAATCCATAAATGTTTGGATCAAATAAACTAGTTAGATGTTTCCATTAATTTCTGGCATACAATTTAAGGGGTTTTCACATTTTGAAAAATATTCGTGACCGCATTCGTTTCAATTCGTATTCGATATGTATGAAAATATGAAAACAAACATGGCAGAGCCATTATCCATCCGTATTCGATATGTTTTCACCCCTAGATGCAGGTGGGCATAAGCCGTCTGCAAAGCCCACCCCACAAAAAGTAGTAAGTGGAGGCCGCCTCTCGTGGCTGGCGGCGGCGACGGCATCGTCGAGTCTCACCTCTGTTAGTTGATGTGACAAGGCATGGACAATGGTGAGGCTGCGGCAGACCTCGCGGAGAAGCTGGTGGGACTCTCTGTAGGTTGCGACTGCCGATGATGAGCAACGACATTTGGACGGGGGGTGAGGTCTGTGAAGAACCGCCGCTATGCAAGAAGTGCATCTCCTCTCCCTCCCTCTTGC
Source organism: Phyllostachys edulis (assembly GCA_036346405.1). NCBI lineage: Eukaryota > Viridiplantae > Streptophyta > Magnoliopsida > Poales > Poaceae > Phyllostachys > Phyllostachys edulis. Next base: position 10,738,988 of record CM070566.1, read on the forward strand.
GCCATCCATGAAGCAATTTGTGAGTTATTTTTCTGATTTGTTGTTGCCACGTGCATATCCAAGAAGGATGAGAAGAGGAAGAAGCTGGAGGAGAAATTTGAAACTCTTAAACCATCCAAGAAGCCATCTGAAACTTATTCCAAGTCCATGTTTGCCAAACCTGCTAGCGCTACTTTCAGCTTTAGGAGGTGCATGCAGAAATCTTCTACTGCTATACTTTTTCAGTAAGATTCTTTACTTCGCTAGAAATACATTTGATTCTTGAGCTTAAGTACGAATTTTAAGTTACATTGTAAGATGGATAGAAGTTTCATAGCTTGAAAGAAATTACATCACCGAGAAGGTGGCATCTTTTGTTAGATAATATGGCTATCTTACAATGTTGAATTTTGCTACATAATCTCATTTGATTGCTCTTGAAAGGAGCCTAAATGGTCAAAGTGTAATGGTTTGTTGAAAGTTGCAAGTGAGTTTGGCAGGATCAAGTTTATGTTAATTGCTAGGTTTATATAGTTTCGTTGTAAATACTAAACCTCTCTGGACCTAAAAGCTCTTATAGCTACTAGACTAAATAATCTGACCCATCACCACCCCATGCATGGATCAATTAGCCTGAAAGTTGACTTGCTAGTGAGATTTACTACTCTCCAATATCTTCATATGTTTTATGGTGACAACGCAGAATTTGTCATGGTGGATATTCTGTATAGTTTATCTGCATGTTGCAACTGTCCTAACAAGCAAGATCTGACTACATTTTCTTTGATGTTCCAGGATGATATGGGTGAATAAGGAGTGTTATACTCTGATACCCTCCTTACACGCAGTAGCCCCTAGATTAGATCAGAGTTGCGAGATACGACATGAGCATCCACGGTATTGAGAACAAAGTAGATAAACCCCCTAGAGAAAACCAAATAATGACGCCGAAACAATCACGACGAGATATAAAGATTTGGCGAAGCCGACCGCAAATTCTTAAGTGCGGCCTCAAAAGAGTACAAGGAATTGTCGCTCTCTCACAACCCTCTCGAACATTTTAGGACCTTTGGATCCTTGCCCTATACAATAATTTAGTCTAAAGAATAACCTAACCTCTAATACTCTCGTGCATCTCTTGTTTTGGATGAGTTGGTTTTGTGACTTGTGTTCCCCACGACCACCCCTCATGGCTTTATATAATGCATTATAGTTCTCCTCCAAAGAGAAGTCAGAATCATAATCCTATTAGGATTCATATAGGAATCCTTGTAGCACACCTCTCTAAGTCCTAGTTGATTAGGATATGAGTCACCGTACTCAACAAGGAAGATCTTTTGAGGAAGTTATTTTGGTTACTTAGGTGACAAACTGCCTTAAAAGAATACCTTAGGTGACAAAGTGAGGTGCTTGACTACAATAAAGCACTACAAATGCTTGTGTAATACTTTTCTTTTGTTAAAACAAGCTTATGCAACACCTAGTCATGTCGGGACTGAGGACGTTGATGTAAGCAATAAGTACTTCAAAAAATAGTTTTCTGACTATCATGGGTTCTTTTGATTTTTCAGATTTTAAAAATAGTTTTTGAGATTTTTCATAGCCATGGTATATACTAGTCAACTTTGTAGATACGTGGCCTCAGCCGTTGCAATCGTTATTGATGTGTGTCATGCGGACTGGCGAGTGCCGCATGTCCCGCATAAAATGGTTGGTGGGCTGCCCGCATGTCCCGCATAAACTTCTGCAGCCGGTGCGGGCAAACACGGGAAGCGGGCAAACACGAGATGGCCGCAGCACGTCCCACAGTAATGCTACTAACACGCTCTAAGGGCGGGCATGTCTAGTAGTAGAGGTGACTTTTGTCTATATATCCCTCCATGTCATCTAGAGACAAAAGTAAACATAACTTGTACAATAGTTTGTCTATTAATTTTGTTTCTATTGGACCTTATAATCTTTTTAATTATTGAATGAAAAAGTGTTTATTATAGACAACAACTTATACAATGGTATTTTGTGCTATCTGTATGTCCGTCTTTTCAGAAAGAGACAACTGCATTCCCTCTATCTCCTATGTCAGGAAAAATCATACATGACAAAACTTATAAACGACTGACATCATATCATTGTACATGACTAATATCGTATCATTGTACAAAACTTATAAACTTATAAACGACTGACATCGTATCATTGTAAACGACTGACACAAAACTTATAAACTTATAAACGACTGACATGATATCACTACCCATTGTACAGAATCCAATAAAATTTATAACCAAAAGCGCTAAAAAATTTATAGCTATGAACAGAAGCAGGTTGGGTACGGAAGCGCCGGGGAACTGATACTGCCTCCTGATACGCCTCTGCCCTCCTTTCAAGCGACTGCGCCATAGAAACCTCCACATTGTGCACCACGACTCTGCAGGCACAATCCACTCGGTGATCCAGACGATCAAGACATTGATGCACAGGTACATAGCTGCGAACGCGCAGTAAGTGACTGTCCTTGTTTTCGCCACGGCGCTCAAAGCGGCGTAGAAGGCCAGCATCATGCTGATTAGCGACACCCAGAGACAGTGCAGCGATACCACGAAGCTCTTCCATGAGTCGGCAGAGCGTGACACCTTCCCGTAGACGAGCAGGATCATCGCAACCACGGAGGTTGCCAAGGCGACAGCGTCGAGTAAAAGGAAGCATTTGAAGGCGGGCTTCTCCGTGAGATTCGCCATGCCGTTGTCTCCGTACCCGCCAGGCATGTTGAACCCCGCGGTGAAGGCCACGGTGGCGATGAGCGCAGCCACCACCGTGAGGCTTTTGGACGTCGTCTCTATCCCCTTGGCTATGTCGCGGCCGCTCCACTGCTTCATATGGTCCTGCCTTTGCGGCCGGGACTGTGCCCCGAAAGCAACCAATGTCACCACCAGTCTTAACTGCACGTACACCATAAGAGAGTTTTTAGCGACAGTGTAGTATAGCAAATCCGATTAAGTAATAGTGCAAGATTGTGTATATGCTCACCATGCTGAAGAAACTCGTCGATTTCGCGGCGAGATCTAACGGCGTGTGCCCATCCTTGTTCATAACATCGGCTCGCACTTTGCCTTTCCAAACCAGGGCCTCCGCGAGGCCGGACGCGCCCGCGACCACCGCGAGGTGGAGCGGCGTATTACCGTCCCTGTCCTGTGCGCTCAGGAGGCCGCCCAGCATCGGGTCCTTGATGGCGAGCGACACGACCGAGGAACGCTTTTCCTTGGCCGCGGCGTGCAGGAAGGTCCAGCCATGGTCATCGCGGAGCTCGGCGGCGTCGGGGCAATCCTTCAGCAGCTTCTTGACGACGCGGTCGTGGCCCATCAGCGCCGCGACGTGGAGAGCCGAGAGGCCGTCCGAGTCCTTCATGCACACCGTGTTCGGTGGCGCGGCGCGCAGGATTGCGCTTACGATGGAACGGTCGCCGATGGACGACGCGAAATGGAGCGGGCTGCTGCCGTCGCAGTCGACTTCGGCGGCCAGAGATGGATTCCATTGCAGTAGCAGGTCAACCATTTCTGACAATTAATGGAGTGAACACATTATCCTTAGGCACTTGGAAGTTGGAAGTTGTAACTTGCGAAAGCACAAATGCGATAACAGTCTTGTTAGTTTTAAGTTGTCTGAAATTTTTTTAAGTTTAAGTCACTTGTTATGACCAATAGATTTGTGTAGAGATTGGTGTGTCATATGATTAGATATTGATCCAATGGATAAAAAAGATAACTTATACTTAAGAAAATTTCAATCACTTATGAATAGAGCTACCATGCGATAAAGAACCCTGAAAGAAGCAACTAACCTGAGCTCTGGAAGACGGCAGCGTGCAGAGCATTCTGCGAGCTGGGGCCGACAGATGATGCATCCCTGCACCTGGTTATCGCTCTAACGGCATGCACCGACGTGCTCATCACCGCCAAGTACAGCGGCGACATGCCGGCGTAGTTAAGCTCGGACGCCAGCTCCGGCGCCGCCGAGACCAGAGCCTCCACCGCGGCGCCATGGCCTTGCCTCGCCGCCAGATGCAGGGCCGTGTCCCCGTCCTCGTTCTTGCAGCCGAGGATGCTTTCCCCGCAGTCCTGGGCCAGCTCGACGAGGAGAGACACGGCCCTGTCTCGCCCCGCCCTCGCCGCGCAATGCAGCGGTGTGTCCAAAGTCGAGTTCTGGGAAGAGAGCAGATTATTGTCCCTGAACCTGAAGAGCTCCCGCATCAGCTCATCGTGCCCTTGCTCCGCAGCTACGTGAAGAACCGTGTTTCTCCCCGCGCTCAGCTCGTGTATATCACACTGTCCGTGCTGAATGCCTAAAACAAATATATTTTGTACGGGTTCTAAGTTGTTATTCGGTTAGGACATAGCTAACATCTATTATATAATAAAAATCAACGACAGACGTTTTTACAGCTGCATAGAAATTCTCACAAAAAGAAAAGTCGTCTGGCCTTAATACGAAGTACCCTAATTACCTAGAAATATAGCCATTGGATATTATTGCTTAGAGATATATTACTTGATAATTTTAAAACTAAAGGGAAAGACAGACCTGTCAATTTGTGCTGTACAATAGTCAACGGTGTCATTTTAGCCAAAAACTCTAAATTGTAATGGTGCAGAAAAATACAAAAATCCATACCACTCATAGAAAAATCCATACATACGCAATTGCGTGGGCAACTCGACGAGTTTAGTGAATTTAAGCTATTAATTTTATGGCATTCTTACATTTTATCAATATAAAAGCGAAAAAGAGCAGCTATTACCAGTGGCTTGATCTGCTGCAAGTAGTGCCATGACCTTCTCCATTTGCCCCCTGTACACGGCAAGGTAGAGAGAAGAGCGCATGGACGGGCGCGCGCCATTCGCAGATGAGCTGGGAGGCGCTGCAGTGCACGTGAGCTGGATGATCTGATGCTGCTGATAATCCATTTGATCGAAACCAACTCAAGTTAACTACCGCACCAAATCTAGTCTGCACGTATGTATGGGCAAGAGAAGATGGGTCTACGTGAATTAATATATATAGGATGGGTTATATGTCGAATGTTCCAGGAAGCTAGTGGAGTCCGTCGTCAAGAGAAGGACGCAGGAAAGTTCCAAAGCTAGTGTAGTACTACCTCCGTTTTATATTAAATGACGCTGTTCAGTTGAACTCCTGTGTGCGCAACGTCAACTAAAGAAATACACGGAGGGAGTATTTGGATACAAGTCTAAATTGTATCTCTGTTTGTTCTCTCCAAGTCCAGTGCACCTCTAGATCCGCGACCAGTGCACGTAATTGCCCAGGTCAGCAGCGAGACATTCGCGCCTAGTGAAGGGAGCAAGTAATTGAAAGCTCAAACCACGTACCGAATACCGATGGTTCACGGGGGGCCATACACGTTCATTCATGTAGACTATGATCCGTTCTGGAGACGCACCAATTCTAACGCTCCCTTGGTTTCACATTACAGGTCACTAGTCTATGGCATACATCAGGCAAAGTTTATAGACAAATGTATTTGGAAGTAAGGATTGATCTCACGAAAATTACATCATTGTGCTTGTCATGAAAACTATCTACGGGTTCTTAAAAAACATCATTTTATGGAAGAAAAGTACAATTTTATCATAATTTGCCAACACAATGCTAAAAAACTTTGAAGTTGTATCTATGATATCTCGAAGATCTTGATAAGTTAAGAAGATCGCAAGACAGACGGAGTGTGAGACGAAGAGAGTATGTGGTGGCCGACCAGAGATGTGGAGCGGAAGCGAGGTCGGAGGGAGGGGGGAGGGCCAAGGCGATGGCTGATAGGGAGTGGAAGTGGTGGGCAATAGGAAGGAGAGGAGTAGTTGGGGTAGGCGAAGGACTCATCAAGAGTTCGGGTTCATTGGATTATTTTTTTCGTATGAGGAAGTGGGATGATCGTCCCATTGCACGGGGGTAAACCCCTTCTTTTATCAGTTAAGAAAGCTCAACTTTATTAGAACCTATATTAGTTCAAAATGCTAGGTCTCAAGATTTGCTACTACTTAATCTATTTCAATAAGTGGCTTTATGCAAACAAAAGAACCATAAACCATTCCTTTGATCAACCTTGTATATTATATAATTGTATTCTGTGTGCTGGCTCGCGGGTACGGTTGTATACTCATGCTCGCTCAATACTATTATTCAGTAAGTATGAAAGAAGAATGTTATATGAACACTTATGCACGTTCGTCAAGGCTGGAAGACAAGAAGGCCAAAGAATTGGTCGCGGGCCCTAGTCGATTGTTTGTATATATATATCGTGAGAGTTCCACGTGTGGTACTTTACACTAGTACACACAGGCTCATCACAAACGGTTTTTAATGGAAACCGTCTATGATACTATACCTTTACATACGGTTTCAACAAAAAATTGTCTGTGATAGTTCAATACCCTAACTACTTTTTATTTTTATTTTTGGCTAGCCTAAGGAATTGCTAGCCATGCCCTCTGAAAATAAGCATACAGAAAACAGATACATCACAGATAATCAATTGTTGACAACTCAAAGTGATCATTACTCAAAATAAATTACAAAAGAATTTGTTCAAGTATTCTCGCTATAGTTACAATTGGATTACAATTGAATTAATTGTTTGCACGTAGTTGAGAGGTGTCGACGGGGTGAAACTCTACGTCGGCGACAGAGTGAAAGTCTCCGTTGGGGTTAATGATATCTATCTTGATGAAGGCGCAGAGCTTCCTCGAGCGTCCACGATCTCTTTACTTAGCGAGTGCATCTAAATTTATGATCAAGCCTCGCCGCTAGCAAGAGTAAAGTGGTAAGCATATAATTTTTAAGTTATAATTCGAAAATAATTATTTCGAGATTGACAAACATCGGGATCTTTCGTCTTAGAAGTAATGATTTGCTGCATATGATGGTAAACGTAGAATGCATATAGCTCATCATTTTTTTTTGCTGGCAGCACTGTAAAAATAGAATTACATATATAGGTATAGTCAGTTCGAGACGCATTATTGCGAAGTATGATATAGCATTATTGTGTTGTAGCGCGTACCGGAAATCGCGTCCTGTATGTTAGTGTGGCGTTCGATCCCTTGTATATTCCTCCATCGCGAACATAGGCGATGAACGACCTACATGATTCCAAAAAGTTATCCTCGGCCATTTCAAATGAAGGAAGACTACAATAGAGTTATGTATGGAGGAAATGAGCATACCTGTTGAGTATTTCTTTCAGAATGCTGAAGTCGTGTTGTTTGCTGATTAGGGAATCAAGGTATATTAACTTGTTCCTCCTTGGTATAATGACTAAAAGGATCCAGTGGTACCTACTCATGTATGTTGCTATAGTCATTAAACCTAAATTCGTGCTGCGTATAAAGTACAAATGAAATTTATATAGCAAGTAGTGAAGCACTTACCCATGGTTGTAGGGCACCATTATGTAGTCCTTGTTGTCCTGACGAAGCAATCCCGCTGTTATGTATTTCTCGACAAAGGATGCGTCTGTTTCGATGGTTTGCATAGAGACCACGTGTGGGTTGAGGAAACCCATCGGTTCGGACCATTCTTGGGCTTTTTTCATCATGTGTCTATACATAAATAATGAGTTGTGATATTTATCGGTATTATGTGAATGTAGAACTTGATTGTACACACTTACAGTGTCCAACATCGTAGAAGCGAGGCGTCGAGGGCAATGAGGTTGAATAGGTCGTATAAGTCGTTGAAGCCCACGACGAAGTGGCTCGGCTCGTTGAAGAAATATTCATCCTTGTATCTAACGTGATTCCAGTATCGCACCCCTTCTTTTCGGTCTTCCGCATGTATCAGAGATGCAAAGACTGACAACCTAATCCAGCACGGGTTAATACTGTGTCGGAGCACAACGGTTTTCCGATAGAATATTTCGAGGGCTTGGGAGGCGCCTTAATGTTCATCGATTTCGATTTGGCCTTAATGACTGACCCTCTACACGTCTTCCTGCGAGACGATTCGGGAACCGATACGGCGGCACGCTTTTCTTGTTCCTTCAGCGTCTTCTCCACGGGAACCGATGAGGTAGCCTTCTGAGGCGAAGGATGAGGTGGAGTCATCGAGGGTTCCGTTGGAGAGGAATGTGTGTCGAGATCGCGGCACTGCTGGGTCCAGGGCGATGTCCTTCTTGGGTCACTAGATAAAAATGTGCATGGCATCCCCTAGTGTTCTGATGTCTTTGTTCGGACGAATCTCCAGCGGAACGGCCATGAAATTGCCATGTACCATGTGCACCTGGACCCTGGTGTAACCCTACGCCAGTTGGGTATAGTGCTGCACTGTCCCTTCCTGATATGGATACGCCATCCCCCGCCCAGCCTCAATAAAGATAGATCCAATCATCCTGACTTGGAGCGTGCATGACGTCGACTCGTACAAAACGATACATAATTAGTTAAGACGTTCTGTACGTCTATCTATACGATACACAATCTGCTGCAAGTAGTGCCATGACCTTCTCCATTTGCCCCCTGTACACGGCAAGGTAGAGAGAGGAGCGTATGGACGGGCGCGCGCCATTCGCAGATGAGCTGGGAGGCGCTGCAGTGCACGTGAGCTGGATGTGCTGATAATCCATTCGATGGAAACCAACTCAAGTTAACTACCGCACCAAATCTACTGTGCACGTATGCATCGGCAAGAGAAGTCGATACAAGGACGCAGGAAGCGAGCGGAGAAGTCGATACAAGGACGCAGGAAAAAACACAAGAATTCAATGCACAAGAACACGTGGTTTGACCTTTCAACTTGCTCCCTTCACTAGCCGCGAATGTCTCGTTGCTTACCTGGGCAAACTAGCAAAGAGCTACGGCTGGAAGAAAAATGATGTTTTTTTAAGAACCCGTAGATAGTTTTCATGACAAGCACATTGTTGTAATTTTCGTGAGATCAATCCTTAATTACAAATACATTTCACTATAAACTTTGCCTGACGTATGCCATAGACTAGTGACCTGTAATGTGAAACCAAGGGAGCGTTAGAATTGGTGCATCTCCAGAACTAATCTTTACTCTTTGGTCATAGTTAGCTGGATTCTTCAGAGATTGCAACATCAAGACGAGTAGCTCCAAAGTACACAGTTTACCGGATGTTAGTCTACTCGAGAGGAGAATAGGGCAGAGATTGTTGGTATCCTAAAGGACATCCATGATCTTAGTCTTGGTTTTAATTAAGAGATTGTCTATTTGTACAATAGGCTTACATCAGTTGTCTATAGTATTTATCACGCAGGATTTAAGCTGACGTGGATGAAAGATAATGAAGAAAGAGAAATGTGCTGTCCACAATCCTGTAGCCGACTGTAGCACCAGAATCAAGAAAAGCATTAAAAGATTGTGTGTTGTCTACAATCCTGTAGCCGACTGTATCACCACAACCTATTGTATAAGCTGTCTTTAGTGATATTTACAGATGACATGAAGAGTTTCTATAGACAGCAGATGTCTGTATCATTGTACATGCCCTTAGGCACTAGGCCTGGATCCAGAGGTGTACAGTACATGGGCGTTAGGACTTGGAGAGGCCACACACAACTCATGGTCCTAAAACAGAGATACAGTTTAGAGTAAGGTTATATGGCTTCAAGGGAGACATGTCCTTAGCTTAGGGTCCGTTATATAATTAAAACTAGAAATTCTCACCTAAATTAGAGAAAACATAGAAAAAGCCATACCACTTATTTGGTGGGTCTAAATTGTAATGGTGCAGAGGCAGAGGCGAGCGAGAGCTAGTGCGGCCGTGCAGGAGATGAGAGGTATTGGGGATGGGGATGGTGGTGGTGGCGGCTGATGGGGAATGGCCGAATGAGACATACAATTTTATGGAAGAAAAGTACAATGTTGTCATAATTTTATCATAATTTGCCAACGCAATGCTAAAAAACTTTGAAAAGTACAATTTTGTTGTGAAAAGTATCGCACTCCGTCTATCTTGCGATCTTCCTCAAGTCTCTGGATCAGTAGCTAGTGCTCACAGTTACATCATTGGATATCAAACACATATTATGAAAATGTAAAGCCATTGCATAATAATAAACAAAGCGTAAATATACCTTACAACCTTTTACTTTCAAAATGGCTGACCAGGCCAAATACCTTCGAAGACTCAGAGCGGAAGCAGAATTTAAAATACCACACGTGGAACTCTCACGATATATCTACAAACAATCGACTGGGACCCGCGACCTAGTCCTTGGCCTTCTTGTCTTCTATCCTTGACGAACGTGCATAAGTGTCCATATAACCTTCTTCTTTCATACTTACTGAATAATAATATTGAGCGAGTATGAGTACACAACCATACTCGCGACCCAACACACAGAATACAATTATATAATACGCAAGGTTGATCAAAGGAATGGTTTATGGTTCTTTTGTTTGCATAAAGCCACATATTGAAATAGATTAAGTAGTAGCAAATCCTGAGACCTAGCATTTTGAACTAACATAGGTTTTAACAAAGTTGAGTTTTCATAACTAATAAAAGAAGGGATTTACCCCCGCGCAGTGGGACGATCATCCCACCTCCTCATACGAAAAAAATAATCCAACGAACCTGAACTGCTGACGAGTCCCTCGCCTACCCCCAACCACTCCTCTCCCCTTCCAACCGCCCACCACATCCCCTCCCTATCAGCCATCGCCTCGGCCCTCCCCCTCCCCCCTCCGACCTCGCTTCCGCTCCACATCTCTGGTCGGCCACCACCGTCGCCATCAGCACGCGGAGATGCCAGCAAGGAAGGGAGATGGAGGCGGCAGCGACGGAGGGAGGGAGTGGGGGACGAAAGGCAGAGGCTCGTCCCACCGGCACACATCGGCCGTAGCTTGAGCACTGACCTTGCTTCCACTCCACATCTTCGGTCGACCACCACCATCGCCATTGATTGCGCTGTGAAATTGATATTCACTGCATGGTTTAGGATCATGTCTGTCGGTACATCTTACCCTATTTTAGGACTCTGTTGCAATGCATAGGCACCCTACTAGTGTTGTAAAATACTAGTGGAGGCTCCAACCTCATATATTATTGAGTGACTCGAGCCACCCAATGCTCATGTTCTTTCTCAAGTGACATCCCGTACTTCTACTCGTTTGGTCTAGTGATAGGTTTTTGGGTTGACAGTAAGACTTAGGGTTAGGTAATCATTTGATTTGAAGTGTGGGCAAGAGGGATTAGGCTCTCAGGAAGTTCGTGGGTGCAAGGAGTTAGGACTCCAATGGGAGGGAGAGAATATTCATAGGAATATTCTGCATTGGTTACCTAGATAGGAGAGATCACCTAGTTACGTCGAACTCCCTGACCCATCTTCGGGTTATGAATTGTCCTTCTACTGGGAATGGATGACGATTGATGATAACTGGATTCTATACGAGGTTGATTGGTTGTTGATTACTATCATCCACTTGGAAACGTACCACCGCTACTCATACACAGCCCCTAGCTGATCTAATGATTTCTTTCATTATTATTTCCTATTTATTGAGGAAGTTACATAAAAGTCATGTGAGACCTATGCAAAGGTACGAGGGTTTGCATAGGGTAGACATGAGTCTCACCGACACGTGGGGTATAGTTTACTTAATGATTTGATATTTATCAAGAAAGTTCCATGAGTCATAGCCGGAACTTCGAAGCATTGGCTAGACGCCAGTCTTACATTTTTAGTGGTGTCTACGGGTTTGGATTTCATCTTTGAGGTAATCTTTACTTAGTCTCGTTACTTGTGTGGTTTGGCATATGCTAAAGTAAACCTATCATACTAGGTTGACCCTTAGCTCCAACACCTACTAAAGACTACTCCTAGTTAAGTAGATGATTACAGTACAAGACCTATGAGTCCTTACCTACTAGTCCTTGTTTAGCGATCAACCCTATCACTTTGATTACTATTTCTAGCATGAAGCTAGATCATAGCTACCGCTAACCTCCATGACTATCTAATAGTACTAATAACTTATATGCCATGGATTTTACCCTTGAACTTCTGGCTCCAATTAAAACCTGGTTTTGTGTGAGATACAACTGTCATGTTACTACTATCATCACTTACATGGGATCCAACCATTATTGAGATACTAGCATGAATGTAAGTTTCAACTTAAGCTACAGTTAAGATATTTAAATAAACTATTTTAGTCAGGTACTAAACAACTTGGCTTACTGGTTATTTCAATATTGTGTTTTATTCGTTAACATCTTCACATAACACCTGCTGACTAACCTTAATCAAGTATTTGTAATGCTTTTATCATTTTAGCATTAGCCTAGGGTTTACATGTCATTTAGGGTAGATATGTTCGAACATGACCTTTAATCAAGGTTGCCTTCTAAATACATGTTATTGTCATCTAAACATTTCTAGCTAATCTCTAATTACTTGCTTTGAACATCCTAATTTAGTTACTAATGACACAATTAACATACCATTGTTAGTTGAAATATCCAGTTGCTAATTACCTACTAACTGTTTAACCATTCCTACTTAACCTTCTAACAGACTTGTGGGTAACACCACCTAGCCTCAACATACTAATTGCCATTGGTTTACTTACAAGTGGGCCCCATGGTCAGTTTGTCACGCACCAACAGAGAGAGAGAGAGAGAGAGAGAGAGAGAGAGAGAGACAGAGAAAAATAGAGGGAGGGCGGGCGGGTCGAGGGGCTCATCGCCCGAGGAGTCAGTCAGCGTGGCGGAGGATGGAGAAAATGGGTTTCCAGGAGGGATAGGGGGCGGGGGTGGCGGCGTCGCGGCACGGGCGGTGCTGGGGTGAGCTAGCGGCGGTATCTAGCGGCCGGGCGCAGGGAAGAGATGGAGACGATAGCACCCAAGAGGGACAGGGAGAGGAAGAGGAGGAGCATGAGCATAAAGGGGCTATGGGGAGCTCACCCATGTGGTTGGTCACGGGAGAGGAGGATCAAGGCATCCTGGCGACGTGAGCCTGTGATTGCATGGTGTGGTCAACACGGCGGCGGCACTGTGGAGAAGGGAGGCGCGGGTGAGTGGTAGGGGAGAGGAGAGGGGAATGTAGGGGTTCTCCCATGTAGAGGAATTGGAGGGAGGCTCACTGTGGCAACAGCGTGGGGGGGGTGGAGGCGGCTTTTGGCCAAAGCCGAGGAAGAAGATGACGTGCGGCTCTCCGTTGGACGCAAGCCGAAATCGGTTAAGGAGAAAGAATCTTTGGGGGCTAGAACATGTCATGACGCGAGTGGTTTGGGAAGGAGCGTGTTGATTCGGCCGGAACGTCGTGGCCGAGGTGACGGTAATGCTAAAGCAGGCGCCACCAGTGAGGAGGAAGCACGGGTGTTCACAGGTTCTCGCGGCAAGTGGGAGGATAGGAGGTGGGCGCGAGGATGCAGGCGTAGAGGCGGCGCTGGTGTGCACGGTGGGAATGGCCGGTGCTCACCGGAGTGGCTCAGCGATGTGGTGGCGGAGACAGAGAGCTCAAGCTTCCTATCTTCTAGTGCTCAACGGGGAAGGTGGAGGGGAGAGGGGAAAAGGTGACTCGTTGTTGGCCTCAACACTAGCTTATAGGGGCAAGACGAGGTGGTGCAATTTCTCACGAAAAGCACAGCGACGAGATGAAGCTATGCTCGGCGACGCCTTGTGAGATCCCCCAGGGTATTTAACTTGTAATGCTTAACCATCCCATTGGCCCAAGCATTACAAACCAAATATCCCAATTCCCGATGTAATATGCACCTCCCAGGAGTGGTACACATACACCATCACAAAATTTGAAACATCAATTCCATACACAAGTCATTACCATACCGAGTCTTCATAATTTACAACACAAAAGACATACAAGTTCAAATTACAGAAGGGTCTGACCGGCCAAATATATCAATCCAAAAGTACTAAGTTGCAGCGGAAACATATCCATAAGATGGCACCAAAAGAAAAGGCCGACTGGTTTGCCCTTACCCACAAGGCAACCGACCGGGCCGCCAAGCTAGTCGTCCTGCTCGTAATCGGTCTCACAATAGTCGATCCCTTGGAGATCAACATCCTCTACAACAATTAGACTTACGAATAACAAACCTATACATAGCTACATGCAAGCTGAATCAAAGGAGAAAGGCTATAGGGTTCATTTTCAACGCAAAGCAATATTTCATTTGCAATAGTGTAATAGATTGAAGGCAATTTAACAAAGCTGTTTTTACTTGTTTAAATAACAGTGAGGCAACATTATAAACATAATTAACATCCTGGAGGTGACTTCCCAACAGCTACCACAACATAGCACGAATTACCCATTCGCACCACCCGAATTTAAGTTTTATCAAAAATGTTGTAGTCTAATTCTTGCACGACCTAAACAAGCATGTCCATAACCTAGGACGAGGCTATTAGAATAGTTTATACCCTGTAGGGGTGTACAACTGTCCCCACATGCCAGACCGCCTTTTCGCCATGTAATAGAGCACACTTCCTTAGGTATGCCGGCAAGACTAAGTCCTACGAGACATTTCCAATTTTGTGTATTAACTACGAGTCGCCCGTATGATAGAAACCATACGTTGTGTCAGAGTCATCGGCCTGGGAAAAGCACCGATGCTCCCCGGTGTGGAGAACCTTGATAGGAACCCACCCCCGCACACCCTACACACATAGAACATTTCTTTTTCAACACAACACACACACAACCTCCTGTGACTCGGAGCTAACACACGCCAAAGTACTAAGTCAAGAGGGGTTCTCATATGGCCCTCATGTGGAATGCATGCAACAACTCTTGGGTCAGTGACACAAGTAATTCGGTCCTTGTTGACTCGAGCACCAAGCACACACCCAAAAGCACACCATCCCACCAATGTGCCCAAGTCGAAAACTTTTTATTTTTCCGTTTTAGTTTTCCAATTACAATTACATACATGAGTACCCTGACTCAAATATTTAGAGTGATGACATACTGACCATCGCTGAGGCGATGATCCCTAGACTACCGTTCTAAGCAGTGCTAAGCAACATCAACTCGTGTACTAGATATAAAGTAACTAGAGCCCATCCATCGAGCTCTAAATCACAGCGGATATAAACCTAGGCTCAGTGGTAAGGGATGGATGTTTACCTATAGTTCAAGTAACTAATCAGGTATTCTATCGTGACAGAGAAAATACTTGTCAACATAGCATGCATACATAGAGTTGAAAATTTGAAATATTAGCATGCGAATATAATAGGATCAACGTGCATCAAAGGAAAAACTGCTTGCCTTACTGGAAATAGTCCACTTGTTGCTGAGGATCACTCTCGTGTTCAACTGAATCGTCAGAACCTATCGAAAGAATCGAGAACACCAATAAGAACGAATAACATTGAATAAGCTCAAAAGTTCAAAATCATCAAAAAATCATGAAATTTACACAAAATATAGAGCATGATTTTAAATGAATTTAGAAATAAAAATCAACTGATTTGGATGTTGCATGCAAAAGTTATAGCCAAAAAAAAAATCAGTTTTTCATAAAAATCTTTGAAAAATCTCTCTGCAGTCTTGTTCACACGAATTAAATTTTTTGGTCAAAATTTCCAAAGAGGTGATGAACAAAAAAAATTTATGGTAGACAGAGCACCACATGAGATGAATAATGAAATTTTATTCACCTCATTTGGAGCTAAAATGAATTTCCTATGATTTTTCAAAGTCATGAAAGTAGTGCACAAATAAATTGAATACCAAGATTTTTAAAAATAGAAACATACTTAAAACCTAATCCACAGTAAAGTAAAGAAATAGAGGAACCCAACAAGCTTGATTTCACTCAATTTGGAGTTACAGAGAAAAACTTATGTATTTTTGAAGTTAAAACCATTTTTAGTGCAAGAAATAATGCTAAACCGAAGATAATTCTACTAACGAAAATTTCTAGAACAAAATCAAGATTCAAACCAATTTTAGATTAAAGTAAATTTAAAAAGGGAACCAACAAAATTTATTTCATGCAAAAAGGAGTTAAAATGAATTACTTATGTCGTTTTGAAGTTTAAAACAATTTACAGTTCACAAATAATTGATTTACGGATTTTCTTATAAACCCTGAGTTGAAACGTTTGGACCGTTGAGATCTGATTGGATGGTTCAAACAAAAGGTTATGTTCGGACGGTCTGAACGTCCCAAACGATCTAGGCAGTTGAATCGAAATCGGACGGTCCAAACGAAAGAGCGTTCGGACGGTCGAACCGCCAAACGATCCGGACCATTGAGATCAAATCGCACGGTCCAGATGAGGGTTACTATGCACTTAATGGCTGGATCACACATCAATGACTTATTACGCAAATCTAACTGGTCATTTAATTAAAGCTAAGCATTAATTATGCCCTAAAGACAAAGATTTCACTAATTAACCACGCTACAGTACTCATCCGAAACCGACAATACAGAGCGCGTTCAGCCGCGAGCTCGCCGGGAGTGTCACCGGCGAGGGAGGCCACGGTGGTGCCGACAAAGTACCAAAATGGGGTCCTAGCACTATTGTGCAGCCATAGGTACTGATGGCGAGTGCTCTGGCGAACTACAGCGACGGTACGGCGAGGAAAAATAGAGGTGAACTACGGCCAAAAGGGCACTTTGCCAACCCGGCCTCGCATTGAGCAATTTGGCAAGCGCATGAGCAAAGGAAGGGGATAGTGATCTCACCAGAGGGACGCGGAGATGGAGAGCTTGCCAGAGTGAGGCCGGCGGTGATGTCCGATGCGGCGGCGCAGCACTCAACCGAGGAGGAGATGACCTGAGCCAAAATAAGAAGAAAAGAAGGTTAGGTAGGCTCTAAGGAGATCACTAGACGGTGCCTGAGCGAGGAATTGGAAAAAGAAGCACCTCACTGGAGTTGAGCACGAAGAAGACGGTTTGCGGCCGAAGTGAAGAAAAATCCAATTCCGGTAATCTTGAGGAGGAACAAAGAAATTGGGTTAGGGGAATTGATTAAGGTGATTAGGGGCGCAAAGTGACGCGAACAAAGTGGAGAAAAACCCTTAGAGACGTCGGCGATGATGAGGAGCGTCTTGGCCGAGCTCTAGATATTGAACTCCAATTGCACTCTCGCTCGGTGAAGGAGGAAGAAAGATGGGAGAGAGCTAGGGAGTGTTTCAGAGTTGCAAAAAGGAAAATGGAGAAGCTCCAGGGGCTTTTATAACCAGAGGTGACAGAGGGAGCTAGGAGAAGCCGGTGAAGATGAACTCACTCCATGGATGGCCATGAGCGACAGTGATGCAATGGCGAGGTGACTGGGGTATGGGCGAGCGCGATTGATGTAGCCAAACCATGGGCGCGTCAAAAACGATGTACGCCTTGTTCGATGGCGCTGACGCACTGTTTAGCGACCATAGCAACAAAGTAGGTGGCGTGGGGTGTTGTACGTGGAGGCAAGCACAAGTAGCTGGGCCCCACACGTCAGCGGAACAAGACAAAAGTGGCTCAGTCGGATTTTGATGAGTGGGTTGGGTTGAGTCAGATGGTTGAGTCGGAATGTTCGGACCACAAGATCTGGACGGTCCAATTAAGTTTGGACGGTCCGATCGCGATGTAATGTTCGGACGGTCTAAATGTTCCCAAATGATTTGGATGGTCCAATTGAAAATGGACGGTCCAGATTGCACGCGTGTTCGCACGATCCGAACGGCCCAATCAATCCGGACGATTGATATCAAATCAGGCGGTCCAAAATGCTTCGCATTAGTGCGGACCAGGTCTGAGCGCAAAGACGGTTGGGTTCAACCAAGTGGCTTGGGTCCGACCTAAGCCCAAACAGTAGCAATGACTAGGTTTGAAAAACATGATGAAAATTTGAGGAATTTTTAGATAGAGTTACATAACTCCAAAAACTCCAAAATCTTTACTAGAGATTCTTGACTCCAAGATGAACCTTGCATAAAATTTCCAGAGGTTTTTATGCAGTACAGTTTTCTCTAGAAATTTCTCAAAATTCTGCCCTAGGGTTTGACTAAGGATCTAATTGGTTCGACTAGCCCCTTAAAAATAGCAAATAAAATCTAAAAATTTGAAATTTTTTTAGAGTAGTCACTAGTATGACCTAGAACCTAGGAAAAATATTTCTAGAGGATGATCATAAAATTTGTTTTAAAATTTTTAAAGGATTATGCTTCTAGTCAATTAAAGCATTAGGTTTTAGAAATCAACAATTCCTTAGAAAGAATTTCCAGAAAATTTCAAAAACATCAAAATACAACAAAAGTTTTAAATTCTCCTCATTTTTATACATTTTAAATACAAACCCCAGTTTGGGATGTTACACGCCGGCACAGTGTCGAGGACGCGACAGTAGGCGTCGTGGCTACATCGACAGCAGGTGAGAGCATGGTGATGCGATGGGAATTGGCGGCTTGCACGACGGGGGTGGTTGCGCGCTGTGGCGCGGTGATTTGGGCGATATCGCGGCTCTAGTGGCCGTGTGGGACGAGAGTTGCCCGCACAGGCAGCATGCTAGCATTGCACCAGTGGCAAGCGAGGTGTGTGCGGGGAGATGCGCACGCGTGGGTGAGGTAGTTGGCACGGCCGAGGGCAAGAGTAGGTGCGAGCACGCATGGCTGTCGGGCGCGGTCGAGAGCGGCTTGGGCGAGACGGAGCACGACGGGGCGGGGACGACGAGACAGTGTGGCATGGTGCCAGTGGGTGCCGTCGGGCGAACAGTGGAATAAGGAGCGAGAAAGAAGAGAGAAAGAAGGAGAGGGGTTGGCAGGTGGGCCAGGGAGGGAAAAAGAGAGAGAAAAGAAAATAGAAAAAGAAAAAGGAAAGGGAAAGGGAGGTGTCGGCTAGGATGGGTAGTTTTCGACCCGGACCGTCCTTTTGGTGTTTTCATCATTTTTTTTCCTTTTCTTTTGATCTCTGATTCGAATTATGACGAAGTTCCAAATAACAAACCAGAAGATTGAATATCGATGAAACGGAATAAGAAGTTTTAAAAATCTCACAGTTTTAAACAATTGAGTTGAAAGTGAATTTTGGGGTGTTACTATGTAACATCCTGATTTTCTAAATCCTTTTTAAATGTGTAAAACAAATCAAAAATATTTTGTTTTGATGAGAATTCAAAGTTTGGTTCGGTTGGAGAGGTTTGAGTTGTTGATACCTTCTTTCTGGTATGCTCGGCAGATCCTCCTTTAGCCTATCTCTGTTGGGTTATGTAAGGTTTAGACCTTCTCAGTGGCCTAGACCTCCCCGGTGGTTCCTGAGGTTAGACCTCCCATGGGGCTCAGACCTTTTCTCACTTGGGCGTGCCCTTATGTCCAAGCCTTTCCCTTGAGTTTGGTCACCTTGGACCTCTTTGTTGGTTCGAATCTCTTTGGTTCGAGACCTCTTTTACTGTCGAGACTTCTTCTAAGTCTAGACCTCTTGTTGCCTAGGCACTCTCTTATGCCCAGACCTCTTTTAGTCGGGACCTCCTTAGGGTTCATCCTGACCGCCAAGGCTCTTGATCTCACCTTAGCGGTTGGAAATCTCCTTTGAGTTGCCTTGACCCTTGCGAACTTCCGTTGGACCACCTTATGTGGATCTCCTCTCTAGAACCCCTCCGTCTGGATCTCTCCTTGTTTTGAATCTAACGGTTCGGACCTCTCCTCATTGTGAATCCAAAGGTCCAGACCTCCCCGTGCGCTATACCTCTGCGGACCTTACCTTCACGTGTGATCTTGGCTGTTGGACCTCCCTCTCGGAGATCCAACCGCCCGGACCTCAACTTACTCTTGATCCCAACCACGGGACCTTTTGTAGTTCTCTGGACCTTCGTCCAGCAGATCTCTGTGTGGCCTTTTGACTGGCTCTGGACCTCCTCTCGGACCTCCTTGATGAGATCCTAACCGTCGGGACCTCCTTTTGTTGATCGACCGTCGGGACCTCCCACGTCCGGACCTCCTCTGTATGTCGGATCTCCCCAACCTTTAGACCTCCTGTCTTTTGGGCTTAGGACCTCCTAAGCCTTTCGGACTTCCTCAAAGACCTCAAGCTGCATGGGCAAGACCTTCCCTCTTGACCCATTGTTCCTATATTGACTGGCCCCACTTGCCAGACTTGGCCATTCTCATTTCCTCCGTCACGTTAATGTCTTGGGCATTTAATGCATGTCATGCCACATTAAATACATCCATATACGTGGCGTTTACTCTGAATTGGGTCACTTAGGCGTACTCGACATCCTTCCTTGTTCCTTCCCATAGCAACATCGTTGTCCTTCCTCGTAACTTTTACCCAGGGTGGTGGTGACACCTGCCCTGCCACTCACCTATCTTTGACCCATTTCTATACTTATCTCTATTACGTAAACTCCTAGTTTTCTTCACCCACTTTGGTTATGATTAGTCCAAAGAACCCTACTACATTACCCTTCTCCACGCTCATCATCTTGGCTCTCGCTCAGTGGCTTTCCAGGGAAGACCTTGTTGCCCACGACCTCCCCTTCATCCATTACTTCCTTCTTGTCCCTGGAAAGTCCCTTAGTGCTCCGCTCTACTCTTACTCTTGCTGCCACATTAAGCTGGCTATGTCCTTCTCAGGACCTCCTCTTGCGGGCTTCTTTTGGATTTCTATGGCCTTCATATGAGGAGCTCTTCTCTGGTTTTTGCGCAAGGACCCCCCTCCCAGGACCTTTCTGTTATGTTGCTTAAATCACTCCCTTGTGGTCTTTTGCTAAAGACCACCTCCTCCTGGTAAGCTTAGACCTCTTCCATAAGAACCTATTCTAAAATATAGATCTTTCTTGTTGGTTGAGTTTTGGACTCCCTCTGGGGTCCGCTTGATTTTCTTGTTGATCTCAGTTGGTTCTTTATTTGAACTTTCTTTGAACTTGCCCTTTTACCCGTGTAGATTGCGAAGACTCTAAGGAGTCTGAGTGCACAGAAGAGGAAGATTCTCAGGATAGTGAGCAAGGCAAGTTACACTTTTGATCATATTGCACCCAATAATTCAAATTATTTATGTCATGTTTTAATGTATACTGCATGCCTATTTCTACCAAGTTATTTCAATACCGTTTTAAATTCATAGCTATGCCTACTTCCTTTGTATGGCCTTTGTTGACTTTGGACTGAACATGTTGTCACCTTTAGATCAAACTTGGGTCATGCAATAGTGTGAGCTAAGACCATTTGAAAAACATATGCTTAGTCATGCTTAGACCGAAAATATTGATTTGGGGAAATTTTACCATCATGACCAAACACATTTTAAATGTTTTCACCATGACATTGGGTTGTCATGGAAGGATGAAAATATTCTTTGGGGAAGCAAGAAAATAAAAATAGATTTGGATTAGGGCAAATTGGTTTTCTTGGTGGTGCAATGTTTGTGCACGGACTCTATCTGGGTAAGGTGGAGGTCCGGGGTTTGTGAAAGTCATGACCATTTGAGGACCGGTCTTTGGCGACCAATGCCATGCCTATAATGGGCTATGCCACAATCGTGCAACCACATGTCTCCGCAGGGGCGTGGGACTGGTGAGTAATTTACAAAGTTCTACCATAAGTCGCTTCCTTTGGAGGTGTGGGAGGTCTTATATGGCCAATGGTCTATTATAACCTCTTATTCCCCTTTGGTGCAAGAGGGCTTTCCGCGGATTGCGATCCATAGGAAGGTGAAACCTTAGCTAGGAAAGGCTGTGGTGGAGCAGTGCATTGTAAAGGCCTTGTCATGAACTCTAGACCTCTTACCTTTGGTAGTGAGAGGTGGCATTGACGAATGCCGAACAAACTAGAGTACTCATGTCATGTGGGTAATGTGCACAACCTCTGCAGAGTTAAATCTATTCAAATAGCCGTGTCCGCGGTCATGGATGTGCTGGCAAAGGCTACTCAGAGTTAGATGTTGGTTTTGGGTTCCCAGAAATGTTTTCAAATCTGTTTTGGGATTTTCTATCCCATGGGTATGGGCAGGGAGCCTGGTGTCAGGAGGGTATCCTTCACCAATTTGTTGATGAAGGTTATCCAACTGAAAATCAAGTTTAGAAAATCAATTTTATCTATTGAATACCTGCTTTGGAACTTAGTATTTGCATTTGAAAGAAACTTGGCTTTGTGCAAATTAACCATATTATGCCATCCATTGATTATCCATATATGCATGTCATCTTGCTAATCCACGGGTGTAACTTGCGAGCACAGTTGTTGTGCTCACTCTTGCTCATTACAACTTTTGCCAGGAGGGGACCTTGGCAGTGATGAAGACCAAAGCGAGTAGGTTGTGCCTTCCAGTCAGTTGCCTGTGGCGTGCTGATGGACCTTTTGTTCTTTTGTTCTTTTATATATATGCTTGGCCCAAGGCCATCTTGTAAACAACTCTGTTGATATTTGGCTATAATAAATATGCGTTCTGGATGACACCACTGTTGTATTTTTGCTGTGAAGAGCTAGCCATGATCCTTGGGACTAGCTCGGGTTTCACAAGGAACCTTGGAGCAAGCCCAGACCTCCATGTCCACTCCATGGAATGAACGCGTGAGGCTCTGGGGTGGTCTCAGACCTCCCCGACCTCCTCTGGAGGGTCGCGGGTGGTCCTAGGATGCCCTCAGACCTCCTCGTTTTTCCTTGACCTGGCCGTGGTAGATCTTCGGGTGCTCCCTGGCTCCAAGACCCACCTTGGGCTTGTTCTCCTGGATTTCCAGGAGGTCCTACTAGACCTCCTGGGAGATCTTGGTGGAAAAACCAAGAGGCCCTTTACGGGATCTCCTGGGAGGTCCTAACGGACTTTCCTAGAGACCCAGGAGGACCTCTCGGGTGCCCTAGAGTCGGGTTGTTACAAAAGTGGTATCAGAGCATCCTGATTGCAAGTCGCAACCTAGTAGAATGGTTATAGAATTTCAAAACTATTTTATGCAGTAAAAGAAGAATAAAATGTTCTTTCTTATCTGGGTCATCTTTTCACTCTTACCTACCTTCTGGTGCTCTTCCTTAACTGAATCTAACCTTATCTTGTTCTTCCTACGCACCCGTTTATAATATTAAGTGGAACTCTTTACCCTTGCAAGAAAATTCTATTATAGGTCTTCCGGGTTAGGCCTTGTGCTTAAGACCTCCCTCAAAGTGGTAAGAAACGAGTAGAACGATGTTTAGTTATTGTAGTTTCTGAAAAAGCTTCTTGCTGCTGTTTTCTTTGCATCAGTTTTCCTTGCTGAGTGGGTGTTTTTGGCTAGTTTCCCTTAGTCTTTTCTTCTCTTTTCTCAGCCCTGGAGCTTAGACATTATGGCCACATCTAGAAATGGCAGTGGCAGCTCAAGCCATCACAACCGTCAAGCCGAAGAAGAGGCCGAGAACCCGACTGGTGGAGCAATCGAGAATAGAGGAGTTGAGGGTGGCGGGGCAACCAACTTCACAGCCACCCCACCTCCAGGTTGAAGGTCCTAGTTGGACTCAAATAATGGCCAATCAAGCTCACTTAATAAACTTGCTTTCACAGTCCATTGCCAACACCCAGTCTTGCAAGCTACAGCAGCAGCCCAACCTCAAGCCCAAGTTCCACCTCTTCCAAGGTCTAGTATTGCAGAATTTATGAGGTTGCGCCCTCCAACATTTTCAAGTAGCATTGAGCCCATGGAAGCTGATGATTGGTTAAGGGCAGTGAGCCGAAAGTTGGACATGGTGCAATGTACAGACCATGAAAGAGTTCTCTTTGCTTCCCACCAGCTCAGTGGACCAGCTTCTGAGTGGTGGGACAACTTTAGTCAATCTCATGCTGATCCTCAGGCCATCACATGGGATGAGTTTAAGCGAGCCTTTCATCGTGCCCATCTCCCACCGGGCATGATGTCTTTAAAAGGACGAGTGCATGCCTTGAAGCAAGACAACCGCCTTTGTCAATGAGTATATGCATAAATTTAACCAACTAGCAAGATATGCTCCAGGAGATGTTGCCATTGATGAAAGTAAGCAAGAACACTTTTTGGAGGGGCTGAATGATGAAATTTCAGTCCACCTTGTTTCCGAGAGCATCTTGACTTTTCGACAACTTGTAAGCAAGGCCATTGACAAGAGGATAAGCTCCAAAGATGGAGAGCCGAAGAGGAGGAAAGCTGCAGAGAGGTCTAATCGAGGATTTCCTAAGTCTAGGACCTCCAGTCTCAAACCTCTCGGTATAAGACCTCACGGACCTCCTCCTCAAGGGCATCCGCACAGAGCGGCGCTTAAGCAAAGCAGTTTCCATAAGACCTCCTCTGGAAGTCATTTTCAAAAAAGCCATCCACGACCTCTTCTCTTTGGGTGACTGTTTCTTTGTAATGAGATTGGGCACTATGCAAGTAGGTGCCCAAAGAAGCAACAAGTCTCTGCTCCAGTCCGATCTGATCAAGGGGTGTCAGCCCAAGGCAGTGCCTCAAGTGTAAAGCCAGCTGCTAAAGTCATCAAGGGCCGTGTCACACATGTCACGGCTAAGGAGGCACATGATGCACCTGATGTAGTCCTTGGTACGTTTCCTGTTAATTCCGTACCAGCTTCAGTTTTATTTGACTCGGGGGCTTCCCATTCTTTTGTTTCAAGCAAATTTGTGGGGAAGTGTGGGTTATCTATAGTCCCTTTGGTTAGCCCTATGCTAATACATGTTCCGGGCATAGATATGAGGACTAATACCCTCTGCCCAAATCTCACCTTAGAGATCTCTGGCGTTCCATTCCATGCAGATCTGATAGTCTTGCCAACTCAAGGGTTGGATGTGATCCTTGGAATGAATTGGTTGGCCAGGAATAAAGGGCAGATTGATTGTGCTACCAAGTCTATAACACTTACCAATGAGCAGGGAATCCAAGTGGAGTTTAAGCCGAAGACCTCCCTTAGGACAGGACCTTTTCTAACCAGTATGAAGGAAGTAGTGAAGCTGGAAGACCTTCCAGTGGTCGAGAGAGTACTTGGTTGTGTTCACGAGAACTCCACGGTATGCGACCGATAGGGACGTATCATTTCTAATTGACTTGGTCACAGGGACTGCACCCATATCAAAAAGACCTTCTGAGTTCACAAACGAATTGGTAGAGCTAAAGAAGCGGATCCAAGAACGAAGGACAAAGGATTTATTAGACTAAGCTCTTCACCATGGGGAGCACCTGTGCTATTTGTAAAAAAGAAAGACAATAGCCTGAGGATGTATGTAGATTACAGATCACTCAATGAGGTCACCATTAAGAACAAATATCCATTACCAAGGATAGATAACCTCTTTGACCAACTAAAGGGGGCAAGTGTGTTCTCCAAAATAGACCTAAGGTCTGGTTATCATCAACTAAAAATTAGGCCAGAAGACATCCCCAAAACTGCTTTTACCACAAGGTATGGACTTTATGAGTTCACTGTGATGTCTTTTGGACTGACAAATGCCCCAGCCTATTTCATGAGCATGATGAACAAAGTATTCATGGACCTCCTCGATAAGTTTGTGGTAGTGTTTATTGATGATATCCTCATCTACTCTAAAGATGAAAAAGAACATGAAGACCACCTTAAAATGGTACTGGGAAGACTTAGAGAGCAGCAGCTCTATGCTAAGTTTAGTAAATATGAGTTTTGGCTAAGTCAAGTAGCCTTCCTTGGACAAATTATTTCGGCCAGAGGAGTAGCTGTAGACTCCTCAAAGGTGGAAGCTGTCCTAGAATGGAGACCTCCTAAGACAGTGACTGAAGTAAGAAGTTTTCTTGATCTAGCTGGCTATTACAGGAGATTTATTGAAGGATTCTCTAAGATTGCTAGACCTCTTACTCAACTTTTGAAAAAGGAAAAGAGGTTTGAATGGACTGAAACCTGTGAACAAAGTTTTCAGAAACTAAAGGAAAATCTTGTCACAGCTCCTGTCTTGATCCTGCCAGACATCCACAAAGATTTTAAAGTGTTTTGTGATGCATCTCATCAAGGTATTGGCTGTGTACTAATGCAAGATGGAAGGGTTGTAGCATACGCATCTAGACAGTTGAGACCTCATGAAGAGAACTACCCAACACATGATCTAGAATTGGCAGCCATTGTGCATGCTTTAAAAATTTAGCGACACTACCTTATTGGCAACCGTTGTGAAATATACACGGACCACAAAAGTTTGAAATACATCTTTACACAACCAGAGCTTAATCTGAGACAAAGGAGATGGTTAGAATTGATTAAAGACTATGATCTTGGGATTCGTTATCACCCAGGCAAGGCCAATGTAGTGGCAGATGCTTTGAGCCGAAAGAGTTATTGCAATACTTTGTTGGTTCAAGAACAACAACCAAAACTATATGAAGAGTTGAAGTACCTCAACCTGGAGCTTGTAGAGCAAGGTTGTGTAAACACCTTGGAGGTACATCCGACCGTTCTAGATCAGATTAAGGACAACAAGAAAAGGATGAAGATATCCAAGAAATCAAGAAAAACATGCGAAGGGGAAAAGCCCCAGGCTTCTCTAAGGACGAGCAAGGGATGGTGTGGTTTGGTAGCCGAATCTGTGTGCCAAATGACCAAGAGACCAAGCAGCTCATTTTGGTGGAAGCCCACGGATCACCATACTCTATCCATCCAGGCAGCACCAAAATGTACCAAGACCTTAAAGAGATATTGGTGGACTAGTATGAAGCAAGATGTTGCTAAGTACGTAGCCCATTGTGATGTGTGTCGAGAGTTAAAGCCCTACACCAAAAACCCGCACATGCATTACTGACCATTGCCGATTCGAATGGAAATGGGAGCAAGTGGGCATGGACTTTATTCTTTGGTGCCTAGGACCCAATCCGGGTATGACTCTATATGGGTGGTGGTTGACCGTTTAACCAAAGTAGCACATTTCATACCGATCAAGACCACCTATACTAGTAATGCCTTGGCAGATCTGTACATAGCAAGAATTGTTTGTTTACATAGAGTGCCCAAAAGAATAGTGTCAGACAGAGGGTCTCAATTCACCTCAAGGTTTTGGCAAAGTTTGCATGAAGCTCTAGGTACTAAACTCAATTTTAGTACTGACTTATCACCCTCAAGCAGATGGGCAAGCAGAGAGTGAACCAAATCTCGAAGACATGCTCGGGGCATGTGCCTGGATTTTGGGAAAATTTGGGACAAAAATTTGCCCTATGCCGAATTCTCTTACAATAATAGCTATCAAGCTAGCCTACAAATGTCCCCATTTGAGGCTTTGTATGGTAGACCCTGTAGAACACCCCTTCTCTGGGATGAAGTTGGAGAGCATCAACTTTATGGGCCGGACATGATCAAAGATGCAGAAAGCAAGGTGAAATTGATAAAGGAACGGTTGAGAGTGGCTCAATCCCGACAAAAGAGCTATGCTGACACCCGGCGTAGAGATCTATCTTTGGAAGTTGGAGACTTTGTCTACCTCAGAGTACCACCAATCCGAGGAGTTAGGAGATTTCGGATTAGAGGAAAGTTAGCACCAAGATTTGTTGGACCATACAAGATCTTAGCAAGGCAAGGTGAAGTGGCTTACCAACTGGAACTTCCAGAATCCTTGTCGGCGGTGCACAACATCTTTCATGTATCACAATTAAGGAAGTGCCTTTGATTTCCTGAAGACCATACATTAGTAGAGGACATAGATCTACAGGAAGACCTCACATATGTGGAGCAACCAATTAAAATCTTGGATGTTGCAGAGCGAGTTACCAGGAGCAAAATTATCAGGTCATATAAAGTACAGTGGAGTCATCATCCAGAAAGTGAAGCTACATGGGAAAAAGAGGAAGACCTCAAGGCTAACTACCCCTATCTCGTTGCTGATTCTGTTTGAATCTCGGGGTCGAGATTCCTTTAAGGGGGGTAGGTTTGTAACATCCTAATTTTCTAAATCCTTTTTAAATGTGTAAAACAAATTAAAAATATTTTGTTTTGATGAGAATTCAAAGTTTGGTTCGGTTGGAGAGGTTTGAGTTGTTGATACCTTCTTTCTGGTATGCTCGGCAGATCCTCCTTTAGCCTATCTCTGTTGGGTTATGTAAGTCTTAGACCTTCTCAGTGGCCTAGACCTCCCCAGTGGTTCCTGAGGTTAGACCTCCCATGGGGCTCAGACCTTTTCTCACCTGGACGTACCCTTATGTCCAAGCCTTTCCCTTTGAGTTTGGTCACCTTGGACCTCTTTGTTGGTTCGAATCTCTTTGGTTCAGACCTCTTTTCTGTCCAGACTTCTTCTAAGTCTAGACCTCTTGTTGCCTGGGCACTCTCTTATGCCCAGACCTCTTTTAGTCGGGACCTCCTTAGGGTTCATCCTGACCGCCAAGGCTCTTGATCTCACCTTAGCGGTTGGAAATCTCCTTTGAGTTGCCTTGACCCTTGCGAACTTCCGTTGGACCACCTTATGTGGATCTCCTCTCTAGAACCCCTCCGTCTGGATCTCTCCTTGTTTTGAATCTAACGGTTTGGACCTCCCCTCAGTGTGAATCCAAAGGTCCAGACCTCCCTGTGCGCTATCCCTCTGAGGACCTTACCTTCACGTGTGATCTTGCCTATTGAACCTCCCTCTCAGAGATCCAACCGCCCGGACCTCAACTTACTCTTGATCCCAACCACGGGACCTTTTTGTAGTTCTCTGGACCTTCTGTCCAGGATCTCTCTGTGTGGCCTTTTTGACCTGGCTCTGGACCTCCTCTCCAGACCTCCCTTGATGAGATCCTAACCGTCAGGACCTCCTTTTGTTGATCCTGACCGTCAGGACCTCCCCACGTCCGGACCTCCTCTGTATGTCTGGACCTCCCCAACCTTTAGACCTCCCTGTCTTTTGGGCTTAGGACCTCCTAAGCCTTTCGGACTTCCTCAAAGACCTCAAGCTGCAGGCAAGACCTTCCCTCTTGACCCGATTGTTCCTATATTGATGGCCCCACTTGCGGACTTGGCCATTCTCATTTCCTCCGCCACGTTAATGTCTTGGGCATTTAATGCATGTCATGTCACATTAAATACATCCATATACGTGGCATTTACTCTGAATTGGGTCACTTAGCTGTACTCTGACATCCTTCCTTGTTCCTTCCCATAGCAACATACGTTGTCCTTCCTCGTACCTTTTACCCAGGGTGGTGGTGACACCTGCCCTGCCACTCACCTATCTTTGACCCATTTCTATACTTATCTCTAATACGTAAACTCCTAGTTTTCTTCACCCACTTTGGTTATGATTAGTCCAGAGAATCCTACTACATTACCCTTCTCCACGCTCATCATCTTGGCTCTCGCTCAGTGGCTTTCCAGGGAAGACCTTGTTGCCCACGACCTCCCCTTCATCCATTACTTCCTTCTTGTCCTTGGTAAGTCCCTTGGTGCTCTGCTCTACTCTTACTCTTCTTTGCCACATTAAAATTTGGCTGTGTCCTTCTCAGGACCTCCTCTTGCGGGCTTCTTTTGGATTTCTATGGCCTTCATATGAGGAGCTCTTCTCTGGTTTTTGCGCAAGGACCCCCCTCCCGGGACCTTTACGTTACATTTGCTTAAATCACTCCTTGGGGTCTTTTGCTAAAGACCACCTCCTCTGATAAGCTTAGACCTCTTCCATAAGAACCTATTCTAAAATATAGATCTTTCTTGTTGGTTGAGTTTTGGACTCCCTCTGGGGTCCGCTCGATTTTCTTATTGATCTCAGTTGGTTCTTTATTTGAACTTTCTTTGAACTTGCCCTTTTACCCGTGTAGATTGCGAAGACTCCAAGGAGTCTGAGTGCACAGAAGAGGAAGATTCTCAGGATAGTGAGCAAGGCAAGTTACACTTTTGATCATGTTGCACCCAATAATTCAAATTATTTATGTCTGTTTTAATGTATCTTGCATGCCTATTTCTACCAAGTTATTTCAATACCGTTTTAAATTCATAGCTATGCCTACTTCCTTTGTATAGGCCTTTGTTGACTTTGGATTTGAACATGTTGTTACCTTTAGATCAAACTTGGGTCATGCAATAGTGTGAGCCAAGACCATTTGAAAAACATATGCTTAGTCATGCTTAGACCGAAAATATTGATTTGGGGAAATTTTTACCATCATGACCAAACACTGTTTTAAATGTTTTCACCATGACATTGGGTTGTAATGGAAGGATGAAAATATTGCTGGGGAAGCAAGAAAATGAAAATGGATTTGGACTGGGGCAAATTGGTTTGCTTGGCTGGTGCAATGTTTGTGCACGGACTCTATACTGGGTAAGGTGGAGGTCCAGGGGTTTGTGAAAGTCACCCCAGTCATTTGAGGACTGGTCTTTGAGCGACCAATGCCATGCCTATAATGGGCTATGCCACAATCGTGCAACCACATGTCTCTAGTGTGGGCGTGGGACCTAGTGAGTAATTTGCAAAGTTCTACCATAAAATTGCTCCATTGGAGGTGTGGGAGGTCTTATATGGCCAATGGTCTATTATAACCTCTGTTCCCCTTTGGTGCAAGAGGGGCTTTCGCGGATTGCGATCCATAGGAAGGTGAAACCTTAGCGAGAAAAATTTGTGGTGGAACAATGCATTGTAAAGGCCTTGTCATGAACTCTAGACCTCTTACCTTTGGTAGTGAGAGGTGGCATTGGCGAATCTTGGGACAAACTAGAGTACTCATGTCGTGTGGGTAAAGTGCACAACCTCTGCAGAGTTAAATCTATTCGAATAGCCGTGTCCACGGTCATGGACGTGCTGGCAAAGGCTACTTAGAGTTAGATGTTGGTTTTGGGTTCCCAGAAATGTTTTCAAATCTGTTTTGGGATTTTCTATCCCGTGGGTATAGGTAGGGAGCCTGGTGTCAGGAGGGTATCCTTCACCAATTTGTTGATGAAGGTTATCCAACTGAAAATCAAGTTTAGAAAATAAATTTTATCTATTGAATACCTGCTTTGGAACTTAGTATTTGTATTTGAAAGAAACTTGGCTTTGTGCAAATTAACCATATTATGCCATCCATTGATTATCCATATATGCATGTCATCTTGCTAATCCACGGGTGTAACTTGCGAGCACGGTTGTTGTGCTCACTCTTGCTCATTACAACTTTTGCCAGGAGGGGACCTTGGCAGTGATGAAGACCAAAGCGAGTAGGTTGTGCCTTCGATCGGTTTACGTAGGCGTCTTGATGGACCTTTTGTTCTTTGCTCTTTTGTATATGTGCTTGGCCCAAGGCCATCTTGTAAACAACTCTGTTGATATTTGGCTATAATAAATATGCGTTTTGGATGACACCCTTTGTTGTATTTTTCTTTGTGAAGAGCTAGCCATGATCCTTGGGACTAGCTCGGGTTTCTAAGGAATCTTGGAGCAAGCCAGGACCTCCATGTCCCTCCATGGAGCGAGCAGCGTGAGGCTCTGGGGTGGTCTCAGACCTCCCGACCTCCTCTGGAGGTCGCGGTGGTCTGGGATGCCCTCGAGACCTCCTCGTTTTTCCTTGACTTTGGCCGTGGTAGATCTTGGTGCTCCTGGCTCCAAGACCCACCTTGGGCTTGTTCTCTGGATTTCAGGGAGGTCCTACTAGACCTCTGGGAGATCTTGAGTGGACAAACCAAGAGGCCCTTCTGGGATCTCTGGGAGGTCCTAACGGACTTTCCTAGAGACCGGGAGGACCTCTCGGGTGCCCTAGAGTCGGTCGTTACAAAAGTGGTATCGAGCATCTGACTGCAAGTCGCAACCTAGTAGAATGGTTATAGAATTTCAAAACTATTTTATGCGGTAAAAGAAGAATAAAATATTCTTTCTTATCTGGGTCATCTTTTCACTCTTACCTACCTTACGGTGCTCTTCCTTACGAATCTAACCTTATCTTGTTCTTCCCTCGCTTTTGGTTTATAATATTAAGTGGAACTCCTTACCCTTGCAAGAAAATTCTATTATAGGTCTTAGGGTTGGGCACGGTGCTTAAGACCTCCCTCAAAGTGGTAAGAAACGAGTAGAACGATGTTTAGTTATTGTAGTTTCTGAAAAAGCTTCTTCTTCTTTGTTTTCTTTGCATCAGTTTTCCTTGCTGAGTGGGTGTTTTTGGCTAGTTTCCCTTAGTCTTTTCTTCTCTTTTCTCAGCCCTGGAGCTTAGACATTATGGCCACATCTAGAAATGTTCATAGTCAATCGTCCAGCGTTGAGCACGTCGATGCGTTGGTCGTAGTCGATCGGTCAGCGTCCTCGCGAGTCGATCGTCTCCTCCAGCAATCTCTGCAATTCCTTATGAAGATCGCGGATCATCCTCAAGCGCAACAGCAACCGCGGTAGCACCTCTACGGTATCCACACGTCCAGGGAATAAACAACCGTACGCCGGTGTGCTAGTACCAAGTCGCACGGTAGAACTCTCAGGAAGATGGCTGCTAGGGTTTTAGTGGAACAACTCAATTCACGACTTTCGTGTGTCTTGTCTATTACGTTAACACCCGTACCTCCTAACAGCCTCGTGATCTCCTTATATAGTGTCCATGACGGATCCTATCCGAACATGTTTTGTACCAACCCGTTAAGTGTGTGACCCTGTAGGTTCATGCGTAATCGGTTGTGACTCGGAAACCCTTTCTGACCACGAGTCGTTAGCGGTTCCTAGCAGGACATAATGATTCCCGAATACACACAAATTATATCAGACAAACCTTAATGCAATATGATCTACGACCAAGTCCATATCACTAACGACCAGCTCGTATCTCTATACGACCAGTTCATATTTGGTCTCGACCAATTCGTAACTCCTTACGACCAGGTTTCAACCACTTAGTGACCATGTTCAACCAGCCTATGACCAGCTCGTATCTCTATACAACTAGTGCAGATCGTCGGTCGAAAGACCTTCTCGTGTATTCTCCCTTTGCCTCACGATGTTTGGTTGAACTCCAGGTGAGATGTTGTGTCATCCATGGACTGTTCAATACTTTCTCGATCGAGTGTCGGATAACTTCACGTGGTTGAACACTTCGACCACTAATGGCATGGCCATGCACTTACTTTATCCGACAACAACGAGGGGCATAAAGACATCTCTCCTGTTATGTTAGGAGGAGCAAATCCCATATCCGACCAGTCACATTTCTCTGTATGTTTCATAGCATACCCAAAAGCTACCTTTATAACTACCCAGTTACTAGCAGCGATTGGCAATCCCTAAAAGTGCTATTACACATGTAGGAAACCATGCTGATCTCAGGTCTAAGGATTATACATCATCATTGCTTGAGACCAACTAACGACACATAGAATCATAACAATCTCAATAGTGTCTCAAAGTGGGTCAATCCAACCCCATGTTCTCTAACATGTGTTCACATTATTGATTCGATATCCCTATACCCATGACCGGTGAAACATGGTCATCAATCAATACAATGTGCTAGTCGATAGAGTCACTACTGTTTCAACCATTGACATCCGACCAGGGATTCATTTAGAGTGACATCATATAAGTTAAAAGAGTTTCACCAACAAGTCACATACTTGTTAATCTTCATAACCAATGATTTATTCAAGGAACAGGATAACATATTATCCAATATTATGAATATAATGAAATATAATCATCTCTATAATTGCCTCTAGGGCATATTTCCAACAGTTACATCCATGCTCGCGTATGTTTGCTCAATGGGTAGAGGATTGCTCTCGTTTCCATTTCCGTGGACAAAGAAAGCCCTATGCCCGGTTCCATTAGGCCATTTGCCTGCGGTCACATGAATAATTAGGTGCAATTGCCATCCCTATTTCCAAACGCTGTTATGCGACCGAAATTTGCAGCCCCGGCCTAGCCCAACTCAGACCTAGCCACTCGCTGGAACTACGCCTGGGCTGTTTGGGCCTGCTTCCCCTGGGGTACTGGCCGATTGCTCATCTCCAAGTTTTAACAACCAACAAGGCCCATAGTTAGGTCCCTCTAGAAAAAGAAGAAGAAGGAGGAGGTTTAGTTTGCTAGGCTCTAAAACTAGTTGAACCAAATTTGTCTTCACTTATACTGCCCAAACAACCCATAGTCGTTCTAAAAAAATGATGCGGAGGAAATAGAAAGCATAAATTTTCTTTTTGTTTTTAAAAAATGTTTCTCAATGAATTGTTTTGTTTTTGTTTCGAGGGTGTAGGGAATTTACTGCTAAAGGTGCAAAACCTTTAAACCATTCTTTGAGGTGGCAAACAAACTTAAAATTACTTCAAATTTAAACATAGCAAGACTCACATTGGCAATTGATACGACTCAAGACACTAGTATGTTGTTGGTCAAGAAGGGCTTAACAAATTGTTGATTACTCAATTATACCTTTTTACAAATCGATTACAAACAAAAAAAAATTCACAACAATACCAATTACGAAACTAAATCTTGGTCCATATAGTCTCGCTGATTCAGGTATCTCAGAAAACAACGTATCAAACTATACTATGTTTTCATGGTATTCTTACAGGACAGGCGTAACACACAATCTTTAAGAACAAAAATACAGTAGTGCCTGTTAGTATCAACTGCCATTCTGCCAATTGGTGTGGTTGGACTGGAGAACATAGGCACATAACTTGTGCCGTATTTTCTAAGTTTACGTGAAAATACGAAAATTATATCCATGTACATTAATACACTGACATGAGGATGTCAGCTATTCACAATTTATGCTTGCGCCGAGCAGGGCGAGCACGCACATGGTCCTTCCACAATAAAAATATTTAAAACTATTATTCCGAAATAAAAATATAAAATTTTAATTCTTTTTACTGCATAATTTTTAAAAATATATATCTAAATGATGTCATCAGTTTTTTTGGACTTTGGGATGGGCATACGGGCCAAAAATTAGGGCTCAAGTCTAGCCCGACATCGGCCTGAAAAAATTAGGTTGGACCACCAGGCCAGGTTGCCCTTGAATAAAGGCATGTTCAATAGTTTGTCTTTTAGGTTGTCTCTAACATCCTCCATATCATCTTGAGACAATTTTAGAGATAACTATTCTAATACATTGTTTCTTGAGCTATCTCTTTAAAGCCTCACAAGCATTTAAGCTTTACATGAATCAAATGCCTTGTTTCACGTGAATAAACGATGAATGTGCTCCAACAGAAAAAAGCTTCGTCGCTAGTGCCTTGTTTCGCGTGATGCGCCCGTTGCTTTGTGAGAGGACGACTTCATTATCTCTCTTCTTTCACTCTCCTCCATATCACCAGAAAATATATGTGGCAACCTTAGAGACAGCTGAAGTAGCACTATTGAAGATGCCCTAAGCCTACTGCTGCGTACGCTCGGACACAATTCAACCCGAACGCACAAAACATTATTCAGACCTAATAGGCCAGAATAGGGCGGCTTGGAAGCAGTGGATGACAGTAGGGTAGTCACGTGCTGTCCTGCTGCGTGAGTACATTAGTTCGGTATTTCAGCTCATTCGGTCTTTAGTTGAAAACCGAACCTAACACCAAACACCTAATAGAGCCAGAAAAAACCGAACTGATCACTAAATTAATAAAAATATCGGTAAAATCAGCTTGTTTCGGTTCGGTATTTCATTTCGAAAAAATGCCTAGCCCTAACTAAATGAAACCAAATAATTTACCAGAAAAAATGCTCGATCCAGACTCAGGTCCAATTAGGGATGGCAATAGGGCCCCATTCCCCGTTCCCCAATGGGGAATTCACCCATTAGGGGCCGAGGTTGGGGCTATTTCTTCCCCCACGGGGATGCTAATATGAAAATACAATTTACCATCGGGTGAAGCAGGGCCAGGGCTATTCCCCTGTTCCCTATCCCCGCTACCCGCATGGGCCCTCAATAACCCAATGACATATGGGCCACTACACACTGCCCACTGCCGCTACCGGCCTACAATGTAAGGCCATAAGGCCCATAAGCCCGTAGTCGTTTATCAATTGCTAGGAAGGACATTGTGGACCAATACAAAGAAGAAAGGAAGAAGGCTATTGAGTACATGATGGGAAATAGATCAAGAGTTGCTATCACTAGTGATATGTGGACGTCTGACAACCAAAAGAAAAGATACATGGCTATCACTACCCATTTTATCGATGACTTATGGAAGCTTAGGATTATTGTCATGAGGTAATTTCTTGTTGTTGTAGTGTTGTCCAACATTCATTCCTATTGCTCATGAACTTCCATTCTTATTGTTCTAACTTTTACACTTTCTGTAGGTTCATTTATGTCCTAACTTCACATACTATAGAAGTTATTGTTGATGAACTTACTGAATCCTTAGTTGCTTGGAATCTTGATGAGAGGCTATTTACTGTGACTCTTGACAATTGCTCTACAAATGACAAGATAATTGATTTGTTAGTGAAGAAGATTGGGTCGGGTAAGCTTATGGTGAAAGGTATGATGCTTCACATGTGTTGTTGTGCACACATTCTCAACTTGAATGTGAAGGATGGCTTGGAAGTGATGCATCCTGTAATTGAACACATTCGTGATTGTGTAGCTTTTTGGATTGCCACACCAAAGAGAGTGGAGAAATTTGACGAAATTGCTAAGTTTGTGAAAGTTAAAATAACCAAAAAGTTAACTCTTGACTGCCAAACTAGATGGAACTCTACCTTCACTATGCTTAGTGTTGCTTTACCCTTTAAGTCTATTTTTTATCGTGCGAAGCGTGTTGAGAAACAATATACTTGTGCTCCTAGTGATGCAGAACGGTCATTTGCTGCTGACGTTGTTGAGAGGCTACGGTTGTTCTTTGATATCACTGAAATATTTTCTGGAATTCAATATGTTACTGCTAATATTTGCTTCCCCAAGATTTGTGAAATTAAAATGCAAATGAAACAGTGGTCAACTTGTGGCAACCTAACTATAGAAAATATGACAGTTAGCATGAATCAAAAGTTTGATAAGTATTGGTCGTCAATTCAAGGACTAATGGGCATAGCTACACTTCTTGATCCTTGATTTAAGTTTGAAATGTTGCTAGTTTGCTATGAAATGCTACTTGGTATTAGTACTGAAGAGTGTGAGAACCATGTTCAACAAGTCACTACCTCATTATGTAATTTGATGGATGAATACCGAGTAGCTAATGAAGAAGATAATATAGAATCATTAGTCCCGCTATCTGCAATTGAAGCTCCAACTGTTATGTCAATCTTTAATGCACGTGTTGCTAAGAAAAGGCCAGAGTCTCTTAGGCGTAAATCCGAGTTAGATCGTTACTTGGAGGATGACTATGTTCCAAATACAATGGAAAATTTTGATGTATTGGATTGGTGGAAGGTTGCTGGGACACGCTATCCTACTTTGAGGATGGTAGCACGAGACATCTTTGCTATTCCAATGAGCACAGTTGCTTCAGAGTCTGCTTTTAGCACAAGTGGGAGAATTCTTAGCGAGCATCGCAACCTCCTCACTTCTGACATGTTGGAGGCATTAATGTGCTCACAAGATTGGCTTTGAAACAAATATAAAGGTATGTATATAGCAGAGTTCATACTTATGTTGTCAGTTGTCAAGAAAAGAAAATAATGGTTACATTTTGTATCTTACAGATGAGGAAAAGGGAGCGCCTTCTAGGTTCTAGACTTGCCTTCAAGACATTCAAGAAGGGCTGCAGGTGGAGTACTTAGAAAATAAATAGCAATTTCAAGTAATGTGCTTACATTTCAAATGCTTAACTATTTTCTGTCTTGTGTTATGTGTAGGAGATGACACTATGAGTTGTTCCTTCTATAATGGTCAAGTGCTCAAGTGGAAATGTGGAATTCCTTCTACCATGGTCAAGTGCTCAAGTTGTTCTATTCTTAATCTATTTGCTCATATGAACTGTTATTGTAATGATTTGTGGTGCTATGGGAGGCTAAAGTAGTGTCTATTTGTGAGTCTCTATTTGTATCAGTCTATTTGCTCATATGAAGTTATGACTTATGAACTATTATTGTAATATGTTTGCTCATATTTGCTGTGTATCAGTCTATTTGCTCATATGAAGTTATAAACTGTTATTGTAATCTGTTTGCTCATATTTGTTGTGTATCAGTCTGTTTGCTCATATCAAGTTATGAACTGTTATTGTAATATGTTTTCTCATATTAATTGGGAGGCTTGGGAGCTAGGACTGGTTCCATATTCATTGCAGTGCACTCTAGGTCAAGATCGGATTGCTTCCTCGGTTGCTTGATTGTTCACAAATCACACGATCACACCTCACATGCACTGTATCACTAGGGATCAGCCGAATTTCGGGTCTGGGGCTCCATGGGGCCCCGATAACCCAACGGGAGCGGGGAACGGGGGGAGAATAGTACCCGAGGACGGGGACGGGGAACGGAGATTTTTCCTTCTCTCTGGGACGGAGATGTTCCATCACTCCCCACCAAGGAATGGTCCCATTGCCATCCCTAGGTCCAACGGCACAGAACAGTGGTTTTGGCCCGATAAGCCTTATTTGAGGAAACCAAACTCCCAATTTTCAATTTTTTAAAAAACACTACTACGGATCACCCTATCATAGGCGGTTGGAACCGTCATCACGAACAGTTTTGAATTATGCGTATTTGTTCGTCTGTGATAGCAGGCGGTTATCCTGAGCGGTTCAAAACCGTGCGTGATCTGAATATCACAGATGGTTTTTGTGTTAAAACCGTGCAGTGAAGGCATAGTATCACAGACGGTTCACTCTAGAAACCGTCGTGATCGTAGAATATCACGACGGTTTTAACGCAAAAACTGTCTGTGATAGTTCATTGTCCTGACTACATTTTTGCTAATTTTTGGCTAGCCTCAGGAATTGCTAGCCATGACCTCTGAAAGGAAGCATGCAGAAAAACAGATACATCACAGATAATCAATTGTTGACAAACTCAAACTGATCATTACTCAAAATAAATTACCAAAGATCGTATTTCTTCAAGTATTGTCGCTATAGTTACAATTGGATTACAATTGAGTCAAATGTTTGCAGGTGGTTGAGAGGTATCGGCGGGGTGATGCTCTGGGTCGACGACGGAGTGAAATTCTTGGTGTCCTTAACGATATCTCGATATGATAAAGGCGCGAGCTTCCTCGAATGTCCTTGATCTCATCGCAAGCGAGTCCATCTAATTGTATAGTCATGGCGTCGCTAGCAAGAGTAAAGTGGTAAGCTATATATATTTAAATTTATAATTAGGA
Source organism: Phyllostachys edulis (assembly GCA_036346405.1). Lineage (NCBI taxonomy): Eukaryota > Viridiplantae > Streptophyta > Magnoliopsida > Poales > Poaceae > Phyllostachys > Phyllostachys edulis. The sequence continues at coordinate 10,778,019 of CM070566.1, forward strand.
AATAATTATTTGAGATTGACAAACCTCGGGATCCTTCTTCCTAGCTCTAATGATTAGTGCATATGATAGCAAGCGTAGATTGCACATAACTCATCATTTTTTTCTTTCATGCCTTTGCAAAAATAGAATTACATATATAGGTATAGTCGGTTCAAGACACGTTATTATGAAGTATGATATAGGATTATCGTGTTGTAGCGCGCATCAAAATTTCATCCTGTGTGTTAGTTCGGTGCTCTTTCCATCGTATATTCCTTTGTTAGCAACATAGTCGATGAACGACCTACATGATTCCAAAAACTTATCCTCGGCCATTTCGAACGAATGAAGACTACAATAGAGTTATGTATGGAGGAAATGAGCATACCTCTCAAGTATTCCTCTCAGAATGCTGAAATTGTGGTTACTGCGGATTAGGGAATCAAGGTATATCACATGGTTCCTCTTTGGTATAATGACTAGAAGGATCCAGTGGTACCTGCTAGCTTTCCTTCAAATTTTTCAGTAATCATCTGTACCAACTGGTCCTCGCGCTCGGCCTTGGATCTCTTCCTACTCCTATACGTGCAGTAGTCGTCTGCGAATCCTTGACTCCAAGGTACGTTAACCCCAAGGCCTCGCGTGCGACCCAGGTGCTCCTTGTTTCCCAGGGTTGTAGATAGTATATCCTTCTCCCTGTCTGCTTGGAAGGAGCCTTAGGAAGTTTGGGCAATCAAATCACGCTACAAGAGGTCATCATGTTATTATAGACACTATGAAGTTCTGGACTTATTAACAACTAGGTAGTTCGATATATTTACCACACGTTGGGACACTTCCTAGTCTGCCGGGTTTGTGAAAGAGATGTTGCCCGAAGACGAGACTTTTACCCTCGCTTTTAACCAGCCTAGGGAACGCGGGTCTGTGATATCAGGAAATGGCCCAGTTGTGTTCTCTTCCTCCGCCGCCCATTCCTCGTATTTACCCGCATACCCAGCAGTGTCGAGTCTGTGCGGGTGAGTGTTTCGTGTCTGGAGAGCTTTGTGTGCCGCACTTTCCTCCTTAAATTCAGCTGTCGTCTTCATAGCCACAAAGGCGTCCCATGTTTCCCGCGTCAAGAATCCATACTTCGCAAAGGGCGTCTAACCCGTGTTCACGTACTTCGTGACAAGAATGCTCTTAAAGGTCCTCCACGCTTTATCCATCGTAAGCATCGCCGTCCATTCCACGTGTGCCATATGCATACGGGATAGTGAACTTGCTTGAAAGTTACATCCCACAGTACGCCTCTCGCTTGTTTCGTCAGATCCTTCCACCTTGGTGTGGTGATGGGGACCCGTTGCCTTGCAAGTATCCCGTAGATGGTTCGGAATCTTGCCGCTGATCTCTTGAGACTCAGAGGGACCCCAAACTCACTGACCTCCGTGATGACCAGTCGGCCCACAGGCATTTTCGATTCTCCTCTGCCATCTCGCTTCCGTATCATTATCGTTAACGGATTAGGTGGCGTCGGTGATGGCGGCGAAGACGGCGCCTCTGTCATCTGCGGCGTCGGTGACGGCGGCGAAGACGGCGCCTCTGCCATCTCGCTTACTTGCTATCTTGTGAGACCCCGACGTTTATTAGGCTCATAATACTTAGTCATCCAATTGACCCTAGTATTATCAACCAAATAAACCCGGTCTCGAGAGATGTATACTCCCCAGGATGCAATATACATACCTCACACCAAAAGAATGTATCAATTCCATACAACACATAGAACATAAGCAACAAACCGAAGTTAATATTAATAAGGAAAAGCTATTACAAAAGAGGGCCCTTAGGCCAAATAGCAACAATTCTACAAAGATAACAATGAAGCAAAAGTGCCATAAAGATGGCTATAACACAAAGCCAATCGGTGTGCCTTAACCCTAGGCATCGACCGGACCGCCAAGCTAGTCGTCAAGAAAGCGCAACACGTAGCACAAAAGAGAGGCTCTTGGAGCTCTCCTTCTTCCTCTGCAACAAAAGCCACAAAAATGCCACAACCACGGCGAGATGAGTACATAAAGTACTCCATAAGACTTACGTGTGAGATAACAGAACTATAAATAGCTACATGCAAGCTTTATTTAAGTGGATGAGGCTTTGGACTCATTTTAGCATAAAGCAACATTTATTTGCAATAACATAATAGATTGAAGGCAATTTGGCAAAGTATTTTTAAATGTTGAAGTAACAACGAGATAATAACATAGTAACAACAACAAGATCAACACTCGAAGTGACTAACCCAATAGTCACCACAACAATAGCATGAACTCCCGTTCATACCAACCATGTCAAGTTTTAATTAAAGGTTGTAGTCTAATTCTTACGGAAATAACCAAGCGTGTCCATAACCTAGGGCGAGGCTATTGAATAGTTTTATCCTGCAGGGGTGTACCAATGTACCCACACGTCGACCGCCTTTCCTTTAAGCACACTACCTTAGGTGTGAAAGCACAGCTAAGTCCTCTGAGACATTTCAATGGACAATGCTAATTCGAGTCGCACAACCCACGGGAGAAAGAGACATCACACAACCTTCCCGGAAGCTAATGCTCCCTCCCACATCACACACATATTTTATTTTTAAAACACACCAACCGAAAGCGACCCCAATTAACACCGCCCAAAGTACTTAGTCAAGAGGGTTCCATATGCCCTCGTGTGGTTAGCATAAAATTGCTTGGATCAATGGCGCAAGAATTAGGTCCTTGTTGACTCGGGCATACCACCACATCCAAAAACCACACCATCCATCCAATATGCCCAAGTCTAAATCAATCTTTTATTTTCAGTTTTGATTTTACAAATTAATCAAAGCACAAGTCTGGACATATAGGAGTAATAATCAGTTTTGAGTGATCAAGACCATCGACTAAGTCGATGATCGCCCATTCTACCGATAACTAAGCATGTCTAAGCAATTTAAAAGCGAAACTACTAAGTGATAAGAGCTCATCCAACGAGCTCCCACCACAGCAAATAACCTAGGCTCATGGTAGTAGAGGATGAACAATTCCTCAGATTATGCATCTATAGGCTTGCTAGCGACATTTAACACAAAGTAGCATGCATACATAGAAGTAAAACGATATATTAAGCTTTAAAGTAATGGGACAATGATGAAAATGATCAAACTGCTTGCCTTGCTGTTGGTGGTCACTTTGTTGCGGAGGGTCACTTTCGGGATCACCACAAATGTCGAAACCTAACGGAAAAGCAATCAAGAACCGATAAGAACGACGAAAAACAACAAAGACAGCACAGCAAACGAACTCCAAATCCTCTGAATTTTCTACAGCAGCAAGAGAGTGATTTTTAGGGGATTTTGCAATAAGAACCAATTGATTTGGATTCTCAATGCAAAAGTTATGAGCAAAACAATTCTGCTCAGCCCTAAAAATACCAAACTGCACTATTCACTAATTTAATTATGAGGCAACATTTTCTAGAACAGAAGTGAAGCTGAAATTTTTACTGTAAAACCAGCACTTCATGAGATGAATAACACAATTGAGTTCACCTCATTAGGAGCTATATTGCACTTTCTATAATTTTTCAAAAACAAGAACTTGAACAAAATTATAATGCACAAGTCCTCATTTTCCTAGCAGCAACATGCTCAAAACTAATGTTCATAGTAAGACCATTAATGGAGGAAACCAACAAAGTTGGTCTCACTCAAAAATAATCTCTGAGCATTAGTTATGTATTTTACAAGTTAAGCATTAATTTGAGTGTATATTTAAAAGTTGGTTTTAAAATCTAATGGCAAAACTGTGCTCTGGAGCTGAACTCAACTTACAATCATTTTTGGATTAAAGTCAAGTTCAAGACAGAGCTAACACAATTTGAATGACCTCATTTGGAATTAAAATGAAAGAGATATGAAATTCTAAAGTCTATACCTTATTTCAGGTTTAACTAAGACCTCACTTTGGAATTTCTAAAACTCACAAGGGTATGGGAGGGCGTGAGCCACAGATCTTAGATCCAACGGCTCAAGACCTCCCAGTGAACTTGCCTGCAGCTCAGGAGGTCAGAGGTCTGGACCTCCTAGCAACGCTATCTGTGAGGTGAGGGAGGTCGGGGCCGTGAATCTGAAATCCAGCGGACCACAACATGGAAAGGAGGTCCGGAGCGGACCAGATCTAAAGGGGAGGTTCTCAGCGGTTGAGATCTTCCAAAGGAAGGTCAAACTATCAAGATCTCCTGGGAAGATCTACATCGTCGGGACCTCACGGGGAGGTCTGGGACGGTCGAGATGTTCCAAGGAGGTCCTTGATGGTCCAGATCGTCGAGGAGGACCTTGACGGTCAAGATCTACCCGGGAGGTCATGAAAGGCCGAGATGGCCGGGGAGGTCTTAAGCGGAGGTCTAGCGTTCTGAGACCTCCAGGAGGTCTGGGCGGCCACGATAAGCGCAAGGGAGGTCTTGGGCGCTCCGGATCTCCTCGGAGGAGGTCGGGCGCCCGAACCAGCGCTTTAACTTCGCGCAGCAGCGCTGGACATGAATAAATCTGTGGCGGGACCATGAGGAGGTCCGCGAGGAGGTTTTAAATCGCACAAGAGAGCAGGTTTAATGGCATTTATCGCTAACCCCATGATTGCAATGATTGGGCGGTTAAAGCGGTGAATTTATGTCCTAAAACGACAATGACACGCTCGGGGCGTCCGACAAAATCCCGGCGGGAAGAAGTGATCTCGTGGCGATGTAGAGCCCGCCGGTGAGGTCCAATGATACCGTTGGGTCCGCAATAACCATGCGCACGCAATGGTCCTCCTCTCAACGGCGGCGACGGCCTTGAACGCCGTCGAGCCGGAGAGGTCAAAAGATGACCAGCACGGCCAAACTACGAAAATGCAAAATGGAGCTCCGCGCGACAATCAAGCGTGTGCCAAAACTTAAGCTCCGCAACATGCATTCAAGCGGGTGCTAGCATCTAAAGGGCTAACAGGGGGTGTACCTGGAGGTCCTAAGGTGCTGGGGAGGTCGTGGAGGTGATGACCGGAGTTGGGGAAGGCGGTGAAGCTTCACGACCCAAAGCTCGACCCAAGCTCGACTTTGTCCACCTCTGAAAAATGCCAAACAATTCAAGTTAGGGTTAACTTCCAAGAGGTTTTAGGAGCAAGAGTGAGCAAGGTTTGAAAGAGGAGCCACTTTGGAACTCTGAGCTCCGAGAAGCTCAAGGTCCACAACAATGGCGCCAAGATGGGAGGTGAGTTTGGGGTGAGGAGCTCACCACGCACAAGTGCAAGGTGAGGTCAATTGTGTGCAAAGGAAGCCAAGGAGGATCCCGGGGTGACTTATAGGTGAGGTGAAGGTTATGAGTGAGGCTAAGCTCCATGGTGAGCTTAGCCCACGGGTTAGTCCATGGGATGGCAAGGACATTGAGGTTGACAAAGGCGCAGGTGGTGACCAATGAGGCGGAAAGTGACCTGCATTAAATCTTGGTCGAGAAAGAACTGATATAATGTACCCCAAGGTCGACACGCATTAATGCCTTGCTCGAGAGCTCGCATGCGCATCAGAGGAAGGAGAAGAACAGGAGGTCTTGGTGATCGTTGGATAAGACACAGGAGAGGTCCTAACCATCGGATCCAATTTTTGAACCGTTATGTTTTAAGTGGCTGGGAGGAGGTCCCAGCCACACGATCAAGGATGGGGAGGTCTGATATGATGCGCAACAGGCAAGGGAGGTCAGGACCGTTAGATTTAGATCTAAGGGTTCCGATCAAAAGAGGTGGAGGTCCTGAGCTTGCGCAACGCACAAGGGAGGTCAGGGCCTTTAGATTTAGATCTAAGGGCTCACGATCTCACGTCTTGTTGGGAGGTCAGTGCGCATGAGACAAAAAGGAGGTCGTGGACCGTAGATTTTAATCTAACGGTGCACAACAAAAGATGGGGAGGTTGTGAGTGCTTGATAGCACGGGAGGTCGTGAGTGTTGGATCGATCCAACGGCACGACCTCAACAAATGGGATGACCTCATTGCGATGGTTTAACAGCTCGAGGAGGTCTTTGAGGTTTAGCACACAGGGGAGGTCATGACCGTGGATCTTTGATCCAGCAGTTCACGACTGATGAGGTGGGAAAGGAGGTCGGATGGGGTTGAAATTTGGACCCGACTTTGCAAAGTGGCTAGCCAAGGAGCGATGTAGGCTTTTAAATTTAGTTTTTAACAATTGAAACTTAGCAGAATTATTTGAGATAGCAAATGAACTCCAAATTTGATGAAATTTTGACTGGAGCTTGCTGACAATGAGATCAACCTTGCATAAAATTTCCAGAGGTTATTATGCAATGCATTTTCTCAGGAAATTTGTTAAGGTTGTTTAAAGGATTGTTTTACCTCCAAAATTTATCAAACTAGTTTTACAACTTGTGATATTTTTCAGAGGGTCCCATATCAGTTTTGGGACCAAGGAAAATACTTTCCAATTGTTTGGCACAAGATTTAAAATAATTGGAAGAGGAATTGACTTTTGGTCAACAAGAGCTTTGTGTTTTGGATTACACAACTCTTGGACAAGAATTACATGAGATTTTAGGGGTTTTCAAGTTGTGAGAAAAAGTTTTAATTTCTACACATATAATTATACTTGATTAACCCTAATTACACAGTTGGGATGTTACATATCTATATAAGTTACATATGCATAAATATGAAACAATAATTAATTCCAACATAGATAATTATGAATATAGCATAGTTCCCTAACCAATTAAATGACACAATAGTTATAATACTAAGAAAATCAATCAAGTCATTTAAAAGGAACAATATGCTCATCAAACACAATAAGTGTACACTTAAAATCAGCATAAAGTTAAGATTTGATTGTATGATTATTGCTCTCAGAAAGCTAGTTGCACAAGGTTTAACCTTGGCCATCACAGCACTTATGTCCAATGTAATCACCAATTGAATATGACAATTTATAGATTAGGCCTTGAGTTCAATTTACAACTTGCTATTCAAATCAACCGATTCAAGCAAATTTACTCAACTTAATCTATCTTTGGACCACGAGGAGTAGAGATCAACTAAATACACGGATAACAGAAAGAAGACACTGAAAAGATACAGAATAGTAAGAAGAATTGAATGATAGAGCTACAAGAACAACAGGTATAACATGTTGAAATAAATTGCTCAAAGTTATAGGAATCAGCTAGACAATCTACAACTCAAGGCTTAATCTATATACCAATTCACATTCAATTTCATTTTCTATGACAATTCATCACCGAAAGCGAGATCAAAGAACCCACCAATCACAGATCACATATTTCCTTCTAGCACATCACATATATATGTGTATATGCAAAGAGGCGATTGCGATATGTTGAAATACTCACAACGGCGATGGTACTCAAAACCACCAAGAAGATCAACAGACAAGGCATGAGGGAGGACTAAATTAACATAATCAAATGTAAATCATTCAAGTCATTTAAATTGATTGAAATGCTAAACATATACCACATGTATATGAATGAAATTGCATAATTAATTCCAGACAAGGCACGAGGGAGGACCAAATTAACATAATCAAATGTAAATCATTCAAGTCATTATGAGAACAACTAAAAACAGCATGAAGCTAAGCAAATAAGATTGCTCAATTGCTCTCAGTTGACTAATTGCATAAGACATAGTCTTTACAATCTCAGTCCTCTATCAAAATCTCTTCACCAATCAATTATGATAATTACAAAACAGATCTTGAGCTCAAACTACAAATTTCTCATATGTCAAGTTATCTCAGAGTAGTAGTGAAACTTTAGGTCAGCAGTTACAATTTAACTATCTTAGTGAAATTAAATCACAAAAACAACACATAAAGCATTACGTAAGCAGAACATCGATCATATGCCTTCAAGATAATTCACAAATTTATATCAACAATAAGCCTAATTGCCAGATTGAGAATAGAAATGCAAATATCTCACGAAGATCAATCGGATCACAGAACATACAAGTGTAATCTTAATTCACTATAGCTGAAAGCGAGAAAGTATAAAGGCTACTAATTATAATGACCATATAAAGCAATATGATTAAGCTCAAGTCTATTTCTAATTATCTATTTGATTTGATTTAGACTATCATCACGAGCATCATGAGATATTCACTCAATTCTTAGCTAACCAATTTGCTTCAACCAAATCCATCACGAGCATCAACCAAGTCCATCACGAGCATCAACAGAACCCATCACGAGCAAGGGAGGGGCGGGATAGAGCGAGTAGAGTGGTATACCGGAGGAGGCGAGGGGGAGGAGGAGGCGCTGGAGCTCGAGGAGGAGCGGTGGAGCCGAGAGGAGGATGGCGATGTGTAGTGGAAGAGGAGGCGATGGGCTGCGTCGGAGGAGAGAGCGGCCACTCATCGGGCTAGAGTCGGAACAAGGAGGCGACCTCTCGTCGGGTTGGAGTCGAGCAAAGGCGGCGCTCGTCGAATTTGGACTCGGAGGAGGCAGCGTCGAGGGCGGCGGTGTCGAACAGCGTGAGAGCCTAAGGAACACAGGAGTAGTAGCCTTGTTGGAGGCGGCAACCTGCAAGGTCGTGGCGGCGGTGTCGGCCAGGATTAAGGGGAGTGAGCAGGCGAGCCCTAGAGGAGGCGAGCGAGCGAGAGACTAAAAGCGCGAAGAGGAAGTGGCAGTAAGCGAAACCCTAGCGGTTCCTCCTTATAAAAAAGGCTATCACGAGCAGTTCTATTAAAAAACGATGCAGCGATAAGGAATCACAGACGGTTCCCTAATAGAATCGTCTGTGATACGTTCTATATCACAGATGGTTCTAGTAGGAAACCGTCTGTGATATATCACAGATGGTTCTATTAGGGAACCTTCTGTGATATGCAACGTATCACAGACGGTTCTTTAATAGAACTGTATGTGATAAACTCATATCACAGACGATTCTATTTAAGAACCGTCTGTGACTCCTTATCACAAACGGTTTCATAATAGAACCATCTATGATATCCTGACAAAACCTAGTGACAATCTGTGATATCCTGACAAAACCTGGTGACAAGTATGATGACAAGCTCATAACACATTTGACTTCAAAAATTCATATCTAATTCAACTCAACTCCAAATCAAGTGAAACCAATTTTGATACTCCACATTACAATGAACGTCCACATTGACATCAATATCAAAGATGACAAGTTCATAACACATTAACACATGACAATTCCACGTTGACATCAAAATATATGAGAGATTACATGTCCATAACACATGATGTTATGGAATAAATTAATTACAATGGAGTAAATTCTTAATTAAAATATAGCCCTTCATGATGATCGACGCGCATATAGCTAGCTTCCTCCTTTGGGTTCTTCCTCGAGCACGATCTTTGTCTCGAAAGGAGGTAACTCGTCAAATTGATTGTATTCTTCCTCGTCCACTACATTCTCAACTCCGACAATCCTCCTTTTTCCATGAAGAACTACATGGCGCTTCTTATTTACCGGGTCGGTTACATAGAAGACTTAAACAACTTGGTTAGCCAGTACGAATGGTTCGTCTTTGTATCCGACACGTTCGAGGTCTCCCCTCATGACGAGATAGAGGCACACCTATCGGATCCACCTGAGCCATGTAGTCGACGCAGAACTCAATGACCTCTTCCGTTGCATAACCTTCGATGATGTTGCCCTCTGGTCGAGATCGATTCCATACGTAGGACTTGAGAATTCCCATGTACCTCTCGAACGGGTACATATGACGTAGGAACACAGGGCCGCATATCTTTATCTCTTTCACAAGGTGAACAATGAGATGGACCATGATATCAAAAAATGATGGAGGGAAATACATCTCAAGATGACATAGAGTCGTCACCACCTCGGCCTGCAGAGCATCTAGTCCTTAGGGATCGATGACCTTGAGCAATTGAGTTGAAGAAATAACCTGACCTCAAGATTGCCACTCGGACCTTGTTGGCAAGATACTCCTAATTACAGCAGGAAGCATTTGTGTCATCAACACATGACAATCATGAGACTTCATACCAATTAATTTCAAATCTTGCATAGAAACATGTTTCTTAATGTTAGCGGAGTAACCAGATGGGACTTTTACACCATGCAAGCTCTGGCACAATTCATTTCTCTCGGCCTTGGACAGAGTGTAGCAAGTCGGGGAAGAATACGTTCATCACATGTCGGTCTCTTTCGGTGCTAACTCGATCCTTATGTTCATATCGACCAAGTCACGCCGTGCGTTAACACCATCCTTTGTTTTGCCACTAATGTTCAGTAAGAGACCAATCAAGCTATCACATACATTCTTCTCCACGTGCATGACGTCGATGCAGTGGCGAACTTCTAAGTGATCCCAATAAGGCAAGTCCCAAAAAAATTGACCGCTTCTTCCAGATGTTCTTCTGACGGGTTCTTAATTTACGTTCCTTCCCAAGCACAACATCGATATCCTTAACCATATCATAGACCTCTTTCCCTCTAAAAGCCCTTGGAGTGAACCGTCCTCCTTATTTCCATCGAATTGTTCCTTCATCTTGCGGTATGGGTGACTCACAGGAAGGAACATACGGTGGCGATATACTACAGTTTTTTGCGAGTTGTTCGACCATACACTCTCCATAGCATCTAAGCGGTCGAAGTTGGCTTTAGCTCCTTTTGTCTTGGCTTGAAGCCAGTTACCAAGGCGGAAAATCATTGATGGTGCAAAACAACATGGCGCGTAAAGTGAAGTTCTCTCGTTTATCGCATCCCATACATGTACCCTTCATTCCACAGTGTCACAAGATCTTCCGGCAATGGTGCTAAGCGTTGGCGGACCAGATTTATCGGATGGGTGTTGGAGTTACTAAAATATTATTAAATGAAAAAAATTAAATGTCCATTATAGCAAAGAAACAAAGTACAATTTTTTCGTACTAGAAATAACACCACAAAGAATTGAGAGAAATTACAAAATAATTAAGAAAAAAATATTGAATTGTGAATTTGGGATTTGGGACCGAGGAATTGATGAATGGAGAATTGGAGATGTACATGTCTTTGCTATTGGCGTATCTTGACCTAACTCGTCGGCCCATGAATTTGTAGTTTACGGGTTTGATTGATCACATGAATTTGTATAACTTGATAAGTTGAGATCGATAATATATATATAGGCGTGTCTAGATGAATTTATGTTCAAATTGCTGAAGTATGCCATCATCATTTGCTACAGCCTGCTAATCTAACTTAACTCGCTAATCTAACTTAAATTTAGAGTTATCTATTAGTCTCATGCTCTCAGCTGAGCTGAAAGTTTAGTTGATTTGGCTAAAATGGTCTAGATATTCTATTATCTTCCTATCTAATGAGAACTCCACATGGATACTTGAAAGTTTTCAAAGTATAATGTGTTTATATAAGATTAAATTTTATGAGGGCAATCTAATGCCTCGTTTTTGTGTCGGCCAATAATGTAATAATCTGAACTACCCTGTACACTTGTTAACGCTCTAAGATCTACAATTCACATAAATACAAGATTCGTTAACCACAATTCATTTTTCAAACCGGTTCGACTATTTGGGAATTATGGATTTGGGATTAGATACTTCACCTCAATGGCTCAGTCGTCACTCCTCAAGACCTGTGCTCGGGGGTCAGGGCTCGCTAGCTCGGTCGCTCGATTGCCCAAATGAACACGCCCACACGCTCCCCCCCCTGCCGCCGTCGGCTAACCAAGCTCATGGCTTACCCTAGTTGCTAGCTCTGGTCCATCGCCAGACCGCCTCTATTGCGCCACCCACTCAGAGTTAGAGCCTCGGTCCTCGGAGCAACGCACGGCGTGCCTCACCTCGCTTGCCCTCCCACCCCGTTGGCCGCTGCGCTCGGAGCTCGGTCGCTCGGAGTAGGTGAGCAGGCTGCCACAGCGCCACATCACTCCTCCCCTTCTCTGAGCATCCCTTTCTCCTAGGCCGCTGCAACCCGTAGCCGCCAGCCGCTGCGCTCACCCGCTCGCCGCTCCCGCTCGGCGTGGCATCGCGGCCTGCCACTACCGCCGCAAGGTGCAACGGCAAGGATGTATGCGTGTGTGTTTCTTTGAGAGAGAGATGTGCGATTGAGATAAAGAGAGATCACGTTATGGTTTGCCAATAAATGAGCCTTGAGATATTGGGCAGAGTCATTGTGGGGGGAAGGTTGGAACAGTGACCGAATGTGGAATGCCTTGGCTTTAGTGGGTTGTGCGAGTGCCAAGTGGGCTGCGAGTGAGGTGCCGACGGATTGGGCTTTTGAGGACATTACATGTTGATTTAACCTAATTTCTAGTATATACATATATTATACCTCATATATACTGATTTTTGTCCAAAATTTTGGGTGTTAATTTGAACACCCTTGAATAAGCGAGACCGCCCCGGTGCTAGGTACACATCAATATCATTCCCGTGTTGCTTCGGCCCTTGGATAAGTAGTGACATCAAAATGTACTTCCGCTTCATACAGCCAAGGAGGAAGGTTGTACATGCATAGATTCACGGGCAGTGCTATGTCATTTGCTCATGTTACTGAAAAGGATTCATTCCATCGTACTCAAACCTAACCTTATGTTCCTCGGTTACGACTTGAACTCTTGAAGCTTTGATCGAAGTTTCTCCTTTAGGCGAGAATCGGCATGATGTCTTAGCTTTCCATCTTTCTTCGCTCCTCCAAAGTGCCAACGCACCAATCTTGCCTCCTTTGAGTTCGCAAATCGCGCTTCAAGCGTAGGATCACAGGCGAGATACCACAACATCTTAGCAGAGGTCCTTACTTCACCTTAGCAATATTCTAACGCTTGTATCGGGATGCTTTGTACACAGGACATACATGCATGTCTGCATACTCTTTACGGTAGAGGATACAATCGTTGACATGCATGTATTCTTTCTACTTCTATTCCCAATGGACAAAGAACCTTCTTTGCTTGGTAGGTGGTGCTAGGCAACATGTTTCCCTCCGAAAGGATGTCCGCTAGGAGACCTAACAATGCCGTGAAACTCTTATCGGACCAACCATTACTTGCCTTCAATTTAAGCAGTTCAATCACGGTTGACAACCTTGTGTATTCCGGCTTGCAGCCAGGGAACAAAGGTCTCACCGAGTCCTCCCTTAAGCCCTCGAATTTACAAAACTCTCTCTCACTGTAGTTCTCTTCTGCATTGCATAGCATCTGATCCAGATTGTCATCGTGCGACCTATCCTCATCGGAAGCACAGTCCACATCCGGCATATCGTTGACTTCCTCGGCAATGTCGTCATTATTAACTTCTGGTATAATCTGCTCTTCATCGTGACTGGTCCAACATGTATACCCTTTTTAAACCCCTTGAATCAAGTGCGCTTCCATCTGCACGAGTTGTTAAACATCTTCGGATTACATAATCAATGCATGGACGATTACATAAAATTTATCCTTCTTCAACATATCACCTTTCGGTGACTCTTCTAAAAGCAATCACGCCATTAATGTACTTTTGACTCACAGTTCACACCGTACATCTAGTTTCGGTCCATCTACGCTACGCATGTAACAAATTAGTGTCAAATTAGATTAATAAACCCGTAAGTACGTACTCTTCCTATTTACCAAACATACTTAAATTGATTAGCGATTAATTTATAGCAAACATAAAGGGTTATAGATCGTTACCCTCGAGCTCACGAAGAAAATATGATTCCTCTCCTTTCCTTCTCCTCTCTAAGGTGGCGCAATGGGGGTAGAGCCACGACAAAGGTGCAGGTGGCACAATGGGGAAGAGGCGGTGGGGTGGAGGAGGCGCTAGGGGGGTCCAACCTTCTCCTCTCTCGTGGCGCAATGGGGGAGCGGCAAAGAGTTGGAGGAGCTAGGGCAGGAAGTGGCGCATGGGGAGGAGCAGCAGATCTAAGTGGAGCCAATGGCGAGGTTGCAACAGGCGAGGTTGCTCCAGCGGCAGTCTGGCGAGAGGCAGCAGTCACGGCGAGGTTGTGTTGGGCCTCAGAGTGGCAGCGGCAACGGTCTGCAGGCGGCGGTAGTCGCGGCGATGATGATGTCGGGTGCAAATTTATATAATGCCAGATATCACGAGCGGTTCTTAATTAGAACCGTGCATGATAATCGATATCCTGAGCAGTTCTCATTAGGAACCGTGCGTGATTAAAACAATCTATGATTAGTGGATTATCACGAGCGGTTTCGTTAGGAACCATCTGTGATAATTCACAGATAGTTCTTAATCAGAACCGTTTGTGATTAGCTTGCTTATCACAGATGGTTTGTGAATAGAACCGTCTGTGATAATTCACAAACGGTTCTATTCCCAAACCATCTATGATAATGACTTTCACAGACGGTTTGTAATATGAACCGTTTGTGATAGGCTGGCACGGCAAATGCCAGATCCCGACAGACCCAACACAGATGGTTCCATTTTAACCGTCTGTGATGAGGCGTCTACTATTGCTTATTCTGTAGTAGTGAAAATTGTTTCTCTATGAATTGTTTTGTTTTTGTTTCGAGGGTGTAGGGAATGTTTTCTGCTGAATGGCGCTAAACCTTTTAACCATTCTTTGAGGTGGCAACTTCAAATTTAAACATAGCAAAACTCACATTGGCAATTGATACGACTCAAGACTCACTAGTATGTTGTTGACCAAGAAGGGCTTAACAAATTTTTGATTACTAAATTATACCCTTTTACAAATCGATTACAAACAAATTTTTTTCACAACAATACCAATTACGAAACTAAATCTTGGTCCATATAGTCTCACCGATTCAGGTATCTCAGAAAACAACATATCAAACTATACTATGTTTGCATGGTATTCTTCTGAGGTAGGCGTAGCACACCATCTATCTTAACTACTATAATTTCATGTTTACCTGCATAGCGGGCAATCATCCACCCGGCCGCACATACAAGGAAAAAAACCGTCATTTCCTATCCACAGTCCACCCACCACGACGCAAAGACGTAAAAACCGAGAAAAAAGGCCGACCTTATCTCTTAGCCACCCTCACACTCCTTTGCCTCGGCCGCCCCTCGCCGCCTCGCAATCATCGCCCCACCCATTCCCCGCCACCGGTCGGTCTCGCCCCTTGACCACCCTCGCTCCCCGCCCGCCCGGCCAGCCTCGCCCCGCTAGCCGCCCTCGCCCCTCACCCCAACCCGCCACCGAGCCTCCCTCAACCCTCGCCCTAGCCCACCACCGAGCCACCATCAACCCTCGCGCCCGCAAGCTGCCGAGCCGCCCTTGCCCCTCGCCCCCGCCCACCGCCGAACCTCAGTCTCCCCTATGGCGCATCCCCTCTCCCCTCTCCTCTATGGCACATCACCTCTCCCATCCTCCTGATCCAGCTCCCCGGTGATGGCGACCAAGCTGGAACGGTGGTCAGCACACACGCCAAACTACCACCTTGACTACAAAGACCATTCTTTCAAAATGCCCAGTTCACGGCGGTTGCAAGCTATGAAGAATCGTTCACACACGGCGGTTGCAACTTCCACACTACAAAAGGTACACATCTCTTCTTATCCTCCTTTTTCTTCCACTTCTCCACCTCACTGACTCACCTTTTATCTCCTTTCTCTGTTGCTCTCTACCGCACGAAAATCCACAGGTGAATGCTTATCTCAATTTCTCTAATTATCTCCCTTGATAGCACTTTACTCTAGATCCCATGGTACATGCATGATTGATTTTTCTTCAATGAAGCCATGAAGGATTGCAGTGCATATCTTAGTACCACTCATGCATAGGGAATTACCATTCACTATATGTTAGTACGGTGAAATGGGTTCCATATTTGCTCTCCAATGAATAATTCATCATCGTCTGTTTGTGTTCTAAATTGAGACTTGAGAGGTATAAGTGATCTTAAGGGGCTCCATTTTCTGGCTTTTATCTGTTGTATTTGTACTCTCGACTCTGTTAGAGAAAATAATAAAATGGTTGGATGATGAAGCAAAAGTGTGTTATGTATCATCGATCCTACTGCTATTGCCACAAAAATGTACATACTATTTCAGCCATCAGCCCATCATCAGGGTTTGGCTCACTTAGCAACAATGCAATGCTTCTCAGAACAGTAGCAGTGTTGAGTACTGGTTGCCAGGCACCCTGCACATCAGTATCCCTTATCAATATAACAAAAAACTGTTGAGATTTTAAGACTCTGAGTATGTGCGCAATAGTTCATCTAGCAGTTCTTTCCATTTTATTGGTATTCTTTCTTGAAATCACTCCACTATCTGCACTAATGAGACATGCTTTCCGAGGTAGTATTCTTTTTCTTGAAACATGAGACAAGCTCTTTGTAAGTATACGATATTGTATGAAGCATATGCATATAAGTTAGTTCCATTTAGTGTTTTATGTTTTTTACTCCTGAACTGCTTGTATGATTGATTTTGTTTTTTTTTCACCAATGGCATTGTTTTATTTGCAGCCTCCAAATATAAAATCTTTCATCGACAGTGTCACTACCACTCCTCTCAAGAAAGTAGAGTTGCCATTGAAAGATTTTGTATTGGAATTTGACAAGGTCTGTACGTTCTACTACTTTATTGTGCATAACATCTTTTATGGGGAGAATTATGACATTTTGTGAGATCAGATTTTGTATGCCAATTTGATAAGGCCTGTTCATTCTAACACTTTACTTTGCATAACATGATAATAAGGATAGAGATAGAAGAAGCAACATTCGATGTCGTCTAACCGACAATCCACGAAATCATTTGAACTATAATTTATCCAACGATTGTACAAGCTTAAGAGGTACGATTACAATCGTAACTCTAATCTTGACACTCTCAACACACTGAACATGATCTAGAACTCCATCTCCATTAATATACGTGTGAAGGCCTCATACATTAAATGAAGTGGACACATACAATTCGAGAAAACCAAATCGGAGGAGATGAACTGTATAAATTGTACTCTGAAACATAAAATTTATCCATACACATAAATTATGATCCCTTAGAAGGAACAGGGTTCCTCGAGAAACTCATAACATGTACATAAATATAGTGCAACCATAGATTGATTTTAGCAATCGGTCAATTAGCATTCAAAAATGGTAGCTTAATCTCCATTATGACTTGATGATGACCCGATGGACTAGACAACGCAAGTTATTGCCTTGTAAAGAGAACAATAAGGCAACCGACAATTGTGCCTCATTGGTAAAAATGAAGTAATAAACATTCACAACATAAAATCGAATTGTACACCAATTTGAGAAAGCAAGATTAATTTTCTTAAAAAAGATAATCTACAATGAACTAATACACAAGCAATAGCAAAGTGCAAATAGCAAAGACCACAGATATATCTTGTAGACCTTGCAAATTGTACGTCCAGAAGCTAGATAAACAACCTCTATCCCTTCCTTTTCATGTGCAACAACAACATTAGGAAATCACCAAACCTGTGTATAATTAGTGATTGTAGGAATGTAAAGTGTCTTCTGTGCCTGCAATAGAAGCAAGATGTTATATTTCAGTACAAAGTGATCTAATATATGTAAGAACTTTGATGCAAGAGCACTGTAGTTTTGTTGGACATCTTTTATGTGGTGAATTGTGACATTTAGTGAGATCAGATTGGGTGACATATTTGTGGTTTGCTTGGGAATGACATGACTTTTATGTGGGGGTTATGTTAGCTTTTTGGGGTCCTTGTGTCAATTGTTTCACAAGTACTACTTGTTTTTTCATACACGGTCAGTGTGTCAATGACCAAATCTGATTTAATCTTATTAATTTGCTATATTTCTTAGTTATTTTACCTTTATAATTATTGGTTGCTAAAGTTTGATGATTGATGCTCCTGATTTCTTTTAAAGGTGTGTTCTCCCCATTTGGATTATAGTTGATGTTCTTTATCACAGTAGAATACAACAAATCATTCTAACATTTGGAGATTGAGGTAAGATTTTTGTCTTCCTTTTGATTTTTGTCTTATCCAATGAGTTTCCCGCCTTCGTAGAAGGCCTCCTTCTGTTAAATGAAGCTGGACACATACAATTCTAGAAAACCAAATCGGAGGAGATGAATTGTATAAGTGTGCTCTGAAACATAAAATTTATCCACACACATAAATTATGATCCCTTAGAAGGAACAGGGTTGCTCGAGAAACTCATAACATGTACATAAATATTGTGCAACCATAAATTGATTTTAGCAATCATTCAATTAGCATTCAAAAATGGTAGCTTAATCTCCATTAATGACTTGATGACGACCCGATGGACCGATACTTGCAAGTTATTGCCTTGTAAAGAGAACAATAAGGCAACCAGCAAATGTGCCTCGTTGGTAAAAATGAAGTAATAAACATTCACAGCATAAAATTGAATTGTACACCAATTTGAGAAAGCAGGATTAATTTTCTTAAAAAAGATAATCTACAATGAACTAATACACAAGCAATAAAGTGCAAACAACAAAGACCACAGATATATCTTGTAGACCTTGCAAATTGTACGTCCAGAAGCTAGATGAACAGCCTCTATCCCTTCCTTTTCATGTGCAACAACAACATTAGGAACTCACCAAACCTGCGTATAATTAATGATTGTAGGAATGTAAAGTGTCTTCTGTGCCTACAATAGAAGCAAGATGTTATATTTCAGTACAAAGCGATCTAATATATGTAAGAACTTTGATGCAAGAGCACTGTAATTTTGTTGGACATCTTTTATGTGGTGAATTGTGACATTTAGTGAGACCAGATTGGGTGACATATTTGTGGTTTGCTTGGGAATGACTTGACTTTTATGTGGGGGTTATGTTAGCTTTTTGGGGGTCCTTGTGTCAATTGTTTCAGAAGTACCTATTCTGTTTTTTTCATACACGGTCAGTGTGTCAATGACCAAATCTGATTTAATCTTCTTAATTTTCTATATTTTGTAGCTACTTTACCTTTATAATTATTGGTTGCTAAAGTTTGATGATTGATGCTCCTGATTTCTTTTACAGGTGTGTTCTCTCCATTTGGATTATAATTGATGTTCTTAATCACAGCAGAATACAACAAATCATTCTAACATTTGGAGATTGAGGTAAGATTTCTGTCTTATCCAATGAGTTTCCCTCCTTTGTAGAGATAATTTGTTCTGAAGAACCAATGCGAACTAGATACAACTAAAATATTGATCTCATGTAAGCTTGCAGCTAATCTTGCATCAAGTTTATCCAATTGTATACATTACCTCAGGTACATGGGAAACTTAAGGCTACTTGGTTGGCAACCTCAACTCTATGAATGCATGACTAAAACGTCCTCAGTCTTTCCCTACGTTTGAGCTGCCTGCTTTTTACTCAATTCTGTCCTTTTCCCAAAAAATTGTTGAACCACCTTTTAACAAATTTCTTCAATTAGCCTTTTCCTATGGTGAGGTTTTTTAGACCAGGCATGAGGAATGTTTTCACCCAAATCTTGAGTCAATGATAAAACTTGAGGCCAGTAAGTCAACATCCAATATTTGCAGCTTACAGGCACCAATGGTATGTGAAAGCATGCCGCAACATTTGCTTCTTTCCAGCTTGAAAGTGGAGGCTGATCCTTGTTTGGCGACTTATGATATCAAAGTCTTCTTGCTTCGAAATATCGCATCCATAGTTGTATATAAGAACAAAAAATTCTAGAGCTAATATTACTCTACAAGATTATGAGCTCTTGCTAATTGAGCAATCAAGGCGTAGTTCATATCAACTTGCAAAGACAATACAAGGCCACAAAATATATGATAAGTGTGAAGGATGTTGAGTCCCAATATGTAATGGAGATATTATAATCTTTATGTACTACGCATATCCAAGCTAAATTTTAGCAAACCCAGCAAGAGTGTTATTTAAGAAATAAACTTAGCATAATTGCCATGTAACCCATAAAAGATAAATTCTTTCTGCATTGCTAAGTTCAAGTTGTCTTAAATTTTCCTATTAAATCCCATGTTTTGGAATAGATGTTGTTAGTGGTTTAGGAATTAGTTTCTTTTCTA
This sequence comes from Phyllostachys edulis, assembly GCA_036346405.1. Lineage (NCBI taxonomy): Eukaryota > Viridiplantae > Streptophyta > Magnoliopsida > Poales > Poaceae > Phyllostachys > Phyllostachys edulis. Next base: position 10,798,048 of record CM070566.1, read on the forward strand.
AGAAGATGGAAGTACTATTTGATTAAATTAATTGGGTAGTGGGAGTGCCAAGTGATTATGGAATGATATTGTCAACTATGAAAACCATTGTGAAAATGCGTCGGTAAACTTTTAAAAAGGATATTACCTACCAAGATTTCAAGTACTGAGAACGTGATCAACATTGTGTCTAATTGCACCGCTGGCCTTTATTTGCAGATCATGCTTATTGGGATTTGAAGGCTACGCCGCTCTTGGAAAATTGTTGGAACCCCAAGATTATGTATTACATTATCTTCCGGTCACTGTCAATTTCTCCCAGGTACATTACTCCCATACTTGGTACCATATTGTCATTGATTCACATGAACTTGATAGATTATCGGAATATATATTTTTAATTGCTAGATGTTCAAGATTACTCAGAATTGCTTCTTAATTTGTAATTACCTATAGTTGTAGAAGTGCGATTGCCACTTCGAGCTACTACTTATACTCCTTTTATAGGATATATCTTGGTGTGTTCGTTATATGGTTGCCAATCAATTGTATGATCTTTGTGAGGCTGTTGGCCTGAAACTTCATTTATCAGAAAACATAAAACTTCGTTTATCAAGTTATAAACCTTCAGTTTTGAGATGAAATCTTGAAACTTCATTTTTGAGTAACACAAAACAAAAAAAAGGAACAATGAAACCTGAATGATCTCTTGTCCTTAAGGCAACAACAAAGCCATCTTTCGTTGTTTCAGGAGGCTTTCTACCAAGCCCTACATGCAACTTATTTTCATAAATGATTTCCATAAGAGATTCAGCAGAAGACTTCTGCTTATTTTTGGAGTCCTCAGGGGAGGCAAATCTTGAACTGCTACTCATTACAATATCTTCATCTCTATGTGAGGAATTATTACTTCCTTCCACCCTCTACAGCTAAAAATTCATCCATCTTCTGTTGTGATCTACGGCGAGCAGGTCTCTTTTTGATCTGGAGCTAATATTTTGAGACTGTCCTGAAGCCTGAGGCTCTTCAGGCTTGGAAATGGCTTTCATCTATCTGCTCTGCACCATCTCATATCACCTTCATCACCAGTATATGTATTTTTCTGTAATAATTGTTCAATTTGTTATGAGTTGTACACTCCACCTGTGATCGAATCTTGGAATTTTGTTTGGACGGACAATTCCATACCAAGAGATTCTGTAATTCCATACCAAGAGATTTTGTAATAACTGTTAAATTTAATATATTTATATATATATGAAGCAAAGCATTGTAAGGTCACATTTCCCATTAATTTATGAGTTAAAACATGTGCATGTTCTGAGATTCTAGTACCAGAAAGGGCTTTCAGTTTTACATATGGTTATATAATGATATTTCTTTCTCTATGAAAGTGTGGGGCACTATCAATAACCGTTGAAACATACTAAATCAAGCACCTATTACTCTATTAGCAATTTTCAATCACTGTGTTGACACCACATAACCCACATGGCTACATCTTCTAATGGTTTTTATTCTTTACACTTAACACTTTGCAATGTACCTTATCTACACCCTAGACCCAATAACTCTCATTCCTTACAGTACCTAATGTCAACCTTCAAATGGATTTACACAACACATAACCATCTTGATAAAACATACTGAAAATAAGATTAAAAAAGGAATCGTTTTATTTTAGAACTTGGAATCATGTTTGTCAACTTGTATGATTCTAGAAAAATGATGTCATAAGCATATATGAGAACAGACAAGGAAACATAGTCATGCATTATATACGTGACGTGCAAGATGTTGGACATTGATCAAATCAAATGGTGAAAAAACACTCTTGCCTCAAAATGCAATTATACATATTTGTTATTCTTACAATATATACCTTCCCCATTCTACAATTTCTTTTGCTTTCTCCTTATCATCTGTTATATATGATAAAGCTGGAATGTCTTTCTTTGCTAAATCAGATTTGTACACCACAAATTTGGCAATCAAAATTGTTCACCATAAAGTGAGCAGTCAGGTGTCACACCATTTTTTTCTGTATATCACATCGGGGAGGATCTTCGAAAAAATGTCGCGGCATCCAAACCAATCATCACGTAAAGGAAAAGAAGGTGGCTATGTTGCCAAATCATTTAGCTTTCGTTGTTTTGTTCTATTCTGTCGATGCTAAAATAAATCCTGCATGCTTCATTTTTTAATGTAGTGGTGGATGAATACATTGCACCGAAGAGAACTCGGACCAGTTTTGTGCCACGTGCCCCAACAGGGTTGTTTATACGTGAGCTACCTGGCACCACAAACATGAGTTCTACTTCTTCAGATGACGATGTTGAGCCAAATCATCAAACCCCTTCGTCATTTGCAATTCAATCTGAAAGTGTTCTCACCGGGGCCATGTTGTTTCAAGACGAAACCTCAAATGATACAACTTGCTACTTGCACATAGTTGCTAACGATGTGTGCACATTTACTCATCCCTTCTGAAATTATGCATGCACCACCCTTTAGGTAGAAAGCGTGATCGTGGTGCACCATGTCACACGATCCAAACACCGGAGGAAGGGCAACCAAGGCATAATCAACAGAATGAACGCAACACAGCCATGATGCAAGATCATGTTGAAGCAAGGCAAGCACGCGATAGAGTACGCTATGCAAGTATGACTCCTGATCAGAGGCAAGCAAGGCGTGATCGCCAAAATGCACGAAATGCTGCGAGATGCAATGCACCTAGCCCTGTTTCTTCTAGTGCAGTTGAAAGTACAGTTGATGATGATTCACATATGCACAATCCATCAAACCCTACAATGCAGAGCAATGGACCAAATGATCAACAAAATATACGCCGAAGAATCATGACACAAGAGCAGATTGAAGCAAAGCGAGCACGCGACAGAGCACGGTATGCAAATATGATGGCTAAGCAGAAACAAACGAAATACCATCGACGAAATGAACAAAACAGATTAAGGTGCAATACCCCAAGTCGTGATTCGCTTGCTTCAACGCAAAGACAGGGAGTACATAAAGATGGGGAGCACTTTATCTTTACTAGAAGAGGTGCCATTGATACCATCCAACTCTTCTTTCTATTTGTGTTCTCTCTATATAGTCTCTTTACTATACCATTTCGTTTTATTCATTCAGGTGGGGATATGCAGTTTGATCAATCAGTAGATGCCTCTATCGTGGGCTCCAACATCTCTGATCCACACGACCTTGTCTACCAGAACATTCCTGATATCACTCATATGTTAAAGCCCCAGAGAGACTGCGATCACTACGGCGCGAAGAGGTTTGAATACGAATCAAAGGGGTTTTGCTGCCGGTCTAGTCAAATCAAACTAGCAAACCCAGAACCGCATGTAGATCTACAGAGGCTCTACACGAGCGTAGATGCCGATGCAAAGCATGTCAGGGTTAGCATTCGATACTTCAATAGTCATTTTTCATTCACCACCCTTGGTGTAAGTTTGGACAAAGAATGCACCAATATGAGGGCGGGAGTGTACACGTTCCGGGCTCATGGTCAGATATACCACAATGTACACTCGTTTGGTCCGAGCAATGTTATTCAGGACCATTTGTAGCTCTATTTCTATGATAACAACCCCACTCTGCAACATAGGTTCCGACACTCTCCTAGCCTTGACCAAGATGTTGTTAGAGGGTTGGTCGACATCCTTCGAGACAATCCATATTCTCAGACATTAAGGAGTCTGGGCCAAGTCGATGACCTCGAGGAGTACCGAATCGAACTCAACATATATATGAATATGGACCAACGGACATATAACATGCCAATATCATCGGAGGTGGCTGCTGTGTGGGTTGAGGGAAATGATCTACGTAGGCTAATTGGGGTAAACTTATTCAAAGCAAGTGTAAATACTGCAGTTATATCTGAAACATAATGTTTCCTTTGGAAATATGAGATATACCTACTTCCATTTGGACTAGAGACTATTGACTTTGTTTTTGTTTTGCAAATGACTTCTTATTCTTTTTTCCTTCTCTCGGTGTTGGAGATGGCCAACCATTGCTACATCTGTTGGTAGCTCCATCTCCTTTGATTTGGCACTTCTATCCCCATGGGATTTCTTGATACCAACTTTGGTTGCTTGATACCATGTTATACAATGAACCCTCATTCATTCATTGGGCCAAAAGGCCAATATGTACAGCTACATGAGTGGGCAAATAAGCAAATAACCCCCTATACAAGTAACTAATCACTCAGCTTATACAATACTCTAACAGTTGTATCCGTCATATGTTCTTTTAGCCTAGATGTTGTGCTTACCGAATGCAACCTCTGTTTGTTTTGACACCGGCTACATCAGCTCTTTTTGTAGTATTTTTGCCGATGGGTGTGATCCGTGATTCATTTCCTTGGCCGTGACCTATCTAGAGCTACTCTAGCTTTGTACTGTTAGCACGCACCAGTGCACCTGCATCATTTGATTGTTAGTTTAAACAAGGTCTACCTCTTCCATACAAGATAAAAGATTATACAAGAAGCTTCTGCAAAAATAGTAGAAACTTGGTCTCTTGAATTATCGATTGATTCTTGTTTCCTAATTGTTCACTGACTTACAATGAAGTTCAAAAAGAACCAATTGCCTCTGTTTGCTGACGGTAACTATTGCACATAGATTTAGGATAAAATAGAAACGGTTAAAGGAAGTCCCAAATTATCCTTGCAATAAAAATAATAACATTTATACTACACATGTTATTCTTGCAAAGTGCTCAAGACTTTGCTTTCAAAAAGGAGCAAACATTTATACTACACAAGTTGTTTCTGTTGCAGATTGATCAGAAGAAGCAAGCTGCTGTAGATGTTCAGAATAAGCACCTACAGGTGGGGTGGACGATCATTTACCCTTACTGCTCTATAGAGCACTGGATAATTGTTTTTAAGGTATTGGCACATTTGGCCCCCCTACTTTCGTCGAAGTTTAATTTTTGTTTATCTACTAGAAAGTAGCTAAAGTTGTTCCCTTTACTTACAAATATTTGTTTATTTAGGACTTGTTTAACTGGTGTTTGATGCTATTTGATGGTTTGGACAGTGACTCAGAGACTCAGATTAGGGCCCAGTAGGCTGAGTTAACACAAGTGGAATAGTCAATTTTAGCCCAAGGATTGTGTTGAAAGTGCTTTCCTAACCATCTTAACTCCCTAAAAAATTCGTGCACAATCCTCATACTTCCCAACTTCCGTCGTCACTACCACGCAGCTCCATGCATCAGATTTCAAACGTTTTATGTTTCCTTTTTGTGTGTCCCCCCCCCCAGTTGGTGGGAGGTACTTGCCATCTTTTGATCAATATGTTTGCTATGTTGCTCTTGTTATTTGGTCATGGAAAAAAATTACTTGATAAAAAAACTGGTTTTGATGCTCTGCTTAATCCCAATCAATTTTGGCTGTAAAGATGCAACTTTTGATAGATAATAGATTTTACTATTTTAGGCACAGAAACAACTGTCTTTTCCACCTTTACATAATCATGTTGCAATCCTCATCATCTATTTCGGCATGCTTGTTGTTGCTCAAATTGGGGATGTGTCATCAGCATTTTGACATGCCATGTCAATGCCCTGTCAGCCAGATCCTAAACGGACAATAAACTGCAATATATGGATGGCGGCATCAGCGTTTTGACATGCCATGTTAACCAGATCCTAAACAGAAAATAAACTGCACGTAGAGGGACTCAAGCTTCACTAAAAGTAGAGGGACTTAATGTGCGATTTATCCTTTATCTAATATATACTATTTTAAAGCAACTCCATTCCTTCTATTACTGCACCAACAGATGTAAAGTACACCATACCAAGGATCGTTTGGAGTTATTAATTTGCCTTTGAGACTGAGTATAGGCTGTAGTGCATTAGATGAATGCTCTTTATGGGAACACGATAAGCTCCACTTGGTAGCACTAGGATGTTCACACAGAAACCAATTCGTTATAGCCTTGTAGATTGCCGATGCAAATACTTCTATATATGCAATACCAAAAATGCTTGTAGGAAACAATAAAATGTAACCCAATTAATATTCTGATGAGTTGAAGTTTCAATATATCGTTATCAATAGAAGCTTTGAAATTTTGGACCTGATGATTTGCATGTTATCTAGCATTTCAGCCAATTGCATAGTTGTACACCGGTCCTCAAATCATTTGAAAAACAAAAGGACCGGGTCCTCACGTGAGAAAAGTGTTATCCAAAATTGTGTGTCATAGAAAGCTTCCTCCTGAAAAATGTTAGCAATAGAGGGCCAAAAACTGTTGATTTTACTGAAACCAACAAAAAGTGTCAAATATATGGTTCTACGAACCTAGCAACTGTGATTATCAGACTATTAAGCTGTTTGCTCATATTTCTCGATTTCTCTTCTATTCTTAAACACATTCAGCTTTTCCTTTTTAGTTCTACAACTGAATTTGTTCTTTTGCAGGTGGGTAATTGAGCCACCTTTGGAAGTTGTTGTTCCTGCCAAGCGCACCCCGTGGCCTGAAACCACCGCAGAGCTTTCCTCCAAGTTGTTAGACAGTGAGCAAGACCCAGAGGATAGGCGGTTGTCAAGAACCAACAGATCATGTCGGTCCTGAAGCAACACGAAATGGAAGGGTGACCTTCACAATTAAGATAACTGAGGCAGAAATAAGCAGAATGTATATCATCATGTTGGTTTGGACCTGATGATTTGCATGCTTATATCAATGTATATCTCTGTTTAATGCATGATTCCTACTTTATTAGTTGGTTTGTAAGATAACTGAGGCAGAAATAAGCAGAATGTATATCATCATGTTGGTTTGGACCTGATGATTTGCATGCTTATATCAATGTATATCTCTGTTTAATGCATGATGTCTACTTTATTAGTTAGTTTGTACTTAATTTACATGATGGTGTGTCAGTTATTTATGTATTGAAGTAAACTGTGGGAAAATATTATTTGCTATCGTTCATTTCCAGAATTGTCGCACAAAGTTCTTGTTCTATCGTATTGCACTAATGTAATGTCCGTATGTATCATCATCTTTTAATTGATTGATTCACTTTATGTGTTAAAGATAAATATTATTTCTATAAGATTTGGAGTTCTGTTGCAACACACGGACACCCTACTAGTTTCTGTAAGTTTTAGGGTTCCGTTGCAACGCACGGACATCTTACTAGTAATAACAAAAATACAGTAGTGCTTGTCAGTATCAACTGCCATTCCGCCAATTGGTGTGGTTGGACCCGAGAACATAGGCACATGACTTGTGCGGTATGCTCTAAGTTTACGTGAAAATACGAAAATTATATCCACGTGTACATTAATACACTGACATGGGAATGTCAGCTAATTATTCACAATTTATGCCTGCGCCGAGCAGGGCGAGCACGCACATGGATTATTTCTTAAGGCATTCTTTAAAACACGGAAATTTTATATGAAATTCGTAGGAGTCAGTAAAATTATTGCCTTCCATATAGGATAGCCTAACTGGTTAATTCAGTTTTGCACTGATGCGAGAAATTTTAAAACATAGTTGTTGTTTCGAACTGAAAGTTCAGAGGCTGAGGCATTAAAAAAAGGATGGATAAGGGGTAAAAATAAAAATCCACAGTAAGGCGAAGTCACATGGGTGTCGAAAAAAAGGTAAATACGACAAAAATCGCCACATGACGTGTCGAAAAAAAAAGTAGAACATATGGATTATAAGCATGTAAATTTCGGCCTTCGGGGCCGACGTGGTATTAAACGACCCGGCCCAGATTCAGGCCCAGTAGGCCGAATTTAAGGAAACCGATTGCGGTCTTTTCACATTTTGTTCTGGAAATGTTTTCCTGCTCCGTGTGGTTCATATTTTTGACATTCCTTGAGTACTTCTGAACATCTCTTTTGTGAGAAAAGACCGACATATTAACTTCAAAATTAAAGACAGCCAAACTTAATATAAACCCCTTTCATTTTGAGAGAAAACTCAGTATAAATCCTGACACGACATCCTTTTTCACAACAATACCAAATTAAATTTTGGTCCTTACTCTTGATGATTCAGTAGAAACATGAAAGACAGATCTTGTATGGGTGATTGCTAATCAGGCTTGCCACGTGATATTGCTTGAACACGGTGACTACTTATTGGTTATTAGCATGCGAATTCTTACATTCACCGAAAGATGTCGTTGTGTGATCTCGGCCCATACACAAGGCCCAATACCACATGACGTGGTTTCGGACATGACGAGATCGAATAATCCTTAATTAATAAAGTTATTTATCTATAATATTTATAATAGATAATAGTATTCTAATAACCCTCTAGTATACCACTAATTGGAGATGCTTGCCGCAACTAGCTCAGGTTACGACCACACCTGGTCGGAAATTCTTTTACGACTAGGTCAAATCACGACCACCCTCTGGTCATAAGTCTCACGTACAGATATGTGGGCCCTATCTTATCAACTAAGGACACTGTATACCATGTTAACTATATGTGGTAGCAAATACAGCATGTGCACCTTTATGTCTCTGATATAACCGCACACACCTCTTTCCATCTCTAGCAATAATCACCTGACGAACGTGCAAGGAGGGAGTCTTACTGATAACAACCGTCGTCCACATGTGGATTACAGCAACTGTCAATGTGTCTTTTAATAGACAACAACTGCCACCTCTTCGACGCTTTATAAGGGTTGGTACCGGCAGATGGAGAGAGAAGGGAGAGAAGGCCATTGATATCATTCATAGTTTCAGTGGAATATTGTGCATTGTTATATCGCTTAATACAAGAACGCAGAAGTATGATTATTATTCTCTCCGAATAAGGCTTGAACCAGTCTAAAATATCATGTCTCTTTCGGTATGATCTCGAGAGTCGTGTTTCTGTATTTACTCACAAATATCGACAATAATTCATTGACCGGACCAATTTGCCAGGTTTTGGGAAACCCATCCCCTAATCCTCCGTTTTTTTTTTTAAAAAAAAAAATAAAGTTTATGTACGAATGTTTTCTGCTGTGTGGATCACAACCTTTTAACACACCGTAGAACTCAGAAACATAGGCGCAATGGTTAGAGCTCAACACTCAAAAGAGTACGTATGCTTCTCAAGAAAGGTTCGGTTTTATTATATAACTTTTCAGAATGGTGTACTCATAGGTACATGTCATCGTCAAATATTTGACTCGAAATAGACGCGGACCTTAAAAATTTTAACAACTATACCATCTTATAATTTTTGTAATGTCCTTACATAAATCTCGGAGCACTTTGTATTTGTATTTTCCGTTACTTTTTTACAAATCGATTTCAAACCTTTTTTTCACTTGCTTGTCATCGTGTTCAGTTGGGATGCGGATGAGGCGGCATGGACAAACTTCCAATCATATTTTCAGAAGGTGGCAGGTTCTGGTAGTAAAATTGTAGTCATAAGCAGAGCAGAGCAAGTTGCGAAGTTAGGGACGGCTCAACCCATCAGGATGAAAAGCTTGTCTCAAGAAGAGTACTGGTACTACTTCAAGGCACTTGCCTTTGGAAGCATGGATCCTGATGAGCACCCTGCACTAAGTGAGCTACCAAAACTGACATCGCGAGAGGTACTGATGTGCTGGTATGGAGATCTCGCATTAACCAATAGGTCAGTGCTATCTGATGAAGACAAGTTTGATGTGCTGGTATGGAGATCTCGCATCCCACCTTACTGTGACTACATAGCTACTTTTGAGAAGCAGAAGCGGCGGCTCATCATCAGCAGGAAGAATCGTCTGGCGCGCCGAGAACGTGCCAGCACAAATGTTGATTTGGCAAACAAATTTCGACAGAGGAATCACGATATGCATATGAATCATTCCTAGGGTAGCTAGCTACTCTCTGTACAATTCAATGTATGACAACCAGTCATCTCCTTTTGTTTGTCTAAAGAAGCAAACTGCGCTTGACATTTCGTTGTTACCCTGTAAAGATGTTATCGTATAGTGAATGCCAATGTTTTTTTTGGGTTGCAACTCGTGTAAAGATGGAGTTACTCAAGGGAGAAGGAAGCTGGTTGGATTCATTCGAATAACACATTCCAACTCTTGAAAGATGGTTAAGTTTAAAAACTCCAAACAACAAAACACAGAACATGAATAACTACAATCAAACCACGTGATATTAACCTCAATTCACCTTTCTTTTATAAAATCTGCAACTCGCTCGATTTAGACGATCAGAATTCACAGCATCAAAACATCTAAAAGCATCAAAATAGCTAACATGAAAGTGTAAAAACATATTATCATCACAGATGTCCATAGTACTTAGTATACACAAAAAGGTGCCTACATAAAACTGACAACCAAAGAGCTGGAACTTCCCACAGTAGCTAGTAAGACCATAATTGCACTGTGATAAGTCTGACAAGCAATATGTGTGCATCTGCAGTACTTCTTCATCAGATGTTTTAGAGTTTGACGGAGAAATTCCACAGCGACTTGTACTTCCTTTTATTCATCTGCAGTAAAAAACACAACCATAAGTTAATGCAAGGAATAGCCATGAAAACACTTAGTACGAATTTATTCCACAGTTTACTAAAGTTATTCTAGCTGTTAGCACTTACTCTGCCATTGTCAGCACTGGGCAGTGGCAGAGCTGCAAATTATTCGAAGCCTGATCAAACCCGTGAGGAGACATCGATCATTTTGTTTTGCCTGAGTATGATGCTATTTTTCGGTCGTGATCACCGTAGAACTTCACCGGGACTACAATAGCGTGTCGTCAGCAAGTCTAGACAACTGTTCAGGTTGGAGGGACGCCAGATCCGCCCCTGATTGTCAGAACAGTGGCGTCTTGGTAACCTTAGAATGTTTTAGTGGCCTGTAATCTTGCTCTCTCAACTTTATTTGAACTTTTTTATTATTATTTAACCTTTTTTAAATTTTTATTTTAAAGTTAACCCCCAGCGCACTTTATTTCCAATTCTGACCTCTTTGATCACGCCACCACCCGTGGCGTGACAAAACAATATCTTTATCACGCCACAGGATAAGTCCCCAAAATAGCACTTTTGGTCACGCCCTTTGTCTTAGCGTGACCAAACAACTTATCACGTCACGAGTGGTGGCGTGACAAAACTTGCCCAGATCACGGTGACGTGTGGCGTTGTTTTGTCACGCCACCACCCGTGGCGTGACCAAAGGAATCAGAATTGGAAATAAAGTGCGTCGGGGGTTAACTTTAAAATAAATTTAAAAAAAGGATTAATTAATATAAAAAATTCACTTTATTTACCACATACAAAGCCCTTGCAGCCCTATATATTCCACATAAAAATAACAAAGTATAATGAAAATAGTAATATTTTCTTCTTCAGAAAGATAAATTACTACCACTTCGATGACTTGAAGTCTAAAGTTGAAATATAAAGTATGAAAGACATGAAATCCCCCTTCTGCACCATCCGATCGAAATTCAGATAGTACTGTGACTGCACAGTGAATTGCATGTAACATGTTATTGATATTGTAGGTATATATATCTGCTGCTCTTATTAATGTTTACAACCTGTTGAGTGATAGGAACTTTTGGCAGCTTATCTCAATTAATTGGATTCTGATTTGTGATCTATTGGTCTTTGAAGCTCGGTCAGGAGCCTTATTTTTTTGAATTTAATTGATATATGCCAGTGCAAAAGTAATGTTTCACAAATGTACCACTGAAAAGTTTTTTCTTCTAAAAATATCACTCCCTAGTGTAAAGTTTTACACTAGGGATTGACATTTTTAGAATTAAAAACTTTTTATGGATCCACAAATTCTACAATGGCATATATCAAATTTTCCCTTTTTTTTGTAGTTCATTGCATAAAGAATGCAACACCAAGCCAACGAAGAATACGTTGGGCCCAGCTGCAATTTGGGCCAAGATTACAAAATTGTAACAAGTATCTATTTGTGCGAATTGCACAACATGTCACATTCACGACCACGATATCATACTACCTTTGTTTTCACACAGCCGTTATTCTAGAATATGTGCAATCAACCTTTCAAAATTTTGATAGTTAATATACACAATAATATTTATGTTTGTCACAAGGAAATAATATTAGTATATTTATCTTCAAGCTTACTTTTCGTATCATCATATTTTTAAAGAATAAGTTCATATAACGCCCCCGAACTTTGCTCGAAAGTCTATCCAACACTCCTAACTATGAAACCAGACATATGACCCCCCGCTTCATAGGGTGGTATTGCCATGTGGCACGATAAGTGAGCGGTTTTGCCACGTAGGATGACACGTTGGCCAAGTTTAGGTAAATATCATGTCGGACCCATAGGAGCTTCTCCCCCAAATAGAAACATATAGAGAGGAAGCTACAGGGGCGGCTGAAAGTATCTAGGCCCTTGTCTTTGATTTTGGTAATTAATGTCAACAATGTATTAAGAGACTAATATGTGTGCTAAGATGTTTTAAGGATTAGTCCCAAAGGATGTTGTTATGACATGAAAATGACAATGCAAAGGCTATAAAGATCGACTTGGCTCAAGCAAAGGTGCCAGTATCTAGAAGATCCTTTTGTAGTATTTTGCTGGTCTAGGTGTTTGGAGAAAAGATCGGATTTGTAGGCTAGACGTCGTACTATTAAGAGGGATCATAGCTAGTAGCTTGAGGATCTATTTTTTGTACCATCTTGATCAAATAAGAGTCATGCACTGCATTTGTTTTTGCTTCTAGAAAATGTTTTTGATTCTCTTTGAAATTCGGTTTGACCACATTTGATGTAACACCCCAGCCCAACAATAGGCCTAAATTGCCACTAACTATACTAACTATCAATTTTAACGTCATTTTATAATAAATTACAACAAGCATCTCAACTATAAAACACATCCACAGGTCATAATAACACAAGTATAAAGGTATGACAGTCATAGATAATTTCTTTCTAGGAGCAAAGCACAACAATAAACCAAGATTAACGCGAACCAATTGATTAAGTCTATTGATTAATCAACTCTAACTTGTCATCTAAGGTTATTCAATACCATCATGACCTAAATATAAATCATCATGCTATAATAAAAGTTTCACATGTCCAATGAATCAAATAATTGAGTGTAGATTGTGATTCCAAGTGCGCTAGCCCTTCCTGAGTGAAACGTCATCAATGGTCACCTAAAAACAACAATAGAGCAAGAATGAATCCAAGACTCAGCAAATACATAATAAAGCCATAAAAAACAGTTTATCAACCATAATCAAGGTTATCATCAAGGTTATCATCATCATCTATCTATTTAATGCCATTCTCATACTCAATTAAACAAGTCATATTCAAGATAGAGAAATGTGCACAATTTAACATTGCACTCATATATGCGAATGCACCATCATGCTCATGCTTATATGCATCTCATCAGCTGATACCGGTATAGCGGAGTGTTCACCAGTCGATGACACATTCTATCCTTCACTCCCGTGAAGTCTCCACCGAAGTATGATTTTATTTAGAGTACTCCGGACTAGTTATGTATCTTTCTCACCGACCTCACCGGATTAGTTACATGACTTTCTCACCAACCTGGCTCGTGCAACTCCTGTCATGATGAATGTAAATGATACGACATCTTTAATTATTCATCAACATAATCCATCACATTAACTCAATATCTCATCCTCATTATCTCAATATCATAATCTCATTCACTCAATATCATGTGTAAGAATAACCTTAACGAAAGCATAATAAATAGCATGATAAGTAATATCAATGATAATGGTGAACAACCCGTTGTTCACCACTCTACCATGTACTTGCCTCTTAGCCCTTGAAGCTGGATGACGAAATTGTGGCACGGCGCATGAGGCCGCAGTCCCTGAACAAGCAAGTAATAACACACACTCAAAAACATCATCAAAATAACATCATCACATCACCAACCCGTCACACTAAGTGACCTCACGTGTTTACGCCAAACCAACCAAATTAACCAAAATCTACCGGACGCACTACCCGCTTCCCAGTAGTAAAAATACTCTAACTTATTCATCTGAACTCCAAACCTGACAAACCAATACTTTCTGGAATCCTTAAGGCGTTACCTACACTTTTCATGTAGAGCATATACACTAATTATCTCATTTACTATTTTTAATCTACAAATTACTACAGACTGTCAACACACGACAACCTCTGCCGGACAGTAGAACTATAAAAGTCATATCTCACAATCTATGCATCGGATTGACATGAATAGAAATTCTACCAAAAGCTATCGAAATTCTCTACAACTCTCTAGTAGATGACATCCTCAAATTACACCCCTACGATATCCGAAATAATTGTACAACAGTACAGCAGATTAAACCGATCTACTATTCGATTCTCCCCGACTAGAAACATGCTAATCCTTTATTCTAATCTCGTTTTAATTCTCTAGATAAAATAAACAACAGAAGGGAAAAACTTGATCGTTACCTACACGACGAAAATCCAGATCCCGACTTCTTCCTTCTAATTTTCCTCTTCTCTTTTTCTTTCCTCTTCTTTCTCCTAGTTCTTCCTTTGCAGCAGCACAAAAGATAAACGCCAAATGAGTGGATGCATCATAGCATAAGCGCAGCCACTACTCTTTTCTCTCTCTCTCTCTCTCTCTCTCTCTCTCTCTCTCTCTTGTCAACTATATGTAAGAAAAGCTAGGAGTGGCAGCAACAGCCATTTGCAAGCATAGGGGCGGCAGCTTGACTATTTGCATGCATAGGGGCGGCATATCGCCATTTGCATGCAGCCGTGCAGCAGCAGCAACAATCGGCGACATCTAATTTTCTTCTCTCTCTTTCTCTAGAAAACAGACAGCAGACACGCAATCATGCATATGAGCAACTCACGTGGGGCAACAGCAGGCAGGCAAGCAGCAAGGAGTCGGCGCGGGCAGGCACATAAGGCTGCTCCAGTACTTCATCCTAACTGGTATCTTAAATCTGCTATGTAGACAAAATAATAATATGGCACCATAGTTAATGAAGAGAGATGGTACTTTAGTATCTAATCTGGATACCGGTTCGGTCTCGAAATCCAACACATAAAATTTATTGTGATCGATCTCGTGCATTGGGAAAATCATGCATGCATTGCTTTAGTACATGCCACAAATAGACCACAATGCTCAAATACTAGTAAAGATCATACATATAATTAAATGAAATAGTATAAGATACTACACCAGAAGAAACCATGTATTGAGAAGATAGTATCCTAACACTCCTCATACACTAAAGAAACTGCACTAAGATACTGTCATTGGGAAGCGGCCTAAGCGACCCCAAAGCGTAAAGAAAGACGATCACGCTGACAAATGGCTTCACACGTCTGGCAGAGCAGCGTGACAATGATGCTGGCAGGAAGCAGTCTTGAGGCGGTGGCGCATGCCGAATAAAGCGACATAAGCGATCTCGCGTGGGAGCAGAGACGCTGGCGATCTCGCATTGGCGGCTGAGGAAAAAAATGGCGGTGGCTATGCAGGGGTGGCTGGCGACGCAAGCTAGGGCTAAGTCTTCCGCCTCCTCCCTCCTCTTTTATAGCACAGGCTTTTCTCATAGGCTTCTAATTAAATAATGGGCTATAAATTTCCGTCTCTTGGTCTTTACATAAAACACGGTATCACATTTGATGAGTGGTATTACCGTAACTGATCGAACACAGTGGTCCTAGGCACTGGTGGTCGTAGACACTGGTCGTACATAATGGTCGTAGACACTGGTCGTACACAGTGGTCGAAGTCCTTGTCATGAACAGTGGTCCTAGACTCTAGTCGTAGACCTAGTCGTGGGTCTGGCCAGTGGTATGATCGCATTTCTATTGCGGTACTACCGCAAGGAGGTAATACTGATCCTTGGTTGGCGGTACGTTTTTTCCAGAGAAGGTGTTTTCTGAGAATTCTTGAGCTCTGGAAAACAGTTGTTCTGTTCTAGCCGAGCGGTACTACCACTCTGCGGTAGTACCGATTTCTAGTTGGCGGTCGTCCCGCAACTCCTTTTCTAACGGCTAGTTCATAGCATTAAATGCAACTATTACGTAGTTGGGTGGAACATCGGCGTCTGAAAATCTGATTTTTTTTCTTCAGGAAAGTGGTTGTAACAGCTAGTTTTGCTGATGAGGGTTATAAATACCTCCCCACTTGCCTCTAGCCTAGTGTTGATGACCATATTTACTCTCATTGAATACTCTTGAGCTCTTAGACACTCTCTACTACTCATTTGCTTTGAATTCCCATTTTGAGGTAGTTGAGAGCTTTTAAGTGCACTGCATCATTAGTTGATCTTGTTAGCACTTGATTCTTTCTCAAGCAAATACTTGGTTTATTACTCTTGGTGCTTGCCGGCACCTAGATGGCTTTGGAGGAAGATTGCGAGGTGAGCTCTTCAAAGAAGATTATGAAGAGTCCCGGCAAAGGATTGTGAAGTGGTTGTGTGCTCAGCATCTCCGGAGAGGAGGAAGAGCAACGATAGTGATCGAGGGTTAAGGCTTAATTCATGGAGCCGATTTGATTGGTTCAAGCTTTCTCAACGTGGACTAGTGAAGACTGGCAAGTCTTCGATACCACGAGAAAAACCTCTTTGTCCTCATTGTGGTTTATTCTTGTCTTTACTTCTTCCGCATTTACTTTTTTAGCAGTTTACTTGTGTAGAATTGATTAGCTAGAATTGCATCTAGTATTGTCATAGTTCACAATCTTGCAAAATCTGCTATTTAGTCGAAAAGTTTTAAAACCTCCTATTCACCACCCTCTAGTCAGTTATCCTTGATTCTACAAGTGGTATCAGAGCTTGGTCTTTCTAATTTTAGACTTAACCGTCTAGGAGAGAAATGATGGCTAGTGAGGGAATGTCAATAGGCAAGACACCTTTATTTGATGGATCAAATTATGCTTATTGGAAAATTAGAATGTCCATCTATTTGGAGCTTTAAACGCGGATGAGTTCAATCGAGTGAGTAATCTTGAAACCGCTCATGAGATATGGACTACGCTCTCAGAAATTCATGAGGGCACATCCACAGTTAAAGAAGCAAAATTGCATAGGCTTCGGATTAAGTATGAGACATTTATAATACTGCCTCATGAAAACATCACCGAGATGTATTCTAGACTCAACAGCATTGTAAATGAACTCAAAGGTCTTAGCACTAACTTACTTGATATTCATATTGTGCGCAAGATGCTTAGAGCTCTACTGGAGAAATATGAGACATTGGTGACTCTATTTCTGAATTCATCCGAATTGCCAAGAATGACGTCAACCGGTCTCTTGGGCAATCTCATCACCAATGAGTTATACAAGAAGAACAAGGAAGAGCTTTTGGAGTCATCTTCCTCAAAGAATAAGATTACCACCTTCAAGTGATGAAGAGGAAGAAGAAGAAGACTCCGAAGAAGAATTCGCTCTCCTTGTGAGGAGAATGAAAAATTTTATGAGAAGATGCCCACATCGAAGCTTTAATTTTGACAAGAGCAAGAAACGGCAATCCTCCAATGATAACAAGCGCTCTAGCAACATTTGTTGTTATGGATGCGATGAGAAGGGGCACATTATCTCTCATTGCCCCCAACAAGAAGGATGATAAGGGCAAATTATCAAAGAAGAAGGAATATAATGGCAAGAAGAAGCTTTTCAAGAAGCTTCACAAAGATGGAAAAAAAATGAAGCTCACATTGGAGAATGGAACTCCGATGAGGATGAGTCCCCCAAGAAGAAGGGACTTGTCGGCATCGCCATCAAAGAGGCTCAATCACTCTTCTTGTCTCCTACATTCCTCATGGCAAAATGACATAAGGTGAACTACAAGACCGATGGAAGACATTGGGTGCTTGATAGTGGATGCACTCAACATATGACCGGCGATAGAAAAATATTCACCACATTCGAAGATAGAAAAGGAATTGACAAGATCACATTTGGTGACAATAGCAAAGGAAAGGTAATAGTATTGGGTAAAATTACTATCTCAAATGACCTTTCTATTTCTAATGTTTCTTTAGTTGATTCACTAAATTTCAATTTGTTATCCGTTGCTCAAATATGTGATCTTGGCTTAACTTATTCATTCTCTCAAAATGGTGCTTCCAATTTAAATGAAAAAGATAAATCTTTAGCTTTCAAAGGTTTTAGATTTGCAAATCTTTATTTGGTTGATTTCTCTTCAAATGATTCATGCTTGAAAACATGTTTGATTGCAAAAACTTCTTTGGGTTTGTTTTAGCATAGAAGGCTAGCTCATGTTAGTATGATTCAACTTAAAAAGATTTTTAAACATGATTTAGTTGTTGTCTTGAAAGATGTGAAGTTTAAGAAGAATAGACTTTGTAGTGCTTGTCAACCCGGTAAACAAGTCGCTAATTCTCATCATTCCAAAAGTATCATGTCAACTTCTAGACCATTAGAACTCTTACATATGGATTTGTTTGGGCCAACAATCTATAAGAGTATCGGGGGTAATAGCTATTGTTTAGTTATTGTGGATGATTACTTTAGACATACTTGAGTATTCTTCCTAGATGACAAAGCCGAAACCTCTGGCATTTTTAAAAGTTTTGCAAAAAAGGCTCAAAATGAATTTAATTTCAAAATTAAGAAAATTCATAGTGATAATAGTTCCGAGTTCAAAAACACTAAAGTTGAAGATTTTTGTGATAAAATTAGAATAAAGCATGAACTTTCCACAACCTACACTCCGGAGCAAAATGGAGTTGTAGAAAGGAAAAATCGAACATTAATCAAAATGGCTAGGACAATGCTTGATGAATATAATACCTCTGATAGCTTTTGGGCGGAAGCAATTAATACCACTTATCGTGACATAAATCGTCTTTTATTTGCATCGTGTTTTTAAAAAGACTTCTTATGAGCTTCTTGTTGGAAGAAAACCGAACATCTCCTATTTTCGTGTTTTTGGTTGCAAATGTTATTTTTTGAAAAAGGGTGTTCGTCTTTTAAAATATACAAGTTGATGCGATGTTGGTTTCTTGCTTGGATATTCATCAAATAGCAAACCTTATCGTGTCTTCAATCAAAACTCCGGTTTAGTTGAAGAAAGACATGATGTTCAATTTGATGAGACTAATGGCTCTAAAAAAGAGCATGGGAATTTGGATGATGTAGGTGATGAAGCCTTAAGAAAATCCATAGAGAACATGCAAATAGGTGACATCAAGCCTAAAAATGATCCAAATGATACATCTTCCACTCAAGTTGAACCTCCTACCTCTTCCGTAACAAGTCAAATTCAAATTGATAAAGAAGACAATAAGAAAAATGATAAACCTTCTAGCCTACCACCAAGAATCCATAATGCAATTGCAAAAGATCATCCAATAGATCAAATATTGGGTGATGTAAGTAAGGGTGTTCAAACTCGATCTCGTGTAGTTTCTTTTTGTGAACATTACTCTTTTGCCTCTTCTATTGAGCCAAAGCATGTAGAAGAAGCACTCGATGATCTGGATTGGGTGAATGCAATGCATGAAGAACTAAATAACTTCATCCAGAATGAAGTTTGGACATTGGTGGATAGACCCAATGAACACAACGTAATCGGTACAAAAATAGGTCTTTAGGAATAAGCAAGATGAAACCAGAATGGTTGTAAGAAATAAGGCGAGATTGGTCGCTCAAGGATTCTCTCAAGTCGAAGGTTTGCATTTCAGTGAAACTTTTGCTCCCGTAGTTAGACTTGAGTCAATAAGGATATTGCTTGCTTTCGTATCATGCTTCGATATTAAATTATTTCAAATGGGTGTTAAAAGTGCTTTTCTAAATGGAAAAATATCCGAACTTGTCTTCGTTGAGCAACCACCTAGTTTTAAAGATCCTAAGAATCCTAATCATGTCTATAAACTCTCCAAGACGCTCTATGGTATTAAACAAGCTCCTATAGTATGGTATGAACGCCTTATAGATTTTCTAGTTTCAAGAGGATTCAAAATTGAAAAAATTGATTCAACTTTGTTTACTAAAGTTTTAGATGATGATTTCTTTGTATGCCAAATTTATGTTGATGACATTATCTTCGGGTCTACTAATCAAGATTTTTGCAAAGAGTTTGGTGATATGATGTTTAGGGAATTTGAAATATCCATGATCGGAGAACTTAGTTATTTTCTTGGACTTCAAATCAAGCAACTGAAGAATAGAACCTTTTTGAGCCAAACCAAGTATGCAAAAGATTTAATCAGGAAGTTTGGCTTGGAAGATGCAAAACCCATCATGACTCCCATGGCAACCAACGGTCATCTCGACCTTAATGAGGGAGGTAAACCGGTAGATTTAAAGCTTTATAGATCTATGGTTGGTAGTTTACTTTATCTTACCGCATCTAGGCCCGATATAATGTTTAGTGTTTGCATGTGTGCATGATTTCAAGCATCAACAAAAGACTGTCACTTGGTGGCCGTGAAAAGAATTCTTAGATATTTAAAGCATTCCTCTAGCATTGGCTTATGGTATCCCAAAGGTGCAAAATTTGATTTAATTGGATATTCGGATTCCGATTATGTGGGTTGCAAAGTGGATAGAAAAAACACCTCGGAAAGTTGTCAATTCTTAGGAAGATCTTTAGTATCATAGTCATCCAAGAAACAAAACTTCGTAGTCCTATCCACGCTTGGGCGAATATGTTTCCTGGTGTCGTAGGGTGGCCTGGCCCTCACGGCCTGACGACAACCAAGGACTGCGATGCTTGGGGGCCCTTGAGGACCACGAGAAGAGCCTCGGATGGGCCCAGGCCCCGAGGCGTCAAGGCCCCAAAGGTGAACCGGAGGCACCGGGAAGTGTCCGGAGGCTCAGGAGTGGGCTCGAGTGGCCCCGAGGCCGGAGGGTCCCGGGTCCCTGGGAGGCATGGTGAGACACCCCAAGGGGGGCTCTGAAGGTCCTCGTCACCGACCAGTGGGAGAACCTGAGAGAGTAGGCCGGGTCCTGGCAGGGTAGGCAGTCGGGGAGGACTCTCGTGCTCCCGGACCTACTCCTAGGCTTAGAAACCCCCTGCGCCCTCGTTCCATGTACTTCACTAGGGGTACAAGTGTAATTCCATGTGCAGGCGGGGAGGCTATAAATAGCCCTCCTCCCCCATCGTGTAAAGGATCCTTCCTTTGGCAATAAAAGTAAGAGCATTTCAAGTCCGAACTCCACATCCAAGAGACCCTTGGCCCCTTCTTCGAGGCGGAGGGTCTCCCTCTTGTTCTTGTCTGGTCTAGTTTATACCACGGCGGTTGGCGCCGTCCGTGGGGTTGGCGAAAAAGTCCTGAACCGAGGCGGGATGCCCCCTCGCAAGGCCGCGTCCAAGGTCTCCCTGGCAAAGCGGCCGCTGCTTGCCATGACCCCCAACACACCGAGGGCCAAGAGAAGCAGGACGTCCGCGGCGGCGGCGGTAGCCGCGCGGACCGCGGAGGAAGAGGCGAATAACTCCACTCACGGGGGCGTCATCGGAGGCGACACCCAACCCGCCGAAGCATCCTTGCCTAACCCCTAACCTCCGCCCGGCCCGGGGCCGGGTAGCTAACCTGACAAACTTACGAGGCCCTCCAGCGGGAACTTGCCAACCTCCGTGAGTGCTTAGCTTGTGGCGGCCGCGGAGGTGGCCTCGCCTGGCCTTCTGACGCCGGACCCTTCCGAGTGGCCACCACTCCCCGGTCGAATCTCCGTCCGGGGATCCTAATTCGCCGTTGAGCACGGGACTTGAAGCAGCACGCTGGCCCAAGGACTTCAAGATGCCTGAAGTCACCCCTTTTGAAGGCACCACTGATCCGCGAGTTAGTCTGAAAGCGGCCATAGAGGCAGCCAGGGGGGGGGGACGACACCACGAAGGCAAAAAGCATCTCCCTCGCTCTCAAGGGCGTCGCCCTCACATGGTTCTTCACCATCCCCGGTCCGTGTACGCTTGGGAAGCGATTCTTGCGACCTCGCGCATAACAACTTCCAAGGAAACTCGTCGAGCCAAAAGACGCCGGGACACTGTTCGCCGTAAGCGAGCCTCAGCGAATCCTCCGCAGCTTCTTCAAGAGGTTCGCCGAGGTGAAATGCCAGTGAGGCGTCAGCGAGACAACGGTAATCAACGCGCAACTGCGCGGCTTGAAGGGCCCTCTCGGAAAGGCTAGCTCATAAGCCCATCTCCTGCGTCGCGAACTCTTTGATAAAATGGAGGAGTACGAGCGAGCGGAGGAGGACAGCAGCAGGAGGGCGGAGCTCACAGGCACCACAACGCCCCAAAAACCGCCAAGCGGGCCAGAACAAATTGCAGCAACCAACTCCAAACCGCGCAGTAACTACCGCCCGAAGGGTCGCGGAGTCTACCATGTAGACGCCACCCAAGACCAAGAAGGCACAAAAAATGGTGGCCGAAGAGGCCGCGACCGGAGCAGAGGCCGCGGACGACGTGCGGGGCGGCAACCAGACGCCCGTGACGGCGTAGAAAGGGTCACGTCATACTGCGACCTCCACGGCGAGTGCTCGCATACCACTGCAAATTGCCGCACCATCGCGGCCATGAACAACTACAACTACATATGCATGAAGATCCCCACCTAGGGAGGTGTCATCACCGTGCGAGGCGACCAAGACCTCGCAAGGCAAACCGAGTTGGCCATTGACCCCTTTGCCCACCATGTGCACACGGTCGCAGAATCTGATCGCCCACCGAACCTTCGGCAAATGGGCCCCAAAGGACAAGCGGGAGGGCAGTTGGAGAAAGTCATACGGAGGATGTGTCTCGGGAAAATCAGAGTCACAGGGGCGGAGCTTCCCTTGCGAGCGCGACGCCATCCTCGGTGCGCCGGGCCAACTCGATATATTTTGCATGGTGCGGGAGGACATTCAGTGTGGCCCGCAAAACCATGGAGCATCGCCTCGCTCTCGGAGCGGCTACACCGAAGAAGCAAAAAGCTGCCGAATAGCGCCAAGCGGCTCTGAGCCGCCAAAGGCGAGATAACAAAGCTCCTCAAGGCGAGGGGTTGTCGGGAGATTAAACACTCGGAGTGGTAGCAAACCGGTCTTGGTCCAAAAACACGGGCAAATGGCGTATGTCGTCGACTTCCTGAGACCTCAACAAGGCCTCCCCAAGGATGACTTCAGATTACCTCGCATAGACCGGTGGTGGGCCTACCTCGCCGCTGAATCGATGAGTTTCCTCGACGCATACTCCGGGTACCATCAAATCTTCATGGCCAAAGAGGACGAAGCGAAGACGGCCTTTATAACACCAATCATGACCTTCTGCTTCCGCAGAATGCCCTTTGGCCTCAAAAACGCCGGGGCAACTTTCACACGGCTCATCACCAAAGTGCTGGCGGAGCAGTTGGGGCGTAACGTCGAAGCCTACGTCGATGACATCGTGGTGAAAAGCAAGCTCGCCTGCTCTCACGCAGAAGACCTCCAGGAGACATTTGCCAACCTCAGGAGGGAGGGGATCAAGCTAAACCCCGACAAGTGTGCCTTCGGGGTCAAGGCCGGCAAGTTACTAGGCTTCCTCGTTTCTGAAAGAGGCATCGAGGCCAACCCAGAGAAAATCCGGGCCATCCAGGAGATGGAGGCGCCTCGCACTTGGCGCTGGTCTGCAACGCCCGACAGACGCCTCATGCTGCCCTCACCGCTTCTTGTCGGTCGGTGAGCAGGCTCTGCCCTTCTTTAAAACCCTCGCGGGCGGAGCTGCGTTTATTTGGACGAAGCTCGCCAGGCGCATTTCAGACCTCAAGGGGTACTTAAACCAGCTCCCAAGCTTAACAAGCCCGAAGCCCCAGGCGCAGCTCCTCTTGTACCTCGCCGCCTCCACGGCGGCAGTCAGCGCGGTGCTCGTGCAAGAAGATGATGGCCAACGGACCGTGTACTACGTTTCCGAAGCACTGCAAGGCGTGAAGGTTCGTTACACCGAATTGGAAAAGCTCGCGTACGCCCTACTCATGGCCTCGCGCAAGCTCCGCCACTACTTCCTGGCGCATCCCATTGTCGTACCAACATCCTACCCTCTGGCGCTTATGCTCCGCAACAAAGATGCGACCGGGCGCGATGGCAAGTGGGCGGCAGAGCTGGCACCCTTCGACATCACCTTCGCGCCCCGCACGGCAATCAAATCCCAATCCCTGGCGGATTTCGTCGCCGAATGGACCCCCCAAGCAGAGGACCACCTCGCGGAACAGCTAGACGCACCATGGACCGTCCACACAGACGGATCGTGGTGCGCAGCAAGAGCAGGCACAGCGGCTATACTAGTCGCCCCAGATGGACGGAGCATGTCATACGCAGCACGCCTCGACTTCCCCACAACTAACAATGCTACGGAGTATGAAGCTCTCTTCTTTGGGACTCATAAAGCCAAGGCCACAGGCGCAGCGCGTCATAGTCAAAGCGACTCCGCCTCATGGCGGGCCACTTTGACAAAACCGTCACGGGGACCCGAAATGGCACGATACGAAGGCCGCGCGAGCCGCAGTGAGTCACTTCCTCGGCATCACCATACAAGCAATCCCACGGGGCAACAATGAAGCAGCAGATCGGCTCGCCAAGGCGGCGGCGCGAGGGATCGCCCAAGCCGAAGTCTTCTCAGGTACTCGCACCCTCGGCGCGAAGGAGCCCTGTGCATCCCCGGAAGCACAAGGGGCTGAGCTCCAAACAGCCGACCTGGCATTAGGGCAAGGGACCCCGCGTCTGTCTGGCTGATCGACAAGCAGAGATGAAGCCGATCATCGCCTACCTCCAAGGCGAAGAGCCCGAAGATTCATCGGAGGCGCGAAGACTCAAGCATCGCTCCCGAAACTACCGCATCATGAACGGCGAATTGTACAAGGGGGGTGTGTGCACCCCATTTCTCCGGTGCGTATCGCACCAAGAAGGGAGGGACCTGCTGAAGCACATCCATGAGGGAGACTGCGGAGCGCACCAAGCTCCCCGAAGCATCGTCGCAAAGGCCTTTCGCCAGGGCCTGTATTGGCCAACAGCGCTCCGGGACGCCCAGGACCTCGTTCGGCATTGCCAAGGTTGCCAATGGGCTAGTCACATCCCGAAGGCGCCCGCATTACCCCTCCAGCCGCTACCCCCCGTCTGGCCCTTCGCGCGATGGGGACTGGACATCATAGGCCCCTTCCCGGCTGCAAGGTGCAGCCTCCGGTTCGCCTTTGTCGCCATAGAATACTTCTCCAGATGGGTGGAGGTGGAGCCCGTCGCCAAAATCACGGCCGCGGCCGCCCAGAAATTTGCATGGAGGAACATCATCTGCAGTGCGGGTGCATGCGGGGCGTAAATCACCGATAACGGCACCCAGTTTGACTCCACGGCTTTCAAGGCGTTTTGTCATGGCCTCGGCATCACAATACGCTTTGCCTCCGTGGGCCACCCTAAGGCCAACAGAGCTGTGGAGCGGGCCAATGGCAACCTGATCGTCGGCCTCAACAAACGCCTCGTGGGGCGCCGGGGACTCGGCGGAAAGAGCTCTGAAGGCATTATGGGCCCTCCGCACAATGCCTACTCGAGCCACGGGCTTCTCCCCGTTCAAGCTGCTGTTCGGGGATGAAGCAATGACCCCTGGCGAGCTCGCCGCAAGATCTCTGCGGGCAACACAAGATGTCGACCCCGCCAATCACGAAGTCTCCCTCGACCTCCTAGAAGAAACTCGCGTCGAAGCAATCTCAACCATGGCGAGATCTGGCGGATGGCATGGCAAGATCATACAACAAGAAAGTGAGGCCCGCTTGCTTCGCACTGGCGACATGGTCCTCAAACGAGTCACCAACCCCTCCACAGTGGGCAAGCTCGAGTCTAAATGGGAGGGCCCCTACATCATCACCAAGAGCACAAGGGTAGGCGCACACTACATCGCAACCCCGGAGGGCCATGCACTCGGCCATACCGAACGCCAAGAGCTGCTTGATTCTACCCTAGAAGGTTTTTCTTTTGTATTTTGTACAAAGGCCATTGCTTGGGACAATGGATCGCCCTCCTCCGAACCCACCTAGTGGGACCTCGGGGCGGCATGTACAAATATGTAACTTTTGGGAACTTGCTGCCATTACAAAGAAGACAACGTGGGGCAACTACCTCGCGTTCACCTCTCTACAAACTCAAGCCACCGCGCATGGCCCTAGGCCCCGGTGCACACCGGCACCCTTCGCGGGCCGGTGTATAAACTCAAGCCACCGCGCATGGCTCTAGGCCCCGGTGCACACCGGCACCCTTCGCGGGCTGGTGTATAAACTCAAGCCACCGCGCATGGCCCTAGGCCCCGGTGCACACCGGCACCCTTCGCGGGCGGGCGTATAAACCCAGGACACCGCGCATGGCCCTAGGCCCCGGTCCACATAAGGGCTCCCCGGAGCCCTATCTAAGTAGAATGGGGGACGGCGCGAGGCTTCGCCTCCCCCGAACAAAAAAGATCAGGGCTCCCCGGAGCCCTATCTAAAGAGAATGGGGGACGGCGCGAGGCTTCGCCTCCCCCGAACAAAAAAGATCAGGGCTCCCCGGAGCCCTATCTAAAGAGAATGGGGGACGGCGCGAGGCTTCGCCTCCCCCGAACAAAAAAGATCAGGGCTCCCCGGAGCCCTATCTAAAACATGGGGGCGGCACAAGGCCCGCCCCAGAACAAAGACCGGGGCTCCCGGAGCCCTATCTAAATAGAATGGGGGGCGTGCAGAGGCCGCCTTCCCAGAACAAAAAAGATCAGGGCTCCCCGGAGCCCTATCTAAAGACAATGGGGGATGGCGCGAGGCTTCGCCTCCCCCGAACAAAAAAGATCAGGGCTCCCCGGAGCCCTATCTAAAGAGAATGGGGGCAGCGCGAGCCGCCTCCCAGAACAAAGATCGAGGCTCCCTGAGCCCTATCTAAAGAGAATGGGGGCGCGAGGCCGCCTCCTGAACGAAGATCTGGCTCCCGGAGCCCTACCTAAAGAGAATGGGGGACGGCGCGAGGCTTCGCCTCCCCTGAACAAAAAGATCAGGGCTCCCCTGAGCCCTATCTAAAGAGAACGGAGGAGGCGCGAGGCTCAGCCTCCCCCGAAACAAACAAGCGGAACCGACCAAGGCAGACCTTACTGAAGGTCGTGCAGTACAATCACATCGATATTATTAAAAAAATACTCACCACAATGTACATCTCATCACGTTACAACATGAAACAGCAGGGAGCACAAATTGTTGCTACGCAACTTCGCCCGTGTCACGGCCAGTACATCTTTGGGACAAAGTCCCACTCTTCCCTATGCGTCGCCCAAGCAAACAACTCCTCGTCAGACGCCCCAGAAGCAACTAGCTGCTCATATTGCCTCTGTACGACCACGTCTTTGGGAGTATCCGACGAGCTTGTCGAAGCCTCCCCGGACGCGGAGGGCACCAGGGCCCCCTCGCCGCAGCCCCCTGCGCCCCGAAGGCCCGCATCTCTTGCAAGACCTTCGCGGCCTCTACGCCTTTGAACACGGAAAAACATCTTCATAGAGCGGTTTGGATTGGCCCTCTTCCATCGCCGCCACCAGCGCCATGGCACATGATGTTCGGTACCAAATCCTCCTGAGCCACTGTCCCAGATCTCGTGCTCCTCCTTCGAGGGCGCCATGGCAGTAGTCACGAACCGCCGCCCATGGGCGGCCGAGACCCTCCCGACCGCACACTTAAACAAGCATCACTCACCCTGTATAGACCACAGCGTCTTGACTTAAAACAACAAGTTCAGGCAGGGATAAAGACGCATCGCCAAGACAAAAGGTTTTCTCATTTAACACCAGCAGGCCATTACACGAGCAAAAGCCCCCACCAAAAAAGTGTTTTTTGCTTCCCCAACATCCAAAAAAAAGACATAGAGCAAACAGAGACCGAAGCGCCCAAACTACAATTCGTAACACTATGCTACATTAAGAGTTTTGAGCCGCTTCGGGCAAGCAGAGGGTCACACCTTGTCATCGCGGAGGGGCCCCCGCTTGCCGCCTTCGTGAGCCACAGCCTGCTCGGCTGACGGAGACTTTTCTTTGGCCTTCCTCGCCTGCTGATCTTGGAAGGACTTTGTCGCATCTGCGTGTCCGCGCAACGCCCAGTAGTCCTCCAGAAGGACCTTGCTCGTCTTGCGCGTCCGTCGTTCCACGCTCGCCAACTCCTCTCCGGTGGCCACGGCAACCGAGCGGGTGGCAAGCGCATCTATATGCGCGCACCCTGCCTTGTCTAAAGATGCCAGGGTCTCGCACCAGGCTGCCTTCGCGCAGTGGTCTCCGTACGTCCGGGCCGCAGGGACGATAGCCCTCGCAACGTTCTTCAGCCGCGCGAAGGTGATGTCCGTCTCAGCTGGCCGGTGAGTTCTCGCAGGGGGCACTGCACCAAGCTTCATCACAGCGTCCTCCAGCATCACCAGCGCCTCGAAGGTCGCGGTCCCCATGGTCTCCGACAACTCGCGCTCCGCCGCCATGTCCTCCTCGAGCGACGCCCGAGCCCTCCGCGAAGCCTCCAGCTCGGACCGGAGCCCTGACACTTGCTCCTCCAAAGTTTTTATCCTCAACTCGAGGGAGTCGCACTTGCCGCTAAGGGCCTCGCTTTTCGAGTGCTCCTTCTCGACCTCTCGCTGGATTTTGCCGAAACACCATGCGATGTCATCATCTAGCACCCGTGCCAGCATCATTGTCTGCACACAAATAACACCTCATTAGTGGACCCACGGAAACGGCAAAAGAACGCTAAAGTTGCGCCAAAAAGACAAACCTTCATGGCATTCGCCTCCACGCTCTCGATCATGTCACTTATGGCCATCTTCTTGAAAAGGCCAGGGAGGAGCGGCGAGTGAGCAAAATTCCCCACCGCCTCGCAAACCTTCGCAACGCCGGGACTCACGACGAAGTCCTCGCGGCACAACGGGGCCGCGTCTACACGGTCTGCAGCCACGGCCGCAGGAGTCGCGGGCCGCGGAGCCCCGGACCCCACAGAACCGGTGGGGGCCTCCTTCGACGTGCCGCCCCCGCCATACGCGGGCTCTCCTTCACCGGCCGGTTCAGCATCGCCCGCCCCTGCACGGTCGCACAAGTGTTAAGGCATGCGACAGCAATCACCAAAATGGACGGCCGTTCATACCTCGCGGGGACTGTGGAGCGACTACCTCCTCCGTAACGATGTCAGCACGCCCTGGAGTGACCGGGGTGCCCAGAGTTACCTCCAACTCCGCAGCGTATACATGCGACGGAGTCTCTTCGTCGGAAGACTCCTCAATGGCAAGGCTCGTCAAGTCAATTACGCCCATCGCCTTGGCCACCTCCGCCGCACCGCGCCCCACGGCATCCTCCGACGCGCCATCATCGGCCGAGCCGCTAGGCTCGCCTGACGAAGAGCCACGCGAACTCGCCGAACCCTCAGCTTCTGGGACCACCGCCTGCCACTTCGCAGGGTGGTCCGTAGCTTTCACACCCTCCGACGAACCAGCCACCTCGCAAGGGACGGCGGCACGCAGCGGCACCGCGTCAATCGGTCCCGGTCCGCTGCCCTCGACGGGCCGCGCACGTTTCCTCTTCCCGGCGTCCGGGTCCGGACGTTCGGAAAGACGAACGGACGGACCGTCGCCCGGTGAGCCGGCGATCGCAAGACAAATCCACGCGTTTTGAATGTTCTCGCCGATATCGGCCCAGCAAACAGACTCGGCCGCGCGAGCCGCCTCGTTGATGGCCACAACTGCGAAGACGCCCGGCCAGAACAAAAGTCACGAGCCGTGCGAAGGACAAAAGGCCAGGCCCCACGGAAGGACAACGAGGCCGTGAGCTAAAGACTCATACCTTCGCGCCCCTTGATGGTCGTGGTCGTTGCCCGGACCGCCGCTCCTATCTCCACGCTCGATCCGGGCAAGGGCGAGATCCGAAAGGCGAAATTCTTCCACGATCCGGGTGGAGAATCGCCATCACGTCGTAAAAAGCGTAGGAGAGCCTCCTCCCACGCGGTGGGCCCCCGCCGGGATCGCCACAAGTCTTATCGGCCCCCCCGCGATCGCAAGCCGCCCTCTCGTGACGACTTGTGGTAAAACCACCGACGCGTCCAGTCGGTGTCCCAGCGGTTCTGCGCCGCCGGGGTGGGCACGTACATCGAGCACCGGGCGCGTGGCTGGAAGTTCACGCTGCCAAAATTCAGCGTCTCGCCACTGTTCTTTTTCTTCTTCGGCTGACAGCGACCGTCGTGTAGATACGCGAACAGTCGCCCCTCGCCCTTCGCACCGGCAGCCCGCAGCATCCACTCGAAGACCCCGAGCTTGACGATCGAATTCGGTGTGAGCTGCGCCAGCTCCACCCCGTATAACCGGAGCACGTCCCTGACGAGGTCAACACACGGCAAGCGAAGACCCGCGTCGAGGAACGCGACGAAGACAACCGCCTCATCGTCTCGGGGAGCTGGGGTAGTTTCCGCTCCGGGCGCCCGGACCTTCTCCAGACTCTCCAGCTTGCCCTCGTCAACGAGGGTGCCGAGCACAAGGTTGGTTACGAGGGACCTCCCCAGCTCGCTTGTATAAGACACCTCCCCGGCTCCATCCCTAGCACCCTTCGCCATGATGGAGACTACAGCGAACAAGGCAGCGCGCACGCGGACTAACAGAGGGAGCAGAAATGGCAATGGGGTGGTTCTCTGAAGTTTCTTGCACGATATTATAGGCGGCCAGACCTACGGGTGGAACTCAAAGGCGTTAGGTCCTTTGCATAACCGCCACGCGTGCGGCAATCAACAGGCGTAGTCGCTCATTTATGGCACGCGACAACCCGAGACGCCACAAGTGAAATCCCAACAAGCGCATAGCTGCGCCATTATGGCGCGACCAACCAAACATCGCGAGTTCCACGAAGACAGACTTTCACCAACGTTTCCAAACCATGCCGCCAAGCCTTGGGGGCGGTGTGCTCGACCCTTCCGGAGAACGGCGTGGTTTGACCATGGCGGCAGGCCTCGACCGTGAGGGGCTTGTCGTGAGGCGCCCACCGCCCTCACGGCATAAGCGACAACCGAAGGACTGCGATGCCGGGGGCCCGCAGGGACCATGACGAAGAGCCTCCGGATGGGCCTGAGGCCCCGGAGGCGTCAAAGGCCCCAAAGGTGAACCGGAGGCACCAGGGAAGTGTCCTGGAGGCTCCGAGGTGGCCCCCGAGGCCTCGGAGGGGTCCCCGGGAGGCATGAGCTGAGACACCCCCAAGGGGGGGGCTACGAAGGGTCCTCGTCACCGACCAGCCGGGGCACAACGGAGGTAGACCGGGTCCACAACCCGGGTAGGCCAGGTCCAGGGAGGACTACCGTGCTCCCAGACCTACTCCTAGGCTTAGAAACCCCCCTGCTGCCCCTACGTTCCGTGTACTTCACTAGGGGTACAAGTGTAATTCCATGTACCAGGGCGGGGAGGCTATAAATAGCCCTCCTCCCCCACCGTGTAAAGGGATCCTTCCTTTGGCAATAAAAGTAAGAGCATTTCAAGTCCGAACTCCACATCCGAGACCCTTCGGCCCCTTCTTACGAGGCGGAGGGTCTCCCCTATTGTTTACTGTTTGGTCTAGTTTATACCACGACAGCGGGTAGTTGTTGTGCTCAATTGCTATGAATGAGGCAAAACTTGATGGACTATAGAATTAAATTTGATAATATGCCTCTTTTGAGTGACAATGATAGTGCTGTGAAGATTGCAAATAACCCGGTCTAACACTCAAGAACCAAACATATAGATATCCGACACCATTTCTTGAGAGATCATGTGGGCAAAGAAGATATAGAAATTAGCCACATAAGGACCAATGATCAATTAGCCGATATCTTCACCAAACCATTAGATAAGAGCCGCTTTTGCAAGTTGAGAAATGAGTTAAATGTCATAGACTATTCTAATGTTGCTTGAAACTCATGCCTCATGATATTTACTCTCATTTGGACTTTATTGAGATATTTATGAAGTTATTTCAAAAATCCTTTCAAAAACCCTATTTTGATAACAACTATGTTAATTGGAGTTATTGTTATCTATCTCATGCATAATGATCCTAGAAATATTTATTTGAGTGTTTGAATTAAGGATCATTTGCATTCAAGTTTAGCTCCTGCTTCTTCAGGAAAAAATGGTAATATTGCGTTTTAACACCGGTACTACCTCTGCACGGTAATACCACACTTTAATGACGGTACTACCGCATATGACTGGCGAGTTCTTAGCGGTTACGGCCGAAGCTCTTTTACTTGGCTCTCTCTCTCTCTCTCTCCCCTTCCGTGCTCCACTCAAAACCCTAAACTCAAATCCTTCGATTGAGTGAAGTTTTCCTGGATTTATTGGTTGAAATCGACTCTAGCACTCTCTTCTCATCCGATCCCTAAGGTATTTGCCTTGATTATCTTATTTCTCATCTTCTTTTTGGCATCTATCTCTTTTAGGGTTTGAATCAAATATGGATGATTGAGTCAATTTCTCTTGAGAAAATTGGTAGTAATTAGTGTTTTATGACTTATCATATCGATTCCATGGATTAATTCATGTCAAATACTAGTTAGAATTAAAATCGATAGAACCCCAAAATTTTGGAATTGCGGTTCTACCGATCTAGAAGAGAGAAGTTGATTTAATCGTACTCTTTTGCTTAAATCCAATTCTGATTGTCTCGTCTTGTCTTAGCAATCATGCCAAGAACAAAGAAACCAGCTTTACGCAGAGGGACCATTCCCGATGGAGATTCTGAAGAACGCTATAATCCTCTAGCCTCTAGCACTGGACCATTTTGCTGAAAGGCACCTTCCAAGAAGGCTGCTTCAAGAAAATCTCCATGGGATGAACTAAGCGACAAGGAGATGGCATCATTCCTTCTTGGCATAAAAGAAAAAGGTAAAGGACAATCTTCCAAGAAGTGAGTTACAGAACCTGAATTTGAAGAGGAAGAATGTGATGAAGAAAGCGATGAGGAGATGGCTGAGGCCGAAGAACCTACAGTAGACCTCATGCTAATTACGAGTGATAACTATGCTTTACTTCGACATGTCAATCAATATAAGAAGCCCAATAGTTCCATAGATACAAGATTCCACGCCAGATTCCAACAGGAAGTCTTTGCTCAGCTCTACAATCAACATCGACAGTTTGCAGATCACAAGCATGTTGACTGGGCTCATTTGAATTCTCTTGACAAATATGAAGGGGTCTATAGATTGTTTCAAGCAGTCGGTCTTCATGACATTGTAGCATTGAGGTGTGACTACAATGAAGAGATCATAAGACAATTTTATGCCACTGTCTATGTGTCAGCATCTTTAGATCACTTGATTTGGATGACTGGAACTCAAAGATATCAAGCCTTCAAGGTTGACTTTGAATGAGCCTTAAGGACCTACATGGGAACTCAAGAAAGGATCGAAGACAAAGAAACTCTCAGAGTTCCAGCATGGAGTCAGTTCTATGACCAAAGTGTAAACTTTGTTCTTGGAAAAATTGGTGGGCTTCTCCTTTTACCAAACTTAATCAATAGGATCATCAATCATACCTTCTTTCCCAAGAGTGGAAACTTTGATGCTATTCGAGGGCATGCATGGAATATCATTGACAATATTATGCATGGTAGAAAGTTTGATGTGGTTGATTTGATAATGAGGGAGATTAGCTCATCCAAGAATGACAGAATCAAAAGGATCTACTTTGCACCTTATATCATGGCTCTAATTTTGAGAGTGACTCAGTTCAGAGGAGGGCGGCCTGGAGTGCACAAAGCTTATAAACCAAGGGAAGGAGCCCCAGTGCCTGCAGCTGTACCACCTCCTGCTTCAGATGTATCCTCTCAGTCTCCAGTAGCTCCAGCAGATCAAGTCTCTCTCTCTCTCAAATGCTCTCAGTTGTCATGGAGATTAGAGATTCTCAGCAGAGGTTGGAACAAAATCAACAGAGATTGGAGGAGGCTCAGATCGAAACAAATAATAGGATTGTTGTCTTCACAGAACAGATTCACACTCTTGAGCGAGCACGATATGGACGCTGTTAACGCCTCAACACTCCTCAAGTTCTTCCTGCACAACATTGATATCTTTTTGCACTTGATGCCAAAGGGGGAGAAATTCGAAGATCTAGGATTAAAATATTAAGGGGGAGCTTAGTTTTTGGGGAGCCTAGATAGCTATCTATCTATTTATCGTATTAGCTATTATATATGTTGGAACAATGTTTTATGTCCTTGTTTGCTTATGAGACTATGTTGGTTTTATATGTTGAACTCGTGTTGAAATGCTTATGTTTAATGTTATCTCAGGCATTTTTTTTTATCAATTATCATCTCTTATTGCCTGAATGATCCAATGAGTACTTCGTTCCACATATCCAATAAATAAAGGAAACTCCGCCGAAATTTTCAAAAATCAACAAATGCATGAAAATCACTTCATGAACCTTGATGCACATTTTTAGGGAGAGCAGTCTCTATTTATTGATTGACTTTGAAAGCAACAAATTATCCATCTCCTTTGAACTCAAATCAAGAATTTCTTGCTTCTCAAAAGTCAAAACCAGAATATACAACCTTGTGTATATTCAAAATCTTTCATATCCTTTATATCAATTAGGTTGTCATCAATTACCAAAAAGGGGGAGATTGAAAGTATCTAGGCCCTCGTCTTTGATTTTGGTAATTAATGTCAACAATATATTAAGAGACTAACATGTGTGCTAAGATGTTTTAAGGATTAGTCCCAAAGGATGTGTTATGATTTGGAAATGGCAATGCAAAGGCTATAAACATCGACTTGGCTCAAGCAAAGGTATCAGTATCTAGAAGATCCTTTTCTAGTATTTTGCCGGTCTAGGTATTTGAAGAAAAGACCGGATTTGTAAGCTAGACGCCATACTATTAAAAGGGATCATAGCTAGTAGCTTCAGGATCTATTTTTTTATGCCACCTTGATCAACTAAGAGTCATGCATTGCATTTGTTTTTGCTTCTGGAAAGTGTTTTTGATTCTCTCTGAAATTCAGTTTGACCACATTTGATGAGTGGTATTACCGCAACTAGTCGAACACAGTGGTCGTAGGCACTGGTCGTATACAGTGGTCGTAAACAATGGTCGTACACAGTGGTCGAAGACCTTGTCATGAACAGTGGTCCTAGACTCTAGTCGTAGACCTAGTCGTGGGTCTGGCCAGTGGTATGACCGCATTTCTATTGTGGTACTACCGCAAGGAGGTAATACTGATCCTTGATTGGCGGTACGTTTTTTTCAGAGAAGGTGTCTGAGAATTCTTAAGCTCTAGAAAACGGTTGTTCCGTTCTAGCCGAGCGGTACTACCACTCTGCGGTAGTACCGATTTCTAGTTGACGGTCGTCTCGCAACTCCTTTTCTAACGGCTAGTTCAGAGCATTAAATGCAACTATTCCGACCGTTGGGCGGAACATCGGTAGTACCGGGTTTCAACGGCAGTACTACCGGGAATCCTGATTTTTTCAGGAAAGTGGTTGTAACAGCTAGTTTGGCTGATGATGGTTATAAATACCTCCCCACTGAAAGCATCTAGGCCCCTAAAAATTGTTTTGGTAATTAATGACAATATGTGAATATGGGATTAACGTATTTATTGAGTATGTACAAGGTTAAGTCCCATTGGCGCTCTTGATGATCAGAATTTGCACGCGAAAGGTTTACATGAAGATCTTAACTCAAAGGCAAGGTACAATAGTCTAGGATCTTTTCATTTTACCGGTCTTAGGTGAATTGGTTGGAAGACGGGTTATAGGCTAGACAAACAGTAGTACTATAAAGAGGTGCAAAAATTGAGTACCTTGAAAGTGAACAATGCCACAAGCTGCTCAAATCTTAATTAGCTTAATCTTGGTTTTGTTTTTGGTTTTGCCTCAATTTAAATTTGCTGATTTTCTGTTGAGGCCGGATGACCTCGTTACTGGCGGATGATCAGTATTCTTAGGACCAAAACGGCGGTCAACATTTTCGATGAGGTCTTTGTTTTCGATTTTAGTAAAATCCTCTGTCCGGATCGACCGACGGCCTTTGGCGGACCGACCGCCAGATGCAGGGACGCGGTCAACATTTTCGAGAGAAGGTGTTGATTGAAAATGCCAGCCGGATGACCGTGGTATTTGTCGGACCGACCGCACCCGGGTTTTAGTTGCGGTCGACTTTTTCCGAGAGTTTCAAAAGGTATTCCGTTTTACGTAGGCGGATGACCGCGTGCTTGCTGTGAACTGACCGGACCCCAGAATGTGGCTATATTTAAGTGCATTAAATGCGTAACGATCGTCGATTACAAGCGAGGCGGACCGACCGCACTATTGCTGTGGTGGCCAAGCTCCTTGAAAAATTGGGAATTTCGTGTCCAACGGCTAGTGGAGTGGGTGGAGGCTATAAATACCTCCCCCTTGCCACTAAGCGATTGAGCCTCATTTAACATCTCTTGAGACCTTTGCATTGTTTCCTACTCATTGAGAGCATTGATTTCCATTTGCAAAGGTAGTTGAGGTCCCTCTAAAGAGCATTCATTGTGTTTGATAAATTGTGGCATTTAGAGCGCTTTCAAGTGAAGAATTCTTGCTCTATTACTCTTGGAGTTGGGTTCGGTGATCTTCTCAAAGGAGATTGTGAGAAGGCCCGGGCATTTGTGAAGGTTGGAGCTCGCCTATCCGGAGAGGAGAAGAGCTACCTCTAGTGATCGAGGAAAGGCTTAATTCGTGGAGCCGGCTTGAATTGATCAAGCTTCCTCAACGTGGATTAGTGAAGACCGGCAAGTCTTCGATACCACGGGAAAAACTTCCTTGTGTCATTGTGGTTATTTCTAGTCTTTACATTTCCGCACTTATAATTCTAGCTTGTTTGTTGTGATAAATTGCTTGGCTAGTATCATATCTTGTTTAGTCTAAGTTAATAATTGGATAAACTTGTTAATTTGTTAAAAAGTTTAAAAACCTCCTATTCACCCCCCTCTAGTCGGTTATCCTTGATCCTACAAGTGGTATCAGAGCTTGGTCTCTCATTGATTTAGACTTAACCGTCTAAGAGAGAAAAGGATGGCTAGTGAGGGAATTGCTATAGGAAAGGCTCATCTCTTTGATGGCTCAAATTATGCTTATTGGAAAATTAGAATGTCAATTTATTTAAAGGCCATGAGTCCAAACATTTGGAAAATCGTAAATGATGGTTATGCTATGTCTCTTAATCCACTAGAACCCACGGATTAAGATACGCGTAACTCTCATTTAGATGCCCAAGCTATGAATGCTCTTTTGGCGCCTTGAGCGGATGAGTTCAATAGAGTGAGCAACTTGGAAAATGCTCATGCTATTTGGACAACTCTCGAAATCCATGAGGTACATCCACGGTCAAAGAAGCCAAATTGCATAAACCGGATTAAATATGAGACATTCATAATGTTGCCTCATGAAAACATCAATGAGATGTATTCAAGACTCAACAACATTGTGAATGAGCTCAAAGGCCTCGGAACTAACCTTCTTGATGTTGATGTTGTTACTTAAGATACTTAGGGCTCTTAGGATAAATATGAGGCGTTGGTGGCGTTATTTCTCAACTTCGCCCGAGTTGCCAAGGATGACACCAACGGGCTTTTGGGCAACCTCATCACAAATGAGTTGTTCAAAAGGACAAAAAGAGCTTTTGGAGACATCATCCTCAAAGAAGAAAATTACGCATTCAAAGCCAAGGCGGAATCTAGTGATGATGAGGATGGAGAAGAAGACTCGACGAGGAGTATGCACTCCTTGTGAGAAGAATGAAGAGGGTCATAAAGAGGCGCCCCAATAGAAGCTATAACTTTGACAAGTTCAAGAAGGGGCAATCCTCAAATGACAAGAAGAGATATAGCAATATTCGATGCTATAATTGTGAAGAAAAGGGACACATTGCTTCTCGTTGCCCCGAAAAGAAGGATGACAAGAGCAAGCCATTCAAGAAGAAGGAATACAACGGTAAAAAGAAGCTTTTCAAGAAGCTTTACAAGGATGGCAAAAATGAAGCTCACATCGGAGAGTGGGATTCAAATGATGAGTCAAGCGACTCCAACTCCGATTCCGATGAGGAAGAGTCCCCCAAGAAAAAGGGACTAGTCGGTATAGCCATCAAGGAAGATTCATCGCTATTCTCCACTCCTACTTGCCTCATGGCAAAAGGAGATAAGGTAAAATCCATTATTGGTGACGAACCAACTTATGATGAATTAATGGATATGCTTGATGATTTAAATGAATATCTTGGAAAAGAAAAATCAAAATATAAGGTCTTAAATAAAGAATACTTTACTCTAAAAGATTCTTATATGGAGCTAAAGGAAACTCACAACTTGCTTATCCAAGAGAATTCACATAAGTCTTGTTCTAGTGTAGGAATTACATGCGATATTATTGATAAAATGCCTAGTATAGAAATTGCTAAGACTAGTGCATCTACTTCATGTGATGACCTACTTGCTATGCCATGTTGCTCAAGTGATGATTCAATTGTTAATTTAGCCAATGCTTGTGATCCCTTGCTCATTGTTGAAAATCATGAACTAAAAGAACAAGTGACCAAGCTAAGTAAGAGCTTGGAAAGATGTTTTAAGGGTAAGGCCACTCTTGACAAGATTTTGAGCGAGCAAAGGTGTTCATTCAACAAGGAAGGTCTTGGGTATGTGCCTAAGAAAGGCAAGAAGTCGGTAAATAAGCCCACGAGTTTTGTGAGGCAAAATGGTATGTATTGCTATAAGTGCCGGGAAATAGGACATATGCAACAAAATTGTCCTAAGGGTAAGGTTCTATCTCTTGGTATATATGATTCATGCTATATGCTTAGAAAATCTAAGGATGGTAAAGTAATTACTCATTTTGTTGGCACTTCAATTATGGGCGCTAAAAAGAATGCTATTTGGGTGCCTAAATCCTTGGTTACTAACCTCCAAGGACCCAAACAAATTTGGGTACCTAAAAGAACTTGACTCTTGTTTTGTAGGTGAACTATAAGACCGGTGGAAAACATTGGATGCTTGATAGTGGATGCACTCAACATATGACCGGTGATAGAAAAATGTTCACTACATTCGCGAATGGAAAAGGAGTAGACAAGATCACTTTTGGCGATAATAGCAAAGGAAAGGTATTAGGATTAGGTAAAATTTCTATCTCAAATGACCTTTCCATTTCTAATGTTTCTCTAGTAGAATCATTAAACTTTAACTTGCTATCCGTTGCTCAAATATGTGATCTTGGACTAATTTGCTCATTCTCTAGTAAAGATGTAACCATCTCTAACGCAAAAGATAGCTCTTTAGCTTTCAAAGGCTTTAGATTTGGAAATCTTTACCTAGTTGATTTTGGCTCAAGTGAATCCTGTTTAAAAACTTGCTTAATCGCAAAAACCTCCTTGGGTTGGCTTTGGCATAGAAGGCTAGCTCATGTTGGAATTATTCAACTCAAAAAGTTTTTCAAATATGATTTAGTTGTTGGCTTGAAAGATGTGAAATTTGAGAAAAATAAACTTTGTAGTGCTTGTCAAGCCGGTAAACAAGTCGCTAATTCTCATCCTTCCAAAAGTATTATGTCAACGTCTAGACCATTGGAACTCTTACATATGGATTTGTTTGGGCCAACAACTTATAAGAGTATCGGGGGAAATAGCTATTGTTTAGCTATTGTGGATGATTACTCTAGATATACATGGGTATTCTTCCTAGATGATAAAGGTGAAACCTCCGGAATTTTCAAAAGATTTGCAAAAAGGGCTCAAAATGAATTTGATTTCAAAATAAAGAAAATCCGTAGTGATAATGGCTCCGAGTTCAAAAATACTAAAGTTAAGGACTTTTGTGATGAACTTGGAATAAAGCATGAACTTTCCACAACCTACACTCCGGAGCAAAATGGAGTAGTAGAAAGGAAAAATCGAACATTAATTGAAATGGCTAGGACAATGCTTGATGAATATAATACTTCCGATAGTTTTTGGGCGGAAGCTATTAACACCGCTTGTCATGCCATAAATCGTCTTTATTTGCACCGCCTTTTGAAAAAGACTTCCTATGAGCTTATTGTAGGAAGAAAACCGAACATCTCTTACTTTCGTGTTTTTGGTTGCAAGTGTTACATTTTGAAGAAGGGTGTTCGTCTTTCAAAATTTGATAGTCGTTGTGATGTTGGTTTCTTGCTTGGATATTCCTCAAATAGCAAGGCTTATCGTGTCTTCAACAAAAACTCCGGTTTAGTTGAAGAAAGGCACGATGTGCAATTTGATGAAACTAACGGCTCTCAAGAAGAGCATGAGAATTTGGATGATGTAGGTAATGAAGTCTTAAGAAAAGCAATGGAACATATGCAAATAGGCGATATCAAGCCCGACGATGGTCCATCATCCTCCACTCAACTTGAACCACCCACATCTTCCACAAGTCAAGTACAAATCATTGAAGAGGATAACAAGGAAGATGATCAACCATCCAACGTACCACCAAGAATCCACAATGCAATTGCAAAGGATCATCCAATAGATCAAATATTGGGTGACGTAAGTAAGGGTGTCCAAACTCGATCTCGTGTTGCTTCTTTTTGTGAACATTACTCTTTTGTCTCGTCTATTGAGCCAAAGCTTGTAGAAGAAGCACTTGACGATCCGGATTGGGTAAATGCGATGCATGAAGAACTCAATAACTTTACCCGGAATGAAGTTTGGACATTGGTGGATCGACCCAAAGAACAAAATATTATTGGTACGAAATGGGTTTTTAGGAACAAGCAAGATGAGAATGGATTGGTCATTCGAAACAAAGCAAGATTGATCGCTCAAGGATTTTCACAAGTTGAAGGTTTGGATTTTGGTGAAACTTTCGCTCCCGTAGCTAGACTTGAATCAATTCGGATATTACTTGCTTTTGCATCATGCTTTGATATTAAATTATTTCAAATGGATGTTAAAAGTGCTTTCTTAAATGGTGAAATATCTGAACTTGTCTTTGTTGAACAACCTCCCGGTTTCGAAGATCCTAAAAATCCAAATCATGTCTTTAAACTCTCCAAGGCGCTCTATGGTCTTAAACAAGCTCCTAGAGCATGGTATGAACGCCTTAGAGATTTTCTAGTCTCAAAAGGATTCAAAATCGGGAAAATTGATTCAACTTTATTTACTAAAGTTTTAGATGATGATTTCTTTGTATGTCAAATTTATGTTGATGATATCATTTTTTGGTCTACTAATCAAGACTTTTGCAAAGAGTTTGGTTATATGATGTCTAGGGAATTTGAAATGTCCATGATTGGAGAATTGAGCTATTTCCTTGGACTTCAAATCAAGCAACTCAAGGATGGGACTTTTATAAGTCAAGCCAAGTACGCAAAGGATTTACTTAAAAGATTTGGCATGGAGGATGCAAAGCCCATCAAGACTCCCATGGCCACAAATGGTCATCTTGATCTAAATGAGGGAGGTAAACACAGTAGATTTAAAACTTTATAGATCCATGATTGGTAGTCCGCTTTATCTTACCGCATCTAGGCCCGATATCATGTTTAGTGTTTGTATGTGTGCTCGTTTTCAAGCTTCTCCAAAAGAATGTCATCTTATGGCCGTTAAAAGAATTCTTAGATATTTAAAGCATTCCTCTAGCATTGGCCTATGGTTCCCCAAAGGTGCTAAATTTGATTTAATTGGATATTCGATTCGATTATGCGGGTTGCAAAGTGGATAGAAAAAGCACCTCAGGTAGTTGTCAATTCTTAGGAAGATCCTTAGTATCATGGTCTTCCAAGAAACAAAACTCCGTAGCTTTATCTACCGAAGCCGAATATGTTTCCGCGGGAAGTTGTTGTGCTCAATTGCTATGAATGAGGCAAACATTGATGGATTATGGAATTAAATTTGATAAAATACCTCTTTTGTGTGACAATGATAGTGCGGTGAAAATTGCTAATAACCCTGTTCAACACTCAAGAACCAAACATATAGATATTCGCCACCACTTCTTGAGAGATCATGTGAGCAAGGGAGATATTGAAATTAGCCACATAAGAACCGAAGACCAATTAGCGGATATTTTCACCAAACCTTTAGATGAAGGCGCTTTTGTAAATTAAGGAATGAATTAAATGTCATAGATTGTTCTAATGTCATTTGATTGCATTATGTTCTTGAATCTTGATTGAATTCGCTTTTCGCTCGTGATTCTCTTATTTCAAGAACTAAGATAAGAAACACAGTTAGGGGGAGTGCTATACAATCACCATGTATATCACAACTCAAATTGTGCACATATCAACAAACATGCTAGAATATGTCTTTTGGAAAACAAATCTTTTTGTTCAAAAGTCAAAATTTGGTGTTAACAAATCAAATCACTTGAAAAACTAGCTATATCTACTCTCTAGTATATTTCAAAGGTTTTCTTTGGTTGAAAAGATCTCAAAATTATTTATCTTAAAAGAAAAATCAAGTTCTGGCCTAAGACTATTTCTTACTTATCTTGTTCTTAACCAAAAATGGCTTTTCACCCAAAAGTATTTCCAAAAGGAATTTGATCTTGCTCCCAAAAGGAAAAAGGTAAAAATGGTTATTCATGACCTTTTTCGTATTCACAAGTTTTTCAAACTCTCAACCAAATCAAAGTTATTTAAGTTTGAATCTCGCTAAAAATAACTCAAAACCCGAAAAATTCACGTGAGTGAATTCTAGCATAAAATGAGTATTGCTATTTAGGCAATGATTTCCTTCATATATTGCTTCCAAATAGTATTTCATACTCATATATATCCTCACAAGTGACAAATCTCGTTGTTTGCATATTTTATCTCTTTAAATCGTTTTCTTTCAAAAGTGCTCTATTTTCTTAAAAAAAAACTCTATATTCAAAACTAATTCGTTGATCTAATCTCGTTGAAATTGCTCCAAGATAGTTTTAAGTTGTGTGCTAAGTCTCTGGAGCAAAGACAACACAAAGATTTTGCTAATTACCTCAAAAGTCTCCAGGTGCGGTCAAACCGCAAGCTTAATCTTGGTCAACCCTTGAGGCTTGTGGCCGATCGGCC
Organism: Phyllostachys edulis; assembly: GCA_036346405.1. NCBI lineage: Eukaryota > Viridiplantae > Streptophyta > Magnoliopsida > Poales > Poaceae > Phyllostachys > Phyllostachys edulis. Next base: position 10,841,023 of record CM070566.1, read on the forward strand.
GGGCTTTGCCTCACTTGGTCGATCCGCTGGGCGCTTAATGCTTGAGGTAGTTTCTTCCCTTATTTCTCACCAAACCGTCCACTCCACCAGTTTTCCTCTTCATCTCCCCGACGGTTCCACTCTTCTCCTTCTCCACCGCATCGCCATCTTGGAGCGCCTCCTCTCCTCCACGCCCCTGGACACTCCTCCTCACCACCGGACGCCCCTCCTCGCCGCCGGATCCTTTTCTTCTCCGCCGTCACCGCAAGGTCCTCATTTCCTCAATCTTCCCTTTAATCTTCGCTCAATCTGCTAGTTAGATCGTAATCGACTTGGAGTATGTCATATTTGTCATCTATACTCACCATTTTGTCGATTATTGACCTACATTGCGAATGATTCCGTCGTTTTGGCAAAACCCTAGTTTTCTTTGTCAAGGCCGGACTAACTTAGGCGTGTTGCGTCTGATCGATCCAGCGCTACTGCATGGATCGACCGCCAACTACTGCGGTCGATCCGACCGACAGAGAAACTTCTGTTTTTGTCAACTTGATTATCCTTACTTCCAATCAATTCACTCTTTGATTGTCTTGACCATCTCTCCAGTGATCATGGCAAGGACCAAGACTGTTGCCGATCCCGGTGCGTCTTCATCTCGTCCTCCTCGCCAGGCTACTCATCGTCCTCCGGTTGAGCATTCCGATAGCGACGAAGCGGACTCTTCGCCGTCCTTATCCTCCGTACCTAGCGCTAGTGAACATTTGGACGAAGAAGACGATGCTGATGTGGAATTTGCTCCTGAGCCTCGCGTGAACCTTCACGCAATCCGGAACGATGACTTCAAACAACTCAGAATGCAATCTCCCTATGAGCAGCCTAGGTTAGCCGAAGATGAGAGATTTCACACTCAATTCCAGGAAGATTGCTACCATCAAGTGGTGCTTCACAAGCAATTTGCAATCCAGAAGTACATTAATTGGTCCTATCTCAATGAACAAACCCGGTATGCGACTTTGTACACTCGTTTTGCATAATGTTGGCTTGGATGGGCTTGTTAGCATAAAGTGCAACTTCTATGAGGAGGTAATCCGTCGGTTCTATGCTCTGTTTACATCCCATCCTCCTTGGCCACTTGTGACTTGGATGACAGTTCGACACGCTACACGGCCACCAAGCGTCACTTTGAGGAGGCCCTTAATCTGCCAGCACGTGAGTATGTTAAGATCCATCTTGAGCCTGCGCTGCAAACTCCGGAGCAGTTACAGTTCTATGAGCCTAATGTTAGAGTTGTCCCTGGTAAGGTTACCGGTCTGAGGCCTCTCCCTAGTGTCATTAACAGGATTATCAGGGCCACCATCTTGCCGAGGAGTGGCAACAATGATGCTATTAGAGGACATGCATGGAATGTCATAGATTATGTGATGCAAGGAAAGAAATTTGATATTATGCACTTAATCTTGGTGAATTGCAATCTGCCACACCGATTTGGGAAAGAGGATGTATTATGCTCCTTACATCATGATGCTCATTTTGAGGACCCACGACTTTGATGGTACCACTCCTTTCCTCACAAACAGTACAAGCCAGAGGGTGACCACCAGAGAGATTTGAGGAACAGGCCTCTTCACCCAGTTGCTGATGCTCCTGCCTCTCCTCAGCCCGCTCCTCAGCAGCAGGGTGGACTTGATCCAGTCTTATTAGAGGTTCTGCATACTGGCATCAACACGATTGTATCTCGCTTTGATGCAGTGGATCATCGCCTAGAGGTTTTGGATCATCGCATGGATTCTTTGGAGAGCACTACTCAGTCTTTGGACTCTCGCCAGACAGCAGTGGAGCAGTCCAACTCTCTTGTGCTTCAGCGTTTAGATCAGATGGTTGGGTTGGTTTTAGGTATTCAGTCCAACATGGCTGAGATGACTACTCGCGTCTCGTCGATCGAAAGCGATATTACTTATTCTCGGCGTCGGCGCATTGATCCTCCTCTGACCCCTCGACATCATTGCGGCTCCTCCTCCTCCTCCCCTCTTGTGTAGCTTTTGGTAGTTGATGCCAAAGGGGGAGAAGTGCTAGATGGTCCTATATATTTATATATCTATTAGTTATGGTTAATGAATGCTTGTTGGACTTCTGTGATCTCTTTTGTGTGTAACAATTAGAGGATAAGCTTATTACTCTATTTTGCTTTCATGTAAGCTTATTGAACCTCTTATATATATATATGAACGCTTAATGCTTTACCGTCTATGAGCTTGGTTGAATGATATATACTTATATGCTTGTAATCAGTTCAATGTTATCTTGATGAACTTGTTGGTTAATCGTGTGCTTATATTACCCTCTTGAAATGCTGTTTATAATGTTATATATTGTTGCATTTCCTCAAGTTCCATCATGTAAAAGAAACTCTGCCAAAAATTCTCTAAAAATCTACTTGTGCTTGCAAAAATTCTCTACCTTTTATGCACATGTTTAGGGGGAGCCTTCTTTAAACAGGATTTAGCAAGGAAATAATTCTCAAAACTCATTTAAAGCTTATTGCAAGAATTATTTAGTTGTTAAGTCATAAATAGAATATACACTCACAGTATATTCAAAACAATCATTCTTTCACATATTAAGTGTGTTGTCATCAATTACCGAAAAGGGGGAGATTGAAAGCATCTAGGCCCCTAAAAATTGTTTTGGTAATTAATGACAATATGTGAATATGGGATTAACATATTTATTGAGTATGTACAAGGTTAAGTCCCATTGGCGCTCTTGATGATCAGAATTTGCATGCGAAAGGTTTACATGAAGATCTTAACTCAAAGGCAAGGTACAATAGTCTAGAATGTTTTCATTTTACCGGTCTTAGGTGAATTGGTTGGAAGACCGGGTTATAGGCTAGACAGCCGTACTATAAAGAGGGTGCAAAAATTGAGTACCTTGAAAGTGAACAATGCCACAACTGCTCAAATCTTAATTGGCTTAATCTTGGTTTTGTTTTTGGTTTTGCCTCAATTTAAATTTGCTGATTTTCTGTTGAGGCCGGACTGACCTCGTTACGCATTCGGTGGGATCGGCCGTATTTTTAGGACCAAAACGGCGGTCAACATTTTCGATGAGGTCTTTGTTTTCGATTTTAGTAAAATCCTTTGTCCCGGATCGACCGACGGCCTTTGTCGGATGACCGCACCAGTGCAGGGACGCGGTCAACATTTTCCAGAGAAGGTGTTCAGTTGAAAAATGCCAGGCCGGACTGACCGCTGGTATTTGTCCGGACTGACCGCACCCCCGGGTTTTGGTTGCGGTCGACTTTTTCGAGAGTTTCAAAAGGTATCCGTTTTCAGAGGGCGGACCGACTGGCTTGCTTGCTGTGTGACCGGACCCCAGAACGGCTATATTTAAGTGCATTAAATGCGAATAACGATCGTTATAACGAGGCCGGACCGACGCACTATTGCTCATGGACCGACTGCTCATCAAAAATTGGGAATTTCGTGTCCAACGGCTAGTGGAGTGGGCGGAGGCTATAAATACCTCCCCCACTGCCACTAGAAAAGCAGTTGAGCCTCATTTAACATCTCTTGAGCCCTTTGCATTGTTTCCTACTCATTGAGAGCATTGATTTCCATTTGCAAAGGTAGTTGAGATCCCTCTAAAGAGCATTCATTGTGTTTGATAAATTTTGGCATTTAGAGCGCTTTCAAGTGAAGAATTCTTGCTCTATTACTCTTGGAGTTGGGTTCGGTGATCTTCTCAAAGGAGATTGTGAGAAGGCCCGGGCATTTGTGAAGGTTGGAGCTCGCCTATCCGGAGAGGAGAAGAGCTACCTCTAGTGATCGAGGAAAGGCTTAATTCGTGGAGCCGGCTTGAATTGATCAAGCTTCCTCAACGTGGATTAGTGAAGACTGGCAAGTCTTCGATACCACGGGAAAAACTTCCTTGTGTCATTGTGGTTATTTCTAGTCTTTACATTTTCGCACTTATAATTCTAGCTTGTTTATTGTGATAAATTGCTTGGCTAGTATCATATCTTGTTTAGTCTAAGTTAATAATTGGATAAACTTGTTAATTTGTTAAAAAGTTTAAAAACCTCCTATTCACCCCCCCCCTCTAGTCGGTTATCCTTGATCCTACACCCACCTGCCTCTAGCCGAGTGTTGATGAGCATATTTACTCTCATTGAATACTCTTGAGCTCTTAGACACTCTCTGCTACTCATTTGCTTTGAATTCCCATTTTGAGGTAGTTGAGAGCTTTTAAGTGCACTGCATCATTAGTTGATCTTGTTAGCACTTGATTCTTTCTCAAGCAAACACTTGGTTTATTACTCTTGGTGCTTGCTGGCACCTAGATGGCTTTGGAGGAAGATTGCGAGGTGAGCTCTTCAAAGAAGATTATGAAGAGTCCCGGTAAAGGATTGTGAAGTGGTTGCATGCTCACCATCTCCGGAGAGGAGGAAGAGCAACGATAGTGATCGAGGGTTAAGGCTTAATTTGTGGAGCCGATTTGATTGGTTCAAGCTTTCTCAACGTGGACTAGTGAAGACTGGCAAGTCTTCGATACCATGGGAAAAACCTCTTTGTCCTCATTGTGGTTTATTCTTGTCTTTACTTCTTCCACATTTACTTTTCTAGCAGTTTACTTGTGTAGAATTGCTTCTAGTATTATCATAGTTCACAATCTTGCAAAATCTGCTATTTAGTCGAAAAGTTTTAAAACCTCCTATTCACCACCCTCTAATCAGTTATCATTGATCCTATAGCGGCAGCCATGGAAGCATGGCTGGAAGCTCGGTGGGGAGAAGACCCTATGGCCCACCTGACATTGACCCAACTGCAAGATTCACAAAGAAGCCCTAAACCCATTATTCACGATTTATGCCGGCACTGAGGAGGGCAAGCATACACAGTGGTTGCTTCTTAAGGCCACGTTGAGAACACATCTGAATATTGTAATATCCAAGTCCCGTTAATTTCACATATTCACATTCCAAACAGGGTAGCGTAACTGTAGTTAATTCAATTTTGCACTGATGTGAGAAATTTCACAAAATGTTTTTTTACCTGAAATTTAGAGGCCGAAGCAAGCAAAAAAAAAAGATGGCCAATTCATCTGGTAAAGGGTAGTATAAGAGCTTCAAAAATCCATAGCAAACCAAAGATGCATGAGAGGGGCGGAAAACATTTATCTTCACTACTTAAAAAGAATGTAGTGGTAGTGAGTGATGTGTTCTTCTCTCCATCCCCTCTCTAAAATCCGTGCGCCGACAGGCAAGGTAGTCAGAGTCAAGATCCTAAGTTGGGTCAATTTGCCTCTGGTAGGATCGAATCGTAGTATCGAATCGTAGAATCGACGATTCTATGAAATTATAAAAATACACATATTTAACATCTATACTATAAGTTTGTGTGATTCTTGTATGGTTTACCACTTACTTATAACTGAAAAAAGGACAAAGCACTTTTTATCGCACAACAGAAAAGCATAATGGTACTAACATAATGGGTGATATAGTTCTGAACTATAGGAGAACAACCAATGACCATGACTAGTTTGCTACAATTACATGAGAAATATTCACAAGTTTTGTAAATCAATATCTAATTGCAACGCTTGCATGTTCCTTAAAAGCAGCTAGACATACTCTAGGAATAAAAATAGCTTATCATTATCAAGCTCAAGATTGCTCTTGCCATAATAAAGATATTTGTACTAGCATTACCACACTGATATAATATTTTGCATGCTCCTTGTTTATTTATAGTTTCATTCTCAGAAATTAATATCAAAAATTTTTGCTCTAAAACAAAATATCAACAAAGCTTTGTCTCTAAAAAAATTTGCCCTAAGTTTGATTCCGATTCATAGTGCGATCTGGATCGACAGGCTGTCGTGGGTTCATAGAATCGTAAGACTTTACGAGTAGGATCGTGATTTTAACTGCCTTGCCAACAGGTGGGTCATGCCAAGTATCTACTTCTTCCAACGAACATATCCAAATCTCTCGCTTGTTGCAAAAAAACATACCCAAACGATCTATTGATCACGTTAACAAACACTAACCGCACCTCTCCCAATAGGTTTGGGTCATGCACGGACGTGCCCCTATTCTCTTGCAAAGTTTGCAAACTAACTCCATGCATGTACATTTGAGCGGCAAATTATATTTAGCATCTTACAAGCACACATCATAACTTCCTCTTGGTTCACCATCATAGAGGAGGATTAGAGGGGACAATGTGCACAAACGAGAGATGGTGACGACCACTTGTAGAGCAGAGACAACTGGCAAGGAAGGTGACACGTCGCGTGCCCAACAGTGTCGTGATGGCTATAAAGTTGTGGTGGGGCCACCGTGTGCACGTGCATGGAATGGAATGGAATATGTAGTTCTTCGGCATAAACAACATGTCGTATTACCGGCGGTATATCCTGGACAGAGGCCAACATGAGCATGCTGCTAGCCTGAGCGCCGACTTGGGTCGTTGTGTGCCTCACGGACGTGTTTGGCCGATGGAGCCTGTTGATGTGGAAGATCCCGGTGCTCTTCCTGTCGCTGTTGGTGCTGATCGTGGCCAACGTGGTGCTCCTGGCAACGATGGTGCACACAGCACTGTCGAACGCGGAGTGTGATCGTCTACTTTTGTTGCACAGGACGAGCATGACAGCAGAGGCACCACACCGATCATAGCGTGGCTCGACCAGGTGTAGGAGCAGGAGCGTGGTGTAGCCCTAGCATCGCGGCGGAGGTGCTTCGCACGCGGAGCTTGGCTAGGCACTGTGGAGCTATGTTAGTATGATTTTTATTCGTAACTATGCACGAGTATTTAACTAGTAAAAAAGAAAAGGCAAAAGGAGAAGCACACATGTAGCGTGCTGACAAAAGCTAATCCGGTGCGGATCCCCCTCCCGGCGCCGCCGATCTTCTTGTCAAGAAACGAAGCGGTCGGTGGCATGGTCACGCCTATCTTCCTTCATCAAGAAACTAGCGGGCCGCTGCCTACACAAGGCCATTCCACATCCCACATCCCACATGAGCTGATGAGCCCACAGGCCACACCGCCACACAAGCTTGCCGCCACAGCCCACTGGTGACTGGCCTAGCCGCCCAACACATCAAGGAGACAACTCAGACTAGATAGAGCTCAAGTGCTCAACTGCTCAAGCCTCATTGCGAGGGCCTACTTAGCAATGGAGCTCCTTCTAGCCCCAGCCCCAGTGCCCCCGACCTCTAGGCGCTAACCCTAGCTAGTAGCCACCACGACGCGACTCGCGGCGGGCGAGGGAGCAGGCACGCGCGGCGCAAGGCGCGAGGTTGTCTTGGCGGCATCCGCATCCGCCACCACCAAGAAGCGGTCCATGATGGCCGACAAGGGCGAGCCGCCGAGACGCGGCGATAGCTCCCACCGGCCACCTCTCAGTCCCTCTGTGGCTGTCTCTGAGTGAGTCCCACTATCATATCTAAATTTTAGTCTTGGATCCCCTCAAGCTAATCTGAAAGACTCATCAAATATCAATTCATATGGATGATTGCTAACCACGCTTGCCACGTGGTGCCATATGGGATACGGTGATCGATTATCAGCATGTTAGTAGGATAACAGCATGTTTAATATCACGCCGATGTGATATTAAACGAAACAAATTAATGTACCGGAAGGGTTGCACCGTTGCGTTGCAGAAACTAATCTCAGGAAGACTTAGGCCCAATGACACAGAAAACTGTTGTTCAGGCCCAGTACGCCAGATTTGGGGAAACCGAGGTTCCAAATTTTCAATCTTCCTATCTTTTTCTGCTACAAAAACAAATTTCATATCCTACTACATTTTTTGTGCTGGAAATGTTTTCCTACTACATGCGGCTCATAGTGGCATCTCAACTTCAAATTTAAACACAACCAAAATCTATATAAATTCCTTTTATTTTGAGAGAAGACTTATTATAAATCCTGATACAACATCTTTTTTCACAACAATAATATAGTAATTCTTGGACCTTAGTCTTGATGATTCTGGCACCTTGGCGGAACATGTCGCATTGCTACGTCTTCATGGTACTCTCACAGGACAGACGTAACACACGATCTAGTTTACAAACAGGGCGAGTCAAGCATCGTTAGCCATTACCAAGTGACTGGCTTGGCTTACTCCTGATGAACATTCTAAGAACTCTTCGGGCGAAACTTCCAGACCCGGATGTAGTTTTCGCCATGTGTAGTCACAATTTTCTTCATGCCTACCGACAGGCCGGTGATGGGAGGGCGCAGGCGTGTAGGGATGTTGTCCAGCCGGGCATCTGGAGCAATCTGGCGGACGCTTTTCTTTTGGAGTTGCTGCCTGGAGCTGGCTTCTGCTGGGCGGCCTGCATCAACGATGAAACTTCGAATGGTCTCACCGGTTCTTTGGCATATCAAGCGAAGCACGCCATCGATACCACCAACTGCCAGTGTCGTCGTGTCGCCTGGCAAGTGATGTGCGCTGTAGATGACATTTGGGCTGACTCTATTTTCCCAGAGAGGCCTCAGGGTCCTGAGCAAGAATAATAGAGAATAAAAGTACCAAGTATGATGAGATCACAGTTATGACTTGCTGGACTACAACATTAGCAGTTTGGCACTGGGATGTGTTGTCAACATTCTTGTTGGCAGCATGTAATCACTATAAATAACCTTGTTTCCGTATACTTGTTAAATTGATGTAAAATAGAACATTGACAGATCTCCATAAGCATCAAGAAAGTGCACTTGATCAAACGAATATAAAAATGAGCAACATGCTGACATGAACCGTAGCTGCCCCCTAAAACAAATTATGCATTCACATGATAATTTACTACATATATAATTTTTTTAAAAACTTTACTTGCAGAAAATTAGTAATCTACCATGTTAAAGCAATCTGAATTCTAAACTAATAGCTTATGAGATAAATCATGACAGGTATACTAAGGCAAATGATTTAGGCCAGGCCATGCAACTGTCCATTCAAGTTCAATCTGCTCAAACTTCATAAAACCATGCAACTGTCCATTCAAGTTCAATCTGCTCAAACTTCATAAAACGAAAGCAAAAACTGGACAGTTGATCAGCTAAACATATATGTAATTCCTTTCTTTTGCGACAGCTAGGGAACAATACTTAAATGTTCATAATTTGTTTTGCAACTCTAGAGGCGACAGCCTCAGTTATTAAACAGACCAGACATCTTCACCGTACTAAATTAGTAACAAGATCGATACTGACCTCAAGTCCCAGCAATGTGCATAACCAGCAGATGAGCCCGCGAATACCAAGTGCGAACTTGTGCTAAAAGACAAGCATCTTATTGCTGAAATCATGAAAAAAATGTACGAAGTTAGCTCAATGAATATTAAACTCACAACACTAATATATTGGCATGGATTTTGATTTTGTACGTTTTTCTCAAAAGATTCAACAAGAAAGAACCAAAACTGCTAGTAAATATTAAATACAGTTTGATAAATCAAACTGAGATTATATAGTCCGAATTTTAATAGACAATAAAAAATAAAGAAATTGTAAAAAACAAAATATATTGTTGGATTAGACTGTTCTTGAAAAACTCAGCATCAGTGTCTTTTGATTAGAACAAATGCTAAAACTTTCAACAAAACATAGGTTAATAGAGGAAAAAGGTACATCTATATAGGCATAGTGGCATACATTAGTTCTTGATGTAAATTATTAGCTATACTATCCTCTCTGCTGTCTCTGGCCTGATTTTTGCGATACTAGTTGTGATACTAGAGTTGGATCTGCGCTTTGCTGAGAGGAGTATATTTCTTGTTTATGATTGAAGAAAATGGTTTTTTATCATGATACTTCGGTAGCTTAACTCTATAATTGTTTGGCCATTTTGAGTGTGGAAAATTCTAGTCATGACTCAGGAGTCAGGAGTCAGGACCGAGACCATCCGCATCACTTAGCAGCAAATGGAAGTCCATCATGCTTATGATTCAGAATTAGTTGAAGGGTTACCTGTTGGTGCAAAAGCTGATTTCAGAATACCTAACTTCTGTCCTGAGGTTTGATCTGCAATAGCTACATTTCCAAATGTAGAACCACCCACAACTAACTGGTCATCTGTTATTGTCAAGCAAGTCACGGGAGAAGAGTGAAGCCTGTATAGCATATGTTAAATAGGTATCAGTTGCAGAACACACTAATATAAAGTGTAGAACTACATTAACTGAGACATACAAAATATTTCATGGAAAACCACAATAATTATCCTATTTTCATTATTTTTTATAATTATTTGGCCTTCTCTACTTCAATGGTACCAGAAATAAGGTCCTCAGTTTAAGCTTCAAAATTGCTCAAATTTATATCTTCACTATCATTCTCGAAGATCAATTATATCTACAGATTGTTGTTTCTCAACAACTCTGCATCCAAATACGGTCTGAGAGGTTCCATACATACCTAAGATCAAACTGGATGCACCTATAAAATGAAGATTCAACACCTAAGTGCAGTTTTAATTTGACTTTGATACTATGTGAATGATACAAGAAAAAAAAATCCTAGCTTCTTGAGCTGTGAGACATGCATTGAAAATATACGCACCAACAAAACAATCTGGAAATTATACTGGTTATTATGGTTACCATGTTTTTACGAAATTACAGATTTCCTCCTAAGTGAAGCTTGTGCTCATGAACACGGATACCAACATTTTTTTAAAAAAAAGAATCGAACAATTGGAAAAGCACTGTATTCACATGCTATGCCTACTCGTTTCCCATGTACTCACCGGTAAATGCTTGAGCAACTCCTGCTGTACATATCATATACAAAGGCTCTACCATCCTCACAACCAATTACAACCTCTGGATCGGCATAACTGCAGAAGCAAATGACATTGGGTACATAAATCATAATTAAAATAACAACAAAAATGTCTATGCTAATCAAATATTTATCAAATAATGGTGTGACACACACAAGCTTATGCATCACTCCTGTTCTGCTGTAATTATATGCTTTCAAGCACAATTCAATAATTTTGGTACTATAGGTAACATCAATCTTGTAATTTGTTTGAAGGCATGTCATGTTGAGAAATTAAAACCAAGTTCCTCACCTCATGCATAACCCATGACCGAATGAGGCTCCATGGGTTTGAAATATACTTCTCGGTTCACTGCGTCTCCATATGCAAAGCTGGGAGCTAGTCAAACCTACAATCTTCATAGAGGAAAGGATTTTTTGTCTAACAGGTAAACAAGAATTCCTACTTGGATAAATTAAAGACACGCTGTGGTTGAAAAATTAAAACAAAGCTATTTAACTATTAACTCTTTGGTTCATGGCATCTCCATGAACAAATAAAATAGTTTAGACAATACAATTATTGGAAGCACCAATTCAGCCAGTTTTAGAGTTATGTTGACAATGCTATGGCAGAGCAGCAAAGCAAATCTATGTATAGTGCAACCTAATGCACATAATGGTAAAAACTACCTAATTTATGAAGATTCTCAAGACAAACCACGACTTGTGTTTCTAACGAGGCCACAATCATCTCCAGTTTTAGTCAATGCCCACCACTTTCCTGTATGGCTGAGGCTGACCACATGGCCTACCATTGCGATTAAAAAAAAATATGCGCCTACAAGAATCAACACCTAAACAACCATCCCATAATTCGTAGTCCAAACTTACATGTATATAACATAATGGGTTCAAATGTTGAATATGGATTACTATTCCATAGGATTATAATGCAGATAGTCTATTTGCAGTTTCCATTGACATTCTAAATACACAGAAAGCATATTGGTAAGGTCAAGGCGACCAAATGCTCATATCCACATGAACAAGATGTTTAAAATGTACAGCTAAAGTTTATGGCATATCAATAGGTGCCGCATTCCCTCAAGGGTGCAGTCTGCTACCGGTATGAATGCATGTATATGACAGAATATTTAAAACTTCCTATGTAACTTTTACTCAAGCAAGAATCTTGTATACTTGTTCTTCCTGTCAAATGCAAAAGGCTACAGCTAGCGATACGCCGATACTTAAATAACAGAAATTTAAGTGTATGTGCGTGGTACTGTAGCACAGTGTACAACATTGATTACCTTATTTTCATCAAAATCAAAGTCAACCAGCATTTTAGCATTTGGAACATTGTACTCGTTCATGTATTTGCAACTTTCAGCAGACCAAAGCCGGAGAATCTGGTAAAAATCAACGCCAAAATGATGAGCTAATCAAGAAGAGCATGACCAATTGGTGAAAATATTTAAATAAAATAAAGAAAAGTATAGCACTACAAATCTTCAGTCATGCTCAATTTTCTAAAACCTTGGACTTTGGACTTTAGGCAACCATGGTTTCCAAAATCACGTCATGTGATGTTCTGTGTCATTATGCCATTACCTCAACAGTAGGACCACTTATCACACCCTTATTTCACAAAATACATTTGATAAGTTATTTTCGTATTATTTAAGATTTTTTGTGTCAGGTACCGTACATGTGAAGCTTCTAAATGTAGGTGGGGCCTTGCAAGTTGCAACAAATCTAAAACAAATCAATCATTAATATTTAATTAAAAAAACTAACTACAATCGGGCTTGATGTAACTTACTCTTGAAAGTCGAAAATAAAATAGATGTTTCACATTGACGAAATATATTACACATTGATGAAACATATTAAGAACACCACTAAATGATGCAACACTCACCTTATCTCCAACTCCAGTTAAGATTGAGCCACTCTTCATACGGCACAAGGTGGCCCTGAAACAAGAAATAAGAAACTGAAAGAGAATATAGATATTGAACCACTCTCTAATCGATGTATAGTAGCTCAAAAACAGAACATAATTGATAAAAATAGAACAATATGAAAATAATAATAAAAAAAAAAAGATGTTTGATGACTTCACAGATGAGAGCACCTGTAACTGACATCACTATACACAGTAGGAGGCTTAACTTCAGTAGATCAACACAAAAGGGGCTTACCGCATAGGGTGACCAATCCACTGATAAACTTCAGCAGGCCCTCTAGAGAAAGATGATGCATGCTCATCCATTGCAAGCTCCTCAAAATAACTCTCTATTGAAATATTAGAACTTGAGCTTCTTGCTTGTGGATTCCTCTTGTAATATAGACCCCTCATGAGATGAGCTGTGTCAATAATTCTATTCCTATCAGCCAAGCAGAAAATTATAAGTGCACATGTTAATCAACACTCATAAATTGCTTGGTAACTTAGGAATTTTTCATAAGGAAAAATTCACCCAGCGATCTAGATGAGAAAAATGCATGGACAAAGATACCAAAAGAAAGTACAAAGACTAGCACAGAATTGTCAGTACCGCAATTGGTAACAGGAAACCAGAAATAACATTGATTTATGAATCGTAGACTGTGTTTGGACATCCAAAGAAGAAACATAGACCAGTAATTAGCTCCCAAGAGGTAGCATGGTTAAGAAGAAGATAACAAATAAAGGAGAAACTAAATGCATCTCGGATAAATGCCACCAGGCGCACAACACACCTATTCTATCAATGATTCACTGTCTTAACTCTTACGAACAGTCACTTGAAGGATCTACCATGTAAGCACAACCGCACAAGTGACCCAATGTTTCAGGGTTTATCTTGCAACCTCTAGGATGAATCACATCAGGGCACAACACGAAAATATAGCAAAGTGTCTAATGCGCATGTGACAGTTCTTCTCAGGCCACTTTTTCCCATTTTGTGGGGTGAGGCGTGCATCTATGATTTATCAATCAATTGCCTAATGAAATTAGCGCGATCATAATAAAAATAAAAGGTTTCTCCCAACCAGACACTCCCAGTCCCTAGTGCTGTTCTTATTAACCCCAATTAGAAGCCGGCTTCTACTGCTAATTAGCGCCCGTCCTAATTCCAATTAGACGAACTAAATCAGCACAGCAAAACGGGAGCACAAACATACAGACAACACAATCGAAAGAGCATGGCACAAAAGCAACCGGCTGCTGCTTTGAGCCTTTGAGCAACCGGGAGAAGGAAGGGAACAAGGAGGAGGGAAGGGAAGATGAGTCGCGTGGTGGGTCGGACCATGACTTGCAGACGGCAGAGCAGCGGGCGAGGTCGAAGTGGTCGTCCAGGCGGGAGAAGATGGAGCGGAGAGTGTCGTCGTTCAGCGACTGCGACTGCGACGTCGACCCAGAGCCGCGCCTCTGCTGCGCTTCACGCCGGCACTTCACGCCGGTGCTTCCAGTCCGGCCCCGGCTGCTGCTCGCCTCCATGGCTGGCTGTACCCCTCTGTCTCTGTCTCTGTCTCTCTTGTGATGGATCCGCCGCCGCTGCGTCTATCCATTCCTGGGCATCTGGCGTAGGCTGGGTTTACCTTTTGGGCTTATTTCCCGTAATGTTGGGCTGAAATTTCTGTAGGTAGCATTTTTTGGGCTGGCCTGGGCGGAAAACTTATGCTTTGTGCGTCCTGTGCGTCACTCTTGTGCCAATTGTCAACCATCCAAGATCCAAGTTATCGTCGCTACGAGATCAGACAGTAAACGAGATCGGATAGTAAATATGTGCCACCCTCAATCGGATGTATCAACCACCGAGAATGTGAAAGAGACCTCAACGAGAATCAAACACAATAACTCGTACCAATATATTGCATATGTGTGGTAGAAATTACAAGTAGCCCCTTTCCCATTTACGAGGGATCCTATTTATATAGTGGGAGACAGGTGATCCTTGAAGTTACATCGTTGCTCTCAGGGCTTAGCTTGCTCTGGGGTACTTTTGTCCATCGCATCAAGTGGGTCCCACTCCTGCCACGTCTGAGATACATGTCATCGTCGGCCTTCTGTCTATGCGGTTGTCGACGGGACCTCGACACGTGGCTACCCTGGACCGGGTTCGGGGTGGATTCACCGGCGTGTCATGCCTCGCTGAGGTTAGTCTCCGGACCTCGTCCGGGGTGGATCCCTCAACGTGTGATGCCCCGCCGAGGCTAGTCCTCGGACCTTGTCCGGGTGGATCCCAAATGTGTGACGCCTCATCGAGGTTGGTCTTTGGACCTCGTCCAGGGTTGCTCCTCAGACCTCGTCTGGGGTGGATCCCCCAATGTGTCACGCCTCGCCGAGGTTGGTCTTCAGACCTCGTCTGGGGTGGATCCCCCGATGTGTCACACCTCCCCGCAGTTGGTCCTTAGCGTCCGGGGTGGATCCCTAGATGTGTCACGCCACGCCAAGGTTATCGTCAGCTCAATGTAGCGCGGGGACCCTCTCCCAACACATATTATCTCCATAAAAATATCCAAATTACCCAGCCTGTCAGAAAAAAAAAGTTACCCTCTCTGATTGTAAATATATGTCATCATATAATATCCGCCGGTTAACCATCAATTCGTAAAATGTGTCTAAATTGGCCGCACAAGATTGAGGTATATATCACATAACTTATACAATTTTTTTGTGATCTATAGCAAAAAATTGTGATAAAAATGGTACTTAGCAGCACACGTGTCAATGTCAAAAAATCGCGTATATGCAGTCGATGATAATACTATGTACTCTCTTCGTTTCGCACTCCATCTGTCTTGCGATCTTCTTGACTTGTCAAGATCTTCGAGATATCATAGGTACAACTTCAAAGTTTTTAAGCATTGTGTTGGTAAATTATGATAAAATTGTACTTTTCTTCCATAACTAGTAGCCCCGCACGCGTCTTATCGGGCAGAGTCGATGTCGCTGTGGAAATGTCGCAGTGGAAGGCAAAGAGAAGGGCACGGAATTCGCTGTGTCTTCACCAAAGAAATGCTTATCATCTGAAACGCAATTGAATGCTGCTATTTGGCCCAGGAAAACATCTGTTTTAGAAAACTTTATCATGTAGCTGTTTTGACTTTGGGGGAAAACTTTTGGTGAATGCGATTTGTGTTGTTAACTTGAGGCTTTCTTCTACTCATTTTTGATATCTTGATTTCAGAGCTGATCACAATCTGTAAGATGTGAGGTCAAAAGTTTTTCCATTCAAAAGAAAGAACTTGTGGCTTTCTTCTACTCATTTTTGATATCTTGATTTCTGAGCTGATCACAATCTGTAAGATGTGAGGTCAAAAGTTTTTCCATTCAAAAGTAAGAAGGTTAATGCCGAGAAGTTGAATCTCCGTTAATCGCCTATTAAAAGGAAAGAGAGGTCTATCTCTTCATTCGTGGTCAATACACCTCAAATAAAACCAACGGGTTTGACAGTATACGAACAAAAGCGACTACCGGGAAGGTCGTCGCCAAGATTACGTGACCTTGGTCCTATCATTGATCTGTGAAAAGGATAATGATAACACCAATAAGCATGCTGACAATTCAAGCTTGCTTGATAGCCTGAGCAAAGTACCTCAAACAAGAAGACAAGTAAATAAGTACTGTAGCATTCTAATTGGATCATACCCTATTACTTGCGTAGCTTTGCACTTTGTGTTTTCGCATTAGCTGTATGGAGCTTGTGCATCCGTGTGCATACCAAATTCTCAAAAACGAATCAATGGAAGAATGCATAGTATCACTGGCAGTCGTTTGACGCTCTCATTTGCAGGCATTGTCAAATGCGGAAACATCAAGTCATCCCTCTAGTAAAGATAAAGCAGGTGATAATAAGGACTTTGTTAGACCGAAAAGACAACTAGAGGGGAAGGGGGTTGAATAGGGGCACAATCTCTTTTTCACTTTGATCGGATTCAACACGTTTTTCACTCCAATAGCTATGGGAGCTATGAAAATCAATGTATAAGCATAGCGAAAGACCTGTATTGAATCCAATCGAAACCCCGAAGCAAAACAACCAAAATCACAAAAAAACTCAATTCATAATGAGTTGGGAGGTCAAACCTCTCAGCCTAGCGGTCTGACCTCTCTATGGGGCGGTCTGACCTCTCCAAGGGGCGGTCTGACCTCCAATCCGATGAACAGTAAAATCAGCCCGAACTCAAAATCACAAATTGGTCTAACTTTTGATCCACAACTCCAAACTTCACGAAACTTGAAACATACCTTCTCTGGGATGTCAGGAACCTATTTCAATCAACGATCGTGAAGATCATTGCCAAAGTTCCGACCATTTTCTGTTTCAGTGAAGGTTGCTTCAAAACCGAGTCAAAACCAAAATATGATCCAAAAACTTGCTCGTGGGTAATAGATGATCAAGATGATCCTAGATGCATTTCCACATGTCACGGCAAGCAAGATCCAGACCAAAAACCAAAGAAAAACCAAAGGATCAAAGAAAGACCCAAAATCACAAAAGAGAACAAGAACAAGAAGAGACTCATCTCAAGGAATCTTGCTTGGATTGATTTGAGATTGATGTTGGTTTATAGCCACTCCATCCTGGAGGACAAAAGCCTAACACTTAAACGCATAATCAATCCAACTCTCTAGAACCCTAACCTCTCCACTTTTCTCTCTTATCCCTAAATCACAAATTAGGGTTTGTATAATGCAAGGGCTGGGAGGTGCACAACCAGCACCCTCCCCTATTTATAGTGGAGGCTAGCTTCTAGAAGAACATTTCAAATGGGCACCCGTTAAGCTCACACACAAACAGGTTTTACTTACGCTCACTTTTCAAAGCGCCGTCTTCATCTTCTCTTGACCTAAACCACTTCTCTTTGCGCCGTCTTGCGCCGCGGTTTAGCCAAAAGGTCACCAAGGCAGTATTTAGGTGAAGTTACCAAAATACCTCTTCTCGATCCTTCTCCGAAGACCGAGTCCAAACTTCATGAAGCAATCACATGCTTCGCCACGTGTAGGTTGATTAACGACTCTCTTCATGTCGGCAAGTCTCTCATATTCGGCTCCCACCAAAACCACCATGGCACTTGCACTGACCCCCGCACCGCTTGATCCAACCCGTCGCACCGAACTTCCCGTTCAGTCATCCTTGTCCATTTTGCCCCATGCTTGAGTCTTCTGACTTCACCTGGCATCCTCAATCATTCTGAACCTTAGCTCTCCAAGTCTAGTCCCGATCATCCTCGCCGTTGACCATCGTTGATCTCCAAGCTTCCTGCACAACAATAGACCAAAAAATCAATTCTAGGAACAAGTTCTTCGCAACTTGATCCACGTTAGTCAAAACATGTATCATGCAACACATATGCACTGAAACCCATGAATTTGACCTAACAAGCAAACATCGCTACCACGCTGGCCAGCGAAACAAGTCAAAACCGGTCAGACCGCCACCCATGGCTTGGTCG
The DNA here is from genome assembly GCA_036346405.1 of Phyllostachys edulis. Classification (NCBI taxonomy): domain Eukaryota; kingdom Viridiplantae; phylum Streptophyta; class Magnoliopsida; order Poales; family Poaceae; genus Phyllostachys; species Phyllostachys edulis. Next base: position 10,859,241 of record CM070566.1, read on the forward strand.
ACCACCACCGACGGTCGACCGCCAAAGAAAAAGACTTAGCCAAATTTCCTCCCTAAAAATCCGAAGCCTCTCTAAAAATTTCAAACAAATAGAACTTTTGACTTAAGGCTCCAAAAATCATGAGACCAAATGTAGGAGAATCCCCTCTCTTACCTACACCCTCTATTTTTGGCCCAGCTCCAAACTCAAAGACCCTTTAAGGCCGGTCAAATCGCGCCATCACGGCTCGACCGCCACCACTAGATCAAGCCTTGGTGGTCTCGACCGCCACACGCGATCGACCACCACCACTGCCGGTTTGACCGCCTGATAGAAACTGAACTTTGTCGAAAATGCATATTTTCGCAAACCCTCAACACTATTGCCAATTGTAACATCATCCTAAGATAATGAGCATATCCCCATGATATCCACAGACTTGGATAAGGCAGAGCTCTAGAGACCTTCAAACTGTCATGTAGAAGCTACAAGCAAAAAGCCCTTCAGATAAAGTCTAGAGTCACAGTAATCCAGAAGCACCTAAGCAAATAGATATGCAGAGGTGAGAAAGCAAGACACGAACAGGACAAGAGAGCTCCAAACTAAAAAGCGAGTCTAAGAGGGGAATAACCACAGGGAACGGCAGACAAAGACACCAAAACAGAACAAAGAGAGGACCAGATGTAGATGTACGTAATGAAAGCAGGTGCGTATGGACGTGTAAGAGCAAGTGAACCCCCCCCCCCCAAAAAAAAACAAGTGGAACACGGGGTTTTCCACAAATAGAAAGGAACCAGCACATAAGAAGAAGGCAGCATGCATGGCCGAAACATAGAGGTAGATCTAGTCGGAAATGGCGAAACAAATCACATTGAGCAAGGAATCAGAACCAGAAGGCCTAAAACCTAAGAGGAAAAGGGCAGCTCGGAAGTAGTAAACTGGGATGGAAAAGAGAACAAAAAGAAGCAATCTGCAAGAACGATATGAGAAAACAGGAACCACCCGGGGGAAAAAAGCGTCCGGGAGCGTGCTTAGAAGAAACATTCGCAAAGGAACAACACAATAGACTAACCAACCAACAGGACCTAGCAAAACAAAATAGAATCGCAGCCCAGGGCAAAAAAATGAAGAAACACGCAAGGAACACGAACCGGCGAAGCTATTTTGCAGGACCCAGAACTGAGACAGCTAAGAGCGAATCTAAACCGACAGAGCACGGATCGGAAGAAAGAAGAAGAGGAACAACATAGAGGCAGAGGAGCGTTCAAAACTAAAAAGAAATATGGCAGGGACGCGAACCGGCGGAGACATTTCGCAGGACCCAAAACTGAGGCAGCACAGAGGTAGAGGTGTGCGCACAATAAAAAAGTAAGAGCAGGTAAGAGCGAATCTAAGTCGACAGAGCATGAATCGAAATGAAGAAGAAGAGGAACAACACATAGGCAGAGGAACGTAAGAAATCCAAAAGAAAGAGCAGCGATGAGCGAACCCAAACCGAGAGAGTACGAATCGGAAGGAAAAAAGAAGAGGATGAAGCGAGGAGCACCAAGAAGAGGAAGCGTAGGGAGGGGAAGGAAGGAAGCAAATCCGATGGAGCTGATAAGACCGAAAACAAACGGGACAGGCGCACGCGGACGCTGAAAACGTGAGACCAATCGCAATAAAGAAGGGCACATGTGACGAAGCGGAAGGAAGCACGCAGGCGTAGCAGTGGAGCGGGATCAACAACGCAAAGAAGGCGAGGCACATCTAACGGCTGGAAGGAGAAGATAGATGTTGGGAAGGGATCGCAGGCAACTGAAACGAAACGGAGGAAGGATCAGACAGACGCGAAGCTAAGCTGCTCGAAATCCGACACGCAAAACAATGGGGGCGACGTGGCCCTCAGATTGGACCCTGAAGTTTTCCTCCCTTTATACCGGAGGATATACTTTTCATGACAAGCACATTGATGCCATTTTGGTGAGATCAATCCTTAATTCCAAATACATTTGTATGCATGGGCGGGTACTAAGGCTCTGTTTGGTATGGCTCCAACTCCCAGCTTCGTAGTTGGAGTAGGTGGAGCTGTGCCAAATGGGCTAACTCCACAAAACTTTTGGAGTTGGAGCAGCCTCTAGTACAAATTTTGGGAGCAGGTGAAACCATGCTCCAAGTGGGGAGCTGTGGATCAAGAATAGAAAACACCCCTAGAAGTTGTGAGAAATTACCCGCTGATTGCCACCGCATAAAACCCAACTTGGATCCCTCCTCCCGCACCCCCCCCCAGCGCCTGCTCCCCGTTCCCCGAGCGAAGGCCAGACACGGCTCCCCCAACCCCACCGCCCTCCTCCTCCTTCCACTCATGCTGCCTTGGCCTCCTCCGCCCTCCTCCTCCTCCTCCTCCCTTCTCCCTCTTCCTCTCTCCCTGGCCAGATCTGGCAGCCCGAGTCCATTCCCCTGCCCCTAACCCTAGCCCCTGAAACGGGCAAGCGGCGGTGGCGGCGTTCCAACCCTACCGACCTGGATTCCTCCCTGTCTCGCCCGAGCGACGCTGCCCCGCTCCCCTTCTGCTCCTCCTCCTTCCACCTCCCGAGCCGCCGCCGAGCTCTCTCCTCCTCCCTCCTCCTTGGCCAGATCTGGCAGCCCGCACCGCCGTTGAGCTCTCTCCTCCTCCCTCCTATCCGACGTCGCCTCCCCTTCTAGCCAACTCCCAGTGCAAATACGACGTCAGCTCCCCCTCCGGCTGCCTCCCCTTTTTTTGTTTGGCAAATTGTGCAAATCTAATGCTTTTCTTTGACTACACTTATTATGGGAATCTTTTGATTAGGCTCATACAAGGGAGCTTGAGGTCGAAGTGAAGCTACTCAAGAACAGAACCTCACCCCAACATTGTTGTGAGTAGATGCTACATTGTAAATTACTTTGATGAGTTGATCACTGGAGAGTGGTTTTGATTCAATGCATTTGTTTATCAGATCATCAGGAAGTACACTAAGCATCTTTAGCATGCCCTAAAATATTTATAACACAATGGAGTCAAGTTGGTACAATCATTTGAATTATTTTTGTATGAATTGAATGAAATCATTGAATTCAAAGTGTTCTTTTTTTACTCGTTTCAAGTAGGCTGCAAAGAATTTTGGTAGAGTATTAGAAAGGTTGCCATTTATTTAACCATGTGCGTCCTTGTAGGTTAGAGCTTATCTTAGGACATAAGGTAAGTTTGTTACCTTTCCATTCTTTGATGATGTACTGTTGTGAATTGTGATCTCTACCATGCAATTTTTAGAGTGTATATTGGAACATGAATGGATATGCAAGTCGGCGGCTCTTTCCCACTAGAATGCATAGATCTAGAATGTTTGGTTGAGTTGGTTGTGATATTCTTTCTCAGATAGATGAATGAATGATTCATGTAGTTGATGTTAATTTTAATTATGTGCCCAGATCTAATGCTTCGGTTTTTCATACTAGCAAAAATTATTCATTTTTCGATGATGCCCGTAAAATGCATGCTCCTTTTCCATCCATGAACCAAATGCATGAATGATTCATGAATAATCGACATGAATTGCTTGGTCCTCTATGATTCATTTAATTGTTGTACATGTACATGTGTGGTTGGTCGATCTATGAAGCCCGATTTTTTTCCTTGTGGGCAAGAATGCTAGCTAGTCTGCTGCAAATTATGGTTACCATGTAATTCAAGAAAAGATGGACATCAGTATGAAGCATTGGATTTGAGCAGAAGCAATGTTTGTGCCTAAGGGTTCATCTTGTTTCTTTTCTCGCTGTTACACGATGGCTAGTGCTAGCTGATGCTTGTAGCATGTGTTCTAAGTGATGCTTATCTTGGCTAATGAACAAACCTGAATATGTACATGTATAGCGCTTTTCTCTTCGCTTTTTGGTTATGAAGTTAAACCATAAAAATGTTGATGTTTACCTTGATTCAAACCTAAATATGTGCAGGTATAGCTCTTTTATAGTCATGTACCCAACTGGCATCAGCAACGAGGTTGGTCTGATATACATCGCTGTATAAGCAAATCAACATTTTGTTCTTGGTGGACACGAGTTTGTAGCAGAGGATCAAACTCTTTGTAATCTGGATGTGATATGGATTGCCATGTCCAACTTGTAAGGACCAGTATAACTGCATTGATATTATAACATTTTCTTTTTTTTCTAGTTCAGACTATGATATGAATTCGTCTCATTCATATACATTCATAATTGGATTATGATATGAATTGATCTCATTACATTCATATTGTATGAATTTGTCTTGTTACATTCATATGGTATCGCATTCAAATGGACTCTCGGTTCCGATAAATTTGTAAAGAAATATCAAAAATTTGTATACAAATAGAAGTGAGTAAGAAACAAATAGACTTGTCGGTGTTTTAGAACCGAACTTACGTAAAGATTGTTTGATTCGGGGGGTCTCCTAGAATAGAATCATGCGAGAGAGATTGACACGGAATTTTTATATGTGTTTCTGCCTTCTCCGGAGAGAATAACAACCCTACTCCTGTGTGTGTATGGTATTGAGTGTATACTGAACAATCAGGGGAAAAACTAAGACTATTACAGATAGTGCTTGTATTCCTGATGGCTCGATCCTCGATCCTCCCTCCCTTTCTCTAGTTGCCGCCTTTTATAGTACGTGAAGGAGCGGCAGTTACTCCAGGTAAAGCGGCGCCTCATCACCTCCTATAACGGGCGCATATTGGTAGTAATTACCGGTGTATTAATTTCTCCACGTCGCTCAATGACTATATACCGTAGATAATGGGGTATTACGTGCCATTATTCTCAGAGAATAATAGCGATGATGACTATTTGAATCCCTTAATCAATAAGACCCACTTGTCTCTGCAGGTTCATTTGATTATAAGGTGGTCGTGGTGACCTAGTCGAGAGGAATCTACGATTATGAGGTAGTCGTAGCAAGACTTACGACTATGGGATAGTCGTAGCATAACTTACGACTATGAGGGTGGTTGTAGAAGAACTTACGACCATCCATTTGGTTCTTCCTTCATAACATTAAGGGTACACTCGGGGTTCACATGACGCCATATTTACCTATAATAAAATTATAGATAAAAGGTAAAATGAGGATTATTATATCCTCGCCATCTAGCCCCGACTTCAAGTGAAAGCAACTTACTTGGTAAAGGGTTCTAGATGGTCTTACGATCATGAGAGGATCGAGAAAATAATCGAAGGAAAAACTCTTCGATTGTGTACTACTTTGACCAGAAATTTGCTTGGTCAAGAAAATTGCTTACGACTATCAAGTGGTCGTAAAAGCATTTCTACGATCACAAGGTGGTCGTAGTATAGTGATCGGAAGAAGGAACTTTCCGATTATCATTTCCTTTGGTTGAAAAGATCTAACCAAGGAAGTAATTTCGCTTGAGATGTAAACACAAACCTTAATTTCTCGAACGGACACACTTGGGAATCTCAAACGACGCCCGTTAGCCTGTCTGTTGAAGCGGTTCCCGAGACGGTGGCGACCCTTGGAATGTCACGCCTCCGGCTCAAGGTACGCGGTTATATATACTCACCGGAGGGTAAAACCTAAGATCTTACTTTTCCCCCAAATTGCTCCTGCGTTGTTCCTCAAGCTCTTGCCTTCTCCGCCGAAGTCGTTTTGCCTTCTCCGCCGCCACTCCAATTGTGCCCTCTTTTTCGACCCAAAATTTCTGCTTCCGAGAAATGGCCAGAAAGTTTCGATTGGGAAGAGTTGGAGATGGATGCGGCGAAGATTCAAGCCCTAGTTGTCGCTGGGAAGATTCCAGAGAAGACTCTTGTGAAATGGCTTCCGGCATTTGGGCAGCATTGGCCGTCAGGGGAGAATGGGCAAATTCCCGTCTTCCAGGCTTATTGTGAGTGTGGCCTTCGACTGCCTGCTCACCCCTTTCTCACCGTTGTGCTCGAGCATTTTGGGGTGGAGTTAGTGAACCTTGGTCCTAACTCTATCACCATGCTGAGCGTTTTCGTATATTTGTGCGAGGCGTCCTCGGGAATTCCCATGACCTTGAGCTTTTCCAATATTTCTATGGAATGTCTCGGCAAGCCGGGATTGTTGGAAGTTGTGGTCTAAAACTCCACGACGGGAAGTCGAGGGAGTATATTCAGAGTTTCACCCGGTCTTCGTGGCCGGGATGGAGGAAGAGGTGGTTTTACTGGAAAGTCACCTTAGAAGACAGCCTCTCTTTCGTGGGAAAGGCTGCTGAAAAGCAATCTTCATGGGATTCGACTCCTGAAGATATCAGCCGGATTGCCCCTTATGTTCAAGCTATCAAGGACTTGAAGAAGGAAGGGCTGACCGGATGGCATGTGGTGAAAGATTTCATCACACGCCGAATTAGTCCTTTGAAGAAACGAGCATCCCCTATGTGGAGATACTCGGGGCTAACAGACCCAACCAGGGACTACAACGAGGGTAAGTGAATTTTCGACTTAGCTCTCAGTTTGGTCTTTCTGCAAAGTTGTTTAAAAGATGCCTTTATCTGTTTGAACAGATCTTTCACCAGCGGAGATTGACGTTAGAGTCAAACTCGCTTAGAGAAGTCTCCGCCACTTAGTGTGGCGGTTCCTAAAATCCTTCTTGATGCGATCCGCAGAGGAAAGGATGGTTCGCCTAAAGGTAATCAAGAGTTGATTTTATCTTTAAGACTTTATAGTCGAGAAAGAACTTACGACTAGAGAAATGTTGTAGAAAAAACTTACAACTTAGTCGTGACCGTAGGAAATCTTACTACGAGGAAAGGTCGAGAAAAACTTACGATTTGATCTTGGGTCGAGAAAATCTTACGACCGATTAGTAATTCTTCTCTTCTGTTTTGCTTACGTAAAGTAGGCATGGAAAATCGTCGGGATGATGAAGAAGTCAGATCGATAACCATCGGTGCAGGTTGACAAAGGACAAAGGCTCGGCTCCTTCATCCAAGAGACGCCGACTTTTAAGGGGTGACGACAAAGGAGGGTGAGCTCGAGTTCTAGTCCTTCGACGGATCCTCTGCAAAGCTTGTGGCGCATATAGCCGCAATCAAGCCGAGGCTAAAATAATCGAATGGAGGAGGTCAAGTAGTGAACCTCTAAAGCGCAAACCTCGCAAGGCCAAGGTACCCTTCTATTATGACAAAAAATCTTTCGCAGCTTACGCCACTCCGGTTTTGTTAAGCACTTGGAAAAGGAGAACTGGAAGGATTTTATGTCTTTTGTGAAGGATAATACCGCTCGAAGAGAGCCTATGGTCGATGGCAATGTCGCTCTTGGAGTGGTCGAGACCGATCTCGCCATCCAGAAAGTCGAGACCGAGAGATGGTCCTCGTTCAAAATCCACGACAGACGTGGTCGTGGCTAAGCCCATTCTTCAACTCGAACTTCACCAAAAGTGGTCGAGAGAAGAAGAAATCTTCCGCTGGGAAAGTGACTCCCAAATTCTGCTTAGGTCCAAGGTGAGGTATGTGAAATATACCAAAGTGTAAGAACAGAATTTACCTTTTTCCTTTTCACAACCTGAATTGCTTTCCTTTTGTCGTTTTAGCCCGACTCCTTCAAATTTCGAGAATGCTTCCGCTGAGAAGTCTATTGCTACCTCTCCATTTCTTTGGAGAGACAACAAGGAAGTGGTCGAGGATCATCCTCGCCTAGGTGGTAGAGGAAGTCGTGGCGCTACCAAGTGGTTACGACAACCAATGAGGTACTGTTGTACCAAGAAGGTAGCGGCTACAACCTCTGAAAGTAGCGGTGACCACAGAGATGGTCGTGGAGACTCAAGAAGAAATGCGACCATCGAGATGGTCGTGAAAGCTCCAAAGACAACAATGCGACTCATCGAGGCGGTCGCCACGACCACCGAGATGGTCGTGGATAGAACAGAGGCAACCGCAAGCCTCTCGTCAAGATGGTGGCGGTTCGGCCCACCGTCTTGGGAAAGGAGATCGTTGCGACGTTCCTCCAGTACCCAAAGAGAAACCGGTTACGTAATCAAGAAGAAGAGTATTTCAACTTCTGCGTTGACTTCTTTGGGCCTGCTTCCATCGTGGGGTCTTCTGCTTTCAGATCTCGCGACCAAGTCCCCCATCCCAACAATATTCCCAATAGAGGGGATACCTTTGATAATGAACGTCTTGAGAAGGTTTGGTGGGACCAAGTCATGAGGGTAGACAAGCTGAAGATCCCGGAGCTGGTTTACTCGATGTTTGCTCGATCAACCATGAATGTAAGTACTTAATCGTACTTATATATACAGGTATAATCTTCTCTTGTTTCTCATTGTCTTTTCATCTTGCGTAAAGCCATAGAGCAAATTGTCGTTGTCGGTGAATATCATCGACAACTTCTAGAGTCGCGACAGAAAGAGGAACTCGCAAACAGTAGAGAGGTGGTAAGTCATCGCTATTCATAGTCACCTTGGATTTGACTACTTATATAGTGCTTACGGATTTGTCATGGAAAAACTCACGACTAGGTAATGGTCGAAAAGACTTATGACCAAAGTGGCTTTGTCGAGAAGAACTTACGACTAGGTCAATGGTTGTAGAAGAACTTACAATCGATTGACCCATGCTCATGTCCACCGTTATCCTTTGCGGGTTAAACAAAGGACGCTAAGACCTTAGCCGACTCGCCGATTATGAAAAAGAGGAGTCAAAAAGTTTAGGAAGAGGTATTAGACCTCCAGAAAAAAGCTTAAAGAAGCTAACTCGCAACCATGAAGTCGCAGGAAAAATTAAACGAAGAAGTGCTTGAACTTAAGATCGCTTATATCTTTGATCTTTACCTAACTCTTGCTTCTTTTCGAAAAAAAGAAGACGAGACTAAAAAGCTCGAGAATGAAGTTAGAGAGAAAACTTGATTATTCACGAGCTTACTCGTATGTCCAAAAATAAAGATCAAAACCTTGAGACGTTGGGAACTTCGAATATCAAGTAAGTAATTCTTTACCGCAGTCCTTTACGAAGTTATTTCCTTTTCTCACTTCCACTTCCTTTCTAGCAATGGACGTTAAATTGAGAGAACTTGAGATCGAAATCGCGATAAAGCCGTGATTTATAACTGCACCGCCCTTATTGCAAAGAAGAATGTAGAGGATATTGTATCATGGGAGAAAAAGTATGCTGAGACCGTTGCTTCCCATAATGAAGAGGTCAAGAAGTTGGATTCTCAACTAGTGGGTAAGAAATTCTTTTACCCGTGATTATTTTGTTTTCTTTTTCCTCTAGGAGTTTATTTTTGTTTGACCAATCTTATTTCTTGAGCAAGTGGTCGAAAACAAAAAGCTCATGAGGCTTCGACTTGTACCCAACAGAGATGGAAGCAATGAAGATTAAACTTCAAGGAAACATCACGCTCCTGAACAATGTGCTTGGTGAGCTACATAGTGAGGGAAAGACTCCTCAAGATGATACAATAGCTGCTCACACAAGTACCATTGGGGATCAAGTCGAGATTTTGCAAGATCTGGTGACCACTCAAGGCCAACCAAGTGAATCGATAAAGGAGGCGGTCGAAATCGCAGAAGTTATGCATTAGCAAAACTTAAAGCTCATGACCCCAACCTTAATGTGCAACCACTCGAAGTCGACTTCAAGCGCTCTCAAGGAAGGAAGACGTCGATGGAGGAGATGCAATCGGTTGGTAGGAAATTTTCAGAGGAGATGCAGTTGGGCTCTCTTCGTGAGTAGTCTGTAATGAACTTGTGAAAATGTCTTTTGTTGATGTAATCCATCTTGTTCTCGCAAATCATCTTGTCGAGTAGTTAGTAACTCAAAAGATAATTAACGAATTTAAAGACTAAGAAATGAAGTCAAATGTGATGACTTTATCCTAGCCCCGACTATTTGCTTAGTTTGTGAAAACTAAGTAAATAGTTTTGTCTCTCGCAAATCATCTTGTCGAGTAGTTAGTAACTCAAAAGATAATTAACGAAATAAAGACTAAGAATTGAAATCAAATTATCTCGCCCTCGACTATTTGCTTAGTTTGTGAAAACTAAGTAAATAGTTTTGTCTCTACAAATCATCTTGTCGAGTAGTTAGTAACTCAAAAGATAATTAACTAAATAAAGACTAAGAATTGAAATCAAATTATCCTAGCCCCAGAGCTATTTGCTTTGTTTGTGAAAACTAAGTAAATAGTTTTGTCTCTACAAATCATCTTGTCGAGTAGTTAGTAACTCAAAAGATAATTAACTAAATAAAGACTAAGAATTGAAATCAAATTATCCTAGCCCAGAGACTATTTGCTTAGTTTGTGAAAACTAAGTAAATAGTTTGTAGAAAGGGTTTCAAAGCAGAGAGGTTTGTTTAACTTGTAGTTTTGGGTCTCAATTGTCATGCATCGTCGAAAGGGTGGTAACGAGTTGACACTAGGAAGTTCCTTCTAGTGGGCGTGACCACGCTTGAGAGAGGAGAGGCTTTGACTAGGTAATGTTAACATCTCCGACTAGTTTAATCAAATCGAGAACGGCAACATGAGTTAAGCAAACGCGTCTAGAGGACTTTAAAATATTTACTCGTCCTTCTCCCGTGGACTCGATAAGTCTGCCCCGGTAGCAAGAGTAGGAAACCGAACAAAGCTAGAAGCTCCTTCCGAGCAAGGTGACCACGCAGAGAGGAGAGGCTTCGACTAGATGTGTCTCTTCCTCCAACCAGCTTGAGATGAAACGAGTACACCCAAGACGGTTAAGCAAATCGAGAAAGTGCGCTCTTCTTAGAGTATTTTTCAAATTAATCAAGAAATAAACTAAGGTGAAAAGAGTTGGCCTTCAAAAATATTTCGACTAAATAAAACCCGAGTTCTTTGTGTTGGTCATAAAAGCGAGTAACGAGTCGACTCTAGGAAACTCCTTCTAGTGGGCGTGACCACATGCAGAGAGGAGAGGCTTCGACTAGGTGATGTTATCGCATTTTCCGACCGGTGTAAAGAAAAGCGGGTGTTTAAAACATAGTCGAAAAATAATGAAAGCACTACTCAAAAGTAAGACAATAGAGATAGAAAAACCCGATTCTTTATTGTCCGAATGGTCGGTTACACATAGAACTTGCGAATCGGGTCAATGTTCCAAGAATTCGAGAGAACTCGCCGTCTTCCATTGCCAATCGTATCGACCACAGACGAGTAACTTCGACCATCGTAAGGACCTTCCCACCGGAGAAAGTTTGTTCCGATTAGACTTGGATTGGCAAAGCCTCAACACTAAGTCACCTCTGACAAGAAGGCTGCGAGGTTGAACCTCACGATCGTAGTATCTTCGCAGGCTTGTTGGTAGATTGCCGAACTAATTAGGGCCTGGTTTCTCCTTTCTTCAAGTAGATTAATATCATCTCGTCGAATTTGTTCCTGGTTGGAGTCCGTGAATGTTTCGACTCGTGTTGACCGTATCTTTAGTTAGGAGGAAGCATAGCTTCAAAGACCAAGACTAAAAAGAAAGGTGTTTCCCAGAGTCTGACCGGTAGTTGTACGAATCGCCCATAATACTGAGGGTAATTCTTGTACCCAAGCCCCGAGCGCTTGATGAGTCGGGTCAAGACTCGAGTTTTAATTCCTCTCATTATTTGGTCGTTTGCACGCTCGACCGCCCCATTACTCGGGATGGGCCATGTAGCATAACATAACTTGGTACCCAACTCGTCGCATAAAATTCACGAAATTTTGCGCCGAAAATTGCTTACTATTATCTCGTAATTATTCGACTTGGTACTCCAAATCGAGTAATTACGCATCTCATCATAAACCGTTTTTGTCGCTCGTTGTTATCCATCCACAAGTTCGGCTTCAATCCATTTTGTGAACGATCAATAGCCACAAAAGGAACTCAAACCTCACGGAGCTTTAGGAAACGGTCCCGTGATATCAAGACCCTAGGTTGCAAAAGGCCAAGATAGAGGTATTGTTTGTAATGCCCGAGTGGTTGGTGTATTTGCTCGCTATGAAACCGCATCGACACACTTTTAACCAACTCTTTAGCATCGTATAGGGTCATTGGCCAAGAAAACCTTGTCGAAAAGCCTTGCCGACCAACGCTCAGAGGAAGCATGATTTCCACAAATGCCACCATGTATGTCATGAAGGAGTGTTAATCCTTCGCTCTGCGGAATGCATCGCATGAGCACCCCTTGAGTACCTCGCTTATAGAGAACTCCTTCGACCAAAGTATACATTTTGGCTTTTGGGATAAGCGATCCGCCTCGAGATCGTCTTCGCATGTAACCCTTCAAGATAATCATAGATGGGCGCCATCCATGTATCCTCGTATTCTAGAAAGGTCGTCTCAATAGGAGGTGTCTCGGCTCTTCGACTGAGAAGGCTTCGAGTTGTTCCAAGAAGACTCCTTTTGGTACTTCAGATCCGAAGAAGCTATTCGAGCAAGTCGGTCTGCGAGGAAATTATCCTTTCGAGGATGAATTGTGCCTCAAACCTAAAAAATGCTTTTCTAGCTTACGATTCGATAAGTACCGAGACATTGTCGGGTTAGAGCACCGGTACTTTTACCGACTTGATTCACGACTAGTTGAGAGTCTCCTCTCACGAGTAGTCGGCGAATCGAGAGCGCTTTCACGTCAGATACCAAACCTAGCAAACCTTCAGATTCTCGCCACATTATTAGTGGCCCGAAAGTTTAATTGTATGGCATACTTTAAGGTCTCTCCTAGGAGATACCAGACCACTCCAAATTTCGAGCCACTTAAAGTAAGCGACCCGTCAAAGTACATTGTCCATCGGTCGTGGGAATCAGATCGGGATCCTGAGCGAGTTCAGATTTGTCCATTCGGCGACAAAGTCCGCCAAGATCTCGATTTAACGGCCGTTCGTCGACACGAATGGATGTCGAACTCCCCAAGTTCGACCGACCATTTTGCCATGCGCCCCATTGCTTCCCTATTCTCGAGGATTGCTCCCAAGGGAAACTCGGGCAGACTGACTAGTTTGTACGCGCCAAAATAATGCCGCAGCTTCTCAAGACATGAGGAGGGCATCTGAAGCTTTTGGACCCGAGGGTAACGCCCTTAGGTCCGTGTAAAACTTCACTTACGTAGTAAATTGGTCGTTGTACATTTTCACGTTCTACAACCAAGATCGCTACCGATCGCCTGTGGCGTGGCGCCTAGGTAAATCAAGAGCGTTTCTTCCGCCTCAAAGAGACCGAATAGGAGCACTCAGAAGGTACCTCTTGACATCCTCAAAGGCAGCGTTTGCCTCATTCGACCACTTAAAACTTTCGTGTCTTCTTAGAAGTTTAAAGAAAGGTAGTCCTTTTCTCCCGATCGTGCGATGAAACGACTTAGAGCCGCCATGCACCCAAAGTGAGTTTCGGACTTCTTTCCGTAGTTGAGGGCGATTTGTAAAATGGCTTTTATCTTTTAGGGATTCGCTTCAATTCCTCGTATAGATACTAGGAATCCAAGCAATTTCAAGAGATTCCAAACACACACTTCTCGTGATTAAGTTTTAAGCGATGTTTTCGAGATTGTCGAATGTTTCTTGTAGGTCGGTAATATGATTAAGTTTCTTGATGCTTTTGACAACTAAGTCATCAACATAGGCTTCTAGATTTCGCCTAATTGAGATGAAAAAGTTGCTCGATCAAGCGTTGAAAAGAAGCGCGGCATTTTTAGACCAAATGGCATTTTGACATAGCAAAATATACCAAATGGTGTAATAAATGCGGTCTTTTCTTCATCGTCTAGACACATATTAACTGGTGATATCCGAATATGCATCTAAAAACTTAACATTTCACAACCCGCAGAGAGTCAACCAACCGATCGACACGAGGTAAAGGAAAATCGTCTTTTGGACAAGCTTTATTAAGATCAAGAAAGTTCACGCACATACGCCATTTGCCGCTTGACTTTCTAACCATTACAGGTTAGCCAACCATTTTGGATGGTTGACCTCTTATAAAGCCCGCTTAAGTAGCTTATCCAATTCGATTTAATAGCATCTCGCCGATCAGGACAAATCTCCTCAATTTTTGTTTTACTGGTACTTTGTCGTGCCGTAAGGCTAGCTCGGCTCGATCACCTCCCCGGGACTCGGGCATGTCGGATGCTTGCCACGCGAATACATCTGCGTTAGCTCGGAGGAAGGTGATGAGGGCGCCTTCCTATTTGGGGTCGGAAGTATCCTCGATCTGAGCGATCTTTGAGGGCTCCCTGCCCGTGAGGAACCTCTTTGACTTTGTCGTTCGGCTTTGGTGCAGCTTTAGGCTTCGACTTGCTAGTCGAAGGCTGACTTTCTTCTCGAGTTGGTATTTGTCCTACCATCTCAAGGGATCGACGGTCGCAGGTATGCGCCATCTTCTTGTCACAATGGATTGTAATTACTCCTTTGGGACCTGGCATCTTAATACATTGATATCCATAATGAGTAGCCATTAGAAATTTTGCCAAAGTTGGTCGTCCGAGTATGGCGTTATATGCCGTATCGAAATCGACCACATCAAAGGAGATTTTCTCTGTCCTGAAATTACTTGGTGAACCAAATGTTAAAGGAAGAGAAACTTGACCAATTGGTTTGGCCGAAGATCCCGGTACAATCCCATGGAAAGAGTATCGTACCGGTCTTACTTTGGTCCTGGGTACTTGCATGTCATCCAGGGCACTCGTAAATAAAATATTTAACAAGCTTCCACCATCAACCAAAACTCGATTGACCCGACAATTGTTGATGGTGGGTTCGACCACGATTGGGTATCGACCTGGTCGAGTCGAAGGGATCGGGCAGTCACCCTTCTTGAAAGAAATGGTGACTTCCGACCACTTCGGTAATTTATTGACGAGAGGAGGATCTATGGAGTTTACCTCGCTCAGTGACCTTAATTTGCCGCTTTGATTCATATGCCGATGATCCCCCGTAGATGTGTTCAATGGTGTGTTGCGGATCCTCGAACGGCATCTCCTCTTCGTCATCTGAAGATTTATGACCACTTGTTTGACCTACTTGCTCGAGGGTGGGAAGTGGTCCTTTGTCGCTGTAGTAGTCTTCAAGCTTTCGTTGGAAGACCGGCGAGCTATGAAGGTCATGCCCTTCCTTTTTATGGAAAGGACACCACCTAGGCTTATCATTTTTCCGATCAGGCACTTACCTTTGCCTCTGCCGGAGTGTGGCTTGATGTGCGTGGCTCTTTATCATTCATGTACCAATACCTCCTTGGAACCGCTGGGTTTTTTACCCTTCATCTTATTCTTGGACTTTTTTGCTTTCTTATCCTTCTTCTTACCAACTTCGCCTGGCTCTCGAGATGGATTGTCTTCACGATCGATTGTGTTGTTCCACTCGACCGCCTCAGAGGCGAGAGTATATCGATCGCCATTTCAAGAGTTCGCGATGTAAGTAGGAGGATTTAAAGCAATATCCTCTCGTTATCCTTCTACTACGGACTCGCTTGAAAGCCCCGATGACAGATGAATCGAAACTTCCTAATTGAGTTACGAACTCGATCAAGCGCTTGATGAACCGGCGCAATGTCTCGTTGTCGCTCGTCTCATCCGGTGCAAGTCGCCCTCCTTTCGTATGCGATTGTATGTGCCTTGGAAATTTGCCAAGAGAAGATCGCAGAGATGTTGCTAAGAATAGATCGACTCGAGTGGTTGGTTTAGTAACCACGATCGAGCGGATCCTTCGAGCACGCTTGGAAGGTAATTTGCCATCATATGCTCTCTCCTCCCGCCGCTTTCGAACATTTGTAGTAAATTTGAAGGAATTAGATGGGATTTTGGGAACCATCAAACTTCTCCATGTTCACCGGTCGAAAACGAGGTGGCAATGAAATGCTCGGAGATCAAAGCGAGAATGCCCGACATCCAAGAATGACTTCTTGACGCCTCCTTTGCGTAAAAGAAGGGTTGATATCATCGTGGTCGTACTCGACGATACCCAAGAATAAAGTTGACCCGACACATTGTAATAGGTCTCGGTCCCACGAGGAATACTCGTAGTTTATCTCGCTGCTGCAGATTTCCATGTCTGAGTGGTGAACGATCACCTTCCGAGGAGTTTGTTGATCATCGGTCATTTGGAAGACATTTCTTCGAATAGGAGATCGACACGACTTGTCATTATACCGATTTCTACGCGGTGATATGTTGGATTGATCGGTAGAAGAAGAAGTCGTATGGGTACGACTACTTGAATGATGTCGACGAGGAGCCTCCAAATTTTTTCATTGTACTCAAGCCTTTGTGCGATCTCTTCAAATAAGAGGTCGAGCTGGCGTGCTCGCTAGCTCTTGAGTTGGATTCTCGAGCAAATCATTGATGTGCCGGAGCTCTCGAGCTTCCTCGATTGATATTGAATACGCCTAGCAAATTCTTCGAGCTTCAATCTTCTTCATTCAATTGCCTCAAGATTTTCCATGTTAGACTCTTGAGATTGCCTCAATGAAGCGAGAATGTCGAGGATTTCCTGGCGCTCATGAAGGCGTTGGTCGTGTCCGCTTGATGGTGGTGTCTCGCCATTGCCACGAGGGGCGCAGTGTGACCTTCGGAAGGGTCTCCATCTCGGCCTCTAGAAGAGTGATCTTGATCCGAGGGAAGGACGAAGACCTCCTGCTGATGATTCTCACTTGCGCCGAGGCCCTCCGCTTGAGGAGTCGTCGAGAGACACCATCTAGCGATTTGGAGTAATCCTCCAAGTAGGGAAGTCCGGTTATAACTGTCTCCGTCGGCAGTGTGACTCGGAGACATGGTCGAATTTACAGAAAAGCATGCTTGATCCCGCTCTCTGGCGTTATCCAGAGAGAGAGAATCACCAGATTGGTGAAGTCCTGCATGTGGCTTCTAGAGCTTGCCTCACCAAGTCGGACCGCCTTAGGGGAACTTGGACACTTCGAGGAAAAACTCTTGTCGTGTCGTGAGTCCACTGGTGTGGTCCTGGTCGATTGACCTTGCCCCTTGAGAGGGTAGATTCTCTCTTGGACGCATCTTGTTGTGGGGATAAGGATCCTCCTCAACTCCACCGGCGACATTGTCTCCTCGGATCGTGGGAAGATCCCCTGAGGCAAGAATGCCATAGGATGAGTCATCACTCGGTTCAGAATCGAATCCCAGATCCATGTCGACGTCTCACAGACCGCCAAGTCGAACCAGTTCTCCTCGTTCTATTCTCCCGCCATGAGTGCATGAGATTTGGAAAACAGAGAGAATGTTTGACAAGAAATTACCGAAGATCCCCACGGTCGCGCTAACCGCCGGTGTTTTAGAACCGAACTTACGTAAAGATTGTTTGATTCGGGGTCTCCTAGAATAGAATCATGCAGAGAGATTGACACGGGAATTTTTATACAGGTTCGGGCCTTCTCCGGAGAGAATAACAACCCTACTCCTGTGTGTGTATGGTATTGAGTATATACTGAACAATCAGGGGAAAAACTAAGACTATTACAGATAGTGCTTGTATTCCTGATGGCTCGATCCTCGATCCTCCCTCCCTTTCTCTAGTTGCCGCCTTTTATAGTACGTGAAGGAGCGGCAGTTACTCCAGGTAAAGCGGCGCCTCATCACCTCAGAATTCAAGCGCATGTTGGTAGTAATTACCGTGTATTAATTCCTCCACGTCGCTCAATGACTATATACCGTAGATAATGGGTATTACGTACATTATTCTCAGAGAATAACAACAGATGATGATCGTTTGAATCCCTTAATCAATAAGACCCACTTGTCTCGCAGTGTTCATTTGATTATAAGGTGGTCGTGGGTGACCTAGTCGAGAGGAATCTACGATTATGAGGTAGTCGTAGCAAGACTTACGACTATGGGATAGTCGTAGCATAACTTACGACTATGGGGGTGGTCGAGAAGAACTTACGACCATCCATTTAGTTCTTCCTTCATAACATTAAGGGTACACTCGGGGTTCACATGACGTCATATTTACCTATAATAAAAATTATAGATAAAAGGTAAAATGAGGATTGTTATATCCTCGTCAAGACTTAAGTGTTAAAACTGGGGCCGTAACAGTACATGAACTGCTAAAAACAGGGCCGTACACATGCTCATCAAGCGTATAGAACGTGCCAACCGTATGTACGTGAACTGCTAAAAACGTTTCAAAAACGAACCGTTGGAGCCATAAAAAAAACAAGTCACAAAACTAAGGGTACTATCGTCTCTTTACATAGGTCATTCTCATTCATGGAGTTAGAGTTAGCTTCCTAACCAAACACCTCCTCAGATCACTTCAACTTCTCAGAGGAGTGGATCCAAGAGTGAAGTTGGAGTTGGAGTTGCTAAAACTTGGAGCAGAGCCATACCAAACAGGGCCTAAGTGTCTATAAACTCCAAAGTGAGATATGCTACGTACACAGTTTACCGAAGCTTAGTCTACTCGGTAGGAGAATAGACATCCATGATCTTAGTCTTTGTCAAGGTTGTTACAATCACGACTCTAGTCGTAGAATCACATGATTCTATAGCACCAATACGATACAAATCGTACCTTGAGTCATACCTAGTAGAATCGCGGTAGAATCGTGGTAGAATCGTGTAGAATCATATATCACCTCAAACTATAAAAGATTTAGATGTTTGGTTGTGTCCTATCTCTCAATTCAAGTTGTATAATAAGTACTAAGTAATTAGCAGGTTAGACATTAAGATTTTGAAGTTTGGAATAATAAAAATATTTTAATTAATGCTATCTCCATACTAACTTTCGTTTTAAATTGGCAATTTTGTCTGCCTAGTCATCCTCTCCTTGACTTAAATTGCTACATCATAAGATGTGATTAGTATGCTTGATTACTTGTCTCATTTAGGGTTTAATTTTTTGCCTATCCCATCCTTCTGCAATCACCAAAGGCTAATACAGCCATTAGTCGACAAACCATTTTTGGTAATGGATGTCTATACGCTATCAAAAATATCATCACAGACGATTTTGTGAGCCGTGTGAGTTTATGGATCTGTAATAAAACATGAGGTCATCACATACGGTTATTAACTCAGAACCATCTGTGATAGTTGAATAACACAGACGGTTTGTAGCTTAAACCGTCTATGATATCTGATGTATCACAGACGGTCTGTAGTTCAAACCGTCTGTGATATATGATGTATCACAGACGGTTTTTAGCTTAAACCATGTGTGATGACTTTTCTCTATAGAGAAGAGATCAGGAATGGAATGATAGGACGTACCTAGGACACAAGGGAGGAGAACTTGACCGGCATGAACACGGTTACACAGACAAAGGTGAAATGAATGGAGAGAGGTAGGTAAAGAGGTGTTGTAGTAGTTTTTAACTCATTTGGTCTTGTTTTGGAATGGAATAGCAAATTTAAAAGGCATAATTAATATATAAACATGTGAATCCTTCAGGTCATTTAAAAGACACAATATCACATCCAATTGCATTTATGACATCAGTTAGCAATTCAATTGTATATCAGAATGTATAAATTTGTATGTGTACAACAGTTAGCAATTCATTAGAGCTCAAATATGAACTAATTATCAATTCAATTTCAGCATAAGACTATTAACATCATTGAGCAGTTCAATAGAGCATACAAATTTGCAATACCCAATGCTAGGCACAGACAAATCACACAGAGCATACAAAAACCAGTGATTGTGCCATATTAACACATTAAGCAACCTAATAGGATCTATCCGCAACTAGCAGCACCAGCAGTCACACCCGAACACAACCCCATTCCCCACCTCCAGATCCATCCATCCATCCAGCCAGCCATCAGCCACATTGCATCTCGGTTCACATGAATACCAACAGCCCAAACCAATAGGTAATAGATCTGTCTTACCTCGACGTCGCCGGTGTCGGTGGTGAGGTAGTCGAGGCCGAGGTTGGTGGAGAGGTAGCCAGGGGAGGTAGGTGGAGAGGTAGCCAGGGAAGGTAGGTGGAGAAGTAGCTGGGTTCACGCAAGCCGGGGGGAGAGGACGAAGAGGTTGCGTGCGCTGGGGAGAGGACAACGACACCGTAGGGGGGGGGAGCTTTGGACGGCGGCGTCGAGGTGGATTTGGCCGCGGGGAGGTCGATTGGACCGGCGACGATGGGAAGAAGGGCGGTGTCGATGACGGGGTCAGGGAGAAGGCGCAACTTGGGGCAAGCCTTCGGGGAGGAGGCTTTGGGCGACGGTGGCGGTGTCGAGGTGGGGAGGGGAACGGGTGAGAGTAAGGGTGCTGGGGAGTGACGAGTTAGGACGCAAACCCTAGTAGGCTCCTACTAATAAAGAGATATCACAGACGGTTCCATAATGGAACCGTCTGTGATATGGTTGTTCAAAGTTCTCTCTCTCTCTCTCTCTCTATATATATATATATATATATATATATATATATATATATATATATATATATATATATATATATGTTTTGAATATATATACTATCATGTATACATTTACATGATATGAAGAAATTACATGTTTATATGTCAATTTTGACATTTAAATATTCTGAAAATTTTCTTTAACTATGATACATATCGCAGACATATGGCCAGCGTATAATATAGTATTTCGATAACCTCCAAATTCAAATAGATTTTTTTCATTTTGGAATTTACATATGGCCAAATAGTGTGGCCAGTCGCTTCTTATAAAGATTAAAAAAGTAGAAACCTAAATAAACAAAGTTTTTCTAGTGGCGGAGGTAGCTAGGCTAGCTGCTATCTCCATCTTCAA
Organism: Phyllostachys edulis; assembly: GCA_036346405.1. Classification (NCBI taxonomy): domain Eukaryota; kingdom Viridiplantae; phylum Streptophyta; class Magnoliopsida; order Poales; family Poaceae; genus Phyllostachys; species Phyllostachys edulis. The sequence continues at coordinate 10,879,886 of CM070566.1, forward strand.
AACTTCGTAGGCGGCGACGTCGGCATCGGACGGTTCGTGATCGAACGAAGCTCGAAATGTGTCCACCCACTAACGTGCTCATTCGAGTGTCTTCCGAAGACCCTCGGACTGTTGAATCATAAAGAATTGAGCCCATAAGCTCTCTTCCTTTGCTTAAGGGGTCTCGGCATGGTCGACTCGGTCGCCCGCCACCTCGATTAAGCAGTCCAAGTGACGGTGAGCCTCCTAGAAATGTGCAACGTCATTGTGGAGGACTACGTCGATGATGCGGTAAACTCGCCGAAAGTGGGAGATCACTCGGAAGACGCGGCGGAGGAGGGTGTCAAGACGGTGGAAGGTGGCCGCCACCTACTCCGGCAAATCCTCGAACAGAGGAGTGAGGACACTGTTGATCAAACAGTGTCCTTCCGCCGCATCCGCCAATATACGGTCGGAGAGGTACTCGTACAGTATGGCCAGGTAGGCGATCAATGCCGGCGACAAGGAAACAGAAGAGGTAGCCATTTCTACTTGCTTTAGAAGAGTAGAGTTATATGTGGGGGATGATGATTATCTTCGATGGCGGATGATCCTTTTTATAAAACAAGGAATAAATTCGGCGCGTGAGACGAAGAGACGCATCGGGGAGCTGAAGCGGCATTGATGCGACGAAAAGACGCATCGGCGACAACGAAGAAACTCATCGGGCGACGACCGGCCGAGGATCTGAAGGGAAATTATCACAGACGGTTATAATTAAAAACCGTCTGTGAAGTCTACAATTATCACAGACGGTTCGTGTTTAGAACCGTCTGTGATATTTCACGGACGGTTTTCAATATGAATCATCTATGAAGTCTACAATTATCACAGATGGTTCGTGTTTAGAACCGTCTTTGACACTTCACAGACGGTTTTTAATATGAACCGTCTGTGATATTACCTCTTCACAAATGGTTTTAAGCGATTGATTATACGCACGGTCTCTAAACAAAAACCGCTCGGATTGTGTTTAATCTGAGATGGTTTCGATCAACCGTGCGTGATCAAAGGCCGAAGATAGCATTTTTGTAGTAGTGAATGTTCATTCTTTTGATCCAATAGTTCAGATTAGTTACGATTTAGTTATACTACACATGATAGTATGAGTAGTATAATATCGGGAGCGTAAGATTGTAATTGCACATGTGGGAATTACATGACACAATAGTAATATTTTCAACCCTAGTTGAAAAAATCCACAATACCCGCATGAGAAAATTATAAATACAAAGAAAAGTCTATTATGCCCCTAACAATCCATTATTAGATTTGATTTATACTACCATCATATACTACTAGTAGAATGTACCGTAAAATTTCTAAAAAGATGACCCTCTCTATAAATAGTTTATAACCTATATACAAAACTTATTTACTAACTTTGCGTCGATTTATGCACCTCTCTATAAATAGTTTACAGCCAATAAACTCAGTACAACTACAAAAACCCAATAACAGTGTACGGAGGAGCTATGTTTATCTGCAACTGCGGGAAAAAAATACCCTTAGCAGCATCATACCGTGCAATCATGCACGCACTATGCTTATCTGCCTACATTCTGCGTTCTATTCCTGGGTATGACTTATGAGGTTAATTGCATATATACTTGCATATGAACTCAGCCAAAAAGAAAATAAAGTTGTTGACAGCGACGTACAGTGCGTGCATGATGATATAATTGAAAAGGAGCTTATCCATGGCTTCATTATTTAGAGAATTAGCATTTGAATATGTAAAGAATGTACAAAAATTTGGGTATTTCAATTAGTACTTTGCCTAGTAGAAAAGTTGGAAACGTTGACAATTTTTCAAAAACTCTGGTGTCTATCGGTAAAGACTTTTCTCAACCGTGGAAGAAGGTCGCGGTCGAAGTGTGTTGGCAATAGTCTTTTATGATTGTTTCTGACTGACAGATAGCCTTGGAAGAAGGAAAGAAGAAATAAAAACGCGAATGGTGCCCTGACACTCCCTGCTAGAGAGCTAGTGCAATGCCTGCCGGCAGTGGCGTAGTTAGGATTTGTAGCTATAGTGGTCCATTGTCTAAATTTTTTTTGACCGCTATAAATATAACATGTCCATACACAAGTATATAAATTACAAAACACAATTAAGAAAAAAATGACGCCACGAGTTCATAAAATAGATGAGTATAACTTTCTTAACATAGAATTAAAATTTAAAATATTACGCATCCATAATAGTTGAAGAACAATATGTCACTACTTCTTCTTCTTCTTCTTGTCGGCTGCGCCTTCTAATAGCCATGAAAGTGTTGATGATTTCTTCTTCACTCGCTTGTAAGAAGATATCCCGCTCAATAAAAGTCAATAGACAATCATCCGTAGGCTATCACCCATCTTATTTCTCAACTTATTCTTGATAAAGGTCATTGCGGAAAATATTCTTTCAACACTTATGTAGCCACCCAGAGAAGCAATACCAACTTGATAAGTAAATAGACCCAATGATAAACTTTGTCCCTCTTTGTTTCAACAAGTTTTACCGAGAGGTCAACAAGATTGTTTAGGCCTTTGAACAATTCATCATTTCTCATGTCATCAATAAAGGTTTCAAGTTGCAAATCAAGTCTTACCAAATCGAGCTTGAAAAATCATTAGGTAAAATTCAGCAAGTCTATGTACCTTGTTTGCATCAAAAGAAGCAAAGGAATCACTTTGGATTCAAAGCACCATACAAGTAAGTAACTCCATATTTACCTCATCAAACCGATTATCAAGCTCTTGACTAATTTTATCAATGACTCCAATATATACTTCTCTTCCAAGTGATCATCATTTGTTTGGTCCTGAGCAAAAGCGTCCGATCTTCCATATGGCACATAATTATGTTCCATTTCAGAACTTGAATGCCATATTTGTTGCAAAATATTGTAACCCTTTGAAGAAATGAAACCCACCCTTGAGACCTCATTTGTTGAATTTTACTCTTTGCCAACCGGACAAGTGACATTGCATTAAGAATATCTTGGTCTTTTCTTTGCAAACACTCGCATAATTCATTTGTGTGTCCAAGAATGTCAAGCATCAAATGAGCATTGAAAATGAAATCAAATGACTCAAGCACTCCAACCATAGTATGTATTTTTGGCCACCACCCTTGTCAAGTATCTCGTCCAAGAGCTATGAGTACATCACTTAATTGTGGGATACATAGCAATCAAGTTGACCACAGCTTTATAATGAGAGCCCCACCGGTGTCACCAGTCTAGGCAGCCCCATCTCTTGATTTAACCCACTTCCAGATTCTAGTATACCGCACTCAAGTGCTTTCATGACATTGTCATATTGGTGATGTCGAAGCATGCCATGACGCTTACAAGAACTACCAACAATATTTAACAAGAGGGATACTCGATCAAAAACCACACACAATCATCATTGTCTTTAGCAACAAAGAACAAGAACCAATTGGAGTTGATGTGCAAAACAAAGGAACATAATAAGCAGATGGTGATTCTTTCATGATCAAGGTTTTCAACCCTTTAATCTCTCCTTTCATGTTACTAGCCCCATCATAGCCTTGCCCACGGATTTGAGTTATAGTCAAACCATTACTAACTAGTGAAGATTGAATTGCTTCCTTAAGTGATGAAGAAGTAGTATCATCTACATGAACAATTCCAAGAAACCGCCACATGGTCTTCCGATTATCAACATAACGCAAGCAAAGGGCAAGTTGTTCTTTATGAGAGACATCACTAGACTCATCACTAAAATTGTATAGTGATCATCACCAATTTCATTAATGATTTGATCTCTAGTCTCCATTGCACAACATTGAATAATTTCTTTTTGTATGTCCGGGCTAGTCAATGTGCAATTACGGAGCATTCTTCAAAACAAACTTGTCCACCTCTTCATTATTTGTCGCAAGCCACTTCAAAAGCTCAATAAAGTTCCTCTGTTGCTAGACTCTTCACTTTCATCATGCCCACGGAATGCTAATCCTTGTCGCAAAAGAAACCTCAAACATCTAAGTGAATAAGTCAACTCTTTGATCTTGTAGAGACGACGCTCCTCATTATCCACCTTCACAATTTTATCATCAATTGCTCCATGGGGAGTCATAAATAAATTATATCTTTCTTGAGTGCGTTGTAGACCACTGCTACACCACCCACATGTAAATCAAGTGCATCATTTCTATTCCAATTTTTCCACCACCTTCAACAAATGCAGATGTCTTACTTCTCCCTTTCCAAACAAGTAGCACACAAAACAAAATGTCGCTTCCTTCTTGACATCATATTCTATCCAAGGATATTTATAAAACCATATAGGATTGAACCGCTCGTCCCTATTTCCAATTTTCCTACTTTCAAATTCATGTGCATAAGGTTGGTATGGGCCTTTAATAATATATGATCGCCGAATCGCATCTTGATCATTGACGAGATAATTTGCAATGGGTCAGTTTTTCTCCGGATCAAGTGGAAGCCATCGATATCATAAATTGGTTCCTTTTCGTAAACCGGAGGTGGTGGACTTGGAGGCATTGGAGTTGAAATTACATTCTCTTCGATTACTCTTTCTTGATCAAGTCCACCTTCTTGTTCTTCAGTTTGTTTCTTCCGAACAATTGCATCCACACCTTCTTGTTCTTCAATTTGGTCTTCGAACAATTGCGCAGTACGTATGAGATGGAGAAGATGCCTTCTTCTTTGCTTCATATTTCAAAAAGAGAGGCAATATCACCACTCCTCTTCATGTTTCAACAATTTCGCAAGAGAATTATATAATGAATTAGTATATCAAACCAATAATCCAATCTCGCAAAGATCATATATTGAAATAAAAATTCAGAGTTGCACTTGCACAAAAAATCAAGTAGTAATCGCAAAGTCCGCAATCATCGGTAGTAATCTTGCAAATAAACACTAATGTTACATGCAAATAAACACTAATGTTACATGTAAAAACCAGTTAAGTCAAGATTATAGCTAATAAGTACCAGTATAGAACAAACAATGATCAGTGGGTAGTACTAGTACTGCAATGTATCATGTTTGTCTACAATTCCATTGTTACCATGCATCCTCTCTGAAAGAAAAAGAAAAACCCAAAAATTACAGTGTAATAGTGTATATATAATATATATACGATGATTGACATCTGTGTACGAATTTACCCTTTCTCTCTCTCTAAAGTAGGAGACCAGGGGGCAAGATAAGCAAAAGGGATGGAATTTCAGAGCATGGCAAAGGGTTGTGGGTACGAGCTGAAGTTGAGTCAAGGATAAAATAAATAGAGAGAAAATTGCAACCAATCAGTAGAGACTAGAGAGTGCAGCATGTGAAATTCAAGAGTATACTATACCCTCGAGGAGTAGCAGTTCGCCCAGCATCCAGTTCAAGACCAAGCAGCGCCACGCCTCTCACGGCTCCACCACCGCTGCCGACGGACGCCTGTCAGCAGCCTCGAATCCAGCCCCACCACCGCGACCCTCCTCCGCTTCAGCGCAAGACCTCCTCCGCCACAGCCCAGCGCCTCGTCGCCCACCAGAACCAACCTATGCAGCTTGTGTGAGTGCGTACTGGTCGGCGGGCGGTGCAGCCAGGAAAGTCCAGCGACAAAGCAAATATGAAGCTCCAACGATTGAACTTCTACCTATGGGCCTTGGTTGGGCCGAGCGCAGGGTGGTCCGCGGCCCACAGGGACCACCCTGTAGCTCCGCCACTGCCTGCCGGATCAATTATTTTAGTAGTATAGGATGGTCTCTAGACCGTGTGTATGTATCGACCAAAGCAATGACCAGGATTTATAATTTTACCCTCGGCTGGAGTCAGGATCGTAGAAGGAAGCAAATTCTTTGGGGAAATGAGGCCCTCCTCTCACTGTCGATCTCCTCCCATCTTTCGGTACTGTTTATGGATGGACGATGGGATCGAGAGGACCTTGCGGAGGCCCATCCCTATAGAATTTATTTTCATCGTAGAATGCTTCCAACTTCCACTGGTGTGCTCTGGGGGCACTAGTGTGTGCAATACCGTGCCTCCAGGATACGACAGTGATGATGTGGCAATGTGTTCGGACGTGGCAAGAATGGAACGGTGACGTGACGGCTTGCCCGGGTGCGGGAGGAATAGCAGGCACGTGTTCGGACACGGGAGGAATGGCACAACCACGTGGCGCGTATCTGGGCGTTGTAGGCACGACAGTGGCGATGTGGCAGCATGAGGCCGTCTAACACCCCCCCACCCCCCGCCGGAGAGCGGTGGAGAACATGTCCGGACGTGGGGGAACGGATTTGGATGCATGTCGGCCATCAACACGTCCGTTGTAATTTTTGGCATTACGACGTGTTGACGGTCAATATTGTTAATAACAACATCAACAATATCATTTAGACCAAAAACTTGATGAATATCACGTTACTGACCTGGACAACATCAGCATGCGCCTAGGTAGCAAACGAGCAAAGAGCTACGGCTGGAAGAAAAACATGACGTTTTCAGACTTTTTTCCCCCTGGGAGTGGAAAGATACCATTCCCGACAAATGTACGGATGGAGTTTTAATGATCACATCTTAGGCACTTCAAGCCCACGGATCGAGAATGAGTGTTCTTTTTCTTGTGTGGGGGATTCAGGATCCGTGCTCTATTGGTTAACACCTCAGGATTTCCTACTGTTAGTAGTACTGTATAACCGCGTCACTCTTAGCAGAATGACAAGCATCAAATTACCCAATCTTCTTATACTGGAGTGACCCCAGTTTCAAATAACTAAAGTAGGGAAATGTTGCATAAATAACTCTTGGGGTTGTCTTTCTGTAAGGTGACTGAATTTTTTTAAGCATAAGTCATATTTATTGCTAATCTTCGTACAAATCCAACAGTGCATACATACTCTAGACCACATACACATGCAACTTTCAAGTTTCGACAACAAGCTCCTGCAGGCAAGTTTGCTCAAGTCTATAGCCCAGACGATTCCCAAACCGAAAAACGCTAAAATATTTATAATTCGACAATTTTTTTATTACTTTTACCACACATCTCCCTCGCAATTCCTTCTCTTTCACGATAGTTTGGAGAGGACTCGCGCCGTCACGCGAACACACATGGTGGAGGTAGAAGATGGACACAGAAAGTTTCGTGACACCACAATTGCTTGGCGTCGTTTTCTCTGCTCTCTGTTACTATTTCTCTTCTGACTGAACTCAACTTGCTTACAGAATAGATACTAGAGTACTTGGTGCGGTTAGCGGCTAACAAACTTGATCTGCAATTCAAGCCATGCAACCTGAATAAGCTCCACTACTCATAGCGTGCGCTTTGACCCAATCTCTCCATATATGCAGCTACATGCAACACAATTAAGGAATGACTTTTGACACATCAACAGTGTCATGCAAACACACGATCAAACCTGACATGGAAAACAACAAATGCAACATGATTACTAAAGTAGGATGCAGGTAGGGGTGAAAACGGATCGGATAGTTTCCGACCAATCCAGGCGAAAACTAATTCAGATAGTGTCGACTTAGATTTTGTCGGATCGAAAACAAATACAGATTTTTTTTATCAGAAACGAATACGAATACAATAGCTCTGGTATCCGCCAAATACGAATACAGATTATCCGGATTATAAGAAGGCCGGATATCCGGCATTTTCAGCTCAACGGCCAAAACCAGCCCGCTAGCTGACCCACCATCGTAACTCATTAGTCATTAGGGTTTCCAGACTTCCAGTTTCCTCACGACCTCACCTACTATGTTCGGTGGTTGTTCCTCTTCCTCGTTCCCCAATCCAATTCCTATTCGCCTTAACCTTCTTTTTTTTTTGATAAAAGGGTGAAAGCCCCTGTTTCCATTAATAGAAACCACGATACATGAATCCAGGAGACAAACTGAAAACGAAAAAAAAACAAGGATGTAGCCAACAGATACCTTCCTACTTACAGAAGTTTTAACAACCTATTACAAAAAGCTCAAACAAAGAAAGTGCAAGCTGCCAAAGACATCACCATATCAAACACGTAGCAAATTAATCACCTCATCAAGTGGAAGACAACAAAATTGGTGCAAAGACATCACCCAATTAGCTGCCACCGAGAGCTTCCAAAAAACCAGACTAGTCTCAAAACGTCAACTTCTTGGTCCAAGGTGTCCACATTCTTCTTGCCCCAAAAACTTCTATCGCCACTTGATTCAACACTTTAGCGCCCATGACCAATAGATTCTGATCGACCTCCCTCTGCAATTTGGCCCAAAGCTCAATACACTGACAAATATAAAAAATTACATGAACCGGTTCTGAAGGCCACTTATGCTTGAAACAAGCTACATTTCAAAATTTCCAAATGTTCCATATCACTGCAGCTATGCCAACCAAGATCAAATTCCTTGTTTTCCTAGTAAATCCTCCAATCCAGTTGGTCATCAACTGATGGATATCCACAGGAGTACAAGTCAAACCATATGCACATTCCACAACATTCCAAATAAACCTCGCTAAGGGATAAACCAAAAAAAGATGATTGATAATCCCATTCATTCCACAAAAAACATATTTTTTATCCCCTAACCAACCTCTATGACACAAATTATCCTTAGTCAAAATTCTGTCCTTCAGCACAAGCCACATGAAGACCTTAATCCTCAAAGGCAATTTTAACCCCCAAATGAAGTGATAAGGAAAAAGAAAATTTTGATTTCTTAAAGCAAGATAAAAAGATTTAACAGAAAACACTCCAGTCTTCGACAAAAGCCACACCAACCTATCATTCTCATCTCTCAGTTTAACGCCGCCACACTCACTTACTAATTTCTGCCATAACATTAAGTTGTCTCCCAATAAGGTTCTCCGAAACTTGATAGAATCCAAACCTTTTGCAAAGACACTAGCCACTGTGATTTGTTTATTATATACAAGGTTAAACAGTCTAGCATACTTCACAGCCAAAGGAGCATCCCCTAACTATAAATCTTCCCAGAACCTGGTTCTAGCACCATCACCCAAAATCCTTTTGCAACAAGAGAGAAAAACATCCTTCACCTCCATTAAACCTTTCCAGAAGCAAGAATCTCCAACCTTAGCACTTGATTGTGTCAAGGTATTCTTGTTTAGATATTTTTTTCCTAATGATATCTTGCCACAGCCCCTCCCCATTTTCTAACCTCCACAACCATTTGCTTAGAAGAGCCAAATTCATGGATTTCAAATCAAGAACTCCTAGACCCCCTTAAGCCTTGGGTAAACATACCACTAGCCAACTAACCAGATGATATTTTTTATTACCCACACCAGAACTCCAAAGGAATCTTGACCTAAACCTATCCATCTTTCTCCCAACACCCACAGGTAACTTGTAAAAAGACATCATGTAAAGAGGCAAACTACTTAAAGAAGAATTGATAAGCACCAAACGGCCTCCTAAAGTTAGCATTTTACCTTGCCAACCCCTCAATTTATTCTCAAACTTATCCTCAACAGTCTCCAATCTAGATTGCTCACCTTTTTCCTATCCACAGGAATCCCTAGATACTTAAGAGGAAGCTTTCCCCCCTTACAAGTAAAAATATCCTCATAAAAAGCATGTTTACCATATGCTAATCCAATACAATAAACCTCACTCTTGTGAAAGTTTATTTTCAAACCTGATAAATGTTCAAACAAACAAAGGATAAATTTCAAATTTTTAGCACTTTCTTCATCATCTTGAATCAAAAATATAGTATCATCCGCATATTGCAAGATGGCAGTCCCATCATTTAACAAATGAGAATTCAAGCTTTTAATCAAACCCAAATCCTGAGCTTTCCTAATAAGAAGAGCTAGAATGTCAACTACAAAATCAAACAGCAATGGTGACAACGGATCACCCTGCCTAAGCCCTTTATAAGTTCTAAAGTAAGGCCCAACATCATCATTTACTCTAACACACACTTCACCCCCACTAACCACTTGCATTATCCAATCAATCTACTTGGAAGGAAAACCTTTCAACTCAAGAGTTTTAAAAAGAAAGTCCCACTTAACTTTGTCATAGGCTTTTTCAAAATCTACTTTAAACAAAATGCCAGACATCTCTCTCCTATGTAAATCATGCAAAGTTTCATGTAAAATTAGCACACCATCCATGATAAATCTCCCCTTAAGAAAAGCAAATTGAGATTCAAGAACAATCTTATCAATAACCCTAGCCAACCTATTAGTTAGAACCTTAGTGAAAATCTTATAGCTCACATCCAACAAACAGATAGGTCTGAATTTCTGAATTCTATTGGCATCCTTTCCTTTTGGCAGCAATGAAATGACTCCAAAATTCAGTCTAGCAATATTTACTTTCCTCGAAACAAAACCATCTAAAATCTTTTTCAGATCATCCTGGACTAGAGGCCAAAATTTCTAATAAAATTCAATTGGGAACCCATCTGGACTAGGAGCTTTATTCAACTCCATTGAAAAAACAGCAAATTGTAACTCTACGAAAGTAAAATCCTGAATTAGGAGCTCTCTGTCCTGTTCATCTAATTGAGGAATACCTTCCAACTCAATGATACACATAACAGAATCAGATTTACCAAAAAGATTTTTAAAGAAAGCAGTAATATACTTCATTAACTGAACATCCCCTTTAATCACCCCTTCATCTTGATGTAAAGCATGAATGAAATTTTTTCTCCTCCTTCCATTAGCTTTTGCATGATAATATCTAGTATTGTTATCACCCTCTAATAAATTTTTTTCTTTAGATCTTTGAAACCACTTAAGCTTTTCCTCCTTCAAGATATTGTTTAACTGATTTTCTAACTTAGCTTTAAGCTCTCTTTTGGCAGAATCTAACCCTTGATTTTTCACATTCTTTATCCAAACTATCTAACTGAGTCAACAACTCCTTTTTATGTTTTCTATAAAAACCTTCCACATTATTATTCCACCATTTTAATAGCTTCCTCAACTTTCTCAGTTTGTTTTGCCAAGCAACAACAGGAGATAGTCCATCAGTGGACTGCTCCTAGACTTTCTGAACTAACAAATACAAATCACCCCTCAAAAACCAATTCAGTTCAAATCTGTAAAAAGTCCTTTTGCCTACCTGTCCCACTATATCCACGACCAGAGGGACATGATCAGAAAGCACTCTAGGTAACACCTTTGTGTACACCAAAGGGTACTGTTGTTCCCAAGTATAACTCACCAAGACTCTATCTAACAACTCATAAGTGGGATCCTCATGGTTATTACTCCAAGTGAATCTTCTACCACTAAGTTGAACTTCCCTCAAACCAACATTTTCTATAATGGAGTTGAACAAAAAGCTCCACTTACCACACACCCCTGGTTTATTTTTCTCACAAACTTTTATGATAATGTTGAAATCTCCTACTACAAATATAGGTAATGAATTCGAATTCAATAAATGAGCTAACTGAACCAAGAAAGCCTCCTTACCTTCTTGTTGATCAGCCCCATACACAATGACTAAGTCCCACATGAACTTGTCACTATTATTACGAAGAGTCACTTTCACAAAATAATCCTCACATTGATACCTCACAACAGAAAAAGAATCTATCGTGCCGTGCGGGCCCGAGCCCATTTAACCTGACGGGCCTTTTCGGCCCACTTAAGCCGTTAGGCCCGAAAAAATAAAATAAAAATCAGAAAAATGTGTAGAATTTAGAAATAGATATGAAAATTTGTAAAAAAAAATGAGACGAACATATTGAAAATATAATGAAGAGCTTTATTAATGTTCAAATGGTTGCCTGTTAAAACATTTGCCAAGTAAAAACTCAACATAAGAAAACCTTGGCAAAGGAAAAAGAGTACAACTTATAGCTCTACATACATCCTTATTCTATGTGTCGTTGTCTAGGTATAGATTTTTAAACACCTCTGACAATTGTGGATTTTCCACAGAGTGTTGTATTCGTGAATTAGTTTGTTCCCAATCCTTCATAGTTAGAAGTATGTCCACCATCTTACTTGTGAGACTTGTTCTTCTCTCCTCCAATATTCTTTCAGAAATACTGAAAGCAAACTCAGAGGAAACTGTCGAGACATGAAAAGTTAACACATCACGTGCAAGTATGGATAGCACGAGATATGTTAACTTATGGGCTTGCCACCATTGAATTTTTTTGAAGCCTTCTGAGTTGAAATCCACTGTATTGCTCTCTAGATAGGTGGATAGTTCCCCACTCTTTGGGGTTCTTGGCTGAGCAGGCGGCGTTGTAGAAGAAGAAGACCTAGAGCTAGAGAAAGAGCCACCAAAGATCTTTCCCTACATATTTGTCCTGCTACTTGAGACGGGGGCTACTGGAGGTCGTTGCAAGTGGACTCCTCGAAACTTATTTTCATACTTTTGGTAAACCTCGTGTAACCGAGAACGAACTTATGTAAAATAGTTATTATAGTCTAGCCCTGTAGCATCACTAAGAAAATCAAGTACGCTACCAAATGCTTCAATTTTAGCTCTAGGATCTAAAAAAATGCAAATGCATATAGGTAAGGGATTTCTCTCCAATATTTAAGGTATTTACTTTTCATAGCAACAATAGCCTCGCGTAAAACTAAGTCATTCTCATACATTTTAAATTGAGTAGCAATCTGTAAAATACTATGCACAATGATAGGAGATATTGGATAGTAGACAACAGACAAAGCAACAGTGGCCTAAAAAAAATCTAAAAACTATAGTACCTTCTCAGCAACGAACCAATGTTGCTCAGTCAATAGTATACTACCGTCAGTGCTCTGATAGTGCATTTGAATAAAAACATAAAAAATGCTCTTATATGGTAAAAGACTCTTAAGCATCAGGTAAGTATAGTCCCATCTTACTGGCATGTCTAAACCAAACTTTCTTGGACGTACACCCATCGCCCTGTAGAAGTTCTTATATGATGCTATTCTTACGTTAGACTTATTCAAGAAATAAATCGCATCACGAAAAGCTTTTATATACAGACTCAACATCTTCAAACCACATTTGACTATAAGGTTAATAATATGACAAGCACATCACTGATGTAGTAAGAAGAAATCGACGTATGTACTCAACGCTGGAGTAAGAATATCCATGGCCCTAGAGTTCGAAGTGGCATTGTCTAAAGTAATTGGGAATATTTTATCTATAAGACCAAAGTCTTCCACGACTTTGATAATACAGTCTGCAATATTCTCACTTGTATGTGCTACATCAATTAATTTTGAACCTATAATTCTTTTCTCCATTACCCAGTTGTCATTAACATAATAGACAACTACACTAAGATATCCTCCCTAGCCCGACCACTCCATATGTCCGAGGTCAAGGCCACCGAAAATGTGCACGTACTAAATAGTTCCTTTATTTTATTACGGCATTCATTGTAGCATTTTACTAGATCCCTAGTTGTTGTCTATCTAGAAACGATAGAAAATATAGGATTATGCGCAGTCCTAATGTAATTTTGGAAAGTAGCAGACTCCCCAAAGCCTAACGGTAAATCCTCAAAAGCAATTAAACGATATGGAGATTGACGAGCTACCTCAGGATCATAGTCCTAGCTACATACCGTATCGTCGGGGTTGTATTGTAGCTGCATTTGCCTCATCACCAATCCTTGCTGGGCCTTACATCTTGTAGCATGTCTAAGCAAGTGTCCCATTCCACCTGTAGACCTTGCAAACAATTCATTGCGATAAATTTTGCAAATAGCATATGGTACCTAATTTCCCTGTGCGTCTTGCTTAGTTGTCATGTCGAAATTCTCCCACACTCCCGATGTAGACGGCTTTGACCTCTTTGCTCCGGTAGTCGTCGACATAGAAGCTGTTGTGGAGCCTAATGATAGAACTCCGCCTTGCCCTTCCAGTTGGCTTGATGCAGCCGCAGCTGCCTTCATGGATGCAACTTCCTCCGGTGAAAGTCCGTAATCACCAAGAGCAAAGCTATCATAACTGTCCATAACGAAAACTGCAAAATCAAAACTAACACTATTATTACTTTCATCTAAGCATAGCAAGTACTAACAATAAAAGTATGCAAAAATAGCATTGTACCTCTTTTGCTGACTTGCTGCCAAAAATTGAATTTTCCCAAATTTGGTAAAGTTTTTTTTTTTGAATTTTGCCAAATTATCTCAACGAATTTGAATTTGCACGAATTTGAAATAGGAATTGAGGAATGGATGGGTGCTAAATGAGGAGGGGGGTATGGTGACTATTTATGGGAAAAAAATTGGGATTTTTTGAATTTTTTTTGCTATTTTTAAAGAGCCAAACGGTTAAAAAACGCCAACGGCCGAATTTTAGTCGGGTCGTGCCATGCCAGGCATGGCCCACGAGCCCGTCTGCCCAGCTTCCCGATGCCCCTGCTTCGCCTGCCCCGGTTCCCCCGCCCATTGCATGCCTGCCTCCTCTTTTCCCTCCCGCCTGCTTACACCCCATCACAGATTATGCAAGACAACACCGCATCGCTTACTGAAAGTGCACGCGTCATTGCCTACATGCTTACCTGCCTCCACGCCTGAGCCACCCTCCACGTCGGCCTTCTCCTCCTCCTCCTCCTCCTGGCTCCCTTCCGAGCCTTGTTCTCTCGCACGATCATGGGCCCGCCTCCCTCCTCCTCTTCCTCTCCCCTCCTTCTTCCTCCACACTAACCCTTCTTCCTCTGGCCGGCGCGCTCCGCCCTCCTCTCCTCCAAGCTCGGCTCACCGGCTGCCTCCCTCGGTCGGTCGGCCCCGCGCACGCTTACCACGTGGGCTATGCCAGGCTCGTGTTGTGCCTGGCACGGCCTGACACAGTTCGTGCCGTGCTGGGCCGGCCCATCGTGCCAGGGTGGTGGCCTAGGCTATCGTGTCATACTGGCCTGACCCATGAAAAGTGCGGGCGTGCCGCGTTCGCGGTTGGCCAACAATGTCATGCCTCGGGCAGTTCGACAGCACGCACCATCCGCCGCTTGGAACTTTTTATTTAAATAATCCATTTTTTATTCTAAATTACAAAATTATAACTGCGATATTTTTTTACAAAATTATACATCTGTCGCCAAACAGTTGGGCGATTGGATCCTGTCACCCAACGGCTAAGCGACATTAATGCGGTCGCCCAACCGTTCGGCATCATTAATGCAATCGCCCAAATCATATGTATAGAAGCTATGGTGAATCATTTATAATCAAGCCTCCAAGAGTTTAACGGTTACGAATCGATGGATGGCTTATATAGGGCTGGCGCCGCTTCTACTGACGAGCATGTGAAGAAGAAAGAAGAGGAGTGCCCGAGCGAGAGGAAGGAAGGAAGAAAGAAAGAGAGGAGAGGAGAGGGAAGAAAGGGAAGAAAAAGAGAGGGAGAAGAAGAAGAGGATGAAAGATTTGTTTGTGAGGTAAATTTTTTTATCTTGTAGTGTATTTCTTTGTAGTAAGTAAATAGTTTGTGTAGTTCAAATAGTAGTATAAGTAGCACTCGTAGAAAATTTTAGTTCGAGAAAAAATAGTAGAAAATTGAAATGTTGTTAATTTATACGTAAGTAGCACTGGTAGAAAACTTTGTTAGAGAGAAAAGTAGTCCGTGAGGGAGAAGTAGTGCTGTTTGCGAGAAGTATTGTAGTTGTGTTGGTGCATGCATGACCGACTATTATTCGGTGAATAATTAGAAATTTGGTAAGTAGTAGTGGGTACTCTCGCTGAGTGCATGAGGAGGATGAATTATTTGTATGGACTAATTAGTACAGGTTAATTAGTATGGACTAATTGACTTAGGTAATTGGTATAGCTCTATAGAAGACTGGAATGCCACTTGTAGCATTTCGGATTGCAAGTTAGCGTCAGAATCGGATAATGCCTGGTATGGAATAGCTCGGTTTTCAAGTTGAATGAGAATAATGTACTACATGTTAATTGTGGCCTTTGCCTTAGGGAATGAATGACGCCTTAACCATGTTGTAGTGTAGTTGTTCACGATAGGTGAAGGGCCGTAGAAATGTAAATTACAGTGTAGTAGTACTTGCATATCGTATGCCAGATCTCGACTAGTTGCAATATTGAAATATTTACAGTGAGACATCGGTCATGCCTGCATCCACTATATTGAAAGTGCATTACGGTGATGGCACCGTTCGTGAAAGTCTGTACGGTGTTTACTTGAGCGGTTTTCCACAAGCCACTCCGGTACACCCAGATGACGAGAATGCACGAATCGCAGATGTAATGTACTGGCTCACCCGCAGCTTCTCCTTGGACCCTGAGGTGTGCAGCGTCGTCATACAAGGTCTTTAGAGCCAGTCTCCCACGGACATTAGATGGGAGTTGAGAAGACTGATGCGCATGGCTATGTGGAAGGGTTTTATAGAAGGCTGCCAGCGCTGTGGATACGAGTGTGTGCTGCTTGCGCAAGCATGCCCAAAAGAAACTGTATAGGGCCCTGCCGACAGATATCATCCGGGTGGTGGGAGCAGCTCAGGCGCCCAGCATGTTAGTGAAGGAGAGGACCCGAAGGCCGGTGTTACGAAGGGTTCAGAGGATGTTGCTCGTGATGAGGCCAACGCGGTAGATGTAGGAGAGGAAGATCGGTCATCGCATGGTGAGCCTACAGGACAGGCTGATGAAGGAGAGCATAGGGAGTATATAGTGTGTCAAATAGAGAGTGATGACTGGATAGCCTTGGCTAAAGAGGAAGTTGTACAGGAGGACGACGAGGACAGTTCCGATGAGGACGGAGCTCCCATCCCCCGGGAATGGAACAGGTTTGGCGCTGAGGGTGTAGCTACGTATGACGAGCACGAATCACCGTGGGAGTACCATACCACGAAGGTTCGGTTGCACTCAATGTTTGTTGATAAGAAATCCTTGCAGGATGCCATTAAGCTGTGGGCTATGTCCATGCAGCGGACGTTTTGGATCGTCAAATCTAGCCAGGAGCAGTACACCGTCAAGTGCGAGTAGGCCAGTTGTCCTTGGCGAGTGCACGCACATAGACCAAAGTATGAGACTAACTGGATTGTCTCGAAGGTGGAGCCGCACTCCTGCGTGCTCAGTAGTATTTTGCCAAGGCATCATAATCTAACGTCGACCTTCATAGCCAATTTGATGTATGGGGAGATAGTGGAGAAGAGGGATGTGGAGGCCAAGCACATCATGGTGGCTATTGAGAAGAAATTCAAGTACAAGATCGCCTACGCCATATGCTATGCGGCGGGCAGTGTAACATCCCTATTTTTCTCGGCCTTTTGAAGATTTCCAAAACCCCAAAAGGAACCATTTGATTTTATTAATTTGCCAAAGCTTAAATGGTAATTTAGAATTTCAAAAGTGGTTTAATTTGAAATTAATTAAACTTCAATTAATTAAAGTTGGTTTAGTGAGTTTAGTTGGATTTTTATTTGGTTTTTCCTTTGGCCTTATGTTAAAAATAATTAATTGCAAAACTAAAAGCAAAAGTGAAGTGAAAACTATTTTTACTAAGTCCTAAATAATTCAAGGGATTTCGTGAATTTTCCTAGAATTTTTGGACGTACTTAAGCTATTTTCTAAAAATGCTTTTGCTTTTTCGCTATTTTCTAAAAAGAAAAAGATTAGAAATCCACCTCATCAATGTGGGCCGAAACCCCTCCACATCATCGTTTCACACATGCCCAAATTTCTGACCCTCTCCCCTTCTCCACCGCTCGATCTGGATCGAACTGGCGTGGCTTGCGCCTCTCTCTCTCTCTCTCTCTCTCTCGGCACCTGGGCCCGCCTGTCCACCTCGGCCTCATGGTCGCCTCCCCACCGTCCCCGCCTCCCTCCTCCTGGCAAGAATCCACTGCTCACCGCCGCCTCCTCGCTCTTAGCCGCCTGGTCACATCTCGTCAAGGCCTCCTCACGCGCTTTCACGCCACGCCTCCTTTCTCCTCCACGCCATTGACAAGCCATTAAAGCCATGAGAGCTCGAGCCTCCTCCTCCGGGGCCCTCCGCCTATTTAAGGAGCACCGTGACCTGCCGAGCTCTCTCTCTTCCCTCACCTCTCTCCTCTACCCTCCGGCCGCATTTGAAGCTTGCCGCAGCTGCGCCTCACACTGCCAGCCTCTCCACTTCCCGCTTGCTCTGCCTTCTCATTGCCGCCGAGCCCACCCTCAAGATCGCTGGCCGAGGCCGCGACCTGCAAGCGCACTTCGCGCTTAAACCTCACGGAGACTTCTTCGCTGCTGAGCCGCCGCTCCGCTTTTTTTTTTTTCCTTGTTGCTGTCTCGCTCGCCGCTGCCTCTGAAAGCATGCAAGATAGCGTTCGCCAGCGACCTCCTCTTCGCGACGGTTTCGCCACGGCCTTTCGCCGCCATTGTCACGCATGGCGACTCTTCAGAGAGCGCTGCCACGGTTCGACGTGGTAGGCCACGTGTTTCACCTCACCACCGTCATTAGCCACGTTACTTCACGCCGACGTGTTCGCCCAAGACTCCAAATAACAATACATGATTTTCTTCGGATTTTTCTTTAGGAAAATAATTCGAAATTCGAGAAAACCCTAAAATCCATCATTTTATGTGATTTTCTAACTTCCTTGGTCAGAATCTTCTTCATTCGAACTCCGATTCGAAAGTGATTCCAATTTCTAAATTCATCTAAAATCCTTGTCTTCCTATTAGTATTTATTTGGTATTTATTTGGATTTTATTTGGAGTTGTTTTATTTATTTAGCTTTGGTTGCGCAGTGATAGGTTCCGTTGCTTTCTAAGATTTCGCAGAACCATTTAATCGGAAAAGCACCTCCACTCTTCAACGAAGGCAAGTCATAGACCATTGATCATGTTGATCCCATGTTTATAAAAGTATATTGTTTTATATAAACATGCATGGCTAGTTTTATAATAAATGGTTTTGGTTTAGTTAATTACCTAATTGCCATTATGCCTCCTTGTTAATTTGTACTTGACATGTATCCTTGAATGACATAACTCCTTGGACACCCTAGGATGGTTATTGTTAGTTGGACATGATGTAATACCAACATGGGTATCAGATTGTTTAGTCATGCTCTAGTAGACGTTGGTCTCGATCTCATGATTCAATAAATGTTGATTTGCCCTAGCGCACATGGTTTGTGGCTTGTGTAGTAACGACTGTGTTGCTAATAATGCTAAGTGTGGTCCCGTGTGAGACCACGACATTTGTTGTCACCTTACTAAAATTTGTGTGCCATGATTAGGTGGTCCTCCGTCGGGTTGAACCCAACATGATGAATTTGACTAAAGGAAATTATGGAACTGCGGGCGGAGCCACTTTTGATAAAGATGTTGTGCCATGACTAGGTGGTCATTTTGGCAAAGTTGAACTAAAATAATTTATGCTCTGACGAGTGGGTGGTGGAAAAAGGTGGGTGCAGTAACGCACACTTGGAATGTGGAACCGATCTCATCTCGAAAGCAACCAACTAAGGACTTAACCTTGAACCATTGATCTGGGCCTAAACCGCACAACCACATGTCTAGATTGGGATAGACTCGTCAATAATTAGCAATGTCTTGGTTGGTTCTGCTTTTGGGGGGAACGCGCAAGAGGGGGCGTGATGGAGGCTAAAACCTTAGCGAAAGCGTAATCGAGTCAAGACCGAACTTTGTAAAAGCCTTGTCACGCATTTCTAGACCTGCTTACCCAAGGTAGTGAGTGGCATAGATACATGCCGAACAAACTAGAGAAATTCGTGTCTTGTGGGTCAAGCCGCATAACCTCCGCAGAGTGTAAAACTATTCAATAGCCGTGTCCCCTGCTATGGACATGCCCGGTGATTTCACGCAAAGGGTAGAACTTTTGTCTAAAAATGATGGAATGGTTTGGTCGAATCTTGTAGTTGGTTGATGGTTGGAGTGTGACAGGTGTTCACTATTTGTTTCAAAGAAAGTTGCTTACTTATGTATTAGTCTTTAAATTGTGCTTTGCAATCTACTTCTTTATCAGATTTATCACAAATATTGCTTTCGCAAAGTGAGCCATAAAGCTATCCTTGTCAATGCCTCAGATAAATATTACTTGCATTCATTTCCTATGACTTGTCAGAGTACATTCAAAGTACTACTTCGCTTTTATACGAGTTAATCATCGCCAAGAAGAACCCGGATGTAACGAAGTCTCTACGAGGAGGATTACTTTGAAGACTTTGCGATTAGGTCGCCATTCTTCACTCGATTGCCGGTGGGCATATTGGGTGACCTCCACCGTGGTTGTGTTTCCGCCGCAAGCTCTCTTTTGTTGCTTAGCCCCTGTGGCTAACTGTTGTAAGACTTGACCATAAGGTCTTTTGGTTAATAATATTAATTTGTCTCGCTTCATCTTTTGTTTGGTTGTGTGGTTATGATTGCACCAATGTTGCAACTGTGTGAGCTAGCTAACGATCATGGGACTAGTTCGAATACATTGAGGGTCTGGGGTTGTATACCTGTGGTCCCGGCAAGAAGGCTTTGGAAAGACGGTTCGTCTCTTGAGGCGGCAGACGATAACCTTCCTCGTATAAGCCGGTGCAGCAGAGAGAAACCCGCACGTGACATCGCCGCTAAGGACAAGCCATCTAAAAAACCACGAGGTTTTACGATATTGCATAGGGCCATCAGAGTCTCTTGATGCTCGTGACGAGGCTTTTAAGCATATGCTGCCGAGATCTCGCTTGATCGGACCTTTTGACCGGAAATACAAGGGGCAGATCCTCATAACTGCTATGCTGATGGGAACAATCAAACTATGTCGTTGGCCATCGCGTTCGTCAAAGGTGAGAATTACGACAGCTGGTTGTGGTTCCTTCACCATGTGAGGGTGGAAGTTGTTGGAGCTCGTCCTGATGTGTGCGTGATCCATGATCGCCATGCTAGGATGCTGAAAGCCATAAGAAAACTTCAGCAAGACCCCGATGAGCCGTTCACTTGGCCAGATATGAGG
Organism: Phyllostachys edulis; assembly: GCA_036346405.1. Classification (NCBI taxonomy): domain Eukaryota; kingdom Viridiplantae; phylum Streptophyta; class Magnoliopsida; order Poales; family Poaceae; genus Phyllostachys; species Phyllostachys edulis. The sequence goes on from CM070566.1 coordinate 10,900,772, forward strand.
AGTAGATGGTGCATCCGCCACTTGGGGGCCAACTTCTTCAAGAAGTTTCTAAAGCAACCGTTGGTGAAGCTATTCAAGAGGCCGGCTATGCAGAACCCACAGTGCAAATTTGACGCTTTATGGGCGCTACTGGATGAGCATAGCAGGAAACACATGGACGAGAGGAACCAGGGACCAGAGTTTGGACCTGCTAGTCCGAGGAGGAGGACCTCGAGGAACATCGAAAAGCTCCTACTAGATCAAGGCCGAGCCATTGAAAAGTGGTCTTTGCTACACAACACGGATGGGGGCAAGGTACTTGCATAATGACCACTAACCTTGTAGAGGTATACAACTGGTTCTTAGTGGCCTTCGCTCAGCTCCTCGCCATTGTGGAAGGTGTTCTACACAAAGACAATCGGTATTTCAGGAGAGGCATGCAAATACCGCACTTCATGCCGCCAACCTCAAACATCGTGATCGCTCAAGATTACGCATACATGCAAGCTTAAGACAGAGAAGGACCAGTTGCACACGGCAGTATGATGGGCACACGGAGCATCATTTCGACGCGTTCTCCCGGATAGAGCCGGATTTGGGATGGCTCGCTTTTGTCACCCACGAGGTATGCCTTGAGATTGTGAGAATGAACCTAGTCAGACGTGCAATAAGCCAAAGCTCTACACAAGCTATGCTCTCATGTCCTCACCGATGCGTGATTATGCACATGGACCCTTCGAACTTTATGTCCAAGTACTTCTTGAAGGAGAGGGTTGTGCAGGCATGGACTGGCAAGCTTAGGGGGTTCAGGGTTGTGGGTAATTTCACCACCTTGGATATTGTAAATAGGACCAAGATTCCGGATGTTGACATGCTGAAGGGTGGCAAGGGTCATCGGCAGATTCGTCAGATACCAATGATATGGGCAAAGTGCAAGCCGGGCATTGATAGACGCTGCAAGGCCGCAGCCCAGAGGGCCACACAGCCTGCATTTATGGAAGGCACTAGTCGAGGAGTAGGCACCGCAGATGGTTTATGTACCACTTCTTGGAGTGTGCAAAGTTTGACCAAAATTGCAAATTAGTGCACATTGTCATCTGTCTTCATATTGTTTATGTAACTGTTTTGCTACTACCCAATTTTCATTTGATGTACGCACTGCCGTAGCACATGTATCGTATGTTGCACATGATGTTTAAGTGTTGTAGTACTATCCCTTTTCATTACTTTTCAAAGTACATTCCGGTAGTCTAGTAATCGCTTTTGTTTGTTTGTTTACAAGTTAAATTTACTCATGCTTTACATTCGATGTTTTATTTGGCGATATTTGCTAATCAGAAGTTGTTTTGTAGGTATGGCTCGTGACCCTCATGGATCCAACTGGAGTTTCGGCCTCCTGGAGGAGCACATCGACCGACTACATCGCGTGTCACGTCGTGTCCCGCATCCTACGGGTGCATGTGATGCAACTATGTTAGTGATCCGCTGACGCGACACTCCTCGTGGCCTAGAGGCTAGACCCACGCCGATGAGATAGGTTAGCATACGCTAACACTATCTTCTCGCCATACGCATCTTTCAGATCGACCTTTTCTTGCTTCATAGGCTTAGCGCCATCGGCCCACTACCTCGCCTTCGATGGTGCAGTGCTACGGACGAGGATCTAATCTAAGAAGATTTCTTGTGGTCGGGCGACGATGGAGACATCCATGTTCGGCCGAGCGTCACAACGCTTCTGCTCAACCGCTCCCTCATCGACAGCCTCTCGTGGACCGGTGGCGGCCGGAGACTCACACTTTCCATCTCCTATTCGGGAGATGGCCCCTACTCGCAGATCGCCTCTTCGCTGGCCTCCCTATCGCGGAGGTGCCGCTTTCGGCAGAGGCCCCGCGATCGGGCGGACGACCTTCCGCGGTGTTTCAGGATTCTTCCACTCTGGTCCGCACGGGGTACTACGTCTTCCCGGAGGCACAAAGTCATGGCCCGCCCTTGTAGTGGCTATCGCAGCCGTGTACATGTTCGACGCCGCTCCCATTGGGAGGGTCGTGGCTTCCTTTCCCTACTACGGTCTTATTATCTTTTTTCTTGTACACGTGTCGAAGCGGATGGACCTCGCCACCAACGCATCAAATGTGTCACGCCACCAAGCCTACTTGTTTTGGCTATTTGGTTGGTGTTGTTCACCGCCAGCCCACGGCGACACCATCGACGCATGCTCATTATGCGACGCCAGGCTATCGCTAACGGGAGGCCCCCAGATCACTGGGTTCAACCAAGACTTGCCGCCACCTATCATGGCTTAGTGCGACGGTGCTATAAGTGGAGGGCTAACTCCGCCCCTGTGGGGTGTCCTTCTCCATCAGTAGCTATGGTCGTTTTAGCGCTTTAGCCTCGGGACTTGCCCTCGTTGATCTGCGCTGTTCAGACGCAAGGTGAGATATACAACGCAAACAAGGTGGATCAGCCGACAATGGGCTCTCTCTAGTGCCGGGGACAGGTACGTACTCTGTCGTGTGACTAATTTCTTCATATAACCGATCGTCCTATCTAATAGGTTGTGTTCCTTGTAGGTACAGTTCATGCACGTGCAGGTGACACGGGTGTACGAGCCATTCATGGAGTAGTTCGACCGGCTCACAACGGATAACATGCGCTGGGAGCCATACTCCCCTCAGGAGTTACAGGCCCACACTCCTCACGACCTTTCCTCGCTATGCTTGTGCGACAGGACCATCAATGGTGAATTCAGAGGGCGTTTAGGTTCGACATCTTCGCCGAGATCACGAGGCGATCGCAGATGCGCCGCCTCGACCCACAGCAGTGGTTCCAAAGACAACCATGCGGCTGCTCAACAACAAAGGCACGCATGAGTAATCGGCATAGATGTCCCTGTTTTTGCTGTTGTCTCGTATCCACGACTTCTAACTACATGTTACGTCTTGCAGCTTCAGTAGGAAGGGAGTCCGCCACGGCACGAACTAGGGGAGTAGGATGGACACGCAGTAGGGCAAGGAGGGCGCGCCAGAGGATTGTGTGCAGGAGGACACCTCGGCAAGTACCTTCACTAGTACACTCTCATACACGCATTCAAGCTCAGACTTACATCGACCAGCCGCACCACGGTCCCAAAGACCGATCGACACATACCTCGTGCATTTCGCAGGCAGACGCACAAGGCGGTATGTTACATCCTACTTAAAACTTTGCTTGTGGCATCCCCACTTACAATTTTTACCCCGTCGTGTTTTCGCAGAGCATCAAGGCCGAGATTGCGAGGGACCACGCAGGGCTTACAATAGAAAGAAAACCTGTAACGGAAACAAAACACACGTGCGAGCCAAACGACAAACCCACAAGCTATCGAGTGGAGGATGTCTCCTGGTGCGCAAGGTCTTCAAAGAGCTCCCCTTCATAGAGCACTGAGCTCCCTGGATCACCCTCCTCTGCTGATCAAACAGAGGGCACAAGCCATGAGTACTTTGAATGTACTCAGCAAGCCGTGGGAAAAATGTATACAAATAATATTTATGCAAGGCTTGTCGGAAACAGTTGTATGGTTAGTTTGCAAAAAGCAGCATTTATTAGAAATACATTTAATATATTGCAAGGCACAAGTTGAAGGATAATACGAAGTAAACAAGTTCTTTGAAAGAGGTCGTGAGCTCCTCGCTCACTCCCAAAACCACTCGTGGAAAGCTCGTCGCACTCCACGATCAGACCACTCCCACGACCACTGCGTGGAAGGCCCGGTCACACCCACGATCAAGACCACTCCCACGACCACTCATGGAAGGCCCGGTCACACCCACTACCAAGACCACTCCCACGACCACTCTTTTGAGAAAAGTCTACCCCTTGATTGAAATCTCCAGGCATGTCAATAACCGAGGACGCGGTTATTCGAATATATTTTTACACTCTGCAGAACCGACTCAAAATTTTGCTAATTAATTGGCCAGGCCCACCCCATCCTAGACATGTGGTTGTACGGTAAGGCCCAGATCAATAGCTTACAAGGTTAAATCCTTAGTTGGCTGCTCAGGCGAGACTATCCACATCCCAATGTGACCCCAGAGCACCAACTCGAGTACCCATGTGTTCGGACCCAGAACGAAAGATCCCGAACCCTTCCGTGGTTCATACACCACCCAGATTTTGCGTACAAAGGACAAAAAATGATAACATAACCATGTCTCGTGATTACATTAATAGTAAATCGAGTTCGATACAAATGGGCATGAAGCCAAACAAAAGATTAAATAACACAAATGAAATAAGAACGATAGTAGTAGGCCAGAACGATCCGCCACAGTAATCGCCTCGGAGGCGAGCCTAGCGCGCGTGTCCTCACCGCCCGATAGTAGTCTTCTCAAATTTGGTTGCATAAAGCAAGCATGAGCACAACTACTGCGTGTTTCGCAAGTTACACCCAATATGGAATTGTAATGCATGCATAAGGTAAACAAGGACATTGGTAGGTTATTTTATGTAAAGCAAAGCTTTTAAATTTAAATAATCATAATAGATTGCAAGGCCATTTTTATACAAGATTTAAAATCATAGATTTAATGACGTTGTATAATGTGGATAACCTCCAACAAAGGTGATGGATATCCTCCAATCACAATGGCTAACCGCCTAATTTTCCCACACAGACTAACCATCCTCGAAAACATCTCTGTTGAAATCACTTTAAAACCAAATACAAGTCTAACTTAAAGTGGCTTTGCTAGCATGTCCATGATCATGCCACGCTATTCAATAGTTTTCACTGCAGAGTTTGTACAATTTTACCCACAAGACACTAATTCTCTAGTTTATCCCAAGATATATCTATGCCACCGCCACTACCTTAGGTAAGCAGCCTAGAGCACGTGACAAGGCCTTTACGATGATCTATCTCAAAGTACTCATGCCCGCTAAGGTTTCGCCTTTGGACTAACCATCCGCAGTTCAGGTCCCTCTTGCGCCGAAGGGACTATAGTCTAACCGACACCCACTCATACAAAATGGCACTAATATCTCACGAGGTATCCCAAATTAATGAGCTGTGTCCCCGCCCATACAGACGGTGGTGGTATGGTAAGGCATAGCAAAGGAACGCCAAAGACCGGTCCTTAATTGACTTGGCGCCTTTCAAATCAAACCCCGGCTTTAATCCTAACCAGATTAAACCCGCATAAACTCTGCACCCACCATTCATCCGCTTTTGCCCAAGTCCAAACCATTTAATTTTATTTTAGTGGAAACCATCTTTACAAACTCTCTATGGTAAAACAATACCATAGATTTAGTTTTAAACAAGTTGTAATGATTTGGCTAAATCCTCCCAAAATCAATATCATTGTCTAAACATTTGCTAAGCATTTCCAAACAATTTTACCTATGGTGACATGGGATGGCATTTCAATATACAAAATTGGCCATACAATAACAACTGAATAACTAAGCATTTAAACAGGCATTAAAATAATTGACTAAAAATATGCATACAATAATAAATTTAAAAATTGAATTAAATAACTTTAACATAGTAGGTGCAACATGGTCAAAGTGTAACTTGCCTTCGCTGAAGTCTTGAAATTCTAAATCTTCTAAGAATCAAATTTCCTAATCGTTGTAGTCTAAACGTGAAAATACGACAAATCAATTGAAATTCAAATACATTCAAACAGACAAATTAGACTAAGTCCAAATAAAATAATTTTATTTTATTTAACTAGAAAATAATTTTCTACGATTTTAGCAATTGGAATCATTTAATTTGGAGTTAGGGTTCAAAAGATATGGATTTCACAAATTTACATCCTAAATTTGTAGTTTGAATCATTTCAAATTCAAACAGACAGTTTAAACTTACTCTAAATTAAATAATTATATTTTACTTAGCTAGATATTAATTTTATAAAATTTTAGAAATTGGAATCACCTAATTTGGAGTTAAGAAACAAAAGATATGAATTTTATGAATTTAAAGCCTAAATCGTAATTTAATCCATTTTCTCAATTATTTTTCTAAAGGAAATCTAATTATTTGCGCAATGCCGACATCAGCCTTGAGGGTTTTCCGATTTAAATTAAATCGACATGTGGGGCTCCTCGTGTCGTCGACACTACTCACGTGGACTTGGTCCACGGCCCGCGCGCACGTGGGCGGATGTGGCACGCCTGTTGACGACGGGCCGCCACATAGGCGTGAGGTGGCGCCACATGGCGGCGCACACGCTGCCATGCCACGCCGGGCAACGGCGCCGGGCGCGGACCGAGGGTCGCCAAGGCTACACAAGGCGCGCGGCGAAAGCGGCGAGGGCGGCGCTTAGGAAGAGAGGGAGACGGCGAAGTCAAGCGCGCCACCCACGCGACGAGGAGAGATTTGAGGTGGCTTTACGGCGAGGAAATGGCGGCGGCGAGGTACGGGTTGACGGCGAAACGGCGCTACGAGGGTACTCCGGCGACGAGCGTGGGCGCACTGGCTTCGCGGGGTCGCGGCGTTGAAGATGGTGGTGGTGGCGAGGACCCGGAGTCAACGGCGGCGGCGAAATCGAAGCTCCAAGGCTTCGGGACCGGCGGCGAGGAATTTTCGATTCCGGCGAGCACACGCGAGAAAAGCGAGAGCTGGGTGCGGGGCGCTGACCGCGAAGAGAGGGCGTCCGGGGTGCCTTTATAGGGGCCGGAGCCCAGAGCGTGTGGAGGAGGTGGAGGTCGGGCGGCGCGCTAAGGGATTACGCGCCGCGCGGCGAGAAGAGGGAAAAGGGGTGGGGATTGTGGCGAGAGGCGACGCGGTTCTCAGGAAGACGCTGGCGCGAGGCGGGCGGAAGCGAGCAGTTCTGGCAAAGCTCGCCTCGGCGCGAAAAATGGCGGTGGCGGCTTTGACTCTCAAGCGAGAGTACAGCGCAGGAGGGGACGGGTTGCGGGCCACGCCACACTGAGAGAGAGGGACGACGGGGTCACACACAGGCTTAACTGCTGGATTTAGATCCAACGGTTGGCAAGACTGGGTTAGGGGCCGGAAGAGCCGTGGGCTGGTCCGCACAAGAACTAATTCGCCCAAACTCGCTTTTAGGATTTTTAATTGATTTATGCATTTAAAATAACCGATTAATTCATTTAGGCTCTAGAAATTAGTAGATTAATCCCAAAAATTCTAGGAAAAATCACATAAGTTCTTAGAATTGTTTTGGACTTAAATAAAATTATTCCAAGTTAAAGTTGACAATAGATTTTGAGATTTAATTAGTTTTGGCTCTAAGCAATTTAAAGAAATGTTTTTAAAATTTCGTAAATTTCACAAATTCAAATAAGTTTTAAACTTTAACCAAATTTGAAATTTTGGTCGTTAAACCTCCCCTTAAGGGAATCTCGACCCGAGATTCAGCACTTGACCGGCAAGGAGGTGGGGATACTCGCTTGTGATCTTCTTTCGCCCCAAGTGGCTTCACCTTTCCTAGTGGTGGCTCCATCGAACTTTGTATGAGCGCATGATCTTGTTCGTGACACGCTCATGACGCCCGTAATCTTGATGGGTTGCTCCACATATGTGAGGTCTTCTTGAAGATCAATGCTTTCCGTATGGGTCTGATCTTCAGCACTCAAGGCACTTCTTTAGCTGTGAAACATGGAAGACATTGTGTACGCGGATAAAGATGTCGTAGCTCTGTTGATATGCAACTTCACCTCTTCTTGCCAAAATCTTGTAAGGTCCCACAACTGGGTGCAAGTTTTCCTTGGTCCGAACCTTCTTACTCCTGAGTGGAGTAACTCGAGATAGACAAAATCTCCTTCTCGCAAAGGTCAACTCTCTCCGACGATTATCAAGATAACTCTTTGTCTGCCGGCTTTGTGCTACTTTCAGATGTTCTCTTATTGCTTTAACCTTGCTTTTCAACTTTCTTTAATCAACTCCGTCCAAAGAATTGGTGCTCTCCTACTTCATCCCAAAGGAGCGAGTTCTCGATTTTCGCCATACAAAGCTTCAAATGGAGACATCTCAAGACCGGCTTGGTAGCTATTGTTGTACGAGAATTCGTGATAGGGCAAATTCTTGTCCCAACTTTTTCCATAATCTAAGGCGCAGCTCAAGCATGTCTTCAAGAATCTGCTGACTCGCTGGTTCCGCCATCCGCTCATGGATGATATGCAAGCATAAAATTGAGTCTCGTTCCCAAAGCCTCATGCGCATTTTGCCAAAATCGATATGAATCGTGAACCTCTCGGTCGACACGCATTTTCTTGGGTACTGCAGATGCACGATCTTGGCCATATATAACTCGCCGCCTTGTCGCTTCGGATAGGTGGTCTTGACGGAAGGAAATGAGCTACTGCTAACCGTCAATTATCACCCAGATGGAATCACATCCTCGATTGGGTCCTAGGAAGTCCGGTGATGAAATCCATACCAACTTCTTCCCACTTCCACTTGGGAATCAAGAATCACTGCAAAGAAACCAATGGGTCTTTGATGCTCGCTTTGACTCACCGACAAACATCACAACGGGCTACTTAACTCAAAGAATTTCGCCTCATGCCGACTCCACCAATATCTTTCCTTGAGATCCCGGTACATCTTGGTACCGCCAGATGGATAGAATAAGGTGACTCATGAGCTTCCTCGAATCGATCGCTTCAAATCCTCGTTGATCCCAGATACGATGCGTTCCCAACCACAACTCGCTCCTTGCTCATCTTCATTCAACTCGGGCTTTTGCCTCTTCTCATATTCTTCTTGATCTCCTTGATGTCTTCATCTTCTAACCGCTTTCTCGATCTAACTCAAGTGTTGATTGAACTTCCAAAGCGCTCACACATCCTTGATCAACAATCTCCAAGTTCAGATGCTTCAATTCTTCGCATAACTCCCACGATTCTTCTCGAACTAAGAGGGTATTGCAACACGCTTTTCGCCTGGCATTCAAGAACCACATTTGCCTTGCCCGGATGATAATGGATTCCAAGGTCATAATCCTTTATTAATTCCACCATCGCTCTCGACGGAGGTTAAGGTCGACCGGTAAAATGTACTTCAAACTCTTATGATCCGTGGAAAACCTCACACTAACATTAATGAGATAATGCCGCCAGATCTTCAATGCATGCACAATCGCCGCTAACTCAAGGTCGTGAGTTGATAATTCCTTCATGTGGCCAAGAATTGTCGAGATGCATAAGCTTACAACTTTGTCCTCTTGCATCAAGACACACCGAAGTCCTTGACGGAGATGCGCCGCAGAAAATCACAAAATCCTTATGGATGTCCGAGAGGACCAACACAAAGTGTAAACTAATCTCGCCTTTCAGCCCCGAAACTTTCTCTCACAAGCATCCGTCCATTCAAATTTTTCCTTCTTTAAAAGTTGAGTCATTGGTCTTGCTATCTTGGAGAAACCTTCAATGAATCATGTAATACCCACCATTCCAAGGAAACTTCTCACTTCAGGATAAACTTGGGTTGTTTCCAATCCATTATCGCTCGACTTTGGTCGATCTACAAAGAATTCCTCCCTATGACACAATATGTCCAAGGAATGCCACTTGATTTAGCAAAATTCGCAGACTTGCTCAATTTGGCATAAAGTCGGTGCTCTCTCGAAGTTTTCCCAAAATTAACCCGAGATGGTACTCATGTTCTTCTTCATTCTTTGAATAGACAAGGATGTCATCGATGAAGACAACCACAAACTTATCCAAGAATTCCATGAACACTTTGTTCATCATATTCATGAAATAAGGTATGCTCATTAAACCGAAAAGACATTATCAGAACTTGTACAACCCATATCCGTGGTGAAAGCAGCTTCTGAATATCCTCTCCGTCCGATCTTCACGGTGATAGCCGATCTCGATCAATCTTCGAGAATACACTTGTTCTTTCAGCTTGATCGAACAGATCATCAATCCTAGGTAGCGGTACCTGTTTGGTTGTCACCTCATTGAGTGACCTATAATCCACACACATCCTCATACTATTGTCTTTCTTCTTGACAAACAAGATCGGTGCCCCCAAGGTGATGAACTTGGTCGAATA